>JARJLE010000001.1:3600000-4200000 GCA_029289555.1 Mycena latifolia | reverse complement strand
TCATTGGGATGGGTCACACACGCACCGAATTCCTCTGCACTGGACATCATATGCGCGTTCGTTGGTATTCCCTCTCTCCGTAACTTGTCCTTCGACGGCGGGCGCTGGGAATCAGCCCATCTTTACGCTATCTTTGCACGTTGCAATAATGGACTCGAGTCTATCAAGCTCTTCTTATTGGACCCTACTACGACCCACGAGCTGGCGACTACGGCTCCGGTGCGTCTGCGGATCCGCGAGCTTGCGTTTCTGTCCTCCCCACAGATCATCGAGCTGCTGAGCGACCCCGCTTGCCCCTTGGACTTCTCCGCCTTGGAGCGCGTGCGGTGTGTAGCTTACGTGCCCCCCACGCTGCAGCCCTTCCTCCTCAAGTCCCGCTCAACCATCCAGAGCCTGCACATCAGTGGCAAGGGTATGTTGGACCGTTTCCTGCGCCGGTTTGACTTTGAATGTCGTAACCTAGCCCCGATCGCCGCGGATCTAGACCTCGCGCTGTTCCCCGCCCTCGCACACCTCACGATCGAAAGTATCGGCCCTACGATAAATACCATGCTGGCACGCCTGCCTGCCCAGAACTGCATTGCGAGCATCCGCCTGCTGCTCTACAGCACCGACGTCCTGCGGCTGCAGACGGACGGGGACGCGCTCAACTTTGGCACCGTCGTGGTTCGGCAGCTCCCAGGCCTGCGCCAGATGACGGTGGAGGTTGTGTCTGCCCCGGACTCCTACAGTCTGCACGCCATCAAGCGCGCATTCAGCCGGATCCACGAAAAAGGGATCTTGTCCGCCGTCTTTAGCGGGGACTTCTAACGGCGCGGCTTGTGCCGGACGCGGGGCTTCCTCGGACTTCGATAGCGTATAGGGAAGAGAGATATCTGTGTGCCAGCTTAGTTTTAGGTTACTGACATAGATCCTGTATTTAATGGCGATTCGCAGCTCACTTGGGCTCATTCATATTTGACGTAACAGCCCAGCCTATAGAGCCGCGGAGGTTGGGCAAACATCAAAGCACTCCGTCAGGAGCGTAGAATAAAAGGCTCTGTGCCTTCGAACAGAAACTATATACACATTATTTGATTCAATCCAGAGTACCATACTTCAACCCTCCTCTCCCCCCGGGCCCGACCCGTCACTGGCAATCACGACGAGCAAGACGACTTGAGCTCATCGCTCGTCTCTCCTGATATCGTACTCCTGGATCTGCTGCCATCAAGCGAAGCGCCCGAACGGCACGTTGGATTGGGAATAGTAGTGGGTCCGGATGCTGATATGCAGTCAATCGTCGAGGCGGGTGGTTTGGCAAATTCAACGTCGCGGGGGGTGCGTCGCTCGGTGTATTCCACCTGTGTTTTTTTTTCTGTTAATTTAATGGTGTGGGCAGAGGGAGGGAGGGAGAAGTCACGCACGGAGTCGTCGGAGAAGAGCGCGAACGGGTTGCGCTGAGCGTCCGCATCGAGTTTGCGGTGTAAGGAGCGGATGTTCAGGCTGTGTGCATGCGCGCACGCCTCAATCATTATATCTCGTGTAGGAAAGAAGGAAGGAATCTAGTACGCACGAGGCGAGGAAAGAGTTCGAATATACTGTGCGTGGAATGCGTCAGGCGCGGGATCGGGATATTAGGACAGAGGAGGAGGAAGCGCACATTTGCCAAGGACAGCGAAGACGCCAATCCACACATCTGCGTCAAGAGGTCAGAATCTTATGAGCCCGATCGACTGCAAGAGCGGGCGTACAGTTGTCTGGCATCGCTTGGAGCTGAATTCCAATCCAATCAGTAAGTCTTAAGCACAATTGATGAGGACGCACACAGATGATGACGGCCACCGACACGACGCTGCATGGGTGTCCGATTAACTAGGTGTTTACAAGGAGAGCAATACTTACCTGGTGATCAAGCCTGTCTCTAAGGAGGAGTTGTCAGCGAGGAAGCAGCGTTGAGAGCCGGAGTTGGACGCACGGATGGACCAGAACATTACCCGGTGGATCAGCTGGGAGGTCCTGGAGCATGGCACAATCAGTGAGGTGGGTACCCCCGAGCGAAATGGAACCACGCACGTCTTCATCGCCGGCGCGGCCTTCCAGCGGTGCACGTAGACGCAGAGCGCCACCGCAACGAAGACGTCGACGGAGGCGCTCAGGCTGAAGGTCAGGGTGAAGAGCCACTTGAGGCGCATCTGTTCCCGAAAGTAGTCCGGCTCGTGCGGGAGGTTCCGGAAGCTTTCGACGGAGAGAGCGACGCCGCCGACGAGGCGCAGGAGACAGAGCGCAGCAATGAGCGCGCAGATCCATGCGTTTCGGGAGAAGCGGTACACCCGGTGGATGAAATACGCCTGTACGATGTGGATGAGTGACATGGGAAAGAGAATTGGGGGAACTTGCCTGCACGAGGAATGTGATGAGGGTCTCAAAGACCATGCCGAAGCTGAGCCCTGCGACGGTGCCCGGCTTCTCGCTGACTCGGGCGAGAGTCACCGTCCAGTAATATATGGCCTGTGCGATGGCGATGGTATGGCACACCTCCAGGACGCTTCGCAAGCTGTCAGTATACGCTGGGACGTGCGCGTCTCGGCAATGAAGCTACGTACAAAACGACAGGCCACCTGGCGCGCGATATTAGTGCTGAGCCGGGCTTCATGCAATAACGCGACGCACCAGAACCTTCACCAGCGCGCGATCGGCGCTGCAGACGTAGTATATGTAGACTTGGAGCATGAGGATGCCGCTCAGGATGAGTGTCGCGAAAATCCCGAGCTCGACGACGCCGAGGCCGAGGGCCGTGTCCAGTTGGAACGGTGCCATGGGGTCCTTAGTGGTGGGCGCGGTGAAGCGATAACGAGGCAGCTTCGCCCGCTTAAGTAGCACGCCGACGACCCCGAAACGGCCATTCTGCAGATCACTCGCGAAGCCACCGCAGTGCATCCACCGTGCCCAGTACGCGGAACAGAGGGCTCCGACGCGAGGTCGCCGTGTATGGTAAACGCTGGATCAGGTGCACGAGCGTGGCGCAAGGTGGGAGTTGCGGCTGGGGGCGGGCAGAGGCACAGCAGGAGCTCTTTGAGGCAGCGCAATGCAATGCATTGCAGTTGGTGGGTCCCGGCAAGGTCGCGGCAACCTAAAATGTCCGTGACAAGCGCCGATGATCGACTCACCCTCGCTTTTAGGCAACTGGGCGTCTTGGACGACCCAGAACGGTAGCCGCTAGCAAGGAAACTGGCGGCGCTTGGGATACTCGTGCGTTGGTAAGCTCGAAAGGTAGCGAGAGAACTGTAAAACCGAACCATTTTCAGCCAAAGGGACAGGACCGCCGCATGCGCCAGTGCATCCTCTTGAAATGGCCAGCGGAGCGCCGGCAGAGCTGAGACTTTGCAACCATCTGGAGTAGGCGCCGAAAAGACGCTGCAATTGTCGCATTAGTTGCGAACGGAGGAGAGGAGGGGTCGCACTAGATATTCGGACGTGCCGATGGGGGCTGACTCGCCAAGCGAGCGCTTTGGGAGATATACCAAGCGCCGGGTGTTCACGTCTTCATGGTAGCCAGCTGGATCGCCATCCTGTAGCTACATCCACTGCACGGACCTATGACGAATTGATGCCCGGCATCTCCGATGCTGCGGCCGCCCACTGGTATCCTGGTATGCGTGCCTGATGCCACTATTCCCTGAAGGTGAGGCCCACATTTAATTAAGCCCGTCGGCGTTTTGCCATCCTGGGTCCGGGGAAACACTACTCCCAAGCAGCCGGTCCGTACATGAGTCAGGGCGGGAATCAGGTTATCAGCCGCCCGAGCCAGAGCTGGCCGGTAAAGGGCAACAACGGCGTTCCGAATCGTTGTGTCCGAGATGGGGCGGGGAACTTTTGTGGCTGAACAGAGTCGAGTTCGAACGCGTGATGGTATCTCAGTCTGCATTCTGCCTTGAATCTGCCGTAAACGAGCGTCAAGCACAGCAGCGACGAGGGTAAGTAAATAGTGGGAACCGAGCATTTCGAGTCCTTGGTCGACCTCGGAAGTTGAATATCAGGTCAGGCTGAGAGAGCTCAGAGCTGAGGTACTAAGTATCTTAGAGAGAGCTCAGCTGAGTCAGAGCAAACGGACGACAGCCGACGACGCATCAGTAGATATGTCCCGGCAATCATGATCCGACGTGCGGCGAGTGATGGCCACTCTCGCCCGTCTCCCTTCCCATTTCACAACTCAGAATTGAAGCAGAGATCGCCCAGATAAATACTTTATGACATCGAACTCAGTGCAAATGCCACGACAAAATTTCCTACTTATACTTCAGCTCCACCCATACTATCCTTGACCACCACTCCGGACAACCTACTACTCGGACAAACAAGTATATCTCAGCCATTTCTCCACCGATTTACAAGATTGTGGACTTGATACATTCCTCAGGATATGTTCTATGATATCTGCATGAAACATCCAACACTCATAGGCCCCATGTATTTCTTTGCTAATTCAGAAGTTGCTGAGTTTGCGACTTTTGCCAGATTTATCCGAATCATGGCCATAGGATGCTCAAACTGGCGTGCAAACATGTTGAGGGGATTTATATACTCTATTAATATGTCCATGCAAAATTTCAGGCTTCTTGGGGACCTACAATACCTGAAAATGTCAGTTTCCCCTGCCAAAACCGGCAGTCCTGATGGTTCATACGTATCGAAGAAAATGGCTCGAAACGCCAGCCTTCTAGGCCCTTCATGGACTACTGGTGTATCTCAAGGATGGATAGGATGCATATGCACCTTGGTACAAAAAATTGGGGTCCTGCGAGGAGCCATGCCTCCGGCGCAGAGCCGGCAATCATAATTTCATGTTTTACCTACTACTCGGACAACAGGACTCAATAAAAGATTTGCCGTAGTTCGACGGCAAATGGTCCGTTTCACATCAACCAAAATATGGACCAGGGGTAAAAGACAGATTGCAAACGATCTGCCTACTCGGATTTACCCCGAAATGTCTACCTGAAATGATATGCGACATTCTTCGTTAGGTGTCCGAAATCCCCGTCAGGGGTAGTTGCCTAAGTCATATGCAAGTGCATGCCATGCCGCGACCCCAGACAGAAATCAACCTTAACAGGATTTACTGCGTGCCACCAAGCCGGAGTCGACTGTTGTTTCCGAGGCAGTTGCGCCAACAATGCAGCTCACACTTTCCTTGTTGAAAAGGACAATGCCTCTTTTGCAGCTTGCAGTGGACGAAGAAAGTTCTGGGACCGAAGCTTCGCGGGAGCCATCGGTGGCCCGGGTTGCATCTGTCAGCAACACGAATGATTAGTGATCCAATTATATTTACTTCTGAGAGGAAGAGATACATAAACCACTACTGTTTGACCCTGCTAAATATGAGTTGATGCCCGGAGACTTTTGGCGGTCAACTACTCATCCTTGGATCCGACGGAGATGGCAAGTGGTGGAAATATTTCTGAAACCCTCGGGAAACGCAGAGTTAGCCGCTGTTGTGGTTAGGAGCTCAGGTGCCTGATACATAGAAAACCCCGCCTAGATTACCGTAATCTTCAAAAGATCCCCGACACTCATCCGCTCTTTAAGGAAATTCGCCTCGCTGAATAATTAAGCCCGGCTTGGATCGGGCTTGGGCTTGAGCCCGAGCCAAGCCCGAACTCAGCAACTCTACCCTTAGTACTGGTTTTTTCACCATCTCAGCCCCATCTCTCCAATTGGCATATGCCTTGCAACGCGCGGGAGCTATTGCGATGTGAAATTGCCGGTCTTTAAAATTTGAATATTCGGCCCCGGGTACGTTCTAACGGATAAATTTGCGTCGCTGCCTATGTTTAGCCTCCGGCGTCCTTTCGAGAAATATAAGCCTCCATTGCCCGTTTTCGAAGTGCTAGCCTGAACGAAGCGAGGCTAATCCTACTCATTGTGGCGGCCTGCATACTTGAATTTGGCAACAAGACCCAGTTAATCATCAAATTAAGACTCGCATATTGTCATCCTGAGTCTTTTCCATGATCTCATCGTTCGCTTGTAGCATTGCCGCACCGCCCCGTGCAAGCCCGTGCCTGTATTTAAATAACGCGAGGTTTAATTAGCGAGATTGATTGATAAGCATGGATATACTCAAAAATAGACAGCCGATGGAATCGCCGCATGCAAAGTTGAAGAAGTCTGGTTAATCTAGGTTAATCTACAGCGGTGGAGCCAACTGGACTGAGAGTCCTCCTCTTTCATAAGTACCTCGAGTCTCATGTGGCAGTGGTTTAAATTAACATGGAAGCAATGTCGTCCTATCTATCTATCAAGGAGGCGGGAATCCAAGAAGATCTAGATGCTAGTCCGACAGAGATCAGCAAAGTGACATCCAGAACTGAATAGCATCCAACATGAGGACTATCTGGCAAGTCCGATTTGAATGGCGGGGAGTATGATTTGCGGTAACATTCAGGCAGGATGCTTGATTCGAAGACGCCGTCGTCGACTCATTCCAGGGGCCGTCTGACGTCCCTCGGGATGAACACAAGGTACATCACTGGCCGTGCACTGCCACATCGCGGTGCCACACGGTTATCCGGTATCAGTGACATCCGGCTCTCAGGGTGATACGCGACAATGCGTGTTGCGCGAAAAAAAATCGCGCGTTTGCCAGCCGTCGACTCGACAAGCACAAGCTTTCTTCTTGCCCAAGACGTCCCGCTTCCCTTCTCTTCGGCCCCCTAGCAATCCCCCCATTAATCTGTCCAACGCCCGCCGAGAGAATGCTGAAACTCTTCGCTGCGCATCGCCTCACTGTCCGTCATCCAAGATTGGCTAGTCCCTGGTTTTCCCAGGATTGGCGTCGCTCCTACATCAGGACCGAGCATCATTTTTCTGCCCGGGACCCTTCAAAAGGATCCGTCCTGGTGGTCGTCGTGAGTTTCCAAATACCCCTCGAGTCCTTCCTCATGTCTCTCCCCGCCGCACACCCCGAAGTCGACTCCAAGGCGGCAAAATCCTGCCCCATGACGGGCAAGGCATCGCATGAATACCGGGCCCCTGCGGCAGGCGACGCCCGCTCTGTCTGCCCCGCCATAAATGCGATGGCCAACCACGGGTACATGTGAGCAACCTCGTGCCGCAACGGAGAATACTTGCTGATAGCTCGATATAGCCCCCGGGACGGCAAGAAGATCAGCCCCTTCGCGATCTTCCGCGGCCTGCAGGCGTGCTACGGGCTGTCCGCGCCGCTCGCGGCATTCCTCACCGCGGGCGGGTGGTTCCTCATCAAGCGCATCGGCCGCATCTCCCTCTTCGACCTGGGGCTGCACAACGGCGTCGAGCACGACGCGAGCGTCGTGCACGTCGACTGCCCCCTGGGACAGAAAGACGCGCCGGTCACAATCCAGCCGGCGCTCGTGGACGACTTCGCGGCGCACGTCGTGGACGCCGCCTCCGCGGCCGCGGGGCGCGCGCTCGCGGAGGAGGACGTCGTCGTGACGGGGCACGACATCGTGCAGACGCGCCTCCGGCGCGAGCGACTCTCGAAGCCACTCGATGCGATGCACGCCGAGATCGCGCGCGGGGAGATGGCGATCATCCTCGGCGTGTGGAACCAGAAGGTCGCGGGGAAGGAGGGCGTGCCCCTACCGTGGATGCGCACCTGGCTCGCGGCCGAGCGCCTGCCCGAGGGGTGGCGCCCGGACCACGTGGAAACAATGCGCGAGGTGGTAAAACGCGCCAGCGCGATGCGCGCGGAGATGAAAAAAATTCGCGACAGCGAGGCCGTTGCTGCCAAGGCCCACTTATAATGGTGGACTGGTGTACTAACAGGTTGGATGGATGTAGGATGATACGACGCGGATAATTTTTACTCCTCTAATTATAACTGTAACCTAGAACCTACAACAAGTACTCGATAACGAACCGAATAGTGCGAATGAAGGTTGGCGGCGGGGCATGAGTGTGTATGTCCTCCCATAGTAGTAAAATTAGCATCAAGTTCATCCAGTAGTCAGAACGGTGTCCGAAAAAGTTCCGAAACACGCGTGTGCACGCACCTCCTTTGAGTTTGCAATGCCCTATACATAGGACCAGGCGCGGATCAGCTGTGTTTCGAGGCCATGGAAACTGACGCCACATCTCCATGCGATACTATGTATGAGACGGCGCCACCCGCGGATTCTTAACACATCGATCCCGGAATTATTATTATCGAGTCTTCATCCTGAAATTACTGTCGACCCTGAGGAATATCACCATCGCTCAAGGCACATACCTGCGGCTTTCCGACCCCGATAATGGGCGGGCTTTGTGAGCCTGACCCCGCCGAGTCTGACCCACCGCAAGCTCGCGGCGTTGCTCATCCAAGCACAAATATAGGGGTTAGGACCAGTTGGACGGAGTGCGGAAATGTCTGAGATTGGACTTTCGAAGACCGGAGGAAGAGGCAGAACTGCGAGACGAACGGGTCGGATCCTTGATAGACTCGGGGGACGATTAGATGAGGTGGTTGACGTACCCGTTCTCCCTTTCCAACACGGAATAGAAATATGGATCCTATCGCGGCTCCAGAGTCGCCAGCCAAGACGATCCTGCTATAACCGTAAATTATTTGGACTCGAAAGGATATCAAGGAAGGACTTAGTCTTTGAATCCATTGCCTCGGTAGGTCGGCCCCAGAGTGAGCTGTGTTCCAATCACCGGCTCACCTAAGACTGCCGGGCGCATAGTCAGCTCAAGCGCTCGATATCCGTCTCGGGGATTGAGAACCCCCAGCCCCGAGTCCCTCGTTCCAGCGCGAACACAACGATGATCGGGTTGAGGTTCGGTGGAGTTGTGAATGATTCGATTCTTGGAAAATTTGAATCACCGAAAGTGCGAGACAAACGGGTGCTTACAGAAAGTTGGGCGTTCGCGCACAATGGAGGGACTAACGGCCGAGCGGAGACTCTCTCTCGATCTCGGATGAACGCGGTCATGTTGAAAGTTAAACTCGTCTTTCATGCGGTATCGAAATTGGTGCCAGATGATGGCGGTTCTAGTGTTGTCCACCGAGAGGAATTCCTCAATCGGTGGACTGGGTTGGTGTTCCCTGGCATTAGGTCTAATTCGCCTGAGATGCCTCTTGGGCGTAGAAGATATCAAATAGATGAGGGCGGCACACCATTTTAAGCATTGAATTGGAAGGCCAAGATCTCCTTTCGTGGATCCCAACGAGCGCGTTCTCGACGGTACGCAGCAGTGCCGGGCGCTTGGGGAAGGATGGGGGGAATAGCGACCGTGAGACCCCACCCTCGCCGTGCGTACGGCCCACGGCGTCAAAGTCGAGTGCGTGGTGATCCGTCCGCAGCCGCAAGACGGGACGGTCGAGACGGCCGCGAAGCAAAAAAGACTGAAGCGAGGAGCGTGTAGAAGTTGTGCGCCGTATGCGCTCCATGGCGGTGGAGTTCAAGGGGCAAACGGGTCGTTCAGCACCTAGACAGCGCAGACAGGGGAGTCCACAAGCGTGAACTCGCGGATCCGCGTCGTCCGACACGATGGCTGGCTGCTTTTGGCGCCATGGCCGCCGAATCGACCGCAGGATTACAGCTGAAGAACTTGACGCACTCAAGTCCCTCGCTACAGCACGCGAAGATACGGTGCAGATGGGCTGAGTCACACTGTCCCAGCGGCCGCCGTTGAGGGACAAGCTGCGGAGCGAGGCAAGGTCAGCTTGTGCGCACGCGGTTTACATCGGAGGCCCTAGCAGCATAGCGGAACCGTCCAAACGAGACGGTGTGTATGGGGGACCACTCCCGCCGTATGCCAGCGAGTGGGATGAAAGTCTCTGCATCCCTAAAGTGAAGCATGCGGACGTAGCCAAGGAGGTGAGGCGAGCCAGATATTAGATCCGCTAAACCGTCGGGTATAATCGCGTCTAGGAAAATCCTGCGGAAAAGGTGCGACTGCGCGCGAGCGCCGAGGGACGAAGGAGCGGTGGGCGAGAGCGCAAGGCTTGGGTTCCATCTTGGACTCATTCAGATAGTCAATGACCATGTCCTGCAGTTCTTGACAGTCTGGGAGCGGGCATGGTAGCTTGAGAGACTTGTGGTGCTTAGTCGAGTGGCACTGACATTGTGGTCCAGGATAAAGAATGTCACGTCGCGACCACGTGCACGTCAAGCAAGTGCAAAGCCCATCACGGATCATAACACTTCGAACGTTTCCCAATACCCCGCCGACGGTTGCTCCGCTCTCTACTGCTTCAACCACACATTGAGTTCCATCCGCAGGAAAAAAGTGTTTCACTGCATCGACGGGAGTCGAACACAACCTTTCAATTTCATCACCATCTTTAAAGGCCCAGGCTGTGGGTTTCCGATACCCCACCGATGCTTTCACGCTACCCTTCTGCTGCTGAATTTGAGCTAGGCAAAGCAAACTCTCCCACCCAAGCCTAGCGCAGCCTCCAGAGATTTCGTTGTTGTGCTGTGCGGACCTGTATGGGTGTGTTTCCTTGACTTACGCCAGGGGATGCGAAAAATATACATTCCTGGATCTTCGTCACCGATGCATCGGCAGGGAGTCGAACCCCCCAAGCTCAGCGTGTAAGCCGACAAGCGTTCATCGCACAGGCACGCTGTGGGTTTCAATGATACCCCACCGAGGCTCCATTCTACATATCTTTCTGCTCCTTAAATTCAAGTCAGACTTCAGATAGCACCAGAACGACTTCTGGATGGAGGACGGCCCAGAACACATCTCAATACTCGTACTGGCGATCCCCACACAGTTCGCGTTTGACAGTCCACGTTACTCGAGAATTTCGAATACCTTCTGCTTCTGAATTCAGGCCCATAATTCGCTAGCATAGACCGTGGGGTCCGCAACAAAGCTACGTACATATATAAGAGGATAGCCAGCACCTGGGAGACGTCATCCCATATGTAAAGAGCACCCAGCCAATCATCCAGCTCGATGGTAGGTAAGTGTCCAGGGCTCAATTAATTGAGAGAAATATATCGCACGAGAGTCGCCAGGTCTTGAACATCCCATACTATTGAACACTTGTCCCCGCGGAACCAACGGAAATGGTCTCGATTTCACAAGGATGCCAGTACTGGATGAGGGGCCTGCGATTAGAAGGTCAAGGCTTGAGTGGCTACTATGGCGTTCCAAGTACACATTTAATAATCCGCTACTTATTTACAACTTTTTATGTTTTCCGCTATTCAGCCTATGGCGTTCCAAGTGCACATTTAATAATCCGCTACTTACTTACAACTTTTTATGCTTTCCGCTACTCAGATGGACCTCAGAAGGACGAAACTGTATGTCACGGAAAATCATTTCTCGCTACATACATTCACCTAAATCAGATCTCGCTACGCACATTGGGCGGACTTTGATCTGGGACTTTTTTTGGCCATCGAATTGTCTCGCGACACTCATTCCCGAAAATTTCTCGCGGCATTCAAGGCTAAGTTCAAGAGACCCCAGAAAGACTAAGTACGACTAATCAAGTAGCTAGCAATACACTACAGTCTGTATAATATGGATAATGGCAATAGAAATGGCCTTACAAGCCATCCATGGACATGTCCGAGCCCTTGGAAGAGATAACGACAGCTGTCGCCGACAACTGACAGGCGTTCGCCACTGCGGGGGCGGCTGAGCATGGAGATGTGCCCATGGAGGATCCCGGCACTGGCACTGCACTGCGGGTTATAGGGACATGGGATAGTGTCATTGTCGGGAGCAGCATGCTCTCACTGTCACTGGCCTCGCACCTTGCGAACTCGGCCTGGTCCTTGTGTGCATGTCCCATACTATACAGACTGTAGTGTATTGCTAGCTACTTGATTAGTCGTACTTAGTCTTTCTGGGGTCTCTTGAAATTAGCCTTGAATGTCGCGAGAAATTTTCGGGAATGAATGTCGCGAGACAATTCGATGGCCAAAAAAAGTCCCAGATCAAAGTCCGCCCAATGTGCGTAGCGAGATCTGATTTAGGTGAATGTATGTAGCGAGAAATGATTTTCCGTGACATACAGTTTCGTCCTTCTGAGGTCCATCTGAGTAGCGGAAAACATAAAAAGTTGTAAGTAAGTAGCGGATTATTAAATGTGCACTTGGAACGCCATAGGCTACTGTCGATGGGCCAAAAGTAAACGTAATGTCGCTCGTTTGGGCTCACTTAACCCCGCCAACACTGATCCGAACCATGCACGGGATCTGCCACGCGAGCTGATCAATACTCAAGTCTCAAGATGCAGAGATCTGACGCCTCTTGAAGCTTTAAGACTCGATCTTTTGCGCTTTCCGAAGGGCGCGGCAGCCTTTGCGTCAGCCTCTCCCAGCCGCGCGTCGTGGTGCCGGCATTTCCGTGTGATTCCCGTCTAGGCCTTTCCGTGCGATTCCCGTCTGAGCCTTACCTTTTTAAATGGGCGAGCGCCGCGGCCGCCCGCCTCATCCCACCATCAACCAATATCACCCATGGCCCCTAATGCCGCGAAAGCTCTGCGAACTGTCTCGCTCGTCGGCCAACAAAAGACCGCTGTCGTCGTGGGCGGAACGCTTGGCATCGGCGCCGCCGTCGCGCGGCAATTAGCCAAGCTGGGCTGCAGCCGGATCATCATCTTCGGACGAAACGAGGCGCGGGGCGCGGAAGTGTTAGAGGTCCTCAGAGGCCTTGCGCCGAAAGGCAGCGAGATTAAGGCGGAGTTCATCAAAGGTGATCTATCGTGAGTATTTTCATCTGCATATGTGGGTATGATGGGAAGATTGACTGGGGTTGCGAACATCAGAGATAGTATGGGCATGCGCGCGGCGGCGGAGGCGCTTCAGAAGGCGACAGGTGAGGCGGGGATTGACTACCTCGTGCGTCCGGATGCCTCTTGTTAAAGTTCGAGACTGAAGATACTGCTTATTCCGCATAGGTTATGTCCCAGAACGGCACGCCAGCTGGTACTAACATAAAGAAAAATTCGGATGGGTACGTAAATTCCTCCATTCGTCTATACCTGTGCGACGCCTACTGTGCCTTTGGCATAGGCACGACACGGCCTTCGCGATCCAGGCCATATCACGCTTCGCCATCGCGTACCTCCTCACCACGCGTGGTACGCTCGCGCCTGACGCCGCTGTCATGTCTATTGCGAACCAGGGGCAGACGCTCGACACTCTGTCCGTCGACGATCTTTCGCTCACACACATGATCGCCTCGGGGGCCAGCGAGACCACGATATTTATGAACCAGTCGAAGCGGGATAGCAGCGTGCTTGATGCGTTTCACGAGGTCCGTAGCATACTCCCTTCTATTGCTAGCTCACCGACGTGGCGGTGAATTCACAGGAACTGAATCTTCGGTACCCACAGTACAAATACTTCCACCTCTATCCCGGTATGCACCTGTCTTGCCTTCCGTCCTGTCCTCGCCGACACCTTACCTAGGGCTCGTGTCGAGTGAAAACTTCAACTTCAACGAGTTCCCCGGCTTCCTCAAGTACGGCGCATGGATCGCGATGAAGCTCATCGGCACCGCGCCCGACGAGTACGCGCCCTTGCCGGCTTATGTGTGCCCTTCCTTTCCCCTTCGCTATTTCGTCATTCATGCCACCTCTTCTTTTAGATTCTGACCGCCCCCTCCATTAGCGGGAGGTATTTCGGGCACAAGCTCGGCCCCGGGCGTCTAGGAAAATGGGCGGCCGAAGCAAAGAACCGAGAGGCACTGTGGCAAAAATTGCTGGACATTGTTGGGGAATCATAGAGCTGTGGCGACGTGTTCAGCTATTGGATGAACGACGTGAAATGTTATGATTATCTTCTACTTGACTACTTATACGGCCGAATTTCCCAGAGACACAAGGCCGAACTTCCCAGAGCCTGCGGTCTGCATTAGGTTATGTAACGCAGGGAGATGTATTCTCCGAAGGTTCAGAGCGAAGACTATTACCAATATTAATGCTAGAGTTTCGGGTGAGTAGTCGCATCTGTTGCAAAGAACTTCACATTTCGATGTGGTTTGGGCCATTCTTGTATGATTCGCAGTGCGTACGACGTTAACGGAAAGGGAAGGTAAAGAAAGACAGAAAAAAGTCCGAATCTACGAATGCATCGACGGGGAGTCGAACCCCGAGCGCAGCCTATCAAGGGCCTTCGACACCTACCTATGGACTGACTGCGGTTTTCCAGTACCCCCCGATGCTTCACAACCTTCCTTACGTCGTTCGCTTTGAAGGGGAGTTTTGGTGGATAGTTGCGGCGCAGAGAAGAAGGAGATACGAAGTCCTTTATACATCGATATCGATATCGGGACTTTAAGCTCCTCTCAACTGTTCACAAAACCTTCTTACAATAAATATGCTGTGGGCTACCGATGCCCCACCGATGCTTCATAGTACTGTTCTCTTTCGTTAGCCGGAGACTTCGCAGTGAACTTACCCTATGCTTGTTCCTCTGAATAAACGGCTGGAGTTGGAGTACAACCCGACTTGAACCTAGGCCTCTGGATCATTGATGCCGGATCACTCCTGACTTTCCGCCTCAGATGTCAAACCTGATAAGGAGATTTCAAGCTCCGCTCACGTCAATCACTGAATCAATATGCTGTCCCTTCCACCACCATTTGACCACCATCCTCACTAGGGCTCTGTTTATAATTCCCCAGCCAATTATAAACAGTTTTTAATTCCTCGTTTATAAACAGGGTGTTTATAAACATGTTTAAAAACACTCCCGCAAAATCCATGAGAAACACCTTAACAGCGCGGTTTTGGGTGATTTTTTCGCGCTTTTGCCCTCGGAGGACCTGGGCCAGCACACGGAATCCGTCATTTATGGATTCAACCACGAGTATGCCACTTAATCGAACAAGTAATGCCTATCCTTGGGTAAATGAGTACCATCCCAGGCAGATTCTAGGCCAAACTGACGGAATAATTTGTTATAATTGCCAGACTTAGCTCAGAGGAAACCCAAAAGCTGAGGACTTCATGCACTATTCCCCTTGCCGAGCACAGCCACATTGAATTAAAAACAGGGTGTTCTGGCCTGACCATATAAAAACCGGTTTATAAACACCTGTTTATAAACATGTTTATAAACCAGAATAAAAAACAGAGCCCTAATCCTCACCACATACCTCACGCTTACCATCGTCCTCGCATGCATTACGCCCGCCATCACTATTCCATTGCCCAAGAAACCAACTGAAGCACGCCGTAGTACGCGCATCGTTCGAGGAGTTTGGGCTTTAGGACGCGCGGGAGCTGAAGCGACGGTGCGCGACCTCTGCTCTTTTTGCTAATGTTGCGTGCCGCAGATAACCAGGCGTTGGGGTGCAAGTACTCGTGCGCAGGCCTTCGCTGTAGCAGCCCCGACGCGCTTTCCTCATACCCACGCAAACCCCTCGCCCAGGATGCTTGCGGCGCTTCACTTGATGCCCATCCGGTGCATCCCCGAACCCTTGTCCCCACATTTGAAAGCTCCGCAAGCTCGCACGCTGCGCCTCACCTGCAAGGACAAGGCATGGCCAATGGGCCGCGGGGGTACCGTCTCGACTGCAGCCGTACCATCGCGGATCGGCGTGTCATCCAGCTATCTTTGTTCTTTGGCGCCAAATCGGACGTGGCCACAGACGCGCAGTGTTGCGGCGCGAGCAGTCCTAGTGGCGACGGAGACAGGGTTAGACACAGCACTTGTTTCAATGTAGATACATCAATTAATCTGCCTTCCTTTCTTCTACGGCCTCTGGTAGCTATCCTCAAGAGTCTTTCTACGCTGAGGATCCTGCCCAGTTTCGCTGACATGGTTTACCGAAACACTGCCGCCACTCACTTTCCGCCTCAGATGTCAAACTCAAGAAGGCGATTTTGACAAGATTTTGATCGGCTGGATGCCGTCCGCACAGCCACCAAGTCTCTTGCTCGCCTCGCCAACTGGCTCTCCCTCTTGGCCATCCGTTTGCTCCAGCCAAGCCCACACATCGGAATTTGTACCCGGAAAGATTGCTTGACCATCAGCGACGGCCCCTTGATGAGTCTGGAGCAAGCTACTCGTCTGAGGCGAGGGCTGAGGCTGCGTCTCTGAGCTCAGTCCGTCCTGCGGTGCGTAATCGCCTCAAAAGTCCAGGAAAGTCCAGGAATTTCCTGCCTGGTCCACAAAATACGAGGGACTGCTCAGTGCTGGCAGATCCATTTCAGCAGCGAAGCTGTAACAGGCGTATGGGCAGCGATGGCGTTTCACCACAACTGGCTATTTTATGCTTCCCTCCGCGCGAGGGTATCGTGCTCTATGATTGGCCATCCAAGTAGGTTGGTTTTCGCGTCCAATAGTATCAAACAAGCGTGCGAACCCGCCCCGCGAGAGAAAACGGTGGCACCATGTTCCGCGTTCCCCTGGATGCGGTAGATAGATCCGTAAGAGCTCCCTTTACTTAGAGCTGCCCCACTTTTAACCCTTTAAATTAAATTGCAGGGCAAGTGCGAACGTTTGTGTGCGCGACACTCCCTAGATATCTGCATCAAGGGAAGAAGCCGCCGTGCGTATTTCTCTGATCTGAAACCCGTCCCTGGGAATCACCAAGAGTCGCCGTTATACGGCCCAGATACGGCGTTCTCGACGTCGAAATCTCCCCTGCAGCGATGGCAGATAACGAGCCGTTGCCGCGCTTGGTCCGCTGCTTCATCGCAATCATGTCGCGCAGCCTCCCGACTGAAACTTTATTATGGAAGATCAGCTAACTATGGATCTTCTTGTCGTTCTGATCACTGTCAGAAAGCCGGATGCTCTGTTCTACTCATCACTTGCTGCTCACAATTCGTTCCTGCCTTATTCCCCCCGCCGTGTTACGGGATCGGTCTCAAGCCTCAGGTCCCACCTCGACTCAAACTAGCGGAGATCCTTGGTGTTAAACGGTGCAACTGTCTCTGATTCTGCCTGGGCTAAAGTTGGATGCAACATCATATCAGCGAGGCATCGTATCACCATCATTACTTCTATTCCCCCAGGATATGGTCAGATGGATTGAAAATATGTATTGTTTCCCCCTCATCTATTGTGTCAAGCGCCGCCGAGAGGCCCGGGATCTTCGTTCGGTAGCAGGGTTCACATCGGAATGCCGTTCCCACCCCAGGCTGTCGTGCATTTGTGTGATGAACTGCCACCTTGCTGACCATCTCCTCAGGACCCTCTTTGCATTATATATAAGCCTTGTGATGCAGCGGAACTTCTCTGGCCCTTCCTTTCCCCCCTTCACAGTCTTGACGACTTTTCCTTTCTTTCAACCACCCTACTTCATATATCCGTTTAATACTCACCTCGGCCATGATCGCATACGGAGTCGACACACCGCTGATTCTTGGCGTAATGGAAATCGGCGTATTCTTCAGCCTCGTCATGTTTGGTGTCGTCGCGCTGCAGGGATACGTCTATTTCCGAAACTGCCAATCCGACAGACTTGGGCTCAAGCTACTGGTGAGTTCCGTTCCCATGCACCGCAGGTGGCGGATCAACATCTGATGCTTCTTATAGGTAGGAGCCCTCCTGTACGTTTCTCGCCCAAAATAAATTCCGATGCTAATTGCTGGTATTCCGGCAGATTCTTTGAGCTGTGCCATTCCGTCGCATCTTGCCATGTTATTTATTACTTCACCGTCGTGCTTGCTGGGGTCCCCGAGTTAGAGAAGGCCGCCAACACGTATTCCCTGTCACTGACTCCCGTGTTTGAAACCATCATCACCGCCTTGGTCCAGGTACGTACCGTTCACACGCGCGGCGAGGCAATGATGCTGAGCAGCCCAATGCAGGGCTTCTTCGCCTATCGCATCCGCCTATTATCCGGGCGCATACACCTCAGCCTGGTGTGCTGGGGTCTCTGCCTCCTGCGCTTCATCGGTGGAATGGCCATCGCAGCGGAGGGATTCCTGGACATCCCCCGGGAACCCGATTATTTCCAGCTTCAGGATAATTACGGCTGGCTCATCACCGCCGCACTGAACGTCGGTGCGATACTGGACCTCCTTATCAGCGCGTCGCTGTGTTTCTACATCCGCCAATTGTACACTCCGTACAACTTGCCTAGGTGCGCTTCTGTGCTTTCCGCGCTTTGTCTCTCCTAGTGTTGACTGTTCGCGAAGGAGCGAGGAACTCATTCATCGACTGGTCGCCTGGACAATCCGTGAGTATCCACTTCATACTATCCAATGTGCCGTGCCCGCTGACTGTTTTGCAGAAACTGGTTTGATTACAAGGTATTCCATTCGCTCAGGGCTGCCCTGCCGATTTCTGATCATTGCCTCAGCATTACGTCTGTCGCGGTAGTTATCAGCGTGCGTCGCATGCTCGTTATTCCCTCCTCCTGCCCTAATAGCAAATGCAGTTCCAGACGATGAAGCACAACTGTAAATCCAAAGGCTTCGATCTTGTCTTAAACCAGTATTAACCTCGATCGTTCAGTCATCTGGCTCGCACTGTATACTTTCCTCGCCAAACGTGAGTCCACACCCATGCTGTCTCGAACAAGAAATTGATGACTGCTAGTCTACTCAAACTCGCTGCTGGTGTCGTACGTGCCATTCTCCGGGGCGCACTTCAGACAATTGACTAAGGATTTTCCCATTTCACAAGTCTGAACGCCCGTCCACAACGCCGCGAGATCATCCGCGCCCCATCCCCGAAATCATGGGACGCGAGTCCACCGCGCACCCCGAATGTTAGTCCCACCCCTTGTCCATTCCTATCACCCTCATATCCGTAATAGTTGACGATCGAAATCACTCGGACAACGCACGTCGACGGCGTCGTCTCATTCGTCGGGCCACCCCCTGGCTTGCAAGTGGTTCGCCAGTTTCTCTGGACTTCACTCTGTTGCAGTGACTGATGTTCTTTCCAGCCCGAAAAGGCTGTGTACAACCCAACCCCGTACAGTATGGCATAGGGCCTTCGACTCATCTGAACTGTATTTGTAACTTCTTGTAATATATTCACACAATCGTTTGTATTCTTAATTGCATTATCTATGCCCAATACAACAGGCGGATTCTTGAACTCACGCGATGGCGTCGGTCGGAGTGCATACAGATACAAAGCCTCACGTTGAAAAATGTGTGCGGGCGTTCACCGCAGAATTCCTGCGAGCTAAACACACCTTTTGTGATTTCGGACGGGATAAAGTTCCCAAAGGTAGGTTATTATTCTGCCACTTGAAACTATAAACGAATGTGAGGTGGACGAAGAGCTAGCAATGGGCCACAGATTCCGCGGAAGGGTTTAGTACAGGTAGTACTTCGCGGTGTATTTGACCTGGATCGGGGCAGACCCAGCGACGCACTGGAAAAAAGAAAGCCGATCGCAAATTAGCAACCATAACGTAGCCAACAGGATAGGATCGTACGGAGGTAGGGGGCTGTCCGCTGACGGTGTCGATGCGGAAGATCTTGGATGCGAGCTTGCCTTGCACGCCGTTGAGCGCCAGCCAATCGACGTTGGTGGCGGGGCTGGTGGGCGCGGGGATGTCGCCGACCTTGGCGCCCATCACATAGGCGGTCGCGTTGCCCGCGAACTTGCCGGTGGAGGTGAAGTCCCACAATGGGGAGATACCAGTGCCCGATGGCGAGGGCACAAAGTAGTGGTACTACATGATGGCATGAGGAAAAAAACGTAAAGCAGTCTGGCAGGAAGGATGGAGGCTCACCCCGAGGAGCTTAGGCGCACCAACGCGGGCGCCGATGGAAGAGGCGGTGGTTCGGGCGGACGCTGCTTTCCAGATGTTAAACGCGGTGCTCTGGATGCTCGCGAACTGCGGTTTCTTGTCAAGGCATGAGAGGTCGAAGAGGGATGCGACGGCTCCGATCGAGCTGGGTGAGGAAGATGAGTATTACCCCACCATAACGTCAAGGGAGGCCCTACGCGTATGTGGAGGTGGTGCTGGAGCAGGTGTAATTCTGGATGCCGACACCAAGCATCACGAAAAGTGGAGCGGAGGTGGGGCTGACAAGGGCCGTCTGGTTCGCAGGCAGGTTCATCACTGCCTTCGAAGTATCGCAGCAGTCGTCGTCCTTGAAAGTGCGAGCCACGAGCGTAGGGCCTGCAGAGACAAGGAGCGCTGCAGAGGACAGAGCGCACAGGAGTTGGAAGGCAACCATTTTGAAAGAGAGCAGAGAATAGTGTCTGGGTTTGAAAGAGTGGAGATCTCGGGCGGGGCGCGAGAGAGTGAACTTTCGATGGCGTCGCAACTTTTTATATGTAAGTTACGGCGGGCGGCCCAGGTAAAATGATGCGTGCCAAAGCAAGCATGTTTGACAAGGGGTCAACAGCTCGCTTAAGCCTCTGCGTTCCGTCTAATTATATTGTAAGTGTGTCATCCTCGCAGGGTCGCGATTGAATCGTTACCTCCCCAGCGCAGGAAGAGCAGCCACCCTGTTTCAGCACTAGCCTTGAAGGACTTTCCGCAGCGCCACTCGCGACATAAGCCCCCGCTTCCTAGTGTAGTGTGAAAACGATGAGTGAAGATTCGGAAACAATGTTATTTCCCCAAGGGGATCCTACTTACTTTGCGAATATCAACATTCGTGCCAGGACGCGGCTTCCATAGATCTGTCGTATGCTAAATTTTGAAGATACGTGAGCGCTTGTAGACGTCGACACTCGTTAAGATCACGTCTAATTCAACCAACAGAGCAGGTTAGGTTTCAACTGATCGGGATTTCGAGCGGGGCGGCTATTTCTGAGTACTTCAGCCGTGTCGCGGGATGGGCCTCTCAGGGCGATACTTCGGTCACGGCATAATTGCGGCATAAACAGCAGTATCAGGATTGGACTTGGATCGGACGAACGTTTGTCAGTGACCGATGGCAGTCTCATCTATGTACATAGAAGAAGAGTTCGTACTGGCGAGCTGATGACTATCAATCTCTTCGACACCGTACAAATATGCCAAAATGCTCACCAATTTTTTAACGGAGGTACCTTTAGCTAGCTTGTCGCTCGCCCAAGGTGTTCGTATCTCGTCTTAAGGGAGTGCGCTGGAACGGGACGGGGCATGTCGAACAAAATAAAACATAGAATAACTCTGGCAAACGATTTGTCAGTTCTGATGAACATTCACATTGCCGATCCCGCTTAGGTGGACATCCTGAGGAAGATCAGAAATGAGCGGCGAACTATCCAATGTTCATCAAACTCAGCAGTGGGATGAACAGCGGCCCCGACGTCTCGGAGGTGAGGGCGGATTGGCGCCGTGTGGCGCTTATGAACGAGGTGGAGGACTTCGGCTGAGGAGTCGTCTAAATTTAGGGATTTAGCGGTGGCGGTGGCGCATTGTCCCAATTGTCTCAAGGCGGGACCCGAAGAGGCTGGCGGCAGCAGGGATAGGTGAGAAAGGATGATAGTCGTGCCGCTTGGAACTGGAAGGATCATCTTCTCAGTCGACGTCAATTGCGGATTGAAGCAAAATAGGTGAGAGAGTTTCCTGATCGTCATCCATTAAGACGAATTGAGGTGGGGCGGCATCCCACATTGGCGGAGGATGAGCACACATCAGGACGCCGCGGCCGAGCGCCGACGATCTCCGAGACCTGTACCAACGGCGGAGCCTCTGTACTCGATTGAATTAGCTGAGTCTCGAGTCATTTCAAGACACCTACCCCAAATAGAGGTTCGATGACAGAGGAGTTGGCTATGAATGATTCAGCCCCGGAGATACAAGGCAAAACGCGAAACGCGAATATCGGCAGCCTGACTTCCGGTGACAGCAATCTGTGGTAAATCCAGATCTCCTTGCGCTCCCCCGAGCGCCACTTGCTCACCGAGGCAAAGCAGAGATCTGTGCTGTGGACAGAATGTAGGCTTTCGGATAGCTGGTGAGGATCAGAGTCTGGATTCGCCATGATGGCAAGAATTCAAGGAGAGCAAACCAGGAGCAAACAAGGACTAAAGATAATAGGCACAAATATGAAACACGATCACGTGGCAATGCGGTTGTCCGAGTCGGAAAATTCGGTGGCCTTCAAACTGGCGCCTGCGAGCTGAGGTGAAGGATACGCGTACCCTGTCTCCGGAGGTATTCTGTCTCGTATTGCTCGGGTCCCCATTCACCTCCTTGGGCGCAGAGGCTCAGGCTCCGAGTCAGATGAACACAAGGACTGTCGATGGCAGGTGTTGCGCATCTCTTCCTTGTTGTCCCTTCCACCTCCCGGTGCAAAACAAGGCTACTGATCTATGTAATGACGCAGATAGAAAGTATCTTTTCCCTGTACAAGCATCCTACCGTAAACAGTGACTCGTTCAATCTAGTAGTAACGGTCAGGTTGACTCAGGTGAAGTGAAGGTCATGGATACAAGCGCCGATTGTAGCAAACGAACAAGAAAGAAAGAGGCCCGGAGGATTTGCGTCTCCTCGCGTTTCAGAACGCTTTCGGGCATAGCTGCGGCAGTGCACTGCAATGTTTAACCCTTCTTTAGCTCCGGGATGTGTGGGGTATTGTTTCTTTCAGAGGTCCATAAAATCCTCGCCTGTGTCTTACCTAATGAGAGTACAGTACTTGTACTTTCGACCACGTTTATTTCTAGCAAACAAGCTTTCCAACATGGTTCAGGATCATTGATCTACACCGATAGCAATGATCCGCTCCCCATCACTACGTCGTGAAATTCCTCTTTGCGGAGATGAATTGCTTTCAGCTTCATCCATGAAACTCCGAGACCCCGAATCGGCGCTGGGGTTGAATCGGCTGTGTATTAGTACACCGCCATCAAAGTATTGCCGATTTCCCGCCCGAAAATGATGGCACCTCATCTCGCATTGCCCTCTGTAGTGAGAATGACTTCGTTCAACTTGCACAATTCATTTCGCCCAGGGAGGAGAACAGCCTTACTCTGTATTTTCCAACCGTTGCCTGCCCGAAATCACCTTTGCCTCATCAGCTCCACTTGTACTCTAATGGTGATGAGAAATTCTAGTCGGACGGGGACGAGACAGTAGCCTGTGTCCCAGTACACGTCGCCATCGTGTCCCGGGGCGACCGCTCAACTCCCAAGTTTCTGCGCTATGGCAATACCAAGTCATTCCCCGAAACTGGTTGCGTCCGAAGAGGTTTAAGAGGGCCTACCGCAGACTTACTAATTGCACAAAAAACGGACGCTGGAATGAACCCGTACGCACAGGGTGGCTGGTCCAGCTCTCATAACTCCAACGCAGCGAGTAACCCATCGTGGGCGACCCCCTCCGTTTACGGTGCCCTCCCGTACGCAACCCCACCAGCGACCACCCCACAATTCATCGTCTTCACCTTTTCGCCATTGGACGGCACAATATTGAACTCCCTCGTCATTGGCCCCCGTTCACAGACATATTTCCGGGTCACCACAGACTCAACCTCGACTGGATTTTCTGTCATTCAAAATCCAAAGCTTGAGAGTGTCACTCTTGTAGAATGGCGAACCCACCCCATCGTTGAAATACGGGATATTGTATCCAAATGCAGTACATCACAGTGGCTCGCACTGTCTCCAGATCGAACGTTAGTACCCACTGCGTTATATTCATGCTGGCTCTCAACTAAACTGACTCTGTAGGTATCGGGTTATGAGCGCACGCGGCCGGAATTTCAGGTGGACACCAAGTGTTGATTACATCGAGGTTCGACTCTTTCTTTTTTGAGATATTTCTCGTATAAACTCACACCGGTAGCTGCATTCCGCCGGGGTTCCCAACCCGCAACTTTTTGGCCGATTATCCCAAGGACAAAGTGGTGCAATACTCGAATTGACGGGAGAGGCAGTGCAAGTTGGACTCTTGGAAGTTTGCGTTGCATCGGCTGTCCTCCTGATGAGCGGACGCAACATCGACTGAATCTGCTTTTGGAAGGGTTTTACATTAGAGCAGGGCTGCTGGTGGAATCTGTAACTATATCCTGTACACGGCACACCTGCATAGATATTTTCGTTAAATTTCCACGACGAGTTGAGCAACTTGAGTCAAACCTGAGAGGCACAGTCGTCCCAACAACAGAAAAGTTTACTCGGGCCTGGCAGCTTTTTCTCATCTTCTAGTCCCTGTTCTAGTCCATAATGAAATGGGGAGAAAATTCAACAGCAGAAATGCATGCACTTAGAGTCGCCGATCACGGTCTAGACAGGTCTAGACTCTGCTCACCAAACCCATTTGACACGGACATTGCCGTTTCGGCTTTTCCCGTCTTCTCGATCTCCAAGTCGCCACTCCATTTAGAGTCTAGACTCACCATCCCTGCCTTGCTTTCTGGCCTCAACACATTATAATTCCGCGTCTATTTCAAAGGGTGAAATCTTAAAGAAGTCCCTGATGCGAAATCCCGACTCGGATGCTGGACAGCAAGCAGGGCGGGAGACTCTTGAAGGCTAGGCCCATTCTGGATCGATTGGCAGATGGATTTGGGCGGGGCGGCCATTGCCTGGATCATATACGACCTCGTCAATTCCCGCGTTCTAGCACTAGTCCTATTAGCTCCAGTCCCCCACCCGACGTCGGGAGGTGAGTCACGGCGCACCCAGGCCGCTCAGTTCTGGCCTCTGGAGTCTGCGCATAGCCTCAATCCCTCCCACAGTATATAAAATGTAGCTCGCTACCACCGACCCTACCAGACACACACACACCTCAGTATGACATCCCTCGCACGCTCAACACTTCCTGCTCTCGGACGCACAGCCCTCGTCCGCCGGACGCCCGCCATGTCGGGCCGACGAATGTCGCACCACGCAGCCGAGTACAATGTGCGTATCCATCTACCCGCAAGCACCGAATCTGCCCCCTCACCCGTTGCGTATCCCGCAGAACATGCCCTTCGATTACTCCAACCGCCGCCGCTTCGCCGTAAAATGCATCGCCTACATGGGGTTCGGATTTGCGCTACCGTTCGTCGCGGTTGGGTGGCAGTGGTGCGTTTCTTCTCCGAATCTCTAGCTTGTGGACGACGCTGACGCGCCCCAGGTATAAACCCGGCGGATACAAAAACCCCTAGATCTTTCCGTTCCCTAGACCAGCACGAATCGCACCACGTTGTATTTGTAGAGTTTGATTGAAGCATAATTTATCCGTGGCCACAATTCACGTTCCTCGCCCACAGTCGTCCGTTGGCCTAAAAACGAATGACTAGTACCACCTTCTTTATACGTGCGCGCATGATCCCACAAGTTTTCTTTGAATGCGAATGATGAGGGAAGGTCGTAGAAATCTATTCTCCTGTCGCCTGCGCGCTATCCGTGCCTATGACTCGGACCCGGCCCATATATCGCTCTCTTATACTGCACATTTGCCCTGTCCTCCTCCGCCCGCTGCGCCTCTTCCTCCGCCCGCGTCTTCTGCTCCTGAATTATGAACGCCGCGATGATCTGGGCACGGAAGTGCTCCGTCCCGGGCTGGAGGACGAGGGCGAGCGGAACGCGTGTGGCTACGGTTGGACGCTGTAAATAAGCCACGGGGTTGTCTAAATCGTGTTCGGTGAACAGCTGGCACCGAGTGTGATTCATTATTAATTATTGCTTGAATGGCCGCGCGTGGAGATCAAGCGTACCGCGAGCCGATATTGTAGATAATTCCTGAGGAAATACTTTCCGACGTCGGTCTCAACAACACATACAGGGCTCAACATGGCATTGATAAGCGGCGGGCAGGGCAGCCACGGTTCAACGCTCACACTCCACCGGGAAGCTTCGCGGATTTGAGCCACCTGCTGACGGAGCTCTTTCCCGCCGTCGAGCGTGGGGAAGCTGATCGTGTCGGGGAGGAGCCCCTTCCGCATGATGCGCGCTAGGACGTCGTCAGTCCCCGCCGCGCGAATTTCGGTAGTTCCGCGCGAATCGGTCGAGATGGTGTACGCGGGCGCGGAGTTGATGCGCAGCGTGGCGTTCGTCATGCTGTTGGAGTCGAATATCAACGAGACGGGGGCGGGATCGACGAGGGTCAGTTGCGAGTCCATGGGGAGAATGGAAGACATGCAGTGAAGGTGGGAATCAATCAGTCAGTCTATATAGGCCAAATATCTGCGCATTCATCATTCCGTTCGACACACGTGTGAAAGTAGCCGTTCAAGGCGGACCGAGAGAGTAGGTAATTGAATTGAACGCAAAATTGAACGGAGGTGGGCATTTAGAAGCTTGGATGGAGCTAATTTTGCAAGGGCTGAGCGCTGAGCTTGGGCTCGAATTTCCGCCGATGGATACATAGGTTTGAGGCGAAAACATATTTGGTGTATCACATTAATTGCATAGATGAACACCGAGGCGATAGGACGAGGATATACATGCGTCATGCGATCCTTTTATACCACGGCGCATTCGCTTCTGAGAGAGCCTGAAATTCTAAAAAAACGTCAAAGTCAGTTTCAGCATGACGCCCGACATCTAACGGAACGCGCACTCCATTTGATCGAGATCCTGGGAACTGACAACGGCAGATAGTACGGAACATCCTTGGGCAGCGCAGGGCATCTTGTGCGGATGGTCATGTGCACAACGGTCAGGTTGGGGAATTGGTCTCGAAGTTCACAAAGCTTGTAGTTGAGGTCCACCCAAAGGCGGCGGAAAGAGTCGGATTCAAGGGTAACCAGAAAAGGAGAGTGGTCTATGAAGCACAAACGTAAAGCGTGCAGGTGGACACGGCTCTGTGGACGGATCGTCGAAATGGCTTGGACGGCGGCATTCAGGTTTTCACCTAGGAACCGCAGGCAGAGTTCCGAGAGCACTTCGAACGCCGAAAGATCGACCATGTCAGCCTAGGCATGTCCTGGATTTCAGAGACCACTATCTAAGATAGAGAATTGCATACCATGACGAACAGCTCGACCGTTCTGAGCGCTAGTTTCAGGACCCCTTGGAGCTGGAGTGTATCGTTAGGGGACTTCAAGGCCTTGAGCCCAGATAAATCAAATGAGCAGTGAGAACTGTCGAGCCACCATTGGAGCTGGTTGAGATCGCCGCTCTCAAACGAGTCTAACCTGATGCGACGACGAGCTGGGGATCCAGGAACAATAGATGGTGCTTTCGGGGTGTCATAAAAACGACAGGATCCAGCCAGAGGCGAAGAAATACGATCTCTTTAGCTATGCGTGTGGCCTGTCTGTGTGGCCAAAAAGATTGAGATCAGAAGGCGTCATGGTTCGACGATTTGGTACTGACCGTCAACACGGGTGTCGAACGCCGCAGCCACAGTGCTATGTGCCGGCAGATAAATATCGGCATGTCAGACAAGTATAATCCCGCTACGTACGTTGCAGCTCCTTGAGCGAGCGTCTTCCACCCTTATCCGGGTTGGGCATGCCGTCGGGGCCAAAGATCCCTAATGTAACGTCGAGAAGGCATGCGAAGATGGAAATAGACAACATACCGGCCGCCTGGAAGGGAGCCTTCATCTCTTCTTTTCGGCATCCAGCCGTGTAGACGGCTGAAAATTCCATGAACGAATCAGCGGCGGGTGCGGCGTGCATATGAAATAAAGACGCACCGCCGGGGTGCAGCCTGTACGCCTTGATCTTACCCTCGGACCGCTTCGAGAGCTCGATGGCGAAGAGGACGTTGGCGGATTTCGCCTGGTAGAGGCGCCGAAGTTCGTGTACTTGGTCGGGTCTGGGTGCGCGAGCGTGGTGAAATCGACGCCAGCGGCGGCCTGCGCACCGCTCGAGACTATGACCACACGGGGCGTGAAGGTCGCTGTGGCGGATGCGAGGGGCTTGGGCGTGAAGAGTTTCATGAGCAGGAACGGGCCGATGTGAGCCGTCGCCATCTGCATCTCGAGGCCGTCTGGAGTCAGTTTGAACGGGCCCGCCGGGCTGGAGGCAGCGTTGTGAACCAGAACCTACAACAGGTGGGTAGATAAGTACGGCACCAGCGAATAATATAATAGCGGGGCGCACGTGGATAGGCTCCGCGTATGTGTTGACCTCTGGCAGCGAGAGAAGAGAGATCGAACGTGAGGAGACGGTGGCACGTGACGGTCCACCGATATGATGGGATCAGCGGAACCATTCTGCCGTCGGCAAGCACGGCCAAATAACGCGTGTTGCAACTTGAGAGACGCGTTTTCGACGCGTCGTTGTCGTAGGAAAGCACGCTGACCCATTTATCACCTAAGAGGTGGTGTCTGGCATCTATAAGGTATCTCATATAAGGTGTGAAGGCCTTCTCCTGCCAATAAAGCATGTCGCTTGTAGTAGTGCTCATGGCCCAGGGTGTCTACCCCAAATAAAGGAACAGAGGCGTAGCGTCGAGCATCGGTGGGGCATTTGGAACACACGGCCCGTCTATACGTTTCTATAGTAGCGCTTGACAGGCTGAGCTCGGGGTTCGAGTCCCCGAAACCCCGTCGATGCATACTCGCGGCTCCATTCTTTTTATGGCCTCATCAGCAATTTCAATGTCTGATTCAAAAAGAGCGACACCAGAGGAGTGGAAGAATACTGGTGGTGCTATCTGTGAGCTCCCAGACAGCAAGATAAATGTTGATTTCGGATTTTGAGTCCCCGCCTACGCATTTGCGCGACTGTTGAGTGCTTTTTTAGGCTTCATTTCTTCTGCACAGGTTGTAAGCATTATGGAATATCCGACTGAAATACGGGGACAGCAAGTAGGTATGCGAGATCGGTGGGGTATTGGAAACTCACAGCCTGTCCGTATAGTAAACGTCACCGCAGGGCTGAGCTCGGGGTTCGAGTCCCCGCCGGTGCATTCGGGAGTCGGCCACATCCTTTTTTGAATAGTCTTCGCCTCCCGCTCGTCCGAAATGCTGGGTCGAATGAAGCAGCAGGAGGATAGGGTGAAAGCATCGGTGGGGTAAGGGAGACCCACAGCCTGTCACTTTTGAGTTGAGGGAGAAGCTCGGGGTTCGAATCCCTGTCGATGCATGAATCGACCCGAACGTGGGTTTGTTTTTCATCCCCACTCGAAAGCGTCGGTGGGGTATTGGAAACTCACAGCCTACAGTGAAGGAGGAACATTTTTTTCTCGCCCATGCCGCTGTGGAGTCATCGACTGTCCGGAGGCTGCGCTCAGCTCTCTGCAGTGTATTCACAGTACGTGCTCCCGAAGTCTCAGACACAAAGAGCATTTCCGAATTCCATTCAGTTACAAGATGCACTTCTACCCTGTCATTATCGCGGCACACAAGGACTTTGGTCCAACCTAGGTAAGCCTCTTGCAATAGTCCGGGTTGCCCACCGGATTCTGGAGCATCACGAAATAAGCAAGACAGCGTCAATGCAAAAGGGGGGGACTCACCAGCGCCCAATTCGGCATATTGGTGACCTTGCCGCTGCCCCCGCCCACCGCGAAGGTGAAGACGAAAACCATGACCTGTGCTCCCCATCAGCTTCGAGAAAATCAGTTCGCATGAAAGCAAGAAAAGACGCACCTGCGTCCCACCGTCAAGGGCCGCCGACAGCAGGAAGTTGTACTTGCGGAACCAGCGCGGGCGGTAGCGCCGGAGGTAGAACTGCGAGAATACGGCTAGGAGGAACGTGGTGAAGACAGAGGTGTTGATCCCGACGGAGAGGTAGCCCAGCGTCCCTAGTACCCGAAGTCAAATTTGTAAAACGGGAATGCAGGGGGGAAATGGGGACGGACAGCAGAGGATGGGCGTGACGACGTGGTTGGCGCCGAGCTTTGGGAAGAAGCGGTGTGCGAGCCAGAAGGGCACGGGCACGCTGGTTCGAAATTTAACGGAAATGTTGGAGTTGAGGGGAAGGTGATACTCACGTGAGGCCGATGAGGATAGAGAACGGGACGATCTGAGCGGAAATGATGTCTTATCAGGACTAGGACGGGGATGAAAGGATGAGCAACGGACTCCATATCGCCCGTCGGGTGCATAGAGAATGTTACCGAGGGCGCCCCAGGACACAGCATCAGCGTTGAAAGACTGAAATGGCATTAAAAATGCGTAATTGGGCTACCGTGGACAGACATACCTGAACTTGTTGCCCGGACCACTGAAAAAAATTGATGAGTTGCGCGTGTTGGGAGGATGGAAATCATTTACGATATTGGAACCTTGGACGTCCAGGAGGACTTCGCGGTGCGTGGTGATAATTACTTTCATGATCACGTAGTTGAGGAGGCCACCCTGAACATCGATCGGTACTTTAGCTATACTTTTGAGGGCTAACGGCAAGAGAAGAACGCACAATGATGGCGCCAAGGGATTGGACAGTGAACGTCACCCGCGGGGGGAGCTTGGTGTATTGCTGAGGCCTTCTCAGTTTATATGCTGCACCGTTTAGCTATGATACTCACGCCCTGTCGCACACGTTAGAAAATGCAGGAGCCAGTTATTTCAGGCGTACCATCTTCAAGTCCTGGATGAGGCCCAGTGCCTGTTGAAGCGTGTTGAATCCGTAGAGCGTGAAATACATGTTCGTCTGCGGCGAGCCTGGCATCATAGAGGCACCTATGATCTGCGAGTCGCCCAAATTATTGAGGGAACTGGGGATGTCATATGACTCGAGCTTACCTGTACGAGGTTCTGCATACTTGTCGTGAACCCTGTAATTGCGTATATTGTAACGACAAAGGGCAGGAATATCGCCGATATGAGGATGCCAACGACCAGGCCCCATCTGCATGCACATTAATGAATTCAGATGATAGACAAGGGAGAAGATGGGTCACCGACCCGGGCATGCCGGAGTGGCCGGTGTAAATGGTCGCCATCGCCATGCCGAAGCTTCCGATGAAGACAAGAATGTACCACCTAGATCATATAATTAATACTCATGAACACATTACATTTATTTGATATTGAACACACCACATCGGGACCTCGGGGTACGCCTACCGGGATACCATTAGTACTCGAGGACGAATAATACATGTTCGAGGGGTATATACCTTCATTTTCGCCAGATGAGGATCATACGCGTCGCCCGCCTTGTACGACCGGATCAGAAGGACGATGAGCGAGATGCGTAGAGCCAAGGGCGTACCCGATAGCGCCGAATGACCTCGAGGATGTCCTTCCCGTACCAGAGAATAACATGCGTGACCGTCGCTCCGATACTCAAGTTCGTTCCTTTAACGCCGGTTAGAGGAAATGGACGGACTCAAAAACGAAACCAACCGATCTTCGTAAGGACCTGCGAGCTCGCGAACCATGGGAGGCCCTGCAGATGAAGCGAGTGTGGATGAGTTGCGTATGCCCGCGGGAGCTGGACTGCGCACCTGCACATCGAGCGCGGCCTTGTCGAGCCGGAAATTATCGTCCAGAATCGAGAGCTGGTCGTACTGCGTGCCGTTCTCGTAGAACAATTCCTGCGAGAGCCAAGGGAAGTTCTGTCCGTGCCAGACGTTGTTAGCATACAGAGCGCAGAAGGCAATTCTGCGAACGGCCAGTGAGAAGCGCGGGGGTAACGTGGATTGGGTGGAGCGTACATGCAGATAAGGGTCCCAAAATAGAGCGACAGTTGGGTGGAGAGCGGGGTAAAGAGAGCGCCCAGCGAGCCACCTGGGAGCCATACATGAGTGATCACCTTGGAATCGGAAAGAAAACGAACCGCCGCTGCCTGCGTTGCAACATTATCGGGATGAGTGAAGGACATCGGAACGGTGCAATGGACCTACCAACGTAATTCCAGTCGAAGCAGAAAGCAAAGACACCAAGACCTTCATTACCCGCTGCGCCACCTGAATATTCACACTCAGAAATCGTGTGAATGGAAACGGATGCTTGGGAGGGCGTACCAAAGATACGGGTGACCCACGCACTATCACGCTTCGCCAAGCAGAAAATACTAATACCCGTGAGAGTCCTGTGTTTAACAAAACTCATAAGTCGGACGACGGGGCGGGTGATGTAGGGACTGACGGTGCGATGTACTCAGGGAACCACTCCCAGATCTGCGTCGTCGATTAGGAGGAGGGACAACGAGACGGCGACAGAAAACGCACGAAGATTGCGACAAAGCACGACCAGAAGAAGCGGACGCGTTTCTTCTGAAGGAAGATCTTTTTGCCGCGATGGAGGGCATCGAAGAGCTGGACCGTGGGAAGCAGGCTGGGGAACACCATGTACGTGGGATAGACGAGGAAGGAGCGCATGATGCCTGTCGAGACGGAGTCACTGGGGAAAAGGAAAGAGGCCTAAAGAAATCTTTTTACCGCCCAAACCGTAGCCCATGAGCTGGCTGCCTATGAGCGTGAATATTCCGACACCCGCGTTCGGCTCGATGTTGTAGTAGAGTTCATCGGCGGCAAAGACAGAGATGGCAAGCGCGGAGCCTGCAGCGGTGCTCGCAAATATTGTGATTGCCACATGTTCCTTCATGTCTAGTGACGATCAGCGAAAGTTTAGCCTCAGTAGACATGGCATGGACGTACTGAACGGCCCGGGATTCATGAATCGCCAGAATGCGTTGTTGGGCGTCTTGAACCCATATCTCTCGTTGCCTGGACCAGGAATGACCTCCTGCATCGCGACACCGAGGATGTAGGCGAGGATCTGGAGGAAGAGCTGGGAGACGGAGATGGTCTGGGGGCGGAAGTAAAATATCTGGCCCAGCACAGCGCCGAAGCAGCTGAGGCCTAGGGGTAGATTCAGAACACGGTAAGAGAGGAGCGCCGCGACGAACCGAGTCCGAGGAACCACATCCTGAAGGTGAAGGCGGGTAATGTCGGGTCATCTTCGAGCGAGATGAGTCGGGTGGCGACGTCGACGTCCGTCACTGTTAATTCATTGCTGAGTGAGCTATACGCTTTAGATATGTAGAGACCTACCTATGGGCCGTTCCTTGCCGTTGTCGTCGAGGTCAATTTCCCGCAAATCGGCGTAGACCTCTCCCACAGCGGGCTCGGCGATCTGGACGGAAGATTTCTCGTTCTTGTCGTCGGTCTTCTCGTCAGTGAGCGAATCAGCGCGATCGACATCGCGCTGGGCTGGATCGATAATGGCCATGACCGGTCGGTGGGCGATAACACGACAGAGAGGCACCAGACCATCTTATAATTGGGTCCCACACGCGGGACGCCGAGCCCGGAATTGTAGAAGGATCGTGTGGTGCAGCTGGTTATCGTCCGAAAATAAGGCCATTTAAATAAGACTGCGGAAAACCGTTCAGCCAATCCCCAAGGAAGCGGAGGAGAAGAGAGGATAAAAACGGGACGTGCGAGATACCTTCCGAGGAGAAGCGTTCGGTGGCGTTTCACACCATTACTGGGCAAGATAGAGGAGTCTCCGTGGCGTACACTTTGCCAAATTTAGACCCAAAGCTGAGACTGGCATTCCACGGTCCTTATCGGCGGGAACTTCGTATGACGGGAGTACTCGCAGGGCGGCTGACAAGTAGCCGGTGGACAGAGGGGTCTCTCTTGGATCCAGAACTAACAATACGTTGAGATTAATCCCGTCCAAATCTTGCCGGATGTTACCTCCTTCAGGCTATCGGAACTCGACGGGCTTTCTTGAGTATTGACCACTTGATCACAACCAGACAAAGGGAAACGAACTTCAAACTATCGGAGTGCGGAAGGATGTGAGTTGTTGGGCGGAGCGCGGTTTATCTGAGGATATGCTTCATATGCTCTATTCAGTGCGCACAGTCGCGAAGATGGAAGCCGGTGGATGACAAGGTGCTGCGGTTGATGTTGACACGTGGCCCAGCAGATCGATTTGATGTCACGTGTTAGGCTCGTGACCAGCCTGCCTACAAATGGCAAAAATATGTGGCGAGCACTTTGCCGTAGGCAGGCTGGTACAACTCGGGACCCGCCAGAGGGCTGGGCCCGGAGTTCGAAATTTTGAGTGATGCCTATCATCGGCATCACACTGCGATCAATTCCCTACTAAATTTGAGGCTCCAGAACTCACCGGTAGCGAGCTTAATCAAAATTCTGAAGAGACAGATTTTGAGAAGAGTGAAATTGGAGTTGTCTTTCCCTTTGGAGTTTTTCCAACAGATGTAAAATAAGTTCAGAACAAAGGAAAAGGAATTCGAAAGTGATCAAACTCCGCGCCCAGCCCTTTTGTTTGTCCTGAATTGTACCAGCCTGCCTATGGCAACGTGCTCGCCACATTGCTGCAACTCGTAGGCAGGCTGGTAATGAGCCTAGTCACGTGTGACCGTGCATTCAAACCGGACTTTCCCGTCAAGTTCAACTATTGTTTGTTCCAAGTCCCCAAAGAACACCCATTTGCAGGGATATGTTTTAAACCCCTTGAAGGATGTATTTTTAAAAAAAACCTAAGTCTCCACCCTCGTGCTCAAAATCTCGCAAATGCATTTTCCATGATTTCCTGTGCTGAAACTTTTTTGAGACGCGCCTAAAGTGTGGTCTCTCACAGACAGACGCTACAAATTAAAACTCTAGCCTCGTGTGTTATTCCTAAGGTGTGCTAATGTTCAGCAAGCCGGGTATTCTACTATTACAGCTCTTTGCGGAACTTAGGGCGCGGCCTGTTTTTCTTCAAATTTAGATCTTTTCATGAGATCGGCTGTTGCAGGCTCAACTCTCCATTTTTTTACCTTGAAAGTAGCACCATTTGAATCAGATTACAATTCTGGAGGGCTGTGGACCCCACATTTGTGCAGGTGCGTTGAAATTGCCTTTTTCGGCAAATTTCGAGGGGTCCACGCAGAACTGCTGTAGCATTGGATATACTCATCCAATAGACCTAGATTTCGGATATGGTATACTTACATATGTCCCTGAGGGCCCCCAACCCTCGGATTGTGAATATACGATGTGATTGAAATTTGATAATGGCTCCAATTTCAATCAATTTCCTGCTCTACACTAAATGTGGACTGTGACCGAGAAAGCTGATCAGAGCTAATGGAGCCCTCCAAACTACATGTGAGTATAACATATCCAAAATTCAGGTTGGATGATTGGAACTAATACCACAGCTGTTCTGCGTGGACACCTCGAAATTTGCCGAAAAAGGCAATTCCCACGTGCCCGCACAAATGTGGGGTCCACAGCCCTCCGGAATTGTAATCCGATTCAAATGGTGCTACTTTCAAGGTAAACAAAGGAGAGTTGAGCCTGCAACAGCCGATCTCGTGAAAAGATCTAAATTTGAAGAAAAACGGGCCGCGCCCACGCCCACACCCTAAGTTCTGCAAAGAGCTGTAAGCCCATTTTTAAACATGTCACCTGATGCAGCGTACATCGTCATGCCACCACCATATTTTTAGCAGCCCGTCCTTGGTTCCACCCGTACAAGTTTAGACCCGTGCCTTCGGCGCGCCACGTTTGCGGCTAATTCTCAGTTGCGGGGTTTTTTTTTCAGAAGAGAAATTTATACATATACTTGGCCATCAACTGCTACTACATGTACAAGTACCTAAAACTACCTGTAACAGAAGTTAGTACCACAAATATATTTCAGAAGGGAGGAAACCATACGGGCGAAGCAACACCTCTGGATAAACAATGTTTTTTGTCATTCTGCTGTTGTCATCCTTGAAAAGAACCTTCACTCGCTGACTCGAAGTGCATCGAGAAAGTGCAACATATAGTTGGCCATGGGCAAAGACATCTGTACAGAGGTCAAGTCCAACATTGTCGACTGACTGACCCTGTGCTTTGTTTATGGTCATCAAGAATGCAAGCCGGACAGGAAACTGCTGCCACTTCATGGCAACAGCAATTTGCTCAGTGGATGGAGTAATGGTAATTTTTGGGATGAAAGCCCTTTCACCATTGTGTTCACCACCCAGGATTCAAATCTCCAGGACATGAGGCGACATTCTTGTGAGAATTCCTCTGGTTCCGTTGCAGAGACCATTTGCTGGATCTAGGTTTCGGAGAATCATGATAGGGCACCCAACCTTTAGAGCCAATTTGGCCAAAGGTAGTCCAGATGCTCGGATAGAGTTGAGATACTCTACTGGGATATGAGTGTGAGGAGGTGGTTCAGGGGATGGTATCCTTGGTGGCTGTATAGGGTCATTATTCTGTGGAATGGCAGGTTGCCTTTGTCGTTGACGTCTATTTTCTACAGGATTAAATTCCCGAGGGGCTTGGAGCTCAGCTAAACGTTGCTGGTGAGCTGCTAGAGTACCCGGTGTCAGCCTGGGCCCACCCTGAGCCTGAGCCTGAGGAGCAGGAGCAAGAGCGGGACCTCGCGATGGCCCAGCCACAGCATTCAGAGCTTGATTTAAACTGATCCGAGGAGTGTAAGCTACAGGGTTAAACTGCAGAGGGGCAGCTGCCTGAAGATCAGCCAGATGTGCTCTGTGACCTGCTAGAGTGTTTGGACTAAGTCTTGGTTGAATCTGAGCCTGCTCTGGAATCCTGTTTAGAACAGGGGCACCTCCAAAGACATCCTCAGGATTTTGTTGAAATTGAGCAGGCTGAGCAGGATGTTGAGGCTGACGATGCCTCTGAGGACTATCAAGGACCCTGTTATCACGTTCATTCCTTTGAGCCATGATTCTCGCATGCTGAGGGGTGGTTGGGGGAGTTTGATCCCTTCAGAGCGGCAAAAATTAGACTGATACAAAGAAAATAGAAAGTACCTGCATTCAGAGCCAGGCTGCAGCTGATTTGGAATTAGGGCCAAATCTGAAGAGTCAATTTTGGGTACACACAGAAGAGATAAGCACAGTGAAAAGTGGTGGGGGAGAATGAGATGTAGTTGACAGATAGGGGTATAGCTGTGGAAATCATCAAAGAGGTTACAGGAATTGAAAGCAGAAAGGGAGTAACAAACCTGGAATGGGAGGGAGTAGAGAGTAAGATGAGGGGCAGAGGCAAAGTGTGCTTATCATTAATGAAATGTGCCTTGAGGCCTTGAGGCCTTGAGGAGCGGCAGCAGGGCGGGAACGGCCGAGACATCACATGACATTTCATGTGACTTAGTGGCAGTGTTTTCATGTGACTTTCCCGTGTGGCGGTGCTGAGCTCTTTTCTTATATAGGACAAGTATATTCGACCCGTGCCTTCGTCACGGAGAAGCAGCAACACCCAGCGGACTCTCAGTTTCGCCAACGCCCGGCGGATTCCGAGTTCCCGGGTTCGCCACAGACACGGCTGATTCCGAGGCGAAGGGCACGTGATGAAATCACCTGACAAAATCACCTGACATTATCAAAAAAGCTGTGCTCCTCGTCTCTTAATGTATAAGATTGTTTTCAACAGAGCCGAAACATAGGGCTGAGGACCATACATCTGCCAGTGCCATTGCCGGTTCGCCATCACGGTCCGAAGTTCAACGAGCCTCAGGTATCTGAACCAGCATTTCAACGGACTGCATAGCAAGGCGGGACTTCCTGTAGCCGCACACATACCGCTCTTTACAAGGTTTACAGGGAACATGTCCCTCGATTTCGAGGTCTGTGTCGATTAGTGGTTAAATCATTTCGTTGTGGCCTATGATTACGTAAGCTCCGAAAAGCCGCGTGTTCGACTCACGCCGCGGACACTTTTTTGAGCCATGGTTTAACTCCCCTACGCCACCTAGAGTCGTTACCGGTCTGCCTACGAATAGCAAAAAAAAATGACACTTTGCCGTAGGTAGACTGGTACGATCACCATTCTAAACTTTCCTCGCTCTTCGCCATGTTGAACTCCTTCCTGTGCACTTGATTTACCCAGTCGCGAGCAGTGTGTAAGCGGCAGGAAGACTCCTTGAGTACTGCTCACAGAATCTGTTGACCTAGCGCCCATCGACTACACTCTCAGTATAGGTTACTGGCGTGGTCCACAAACTATAAGAAGGTCGGGCAGTCACACGGAGAGTCGCGCTGAGCAAGGATATATAACGCAGAAGAGGTACGGGGTACAGATGCGTGGGGGGATAAAGCTAGAGTGCGACAGTCGGATACGAGATATATAAGGATGATCGAGGGTCCGTAGTGAGGGAAGGGAAACAGGGGGATGCGACGCAAACGGGGTGGACGCGTGACAGGCCCTATTTCAACACAAACTGAACAACGGGTTTACAGAAGGCAAACATGTAGTACTGTAGAGGGTGGTTATACTTACAGAAATATACAATATGCTGACCGAGCACAACATGATTCCAAGGGGTGATATCACAAGATACTGGCGATTTGTGGACTCATCGGCCGTGAAATGCGGGACCTGGTCGGAGTTCTCTCCTTCCAGGTATAAATCCCAGGAGTCCACCAGTACACAAATGCTGTCGTGAGTCTTCCCTTTGCACATGAAATGCAACCACAAAGCACAGGTCATTCTCCGAACAGAGGAACCCAAGTGTCGTAAGTAGGAACCGACCGTTCCGCCTTGGATTGAGCCGCTGCCGGTGACAATTATCATTCCATCGAAGAGCGACGCGCTGACTCGGAGCTCCTTCGGGATGACAGCTGCATATTCGGCCGATGTGTGCCCTTGTAGGGAGGCTTGCCGTCGAACCCAACGTTGTAAGCATTCTGTTAATGGAACCGAACTGGTTGGAACAGGTGCATGCCGATGTTGCAGCGCAGTTCCGCACCGGCCATGAAGCCGTTGGACGTATCAGGTAGGTTCTGAAATTAATAGGATTTGCGCAGGCATTCTAAATAAACTTCCAAACCCAAGCATTGTATCCCTGTTCGACTCCACCGACAAGGATGTATGTATTCACGCTCCGAGCGTGATGAGTCATGCCGAAAACCATCGCGCATTTTCCCACCGTGTATGAAACCTTCGTCGGGTTCATGCGCAAGGTCAGGCAGAACGTTCCCGCCAGTTCTGCCCCCCCACCGCAATGATCGTCGATGTTGGGTTTATTTTTGTCGTGGGTTGAAAGCCCCACAATTCCTGAGACAGAAATTCTCAGCGGCGCGGCATGGATTCATAGTGGTATTGGGAATGCACAGTATACCTTTGGCCTTCGAGTGGAAAGCACAGCAAAAAATAAAGCATCAAAACGGTCATGTTTGAATCTCAGTCTGTCATACTCTTGGTATGTAGATCAGACCACCGTGGTCTGCCGGTTCTAGTCAAGTCAGGTCGAGTCATCTGGTACGTATGCGTGGTAGTCGGCGCGTTCAAGGAGTAGACGAACCGTCATTCTCCACTCCGGATAATTCGGTGAGTCTATTATACCGAGCCGGCTTCGACAGTGAAATGGAAAGGGTTGAACGATAATCTAGGGGATCTCATCGATTCCTCCGCTATTCGTGAATGCATGGTAAATCCATAGCCAATGACGGCTTGAGTTCCTCCCCCACAAGCGAATCGTATGTCCGAGGGTCCGTGATGTCTATGTGAGCAACCTTCTGCGTGATCGCCCACAGGTAATTGCGGATCTCCATCCCAGGATCGCCGGTGTGCCGCAGCGGGAATATCTTGTAGTGGTATTTCATCCCGCTGGGAATGTTCATCATGTGCACGGTGATCCGCCCCGCGCTAGCGGCCGCCCGATACCCATGATTGTAGTGTCGAGCGACCCAGTCGTACGGCATAGCCTCCTCCAAGAGGCTAGTGGGACTGGGCCAGGGAACGACATTAACGACGACGGGTCCGTCCATGTAATCGAAGCAGACCAGTGTTTGCTGCTGAGGATTTTGTTTTAGCACCGAAATTTCCGCCGCGAAGATTTGATGACGATGAGCAAGGTATTCTCTGTGAATCAGGGCGCGCATGAACGCTCGATCCTGTTTGCTGCATTGCTGTTCCTCTGCACCGTGTTCAGGATTCAATCGTGTATGGTCGATCGAGGGGCATACCTGGAAGTTTTCCGACTCCGGAGAACTGTAGGCACGTCAATCGGTGGCCTGCCCGCCAGTCGATTGTCTGACATTGACGCGAACAGTAGTACACATCGAGGCATTTCGAGCAGCGCTGGAACTCAGATTTCTCGCGAAGTTGACCACACTGAAATGAGAATCAGGCAATGATGACGAGGACGGATTCTATAACAGACCGCCATGTTTTTTTTTTTTTTTTTTGAATCAATTTTGTATCCCCTCTGTCGCGTACGATATGGTAGGGACCCCGCCTGCACTACATAAGTATCAAAAATCTATTTAAAGAGTCGTCGTCGTGGGAGGGGAATTCGGCAGTACTGAGGAGCGCAAAGCGCAACCTCAGCGGGAGAGACCCGCTAGTTTTAACGAGAGGCCGAAGCCGTCGTGGGGAGTAAATGGTAATTAGTAAGGGGAAGAAAGTAAGTAAGAGGAGGAAAGGAGTCAAGCCACCAGAGCTTCCCGGCGGATGGGGGCATCGAGCGGGGGCATCTCGTCGATTTCGGCGAAGACTGTGCGATATCGGCCGGAGCGAGCAACGAATTGGAAGAGGAGGGGGATAAGCTTCGGGCGCATAAGCAGTTTGTAGAGGATGCGAGTATCGCGTCCGCCGCGACGAAAGAGCTCCGCGCGGGCATTGGAATGGGCCGGGCAATGGAGGAGATAGTGCATTACTGTCTCGTCTTCACGATGGCAGCACGGGCAGGTGGGGGAGTCAGCTTTCTTCACTCGGTGGAGGTGCTTGTTCAGGATAGTGTGTCCGGTGCGGAGCTGGAGGAGGATAACGGCGTGCGCGGCATCCGTTCGCAGAGTTGGATGTACTTGGCGGACGGGCGCGCGAGCTCGTAGCGCTTCAAGCGGTGGAAACGGGGGGATTTCTTCCACTCGGCGGCCACTTGGAGTCGAAGCTGTGTGTTAAACATCTGCTTGCGCGCCGAACGACTGACTGGGAGGACGCCGCGGAAGGCCGGGGGGATGGAGCCGCGCGCGGAGGAGCCCTCCTGCGCTGCCCGCTTCGCCTCGACGTCTGCGCGCTCGTTGCCTGCGATGTCCCGGTGGCCCGGGGCCCAGCGGATGGTGATCTTCACCCGCGGGTGCCTGCTCCGAACGCTCGCCGCGTGACGGTGTAACTTGTCCCAGATGTAGTGGGAGGGAGTGGGGCGTAGACTCTGTGTTGCGTCAATCGCTGGAGTGCTGTCAATGATGATGGTTGCATCGCCTTCGACCTCCGTCGCTGCCCACAGCAGCCCAAGCCCAATGTTACCCCCGATGCCTTCGCCCTCGTAAACGGTGTGATCGGAGACCGCCATGTTATCACAGGCCTTGTAGCCTAACGCTGGTGTAGAGTCGAAAATTTCCAGCAAATCGAGACGTTCGCGGACAACGGCCTGGAATTGCTGCCATGCTGCGAAGGATTTGGAGGCCACGAAGGCCTCGGATTTGACGAGGTCCGCGACCTCGACAAGGCAGGCCCGCATGTGGACCAGGATGCTGCGATACACCATGTATGCTGGGAGCACCTTCGTCAGAAGGGCGTCCAGCTGCCCATCAAGGTCGACATGCCCCGTGTGGGTCGATGCAACGAACACAATTGCTCGAAGCAAACCGGATTGAAGTGCTTCGTACATCCATGTTAGGCCCGGTGTGTGTGTGGAGTGTCTTCCTGTTGAGGTCGAAGCCGTCGGGTCGTTGTCGTGGTATGAAACAAGCAGCGGAACTTCTGTATTTGATGACAAACAAATGCTTAAATACTACGGCAAGTCCGGCCGTGATCACCTCCTCAACACTTCCCAGCATGTTCAAAGAGAAGACAAGCAAGTCCAGCCCGTTGCCATGGTCTGTAGCAACACTATTCAGGGAGCACACCCCAGACACGAGGGCCCCCAGTACTCCGTGGCGCCGAAGGCTAGCGCCGAAAACAGTGGAAAATTTCTTGACTTCATCGACCTTGGACATGAATGCGATGGCGGCGGTAAAATGCGAGACCCCCCTCTAGGACATCAGGCCGTTAGCTGCGGCGTGATTCAGATGTTTGATGACCATCGACGCCAGAGACTCTAGACTGCCTCCCGCACCGGCGAGATATTCATCTACCACATTATCATGAGATATTGGGGTCATCAGGTCCCAGTTGATGAAGAAGGATACGTTCCGTAACTCGATCGCATCTGAGTCGGCCACGTCGAGGAAGAGATCCCATGCTGTAGTCATCACCTCACGTACACCGGGTGTGGACGCGATAAGTTTGCAAAATCCGGCCGCCCGAAAAGAGACACATAGCTCGACAAATGTGCCATAAAGGACTTTCTTCCTCGGGAGTCCGAGCAGGTGCTCGCTGTACGTGTGTAGAAAGGCAATCCAACCCCAGGCGCGGGGCCACAGTTCAGGATATACACCCCGAGGAAATTTGGGCATGGCTGAAATAGACTGTAGCGACTGCATTGCTGCGAGGACAGCATTACTGTGCTTGCCGGCGATCTGCATGTCCTCGACCATCTCTGCGCTGGGAATGCGGGCGGGGTCAAGATTCCCATAGAATATCGGCAGTAGGGGAACGATTTCGGAAGTGAGGGCCCTAAACAGGCCAATGACAGGTTGAGGGCCTTCGAAGTGTTGGGCTTGTATGTCGGATTCTGAATACATCAGCAAATTAGCCGCTCGCTACGTATACAGGGTAACAAAGACCGAAAGGTCAGCTTTCGATTGAATAACAGTAAGAGATTTACTTGAAGAGACGGGGAGAGCGTGGGTATATTTTCGAGCCGGAGCGCTGCGTGCGGACTTGGCTGAAAGGAGTTCAAGAGGATTGTGGGAGAGAAGGAAAGTGTGTCACAGTCACATGACGTCATACACTCAATCACACAGCGTGAGGCTTTGTCGAGCTCGCGAGTACTCACTTGAAGCAAAGAGACATGAAGGAATTGAGAAGGAAAAATCTAATGACATACCGAGAAGAATTAACGCTACACCACCCACTCCCTTCCCTCCTTGACCGGTTCCCGACACCGGCGTCCGACTCCGCTTTGAATGTTATCAGCATACGCCTGTATACTGCAATCGCACCCTACATCCTTTCCACCGCGGCCAGGATTTCCGTCCAAACCTTATCGTACCTCCGCATCATCCGAGGCCCCGCGCTGTCAGCCGCCGAGGCATGGTCTGCGAAACGGAGGCGTGACGCGTGCTTAGCGCGCCGTCGAGTACTCGCAGGCCAAATGCGCGCGCGAGCAGGAGCGGTGAAGAGAGTGCATCGAGAGTGTTGTCTGATGGGACAAGACGCGAAGATGTGCACGCGAGACAGGCCTGTCCTTTAAATTCCCTGCCACCGCCACAATCTGTTATAAAACGAAAAGGTCCAAAGAAGGGACGGGGGGCGTGCTGCAGTTGAAAGGGCGGGGAAAGGACTCGACAGCTCGACATCGCGCCGACTTCGATCGTCTGCGCATCTCGAGCATTGGCGTTCCGTTCGTGACCTCCCCGCGCGCATGCGGGTCTGAGTAGTGTCTGGTCGGAACCTCCCCATCGCGTCACGCGCTGCTAGACGTTCCGACGCACGTTGACGCCCCGCCAACAGCCGTCCGTAGATGCGCGTTATACGACAAATGGCTCCATCTGCCCATGGGACAGTATCCTCGCCCTTGTACATTTCCCCAGACGCGCTGGGCAGAACGCGACTCCGCTATACAAGGCACCCATCCCGCAGCCGGGCATAAGAGATATGGAGCCATTCGCATCGTGTACGCGTAGCCCGCGCGCGCCAGAATCCACCTCTTCCACTCACCACAGACATCGAGCACCTCGCGGACTCCCATCTCGCCGATAACGGCGCCGTTGCTCGGCCCACCTACTTCATCACTACGCACGCCAACCTTCTCTACTGGGGTTTGCGCCTGGACACCTAGCAGCGAGCGCACCCCGCGTGCCTGCAACGACAAGCTCGCCGGAATAGACTGACCAACGCGAGATTACGGAGGGCGAGGATCAGCAGCAGCAGGGACCGCTCGTTCATTCGCGCCCACACCCGACGTATGCAGCCGGCGAGCGACGCCCTCTCTGTTAGGGCATACGCACTCCGCTTCTCGTACACATCGAAGCAGGGCTGCCGATCCTCTCCGACGCCGCGCACGGGGTGTAGGAATGTAAATCCGCCGCAGCCACCGCGAAATCGCTAGATCACAGGCGCCGGTTACGCCACGGCTCTCCATCCACGACGCCCACGACAGCATCACCGTCCCACCAGACAGAGCACCACGCATCTGCAAGTCCCCTGTGCATCTCGCGTCATCCTCTCCGCGGTCCCGTCAGGCGGTCGCACCCTTCACAGTCCCGCGCAGCGCGACACGTATGCGCCCCCACTGACCCCCAGAAGCGCCGCCGCGCATCTCATGCCAAATCTCGCCATCCACACGATGCCTACGCCCTGGCCGCACAGCCCCCGCGCGCCGCCGTAGTCGCAGGGACCCACCTCGCGCGCATCTTGTGCCACGTCATCGCCCCAGCACATCCGAATCTCCAGCACGCCGCACCCCTCCATCCACGATGCCCCCGTCACTCTGTCCGCTACGCCTTTGCCCCTTTAGCATGCATCTAGCAGCAGCGCAGCACGGGCACAGTACGAGCCCTATCTGCCACGGGCACCCGAGTACTCGCGCGGCGTCGTCTCCCCAACAGCAGGCAGAGCTGCCTGAGCCTCAACAAGAGGAGGAAAGAAGAGTGGAGATACGCACAGTGACCGCTCGCAGCACCTCGGGGTCCACGCCCGGTGAACGCGCCGGAAGAACGAGCAGCTGGTACTGACGCGTCAGCGGACGAGAGGAGGGCGGATGAAGGACGGCGGCGCACCTTGTAGATCCGAGGTCGAAAGGAGACGCCTCGTGATATTCGTCGGGCTTTCACTGCGGGAGTAACCGGACGGACGGAGGACATCGATGCTATTAGAGAAATTAGGGTCGACACGGGGAGCTCATAGAGGATAAAGCGGACACACTATCGACGCGAATGCCTGGGCATTGCAGGGACCGGGACTAGCGCCCAAGATCGATGCTAGGCCGCGTGCGCAGCGGGCAGCGAGGATCCTGTCGAAGCCCGCCAGCATCTGAGTTTAGCGAGAAGGGAGAGCGAGCGACAGGGAGCGCTAGGGGTAAGAGGGAATAGAAACTCGGCCCCGCGCATTGGACGACGCCGGTGGAGGGAGGATGGTGGGGGAACGGAGGTGGATGAGGCGGGGAAGAACGGCGGAGATTCATGGTGCCCTGGAAGAACGCCGTGCTGCCCGTCGCGCACAGAACTCCGCGACTATGCCTAAGGGGTGGGCTGTGAACATAGATGAAGTTAGCCAGGGGTTGGATACGGGAAACAACAGAGGCCCAAGAGTTATGTCAGGAATGAAATGGGTCGGCATGTAGATGTACGAGGAATGGGAAGTGCAGAGAACGTACCTCGGTCTCGGCAGACCACGAATGCGATTTCGGCTTCACTGCGACACCAGGGAACCATCCCAGCTGCCAGATGGATATGGGATGGATATGCGACTCGCGCGAGCCTACTAACCAAGCATAGTCAGCCAAGCGAAAGAAACAGGAATTTGGCAAAGAAATGGGAGAAAATGAGTGGAAGATGGGCCAAGGAGAAGGCAGATCGCTCTGGAATCAAGGCGCGTATGAGACATTCAACTTGAAGTGGGCTTGCCACCCAGGAAGTGCATCCAGCCGAAGTTCAGCTGAGCTCATGCTACAGCGGACGTGAATCCGCATTTTTTTCGCGACAAAAGCAAAGCAAGCAAGGACACTTCATCCTGCAGAAGCCGGAGAGCCTGTAGCATGCTCGTGCTTCCCATAAATCCTTGAAAAAATCATGAAATCGCGCACTCACCAAACGTGTCCTCCAGGGGACACAGGCGGATAATTCGTCGAAGCTTCCCGGATTGCTGAGACAGAGGTCGGGTCAGAAAAACGGGGGTATGTATCGAGGAGCTCGATGTCGTCGCCTGGTCGTTTTGGGCCAAGGTTGCGAGGCGAGATTTGGTAAGCTACGTTTACATATAACTCCGCGGGCAATTCGGCGCATTCGGCGCTCGGTACCTGCACGTGATGGCCCGTTCAGTTTTGCGAAGGACCTCCCCACGCTTCACTATTGAAGGTGAAGGCCCGACGTCTTCACTGAAATTCAAGCCTATTTCAGCTCAACCTTGGATTCAATTGTGTCTGCGCTTGAAAGCTTGAACTCCGAGAATGACTCTCTCATCATACACATCCCTCGCACATAGTTATTCGGGACGAAGGGAAAATCAACGAAAAGTATATTGGGGTAGCTTCTATGCTCAGGCTACATACACAACTCGTTTAAAGTATCATCTACTGGACATTCTTTGCTTTACGGAGCCTGGCGTCGACTTGTGCAAGATCCTTCCCTTGCAATGACTGTTCGAACAAAGGACGAGCCTCTGTCCAAAGTTTGACTGCCTTGGTGATTTCTCCTCTCTGCTTTTCAATATCACCCAAGCGAAGCATACAATCGGCCCTGCTGCGATGAACACCCATGGATGTAAATCCGTCCAGTGCCACAGTGAAAAGACTATAGGCTGTATCTTCATCATCCTGGGAAAGAAATATGTCTCCTAAGAATTGAAGAGCCTTGTGGAGCTCAAAGTTCCGCTGCGACTTTTGTGCACATCCGAGATATAACACTGTCCATTTGGCTGGCCACTCCACTTCCGTACTCCACCGCCGAATATCAGCCAGTCGTTCTAAGCAGTAGATCACAGTGTCGATATCTTTCCCCCAAGATGAACTCAGATGCTGCTGAAATTGGGCTTTTGCACTTGCAGTGTTCCCCTCTCTCAGCTGAAGGTCCGCTAGTACTAGCTCACAATATGCTACGCCCATGAGGAAATGGACAGTGCTGAGAGCCGACTTCGCTTTGGTCAGGTTCGAATGCACCTCTGCTTCTGCTCTCCCGGTAATGACATCAATCTCGGCGATGTTGAGCAGACTCATGCCATAATTCCAGGGATCCTTCTGAGCAGATGTATTCCGCACAATTTCGGTGTGGTTCTTGTGCGCTGCTGCATATTCGGATTTGAAAAAGTAGGCATGGGTCTCATTCTGCATAATCCAATAATCCACGGAGGTACCATGCATGCCACAGAGGTTCAAAAGCTCTCTGGCTTTCTGAGACAACAAAATGTTGTCTTCATTTTTCCCTAGCCTTCCACAGCAGCGAGCATCGACTCCCAGTGCTCGTGCTTCTACAAATAAATTTCCAGACATGTGGGAAATGTGTTGTGCTTCATGGGCATGCATCCGCGCGATCGGATAATTCCCAAGTGCGAACTCTAGCTCAGCTATCTGAGTCAATACATGAGCCTGTTCCACAGTGTGTCCCGAACTTCTCGCAACCGTGAGTGATTTCTCCAGGAACTGCATTCCTCGGGCAGTGTTTTTCATGTATCGATAATAGAGGCCCAGGGCTGCATAAAATTTACCTATCATGTGTTAGACAGTGGGTCAAACGAACTACTTATGTCACTCACACTCGAGCCGTGGGTCATTGAAATTTGACAAGTGATTATTGCCCTGTTCAATCAATAGTTCCGCACCGAACGTTGAGCAGTAGTCCCATGTATGGAAAACCTCGATGATGAACTGTGTTTCCAGTTTGTGGTTACCCAGCTGAGTGAACATGGCCGGGATTTTTTCCATGAGCATAAGTGGGCCATGGCCAATAGTTCGTCGAAATTGGTTGAAGAGGAGTGCAGTGTAGATGGTCTCTGCAAGATCTGCACTGTCCTTATGCATACCATGAAGCAATATCTGGTGAAGATTGCTAAGATTGGAGGTAATTTGGCTGATCACCCCCTTCGTCTGTACCTCACGGTGGTTCCGATACAGCTCAAGAAGCGAATGGAAGTAATTTTGAAGTGGTTGGACCAGGGACGATGAAGTTGGGTACAACTGCTGCATGTATTCCCGAATCGGGACAAGTACTTTGAGCCGGATATTGTCGACATATGCCAGAGATGTCTGAAGCAGCACAGCCTTGCATGTGAGGATATTCTGGATGGGAAGAGTGCTCTGAAGGAGCTCAACATCCGATAGGCCATCAGGCAGAATTGAGAGAAGGCCCAGTAATTCCTTGGCTCCAGATGTCACCCGAGGGCTTGAGAGTGAGACAGCAATTGATGAATTCAAATTCGAGTTCTTGCCGTGCCCTTCCGAGATTAGAGAGGTCTTTTCTATCTCCCAGCGGCTCAAGACACTCGAGCAGCCTTCATAGTCAACCAGATGAGCAAGGAGATTCACTGCAAGTGGCATGTTGTCTGTAAGTTCGAGAAGTTGAGTAATGTCCTGGTTATCATGAACTTCATCTGTGATATCACAGAAGGTTTCCCGAGCAGCATCATCAGATAACCGCTTCAAAGGAGGTAACGTCGGGCGAGTCCAGCGGACTTTGGCTGGCCTCTCCGCACCTCGCATTGTGATCTAGCCAAAATTAGGGAAGGTGATATTATCATGATGAGCACTTACTATCAGTGCGAGGTGTGGAACATCAGTGAGCAACGACAAAAACTCTTCAATCCCAAGGCGAGACTCTGCTCTCTCCCACGATGTTTCCAAATTATCGAGGACCAAAAGACAAGGTGGTCCTCTGGAAAAATACTGGACAACAGGTTTGGTGAGGTCCTTTCCAGGTTTCAGCTCTAGAGTGGACCCGAGCAGAGCTGCAAGGTCAAGCGAGGTAGTAACTGGATCACAGGCCACGAAAAGCCTAGTCTCGTATTTCGCACAGATGTCGGGGTGATGGAGTGCCGCTTTTGCAAGACTAGTTTTCCCAATTCCGCCGGGCCCCAGGATTGCGATTCTAGGTACCTCTTCATTCAGGCTCTTCACGATGTCATTCAGTTCCAATTCCCGGCCATGAAAGATTTTCGGCTTTGCCGGCAGCATAGCAAATGAAATTGAGCTGTGAATCAGTAAGTTCAACTTTGAGCAAGGACGGAAGGAGCATAACTAGGTACCTAGAGTGTGAGCCGTGACTCATGTAGTACATCTGATTGTCGGATGAGCTGGTTTGCCGTAGGATAGGACGAGGGACATACAGAGGATGACTGATCTGAGCTTGGTTCATCTGCCGTTTTCAAAATCAAGTCCAGTAATTCTTCATGTAGCTTTTGCGAGTCCTCCTGCATTTTCAGGGTATCTGTCAAAATCATGGCACCACTCTCAATCTAGATTTAAGCGAATTTATGCATGTCCGTTAATACGTTGTGGAACAAGACATGCCTTGAAGACTTCCGAAGCTTGCTGTAATCCCGCAAGACACTCATTGAATAGAGTATTCTTCTCATTGTGGCGGAAGAGTAGTCGCAGTGGATTCGTATCAAGCTGGGCTTCGCAGAAAGTATGTATCTTGTGCAGCGTCCTGCGCAAATTTTGTCAGTCATCTAAGAAATTTCCTGCAGACCGGCAATACTTCGTGAAATTCCCAATATGGTCCAAGGTCGCCGGCGGTAGGCTCCCTGCGGGCTCCGACTTGATATGAAGTTGGATGATGGCATACACTAGCGTGTGGATGTTCTCCACCAACAGGATACATTCACGCTTGTTCCTCTTCACGTTCTGAAATCGAAATCAGCATGACGGTCTGTTTCGCTGCCATCCATTACCTGCACTGCGCAAATCAAGGCGAGAGTCGTGTTCGAAATGGCCTGCACAAAAGGGGTTCCGAAGCCATCATAGAGTTCGTTCAGAAGAGTAACGGCAGGAGTCAAGCAAGCCAGTATGCTGGCCAACTGGGTATCAGTGGACTGGCGGGGCATCTTGGGATGGGGGGACACAAAGATGGTCGCTTGAAGTAGACACGGGCCCGGGATATAAAAGCGGCGATCTTGGGACGATCGCCAGATCATCGGCTTTATCAGATGGTTGGCAAAGAGATCACCCTAGATCACCCTGTTCTGATTCCCGTTATTATTAATTAATGTGTTCCTTTTATAAGTGTGGCTTGCTCGTCATGTGGTGCGCAACACCACGATGCGGGCAGCCCTTGTAGCTTGCCGTGGGTGGTAAGGGCCGGCGGTGCCATGTTTGAGAATTATTGCCGAGAACATGAAGGACGTCAGACACCGCTGACAGCATTCGCTTGCGGACCCTGGACCTCGCGAACATGTCATCAACCGATGTGGTCGGGCATGGTCGGATCACTGATTACACTGAGAAAAAAATTTAAATTAAATATCACAGCGCAAAGGCTAGGCTCGGGGTTCGACTTTGGTTATGGCGAAGCCCGAATAGGCCCCATGCCCTGTCGATGTATAGAGGTGGAAGCATCAGTAGGGGTATCGGATACCCAGGGATACCCACAGCCTGGCATTTCGGGTTGAGAATACAATAGCTGAATGGCTGAGCGCGGCGTTCGACTCCTCATCGATGGATGGCACGCTGTGATGAGCATTTTTTCTCTCACTCTCACCTATCGATGTTTTGCTTCAAGACCTCGAGCCATACCATGGGCTGGCCCCCGATTTCGCAGTCCAGCAGCTGAATATCCGAGAGCGCTAGGCAGGGTCTTCCTGGCCGACTAATTCGCGTACGCTGGGAGTTATTTCTCCTTCAACTCCTACCATTCCAACCTGGAAATTATCGTTCAAATAAGAGGCACTACCAAGAGGAGACAGCATCGGTGGGGTATGATGGAAACCTACAGCTTATTCGTCCTGGTAATGGCTGAGCTCGGGGTTCAACTCCCCGCCGATGCATAATGAGGGCGGGACCTTTTATCGTTCGCTTTTGAAGTACGATTCACATAGTCTAAATTTCGAAAGCCCGCTTCAAATAGAGCGCATAGTGAGGTAGTTGTTGAGCATCGGCGGGGCTGATTCATTTGAAATCTGTCCGCTTGACCCTCGGTTTACCGATGATCCAAAGGAGGCGTCGTTGCTCGATTGCTTGGAACGAAAATCAAAGGAGGTGGAAAGTACAGAGCAGGAGATTAGTAGAGTAATCTAGCTCATGAGGGATTTGGAGACCCGCAGCAGCCTGGCATTTACATTGAAGAAATAGAGTAGGTGAATGGTTGAGCTCGGGGTTTGATTCCCCATCGACCCTTATTCCGGACCGGTTTTTCTTTTCTCCCCCAACCCTGAGCCACACCACGGGCACTACTCGCTTTACGAAACCTGCCTGAATGTCCGGGAAGTTCAGGGCTCAAATTTCAGCCGATGCAGTCGCGCATAACTGGGACATTTTTCCCTCTCAGCTTTTTACCGTACCGACCTGAAGGTCTGGTTCAAATAAGGCGCACTCACAAGATGTGAAAGCGTCGGTGGAGTATTGGAAAACCACAGCCTGAAATTCACAGTAAAGGATACAATGGCTCACCTGGCTGAACTCGGAGTTCGACTCCCCGTCGATGCATGGGGCATGCTGTAATGAGCATTTTTTTTTTCTCTCGCTCTCACACATCGGTGTTTTACTGAAAGTCGTTGAGCCCCTCGACCCTCGCTTTCCATTACAGCAGCTTAATATCCGAGAGCGCTAGGCAGGATGCTCCTGGCCGACTAATTCGCGTACGCTGGGAGTTCTTTTCTCCTTCAAGTCCCTCCTGTGCTTTTATTCGTCTCGTAGATCCCAGTTGGTTATGGCTGAGCTCGGGGCTCGACTCCCCGCTGATGCATTGAAGGGATGTGCTCAATTCTTTTTTGGGCGGTTGGCTTCGTCAACCTTTCTCAAGTTTGAGTGAAAACCCACAGCCTAAAGTCTATGATTTGGGTATGCATATGGTTGAGCAACTCGGGGTCCTCGACTCTCCGCCGATGCGTAGCTTCGCCAGATCCATTTTTCTCTTCCACCCACCAATGCTTTGTAATTTTTTGAGCCACACTATCGGCGATTCTCACTTTCGCATTACAGAAACTGAATATCCGAGAACGCTAGGCATGATGCTCATTTTTCCATCAACTCTCTGTGCTGACACTATAAATCTGGTTCAAATGAGGTGCACCAACAAGGCGAGAAAGCATCGATGGGGTAACGGAAACCCACAGGCTAGTATTCGTCCCCCAGATCCACGTTGTTATAGCTGAGCTCGGGGTTCGACTCCCTATCGATGCATGAAGAGCGGTAGATTTTTTGTCCAACACTAAAACTATTCCGGTAACCTTACACACTGATTTAAATAAGGCGCACAAGTAGGAGGTGAAATCATCTACGGGCTATGGGAAACCCACAACCAACCGTGCTCGCACTGTGAAGTTAAAGCAGCGCTTTCGAATCCCCGTTGACAGAAAATTCCCGCTATACAGCAATCGCCTTCCCTCAGTTGGGGACGGGGATAACGGAATCGATACTTTAGCATACGCCTCAGAACGTTGAACTTTGTATATATTTGCTTAATTCAAGCCAGCGGCCAAACGCAGGCAAACTCGCTCCTCCATGCCGTGCCCGCGCCCCTCCCTCCGCGCGCTCCTCATCGATATCTCAGGGACACTCCACGTTGGCTCAGTATCTACGCCGAGTGCTGTAGATGCGTTTCGCCGTCTCCGGGCCAGCGGCGTCCCTTATCGCCTCTGCAGCAACACCAGCAAAGAATCGACGCGCGATGTTTCTGCACGACTTCGTGGGCTTGGGCTCGATATTGCTGATGACTTGAAACCCGCGGGAGCTGGTTTTTCCTCCGAGGGCGGACCACGCGAAGTATGGACGAGTATTGGTGCCGTGCGGCGCGTAATGCAGGACATGGACGTCCGCAGGTACTTCCGCCTCTCAATTTCCTCTCAACCGATAGGTATTCACCCAACAGAGGCCGTACCTTCTCCTCTCCGACTCAGCGCGCCAGGAGCTCCAGCTTGACCACGACTCCGAGCTAGCTGACGACTCGGAGGACGACGAGAGCACGCCGTTCGACGCCGTTGTCGTGGGCCTCTGCCCCGCGCGGCTCGACTATGCGCACCTCAACACCGCATTCCGCATTCCTCGCGCGCGAGCACCCCGCCCGCCCCGCCTCCGGGCGCGCGCCGGTGCTCATCGCGGCGCACGCGGGCCGCTTCCTCGAGGCGCCCAAAGGCGGGCTCGCGCTGGGCCCGGGCCCGTTCGTCGCGGCGCTCGAGCACGCGGCGAGTGTGACTGCACACGTCGTCGGCAAGCCTACGCGTGCGTTCTTCAGTGCGGTGATCGCCGATCTCGACGCGCATAAGGGCAGCAACAACGACATCAGCGGCAGTGGCAGGATCGCGATCATCGGCGACGACGTCGATGCGGACCTGGGCGGTGGCGCGGTCGAGCTGGGGCTTTGGCGCGTGCTTGGTTCGTTCCGTTGCATCCCTCCGTGCTTGCCATCCACCTCTAATTATCTTCTCGTTTTTGGAATAGTGCGCACGGGAAAGTACCGCCCTGGGGACGAGCACCGTGCCGCCAGTGCCGCCGGACGAGGTCGTCGACTCGTTCGCGGCATTCGTGGATAGCCTCCTCTTGGATCTCGGGCGCTGAATCTCGGAGGCGGTCATGATAGGGTTGTTCGTTAGACGCTCAATTTAGATGAAATTAGACGCTCAGTTTAGAATCCCCCTTTTCCTCCGTGCTTGAATTTTCCTTCCGAGCAATCGGCCTTTGTATCGCTGGCAGACCGCGGGGCGAGCGCCCATTGAACAGACTCGATGTTTTGCAACTATCTATCTCCGACTTCTCTCTATTTGAAAAAGACTTGTCGCTTTGTTTGATTTGAAGCACACCTTGAATAAAAAGGGGGATGGTTTCTGCAGCAAACCAAAAAACAGAAAATTTCTTGTCATGCATCGACGGGGAGTCGAACCCCGAGTTCGGCCATAATTTTCAAAAGGATTACGAACAGAATGTTAGGCTGTGGGTTCTCATTACCCCACCGATGCTTTCACCTCTTGGTGCTGCCGCTTGATTTGAATGAGACTTTCGAGAGCTGTGTCGACGAGGTTGACAAAAAAGTCAGTCGGACAGTGCCATGCACGGCGGCTCGAACCCCGAGCTCGTGATTCTGCACTTGACGTATGACTCAAATAAAGCGAAACAAGAAGGTAGAGGAGCATCAGTGGGGCATTGTAAACCTGAACCTGCAGCCATCCTTCCACAAACGGCTGAGCTCGGGGTTCGACTCCTGTCGATGCATAGGCTCCTTGAGGTGCTTTCTCATTTCCTACTGTGCTCAATAATTGTAGCGACACCAATGAATACCTGAGCATCGCTGGGGCACTGGAAACCCACATCCCTTCAATGGAGCAAGAGACCCGCCCATGTGAGGATGAGCTCATGCATTAGCGTGTCGAAAATTTTATTTATTTTCGAGTGTGCACAGTAGTTTTTTGAAAGTCTGGTTCAGAAGAACGGGCACCAATGAGTGCTTGAAGTATCGGTGAGGTACCGGAAACCCATAGCCTTTTAACAGGGAAAGGCGCAGTGGATAAAGCCTTTGCAGGGATGAGCTTGGGGTTCGACTCCCCGTCGATGCATAGCTAAGATGACAAGCCTCTTTTTTCCCTCTTTTCCGTCTTCTGTGGAGTTGCCCAGATTCGACTCAGAGCAGATGAGGAGATGATTTTTAACAGTGCGGCAACTGCTGGAACAGCTCCTCCCGCCATGGTTGAATAATCGAACACCAAAAATCATACGTTCTTGCGCACCACGGAGGAGTCGTCATGAGGTCGCTTCACAATGAGACGAAGCTACAGAAAGGTGTAAGGTAGGTGTGCGTCGTTGGGACAACGCCCGTTGCCCAAAATTAAACCTTATCTGGTTGTTATCTGGGCGGAGCAAAAGCGGAAAAGTTGGACTCACGAGGACTCACCGCAGCAAGATTGCTGTTAAATGTTGTCGGTGAATCGCCAGGCCAACGGCGGTGCGCAGTGAATAAAAGGGCGTCCGACGCCCGCCGCAGCCAATTCAACACCCGCTCGGCGAACGCCGGTTCGCATCAAAACTGCACGTGTCCCGGCTTTCTTTGTCCGTATTTTTCCCACCACCACCCCTCATCCATCTGCATACACGTATTCGGCTGCGCTCCGCTTTGACGCTTTGACCTTTGTACTGCTTGTCTCTCTCCCCCATTGTCCTCGCCAGCTGCGGCGAATTTCCTCAGAAACCAAAGGCCTTTGTTGCGCGTAGGCTACAGTACTTAAAGCGCCACATTCATACAGGAGGCTGCGCATCTCGACTCTGCTCGTACGACTGGTTCGGACTTCGAAAAACGACAAGAAAAACGGCGCCATACGAATACACCGCGTGGATATTGGACACAGCGATCAGGATAGTTAGGACGATGGCGTCTGCATTGGTTTCCGACTCGAAAGGTGTGTGCTTGTGCTCGTGTGGCGGTCGCTTTCATTGCCTTTTTATTTGTTGTACGGGCGGGAATCATCGTTCTCGGGTGTTTTTGTGGCCGGACATGGCTGATGATGACCGGGAGAGGGACGATTCCCTCGGGGATAGTGCGATGCTACAGAGTCGGGTTCCTGGTCGCCTGCCGAGGCGGGGCCTGGTCGTGCACCATGTCGCTCGTGTGGCGCTTCTCGTATGTCCTTTGGTGCGCGGTGGGCGTCATCGAGGCTGGGGCTGTCCACGTACGTTGTGGAGCCCGGAGACGATCGGGAAAGGGATGTTGGCCTCGAGTATCTACCGCGGTCTGTCGTTCACTCCGGGAGCGCTGCCAGTTTTGTGGCTGACGGCGGATCGTGCTGCCCACACAAGTGATGACCGGCCGGGAGAGCCATGATTGGAATCCTCGGCGCTATTCTGTGGTCCGCTGCGATGACACACGGACCACCTCTGCTCGCCCTAACCAGTACAGGCGAAGGCTGGATTGCAGGTCGTGGGTGCTGTGAACAGACAGACAGAAGTGATGCTACGATGAGATGATTGCCTATCATCCATCGCAGTCTGTCGTGCGTGTCCGTGTCCATGGTGTTGCCACAGTTTCTTTGCTCTCTCTCTCATGCTACCCGCTCCCCGCTCTGCCTGCTCTAATTAATTAATCTCGTAACTTACCTATCTTCGTCTTTCCCTTTCCTACAGAACCCCCGCATCCACACCCACACCCGCCACACCTGTCCCTCAGCATCGACACGCCACCGAGCGCGTCACCCTTCCCCTCCCCGTCCTCGAGCTTCCTCCCCCCGCCCGTCCCCGGCGCGCACGAGTTCGCGATGAAGCCCGTACCCGCGGCGGCCCGGAGGCGTGTGGAGTCGGAAGAGGACCCGCGGACGCCGCTGCAGAACGGCAATGGGAGGGCGCTACAGTCGCCCGCGACGCCACGTGCAGGCTCGGCAATGAGCACAGGGCTGCCAGTATCGCCCGCGGCGACGACGCCGACTGTGATCACGCCCACGGCCGCCTCGTCTGCCTCCAGCTACAGCTCGCCCCCCACCTCGACCTCGACTTCATCCACCCCCGCTTCCGCCTCGCTCACCTCCACCGCTGCACCCCCATCCTCGACACCCCCCGCGCCCGCCACACCCTCCGCCAAGCGCGTCTCCTTCCCCCCATCCGCGTCCGTGCCCCCCTCTTCATCCGCATCCACGACCTCCACGCCGACGTCCTCGTCCTTCCCACTCTCCGCGTCGTCTGCAGCGAGCGATGTACCAAGCAGCACGCGCCCCGCGCCGCCCTCGCCCGCGCTCTCGCGGCGCACGTCCGCCGTCCCGGGCGGCCTCACGCGCACGCCGTCCTCCGCGTCCTCGCGCGGGAGCCACAGCCAGAGCCGGCGCACGTCGCGCGTGCTCGCGGGCGCGCGGCACCGCCTCAGCATGAGCACGACCGCCGCGGACGTCGCCGACGCTCTCTCCTCCACGTCGGAGGTCACATCCACCTCGGAGTCGGCGCCCACCGCCTCGTCGCTTCCCGACCCCCCGATCAGCGTGCGCGACTTCGCGTTCGCGCCGAGCGACGCGCGGCACGTGGGGCTCGGGCCCGACGTGCCCCCCGCGTGCGACCCGCGGCGGCTCGCGCAGAAGCTGCTGGGGCACGCGCTGCCGGACGCGGACGAGCGGGAGTACGAGCCGGAGTGGGAGGACGACGACGGGCCGGCGAGCTACTGGGGCGGCGGGGGCGAGGGCAGCAGCGGGCAAGGAGGGTTTTTACTGGGAAGGGGGCGCATGACGGTGCCTGCGTCGTACGCCGGGGAGGGTGGGGAGGGGGACGGCGTAGGCCCGGCGGACTTTGCACGAAACTTCGTCGAGCCCGAGGACGGGCTGTACTACGAGGAGGCGTACCTCGGCGAGATGGAGGGGACGTACAAGGAGGAAGACGATCCCGAGGGTGCGGAGCAGGAAATGGAGCCCGGGCTGTACCGCGCGGCGTTCAGGTTCGAGGCGCTGGACGGGGCGGAGATGGACCTGGTGGAGGGGCAGCTGCTGTGTGTCGTCAGCGGGGGCGCGTCGGGGTGGGCGGTCGTGCGGGCGCGGGAGCCGCCGCTCGTTCTGCGCGCGACAGCGCCGCCCGGAGCGCCCACCGACGCAGACGCGGACGCCGGCCCCGCAGGTCTCCTCGAAGTCAACGCACGCATCGGGTCGCGGACGGACGTGTCAAGGGTGTGGGAGGAGCTGTGGGCCGCGTCTACACCTCCGAACACGGAACCGGTGGAGCGGCGCGGGCTCGTCCCCGCGAGCTTCATTGTACTCGTGCGCGGCGACGGCGAGGGTGAGGCGGAGGCGAAGGAGCGGCTCGAGGCGTATATTGCATGGGTGGAGGAAGAGCGGCGGCGGCAGGAGGCGGAGGCCGCTGCTGAGGCCGCGGCTGAGGCGGAGGCGGAGGCCGCGGCGGCGGCGACGGCACAGCGGGACACAGAGGAGTCGGACGGGGACGATGAGTACGAGGACGCGCTGGAGGGTCCGGGGGGCGCTGCGTAGCCTGCCCATCCCATCCGCTTCTCGTTTTCTTTTCTCTCTTTTTGCGCACATACAGACATACCTTCACTTCACGTACATACATACCTCTTTCTTCTTTCCTCTCCTTCTCCGTCTGTCCCTTCTCCTTTGTCTCTTTTTTTTTGGTCTCACTTGCGTGCTCCCGTAATTATTCTCGCAACTATATAAGTATATATTGTGCTACATACGCTGTACGATGTGTCTGTGTTTGTCTACATATCTAAAATGTTTTTTATTGTCATCCTTCAAGTCGCATCGTCCGATTCGCGAGACTCAAGAAGGCATTCGGAAACGGCCGGCCCGGCACGTGCCCGCGAGACGCGTCCAAGTGCGCCAAGCACTAACAAATAGACGTGCCAAAACTAACTTGTGAGGTGTCGCGTGAATATTATCTTCCTTGATAAACATGGGTGCATCTGAAGCCTCGAAGTTCGCCATGTCTCATCACCGAATTGTTGTCTTCAACCCCAAATCAGAGTGGATTGTGCTTCAACCTCACGTACGGATTTAGCATGAGGCGAGCCACATATCAGAAATCTCCATATTATGCTGGGTACGTGAAGGGAATCTAAGAAGAAATCGAGAAAGAAGAGGACCAGGCAGAAGGCATCGGCGGGGATTCGAACCCCGGATTCAGCCTGTCAAGGACTCCTCCGACGCCAATATATCGACCGGCTGTGGGGTTTCCAACCGATGCTCTTCATCCTTCATTCTGTCCCTCCATAGGACTCAGAATTCAGCTCCTGATGTACGGTCCCTGGGTTCCTGTCCTCACCGGTGCTTTAAGTCCCCGGCCCATGCTTTTGCTTGGACCTATGTTTATACATGGTGGGAATCTTGAAGGCCAGATTGGTCCGAGAATTCTAGAATCAGAAGAAAGATCTGGATCGGAGAATTAGAAGAAAGAGGCCGGGGTAGCACTCGAAATGCTCGACTGGGTTGAAATTCGACAATGCAGCTTGACGCACTGACCGGTCTTCGACACAAAAAAAGGTATACTACTACAAACTAAACCGAATCAATATTCTTTTCTAAAGAACTTGACCAGGAGCAAAGGATGATGGCCAGTTGCATATATAGTCCTTAGACTCTGACTGGACCAGTGAACTGCGTGATCGACAGTTCGCCCTGGCGTGCCTCGCTTCTCCCCCTGTAACGACAGCTCAAGGCTCAGCTTGAAGGACGATACTTAAGCAGCGTTTGTTCCAATGCTGGACCAGCATCGCTCCGATGGCCCCGCTTACCAGTATCACTGAGATTCGCTTCAACAACCTCGTCACGTATCTTACTGTTGCGGCTTCCACTCTTAGCGACCTTGAAGATGCCCTGGGGACTCCTTTTCTAAGGACCATCTCGAAAACAACGGCCTCCCTTCTTGACAGCGTACAGGTGCGCAGTCCGCCACCCTTCACCCGTTACCAGACATTAAGACTAAATATTAACAGAGTGCCAAGAGCAAAAGGGAGGAATGTGTCCAGTTCCTGGAGCAGATTCATGCAATTCTCTTTGCAATAATCTCCCTTCACGTCACGTCTAATACTGGAGGTATTCTGGCCCCAGAAACTCTGAACCATATTGGAAAATTCAATGAGTGGGTCGCCTCATTTTGCAGTTTCCGTGATCCACTGATGTGCTCAGAACTCTCCAAAAAATACGAGTGTTTGTTGAATCACAACAGGGGGGCAACAGAATCAAACGGTTCCTTCGTCAGAGTGAAACAAGCTCTCTGTTGAAGGATTGCAATCTCGGTTTGCAACAAGCCCTAGACGTCTTCAAGGTCTGTTAATACCTTCTATTCCAGACAAGTAATTTCTTAAGAACTTTCAGATCCACAGTGGAGCAACCATCTTGGATGATATGGGGAACATGCAGCATAATTTGGATCAAAGGCACGAAAAACTCCTGGATTTGATTGCGATGATGTCAGATGGGTCGAATTCAGACAAGCTATCCACTGTGTGTGATCCGCCTTTCACCGATAATGCCTATTCATCATTTTCACAAGGTCAACGGCAGTCTTTGGGTTCGCTCGAGAGGTGAGGATGTTACATCCAAGGCTCAAGCCCTTCTTATGCAGTTATCCAGTTCGAACTCACTTTCCTTGTTGCCCGGGAAACCGAAAATATTCCATGGACGTGAAACGGAATTGGACCATATCATCAAAACTCTGACTGGGGATTCCGCAAGGATTGCTATTCTTGGTGCCGGTGGGATGGGGAAAACCAGTCTTGCCAAGGCTGCTCTGCACCACCCAGGCATTGCAGTCAGATATACAGAGCATTTTTTCATTACTTCAGATGCCATTACTACTAGCTCCGATGTGGTTGGCCTTGTTGCAGCCCATCTAGGCATAGAGCCAGGCAAAAATCACCACCATGAAGATAGTGGACTATTTTTCTAACAGCCCTTCATGCCTATTGATTCTGGACAATTGGAGACAATTTGGGAGCCTTTTGAATCCCGCACAGGTGTTGAGGAATTTCTATCCCTGCTCGCTTGTGTACCTCAGCTCGCATTGATAGTGAGATGGCATCTATTTCCCGAACCTAGGCTAATGACTGACCAAAATTTCATAGATTACAATGCGTGGAGCAGAGAGACCAGGGAAAGTCCAGTGGACTCATCTATTCTTGCCCCCTCTGAAGCCCCTCTCTGATGATGCAGCACATGAAATGTTCAGCGACATTGTAGAGGGTTTCCATGATCCCAAGGACATCAAAAAACTGCTTGGATTCACGGATAATGTTCCTCTAGCCGTTGATCTCTTGGCTCATCTGGTAGACTATGAAGGCTGCCCCACAGTCTTATCTCGCTGGGAGACAGAAAGGACATCAATGCTGTCTGATGGCTCTGACAAACGAGCAAACCTGGATATTCCATTTCATTGTCCCTCTCAAGCCCCCGGATGTTGTCTTTCCCTTCAGCAAAGGAGCTCTTGAGCCTTCTTTCAATCTTACCTGACGGCCTTTCAGAGATTGACCTTCTCCAAAGTCATCTCCCGATCAGAGATATTCCAGCCTGTAGAACGACTCTCCTTCGAACCTCTCTGGCATATGTCGATTATGATGGCCACCTGAAAGCATTGAGTCTGATCCGTGAATATACGGCTCAAGCTGATCCACCTTCTCCGGCCCTCATCCATCCTCTTCTCAAGCATTTTCACCAGCTCCTCAAGTTTTGCACAAACTATATGGGATCACTCCCTAGTGCTAAAGTCATAACTCGTCTGACCTCTAATCTCGGGAACATCCAAAGTGTTCTGCTGTCTAAGTTCCAGTCGGATGACACAGACTTGACAGATGTGATTGAATGCACCCTATATCTCAATGACTTCAGACGATTCTCTGGCCGTGGTCGTTCTAATCTAATGAATTACATTCCTGATGCACTGGCCAAAATTCAAGATCCTCGATTGTGGACAATCTTTGTCACACATGTGTTCAATTCATGGAATGTGAATATGACATTCTTGACTGGAAGGTCGGAGACGCTGGTAGCTGAGGCTCAGAAGCAGTTTACCAAGTTTAGTGATCCAGGAGTTAAAGGTGAGCCTAATACTTTGTAAACCCTCAATAATCTGCTGAACATTGTGTTCAGCTAAATTCTACAACGGAGTTGGATATTTTTACTTGGAACACAACAAGGACCCAGCAAGCGCAAAAGCCTTCTTTGAAACTGCCATCTCTTTAGCAAAATCCGGATCCAAATCACAAGAGTGCTATGCCCTGGTACAGTTAAGCTGGATTCAACGAAGTGCTTCTAATTATCAGGCTGCTCTGGTGTATGCTCGGGAAGCCCCAAAAGTGGCTGAGCTGTCTGTTAACTTGTTACAAGAGGCCAGGGCACTCCGAGTTGAGGCTGTGCTCTGTCATGACCTTGGTCTTTTCAATGATGGTCTCAAGCATTGCCTCAAAGGAAGGGAGCTTGTCCAGCTTTGCGGTCTCTCTGGAAGCGTTGTTGATCTCAGCCTTCTAAACACGATGGGCCACATTCATTTCGCAAAATCGGAATATGCTGAGTCTCGCAGTATCAGTGCAAACATCATTCACGATGTTGATCAGTCTCAATACAGCTATCCTCTTGGGCTACACTCAGTAGCTTGCAATGATGTCCTGATGGGTGCAAATGATGCTGAGGTTCAACACAATCTAGATAAAGCATATGCAATATTCAGTGCCATGGGAGACACTTCTTCGATGAGACACTGTGACATTCTTCGTGCAGAGCTTTACCTTCGACAAGGAAACCTGTTGGATGCCAAGGCTTTATTCCAACAATGTTATGATGCATCTCTAGGAAAGGATTCCAGCGCTTTGTACCTGTGCCTAGAGAAACTCGGTGACTTGACCTGTTGAGGTCCCAGAAAGATCTACTCGACCCCATCATGGACCATAGTATTTCTTGCACAGGCATTGAAACTGCACCAGAAGCTCCAGATCCACCAGGCACTCCGTTGTCTTGGAGATGTTTTTCTTAATCATGATGAGCTGGAATCAGCCCTCAGCATTTTTACTGTTGCTTTGGAGGGATTTGAACAAATGGATATCCATCGTAGTAAAGGGGAGTGCATGCTCAGGCTCGGAGAAATTTCGAGCCGCAATGGTGATTTCAATAAGGCTGCTGAGTTCTACAGAGGAGCACTCCCCTTGTTCAAACGCTCATCACAGGCCAAGAGTGTTTCTGAAATCCACTCGAGGCTGGTGGCTATTCAACAAAGCACTGCAGAGGTGGAAGAACAGAATGAAGCATTCGAAAGAGAGCTCGAAAAAGAGCTGCCGCTTCCCAATAGCGCAATCAAGGAACGAGTCTTGGTACTAGCAGTCTAGCTTTGGTTACATTTATCGGTTCGTATGTAATACGTAGGTCTGTGAAAATTCCTGGTACAACGATGGACCAAGTCTAAGTCGTTCACCAGCTGACACGGGGGGATTTTATTTATCATAGCGTCCAGGTGCGGTAAGTTCCCGTTGTCCCAGAAGTTTCTGACCAATCTCGAATTGCATGTGCGCGCCGGGTTGATATGCGCACGGGTATGCTAGGAGGAGGTAGATTATATTGACACGGTCCCACAATTGGAAGTTGGAACAGCCAGTTACAGACTTGTGTACTTACTTTCCGCCTCCGATCAAATTCCTAGATATGAGAATTATCTTCGGCAAGATTCGGCACGGCATCAAAGGCAAGTAGGAACTTGCGGGAAACCATGGACTGCCGTAAGAACATGCACATAAACATATCCAGTTCAAGGCAATATGCGAATGGTATAGTGCACTTCACTGAACCTTCAACTTAAATGGGAGGGCGCCTCCCGCCCGATGAAAGCGGCGGCGAAGCGCATACATACATACCTTGTCGCTTGCTCGGGGCAATTTCGATCGGGTGCCGCGCTGCCGAGAATTATGTATTCCCGAATTTGGGACTTTGATAGGCGGAAAGTCAAACTGCCGAGGACTGCCGCAACACATGTAACTGCACTTTTTGATTGACAGTGTTAGCCAATCTTTCCGTGACTCGAATGTCGTCTTCTCCGTTCGCCTCGAAACTAGGGTCTAACTACTGTCCCCAGGATGAAGAGATCGCAGAGATCCAAGCTTTAATCGCTGAGCAGGCACATCGGTTGAAGTCTCTGGACGATGAAATCAGTAATTTACACAAGACCCTCGACCAACTCACGGAAGAGCGCGCCAAGGTTGGGGCCTACGTGGACGCCCATAGAGCTCTCATTTCCCCAGCTCGACGGCTTCCACTTGATATCATCCACGAAATCTTCCTCGCATGCATCCCGACGCACCGTAACTGTGTTATGAGTGCCAAGGAGGCACCTGTCCTTCTGGGCCGCATCTGCAGCCCATGGCGCATCATATCTCTTTCGACGCCGCGTCTTTGGTCTAGCCTTCACATTCCCATTCCATACATGTCACCTGATATGGCTCATGCTGTATACGAGGGAAAGCTGGCGCAGCGCCTTGAGACGGCAAAGGCATGGCTCTCTCGATCCGGCGAGTGCCCCTTGTCAATCTCGCTCCATTTTCCTCACTGGCCTGGATCTGACCAGATAGAAATATCTGTCGTTCAGACCCTGGTTCCATTTGCATCCCGCTGGGAACATATCGGGCTTGTGGCCCGTCCTTCCATCTTGGCGACCTTGTCGCACCTTACCGAAGAAGATGTGCCGAGACTGAAGTCGGCTACCCTGCGTGGGCTCAGTGAATTTCCCGGAGATACTCCTGGAAATGCCTCCTCGGTCGTTTCATTGCGCCTCCTTGGTGGTCCTGAAGTGTCTAGCATTGCTATGACGGACCTCCCTTTCAGTCTAGAAGCCCCTCTGCGCTGGAATAATCTGGCAAACCTTTCAATCATACCAGGGTTTGAAGGAGCGCCGTTGACAAGTCAAACAGCCCTCCAGCTGTTCTCCAGTTGCCCTGCACTAGCGATCTGCGAACTGGAAATCCGGGATTCCCCGGACGCGGGTAGTGCGCAAGGACAACCCATCCTCGGGTGCTCATCCATGAATTGGTTGGTCATAAAAGTGATGGGTGCCCTCCCTGTCACCGTTCGCACGTTATTCAGCCGGCTTTCGTTGCCAGGACTGCGCCATTTAAAATTTACCGGTCATTTAGCTGGCGATGATTCAGTTTCCTATTCCCCCAGTCTCTTCGCCTCTGCCCCGTGCCTCGAAAGTCTCGAGATGAATCTAGGGCTGTTTTCGAAGTCGACCCTGACCGAATTCCTTCTTAATGTAACCCACACCGTCCGGAGGCTCCACCTCGATGAATTCCCGAGGCGCAGGGGGATGTACACGGATGTCTTCGATGACGACGTCTGGGCAGCGCTCATCGCGCCGCCCGGTTTTCCCGGGCCATGGCTCTCCAGCGTGCAGGAGCTCGAAATCAACGAGTGCAACTCGTTTTCCGACGAGGCGCTCCTACGCTTCATCAAATCGCGGATGGCTGCTCAAGGACTCAGCTTCTTGAAACGCGTCGCAATTCGATTTAGTCGGGGACTCCAACTCGACATCCTTCCGGAGCTCCAGCCCTTCATGGAGACGGGCCTTCGCATCGAGCTGACGTATATTTCAATTCCACCGTGGCGAGTATCTCCTTGGGAGGGACTTTCGGATGACCCATACAGGCTGGACTACTGAAATGGCGAGCTGGCTGCACAGAGATGGCGCCGATTCAGCGGCGATACTTTTCGTACCTTCCATTTTGTTGTATCCCCCTTAGTACATGCAGCTCTGTCAGCCCACAGGTTTTTCAGAGATTTCACTGCTTACCCGGCAATGAAACTTGAGTTTGAGGCTATGGTCTTACGCCGAGACTGGCGAATCCCTGAGCAGATATCGGACCTGCCTGCATGACGCGTTCAAATTCTCAGAGAGCGAACATGGGCCTTGGTAGTTGTATCTTCAGCCTTGACGATGATGTCCGAAATTGTCGTATTTGCGGTGAAGATCGCGGTCGACCGGTGCTGGACCCAGGAAGTTTAGGGTTTAGCGGCAGGAAAAGAAGGAACTAACATACTTCTACACCATCGAGCCAACTGACGAGTAACCAGCTCCGTCTCAAACGCGTATTCGGGGTTGAAAAAGAATGGACATCTGGACGTGTATGAGTGAAGACGTTGACAAAAAAAAGACATTAGGTCTCTGAGCCTGACAACGAGAATGGGAGCGACGTAATGAATTCAGTACGGTTGTGATGTGTGTCGGGAAACTCCCCGAAAGTATGCGTGATCCTGTTGAAGAGAAACACAGCACACATAGTTGAGTGCGCTGAGATGACAGAGAAGAGGCAGAGATTATAAATTTACTGCCAAATATGTGGCCCAGAGATCAGATACTGTAGACAAGGGGTCTTGGAGAAGCATACCGGGAGAAGGTCGGGCGATGATAGGCAGAACGGGCGACCGGATTGGAATACACGGTCCCCGACTCGGAGTGACTCAATGGTGGCAGTTATGAGAACGGCGCTTATCTTGCGTGACGGCAAGCTGCGCCCAACGGTTCCAGGAATGCGGGGAGGCAAATCTGAAGGAATCGTCTTGGAAATTGGAATCGCCTGCCTCCGGGGCAGTGTGCGATGTTTTCGGATATCTGTTATATCGGATACGCAGGACCGCTTGAAGAGGCTTGATACGGGCTCGGCATCAACTCGGCACGCAAACGATTTCGCAAAGTAGGGGAGATTGTCATCGGCTAGACTAGCGGACAGGGTAGAAATCCAGACGCGAATTTATGCAAGATTTGAAATGGTAGGTAGGTAGGTAGTATTACACGGCCGGTCCCACTTAGGAACGCCGGTTTCCAGGGAGTAACGAAGTGTACACGCGAGTTGCCGTTGCGCGTCGTTGAAGACAAGAAGAGACATGACCGTGGCGCATGTCAAAATACCAGCTGCCACGTGTCTTGACTTTGCAGATCACTTCTACCTTATCACTTGCTTATTACCCTTGCCTCTGCCTCTTCGGCTGTACATGTCCTGGAGTCTCCCGATATAGCACTTGTAAGTTGTCGCACTACGTCCAGGCCATGATCTTTCGGAGATATTTGGATCTTCTACTAATGTGCCACTCCAATCTTGACTCTGATCCTCGACAGGGAATAGTGGTGCTTTACAAACTGTATTCCGAGCTACTTCCTTTTGACTGGATCCATCACTCCGCTAAGTAGCCAAGTCCCACATCTTTTTTTTTTCGACAGTGCAATGTTAACATATGCGGCAAAGGTTCACCAACCCTGCCTGCATCATTCGGAAATTTTCTCCTTCCGGGGACAGTGTGCGAATACAAGTTATATAACCTCGCGCTTTTATAACGTCTACATCTCTGCATGCAAACCGCTGCACTGCATCATAATGTCCTCGTCAACGGGCGACCTAGACGCCGCCACATTTGCCTGGGACCAGTGAGTCTTTCTTATTCCGACGGGGTGAACGAGTCTGATGCGAAACCCGAAGCCAGATATACCGCTACCTATTTCTGTCCGGGCTAAGTGTGTTGTCTCATCCTCATCCTAAAATCCGTCGAATTCAGGATCACACACAGCTGTCCTGCTGTACGACCACCTGTTGACTCTTGGGACGGAGGTCCAGACTATATGGATCTCCAAGCTGCGGCCCAGCACAGTGTGGTTCTTCGGCGTGCGGTACCTTTCCCTTATCATCAGCGCCACATTCCTTGTTTTCTATTTTGGAAACTTGAGCCCCGAGGTAAGCATTGAGTTCTGAAACCGGGAGTTCAGCTAAAGCAACCGATTTGCAGAGGTATGGCGTAACGTGCCCGATTCTCCTAGCTCATTCAGCGTACTCCCAGTTGTTCGACAATGGAGCGGGGTCTGGAGGCCCTTCTGCTACTCCAAGAAACCCTAGTCGAATGTAATCTCCAAGTTACATTCTATTCGGGAAGTGTCTGATGCGTGTTCCCTTCAGTGACGCTCACTCTGCGGGTCTTTGCCATGTACGGGCTCAACCTATGGATCAGTTCCATCATGGGGATAGTAGGCGCTGTCGCCGGTGGTATTGGCCTGGTGAGGCCTTGTTCAGACCGCTCCGTTCGTTTATAACATTAATCCTCGCGTTCGTTCCTCGCAGTGGACTGTCATCGAATATGGAAAGCCGCAGATGCTTACTATGCCAGGGTTGATCGGGTGCCACACGGCGATCCCAAGGGACACGTACGTCCGGCTGTCAACTGGACCGGAATGCTCCTGATGTTGAACCCACAGCGCACTCCGTGGGTCAATCTCTAGCCCTCAGAGCAGTACGCTGGCGCTCACACGTTTCAGGCTCGGCTGGAGCTTGGCTCGCCCAGTATGTGTCTTGTATTCGATCCGCGAATTAAGCTAACCTCCAGCGTAGATTTCTGCTGGACCTCATAGTGTTCGGCCTGACTGTGTACTGCGCGTACCGCGACCGATCTGCGATTCGATACTTGCCAGGGTCTTTGGTGGAGCGCATGGCGCGCGATGGTATGTGTACATTATTGAAGTTTGACAGGCAAAATATTGACGATTAGTCGTTTAGGCGCCATGTACTTCGGGTTCGTTCTCTCCCTCCAAAAGTCTTGGGGGCCGAATTGACTCGGAGACGGCCAGAATAATCGTACTTGCGAATCTCGCGAACATTTTAACACTTTTTGTGCGTGCTCCTTTGCGAACACCCTCTGAAGCTCCGCGATCCTCACGCGGATTATGATTCCTAACGCAGCTCGGAGACGTATGTCCTTCGTAGATATATACCTAATTCTCGGACCTGACGAAACCAACTGAAGATAATGATCGCCGGGATCCTCTCCTGGTGGACGACGTCGTGCGTCTTCCCACCCGCCCTTAGCTTTCCATTCTCACCGCAATTACCCAGCCTCTCCGTGACGCTCATCTGCCGCCTGATGCTCAACATCCAGCGCGCGGGCGCTGGGATGCAGCAGATGGAGAACTTTGACTCGACTGAGCTCGGGAACATCCACTTCGTCGGGCAGGCTCCGCGGGTGCCGCGCACGGAAGACGACCTCGGCTCGTTGGCGGACGTCTGAGTATCTAGAATTTAGGTGCGTCGTCCGTCGTTGGGGTGGTATTCGTCTGCGCTGCTAATGAAGGAACTCCAGAATTAGCAGTACAGAATATCTAATCTTTCGCTCAGCGGTAGACGCTGATATATAATTAATAATGATCCAGGTCCCAAGTTCATCGAGCCGACAATGAACTAACAGTGCCGCGACACCCAGCTCAATCTATTCGCCCCGTCAGCCTCAATTTTCTCAAGGCAAGCAATAAAGTCCAGGAAAGGTCAGATAAATAAAGCTTGACATCACCCCGCTGACGGGTTCCCCATCAGACCTAGGTCAGCGAATTGATTCCCGGGAATCAAGTGAACGACACGATAGCTTCAAACTTCAAAGCCCCTGAAAGATTTGATACCGTGATAACGCAATGGCACACAAGAGGCGGACAACGCCCAAAGGGGGGTCGCACGCTGACCTCAAGCAACTGACTCCGTCAGACTTTATAACGGGCCAAAGGGTACGTTCTATGTTAAAATCTCTACGACAAGGAATCATCATTCGACACACTGTCCACTTGCTTAGTCCAACTGAATTGTTCAGCTAGCTTCGCCGATGCGAAGAGATTTAACTCCTTCACATCCATCCCACATTCGTCTCCGGATTCTTGGTAACATCCGCGTTTCCTTTCATGTACGTCACTAAAATTACAGTTAGCCCTCACATTGCTCCAATACTGAGGGAGCCGTACGGTGTGCTTCCATCAACGATACGCGCCAGGGATTTCCCGTTGCCGACGCAACCTTTTTGAGCTTGAAGGTGTAGTACGCCTGCAACAATAATCCGGATGTAAGGAAGGAGGAGCAGGAGATGGAAGAGGCTTACGCCGCTCTGAGTGAGCGGGTCTCCATGGGCTGCGTTCCGGCGAAGAGCTACGAGTCCGTTGCAGGTGCAGGACGCCTCAGTCGGCGGGCCGATTGCGCCGGGTTGCGGGAGGTCAACCAACACCCCGCTTGTTGGTGCTGCGTTAGCCTTTGTAAAAACGCAGGTAAATTTGAAGACGCACGTGAAGACGTGGATCGTGGCGTCCAGGTACCCTAGCATGCCTTTCCAGACCTGAGCCTGGGCAGTGTTGGTGAGGTCTACAAATTCCGGGAGTCAGAGGTTTGTTTTACTGCCTGTGGAGGCGTGTTCACTGACGGGCAGGTTCTCCGCCAAATAACTCGGCTTTGAACGAAGATGAGAGCCGTGTTTCGAGAAATTTCAAAGGGGCCTACTATAATCCATGACAAGCTCATCCGTGAATCCGCCACTCAATAAGTCCCACTCTTGCCGGTCGACGTACCAAGCCTGGCATAAATAGTGTGAGTTCATCAAGTAAGCGTTGTAAGGGAACCCAACCATTCGAGTGCTGTTAAAGCATTAGTCAGTGAAAATGATGTGGAACGGGGAACTAACATGACATCGCGGATGTTCGCCCGATCAAGGAGGTAGTCAGTGACAGAGTAGGTGGACATTTCGTTGTTGGACGTTTCTGTAAATTCAGATGGCCTTTATACCTTTGGCCCGGATTGAACGACTAGGTCCCTTTCGAAGCGCGGTGTGGACCGGATTGCCTTCCGAGTCCGACTAGCCGGTCAACCGAATAGCCGTATTCGATATTGTTCTGCCAGGCCCGGTTAGCTGGCCGATTACGGAGTTGTGGTTATGTGATATGGCGAAAATCTCGGAGTCCAACTTCAATTGGCCAGCTTGGAAGAACTGAATACTAAAAAGGCCCTGATTGCTGTAGCCGCGAAATTGAATCGTCAGTCGATCAAGCGCCGCCGTCCAACCGTGATCCCGGGAAATGTCCGCCTGCCGCTTTGATGCGCCTATGTGCCGGATTGATGCGCCCCATCTGCCGGGTTGATGTGGACCAGCGTTGGCCGAGTTGTCACACCTAACCACGCCTCGCCCTTTTGCTCACTGCGTCGGCCTCGCGATACCGGTTTATTCGGGTAGTGCGAATCCCCGGCCGGGCAATGCGTTGTCCCGACGCACACCCAACGCACACCTTGACTGCTCGTGGAGTTCATTTGTCCTAGTATGCACCTTCACCTCATTTGCAAGCTGTCTCGAAGACTTCTGTACGATGTTTCTGTCTACCCTCATTTACCCCATATTTTTCCTTGTACTCTAACCTTGGAATTCAGTCGTGTCTGGGCAGAGGACGTTTGGTATATATTCAGGTAAAAGAAAGTCGGATGTTCGTCGTACCCATGATGGGGCTCAGGCTCTCAAGTGGCGCTGAAAATCTACGGTCCCCACCGATGCCGATCGGTCTCCAAGTTGGACGAACTGAAGCAAGTGAAGAACAGAAAATGCAAGTTAACGGGGAATGCATCGACGGGAAGCCGAACCCCCAAGCCGAGTCATTCAAATGCACTCAGTTCTGATTATTGAAAGGCTGTGGGTTCCAAGACCCCACCGATGCTCTGGATATGCACTGACACCGGGTCATATAAGAGACTTTCGGTTGGAAGAGACACGAGAAATACGGCCCCGGCCCCCATGCATTGGCAGGGAGTCGAACCCCGAGCTTAACCTCTCAGAAGACTTCAGGCGCCCCATGATAGGATGTAGGTTCCAATTCCCACGAATGCTCTGGAGTTGTTCGGGCGTCGAAGTATTTGAGTCTTTTCCCTGGCGATGCATCACAGTCCCAAATATTTCTAGTTAAATCCTTCGATCTACCTGGCCCAGATCTCGAGGGAAGTCAACTTGAGGGGACCTGTGCCCCGACCTACAGGTGCTCTGGTGCTCTTAAGCAGCGACAGATTCCCAGGCTGCGATCCAAGCGTGAATCGAGGCCAACGCCTGGGATTGAACAGCAGCAACCGTGGGATTCGCAACCCCCTCCCTTGTCACTAACAAAACATATATGAGGGTCAGACAGCAGTTGAAAACAAGGAGGCGCACAGAGATCCGCGCAGTGGAACCCTTCCCCGACGGCGATCGGGCGCTCGGGCGTGCTCTGGAGCGCAACGCCGGGCGCCGAGACCGTCGCGTAGCGCCAGGGGTCCCCTGCGGCGACCATCAGATTCAGTGGGGAAGCGCAGATGGAGAGAGTGACACGCACGAAGTCCGTTTGCGAAGAATATGTTCGATGCCGTGGTGTTCCACCCGCCGTACAGACGGTTCGTGCGCGCAGTCGACTTCTGGATGGTGGGTGGGTTGGGGAATGCCTCGGGGAACATCTGTTGACATTGGCGCTGCGGGGAGCAATTCAGCACCACACTCACATCAGGTGCAGTGTGGGGAACTCACCAGGTCATAGTCTATTTGAACCAGCGACGAGACCAGGGAGGGGTGATGCGGTGGGGCTGCGTCCTGGGACACGGTTAGCTAGTGCGTATTTGAGCAAACCTATGTCTCACATGGAACCACCCCATTTCATTGCATCTACGTCCAGAGCAAGGTCAGTAAAGCGAGGGTACGTTAGGAAAGAGCAAGAACGAACACAAGCCACGTCCCTAAAGACAGATCTATTAGTTAAGAGCAAAGTAGGAATAGGGAATACGTGCATGATCTTTCTTCGTTTTCTAGAGATGTATCGGTCCAATAGGGGTCAGACGTGTTGTACGACCCTATGCAGTCCCTGCTACGGCTTGAACGGGAAGACCGTTACATCCAACAAGGACTCACTCGGGATCCGAATCTCCACATGCTGAAGCAAAGTGAAAAGTATGGATCAGAGGGCGGCGCATGCGAAGGGCGGGGACTCACCCAGAGCCAAATACGTGGTGTTCCAATACGATGACCACGCTTGGAGCGCGTGGTCCAGACCCCATCCTGTCGCAGGGGCACTCACCCCATCTTTGACTTCCAACGCGTCGCAAAACTGCCAAAACTGCCCCTCAACACCAAGGGCGAGCGACAGCCCCTGCCAGTCCCGCAGATTACTGCGCAGTGCATTGGCGACGTCGTCCAGATGCGACACGTCTCCCAACCCGAAGGACGTTTTGAGTGCTTGGATCGCCTGCGCGTCCGCGCCGGTGAACACCTTCGACACATTTATTCAGCTATAGTGTGGGGTCTCTTGAGACGAAAATACCTACCTCGTCGATATGGATAATTACACGCTCGACATCGGCTGAGCAGTTCGCGGGCATGAACAAGCGAATGGGCTCGAAGTATTGCCAAAAGTCCGGGATGGCCTCCACGACGGCGCTTGATGCGTATCCAGCAGCGAACAGTCCGGGTTTGTTCACCATTGTCCAGCTGGTAAGCGCGCCTGTGGGATATCTGAGACAGGGAAGAAAGTCTCGTGAGTTGTGGGTACGCACCCGAATAGCTCCCGCCGGACAGAATCCAAGGGGTCGTTGCTGGAGTGAGTTGGTCGCCGTTAGGCATGGGGGGGACCACGTTCTTCGCGAAGTATTCCAAGTCGTCTATGGCCTAGCGTGGGGCGTGGATCAGTGTCTGAGGAATCGTAGGGTAATTTAGATTCTCGCCTGTTGGATTGTGTGCAGTTTCAAGCTCTCGACGGTAAGGTCCGGCAGAGGGTTGCTGGATGGGTCTCATCAAGCTGGGCGGGCGATTTGAAGGAGCAGGCCACTCACCTCAATCCGAAGAACCGATGTTCGATAAGGACTACTGCCGCGTTCTCCTGCTGTGCGATGAGACCGTTCAGAGTAGCATTGCCCAGATATCCGACGTATACTGAGAGATATTAGATGAAGGGGAACGTGATCCGCGAAGACAGACTGACGAGAGCTGTCGCTGACTTCGCCCGGACAAAATAATATGATCGGTCCGCCTGCGTAAATGATTAGTTCAATCGAATAAATTCATTGCTGGCATCATGTTACCTGGCTCATATCTCTCATACGTGTGCCAATACCTCTGAGTGAAGGTGCCTAAGGAAGGCTGAAGAAGTTTTATCGTACGCATGTCGCAGGTGCTGGAATACAGGAACGGGCGTACATTGTTATGATCGAGGAGCTGCTGGAAGTAGTACGTCGTGTTGTATGGCGGTAAGACAGTCCCATTTCGACTAGTCACTGGTGCAGCTTGCACGACTGGGACGGTGGGGATTTTTGGTTTGGGGTGGTGACCGCTAGAGAGCGCGTTGACTAAGGAAAGTGAGGTTATTAAAAGAGAGATTTTGAGAAGCATTCGAGATCTGGTGAGTTTCCGCGCGTCGCTCACATCTTATAAGGCTCCTTGCCATGGGGATTGGAAAAGAGCCGACGCCAATGGAATGCGTCGGATCGCTCGGATCATCAGACTATCATCAGTGCAGGTGGACCTCCTTGGCACAGCGCCCAGAACAAACCTCGTACCTGCCGGCGGCATAGCGCAAAATCCACAACCTTCTCGTACCTCCAATAAAAGCTTAATTGGTTTCAGAGCATAAAAATAAAAAGGTGTCAGCGAACAGCGATGGCTCAACACAACTGACGGCATAGAATTAAGCGTACCCAAGAAGGCAGAAACTTCCATGCCGTTTACATTACTTGGCGGACCAGCATTTATAGATGGAGGAGCCCGAGTCCTCCGAGCGTTAGAACTTTGTTCGCGAAAGCTGTATTGGTTTCAGACTTTCAAGGAACTAAGTACTACCTGTGCGAGACTGCGAGTGCGGAACTGGACAAAGGGCCTGGATACATTTGGTATGCCTGGTGTCAATACGCGCACATTGTGCGAAGCAGCGGGCAGGGATCGCCCAGAAAATAGATGGCTAAGTACCAGTCACCGCGACGAGGAGGAGCGCATCCTCGACCTTCAAGATCAGACCACCCGGGAATCGGCGGGAATCGGCGAAACTGATACATCTGCGCAGATCTGAGATTGCAGCCTGAAGAGGCCCGGGCTTGTACCAGTGCGATAGAAGCGAGTGGGCGTCGACGCCAAGTTAATGTGGGACAGTGCGTCCAATCGGATGATCCCGGGAAAGTCGTGGCCGCTTTGATGCCCACCGGCGTTTGCCGAGCAGGTTGAGTTTGCGGCGCAATCGCGCCTTTTGATTCACTGCGCACCATCGTTGGCCTGGCAAGGTTCCGGCAGTTCACATAAATCTTACATGTACTGCAGCGAGTCTTCCGGAGTCGAGCTTTCCGCCTTTGTTCTGCCCAGAGAACAACCAGATAAGGTTTAATCTGGGCAACGGGCGTTGTCGCAATGACGCACATCTTACACCTTCATTTCATTGCGAAGCAGCCTCGAGACGGATGGTGGCTACTCCGTGGTGCACAAGATTTAACGTGTGATTTTTGGGGCTCGATCAAGGTTCAATTATTGAACCAAGGCGGGAGGAGCTGTTCCAGTAACGTATCTCACATTGATCCCACAAGTTCCATTAACACTGGACTGCGGACGGTCAACGAAACATCCGCACCTCTAAGTGCGCGACCGTCAATATTAATTTTTCCTCTCGTTCGTGGGACTCGCTCGAGCTCGCAGTTCGACTTCGACTTTGACTTCGGCTCACCTCTCGGCGGCCGTCCAATTCATATTCCTCCCTAAGATGAGGGTGTTAACATATGAACATCGTGCTACGCGTTCAGCACGTGTCCGTGACTCTCAGCTGGTCACTGTTTATGTTCCCATCTTTTTCGGTTTTTTCTCTCACTGGTTCTTACGACGAACTGCGTGAGAGGTAAAGCATTAATCACTTCATACATTATTGTTTACTCATTTAATTACAGCCTGTACTCACAGTATTCGTACAGGTACATATTAATCTATTTACTGGTTCTTACGACGAACTGCGTGAGAGCCTGTACTCACAGTATTCGTACAGGTCTCCCCTGTTCACAGGTTATAGGGCCCCGAGCAGCGTTTCGCACGTACCAGTCAACGCCCATCTCTAGATGGGGACAAAACTCCAAAGCTTCGATACTCTCAAGTACGAGACCGAGGCTTCTACGGATTCATGGCCAACGTGGGAGACTCAGTGCAAGTCTGCCCTCGTCCTCGCAGGCTATTGGGGATATATCTCGGGCCGTGGTGTTACCATTCCTCCGAAGACGATTCCAGACCCTGCTAGCACGGCCACACCTCCCACGCAAATTGAGAACCCGCGCTGGGAGGACTGGCTTGATGAAAATCTCATCGTGCTGTCATGCATCAGACTGCGCATCGGCGATACAGATATGCGCCTCATACGGGATGATGTTATCGCCAAGAGCGCTTGGGACACACTTAAAGCTGCGCATTTACCCACTGGCGCTCTGTCGCAACTCACAATCCTCCAACAAGCACTCGTGCTTCGGTACGCCCGCGATGTTCCCCTAGTCCAGACCACGGACAAGCTGGACAAACTCATCGACTCCTTCTTCGCCATTAAACCACCCACCGAGGACGAATGGAGATGCATACTCTTCCTCAATGCGATGGCCGGCGCCGAATTTAACACCGCACGTTCCTCGCTTGACACCCTTCTTAGCGCCGGGACACTGTCCTCTGCTGCCGTCGTCGCTCGGATCAAGCATGAGCAAGTCCGCATCGATGCGGAAAATACCGAGGCAGTGACCAAAGAGGCCACCTTTGCCGCATTTACAAAGAAGTATGAGGCGCAAGCGGGTTCTTCCACGCGGTACCCCAATGGCCAAGGCCCTTGCGCGAACCCACAGTGCAAGGGAAGGGCAAAGCAGTTTCATGATTGGGATCATTGTTACGGCTCCGGTGGACGCATGAAACGTCCTGAGCCACAAAAGGGGAAGGCAAATAAAGGAGGAGCATCGCGCAAAGAGAAAGCGAAGGCTGCTGTTGATAGCTCCGACGAGTCGGACGAGCAAGCCGCCTTCGCGAACGACGCGAGTGGATACAGATCTTTCTTTGCAGACTCAAATTCCCCGCACCGTGATGTGACTTCAGTTGATTGGTCTACCCAAACCGTCCATACAGCCCATTTAGCCCAAGGCGACAACGCCAATCTCTACCTGGATACGGGCGCTACTAGCTCCATCTGTCCGACCATCGAGCACTTCACTAAAATCAGGCCGTGCAAACGTACCATCTCCGGCGTCGGTGGCACATCTATCAAGGCCATCGCTGTCGGCGAAGTCAGAGTGCGAGTCGGGAAAGGACGTCACTTCATACTGAAGGACGTACTTTATTGCCCAGAGGCTGCAATCACCCTCATATCCATCGGCAAATCTTCCTCGTAACATGTGGGGAGAAATGATGCTCACCGAGACTCTCATCAAGAACTGCTCCCTAACCAGCGCATTCCGTAATCCCGACCAAACACCGTATGAAAGGTGGAAGGATGTGAAACCAGACCTCTCGTATTTGCGTGAGATCGGATGTCGTGCTTTCGTTCTCAAGCTGCCCAAGAAGTCGAACCCTAAAATCTTCAATCGCTCGGTGGAATGTGTCATGATCGGCTACTCATCAAATTCCAAGGCATACCGGTGCTATGAGCGGAAGACAGGACGCATCCACATCACTCGGAACGTCGAATTCATTGAGTCCCAGGACGAGACACCACGTCGATTGACAGCGGCTCAAACGGGAAAGAAAATCCAAGTCCCGAGCACGAAAGCCAGCGCACCCGTCGTTCCTAAGGTCAAAGACCCCCAGGTTGATGATGTGCTTGAGTCAGAGCCAGAAGTTGAGGAGGAGCCTGATAATCACACACCTGAGCCCGCCGAGAACACCAGCCGCCCAGTACGCACGCGAAAGGTACGGGGTGAGGATGGAGCTTTCCCCGATATCCGAAAGGAAGCAGCAGTGGCTGAAGCCCGTGCCGCGGAAGCGCGCGCGAAAGAACGGCGCACTGATGCGAAAACACAGCGAGCCACCGTGGAGCAAGCTGATGAAGTAGAGGCTGAGGAGGAGCCTAAAGCGCCGGCCGACGACGATGAGTACGAGTACTGGGCTCTAAGCGCAATTCCAGCATCCGGAGATGAGCCAAAGACTTGGAAACAGGCACAAAACTCGCCTTTCTCCGAGGAATGGCGCAAGGCTTATCAAGCAGAACTTGACTCTATCAAAGAGCACAGCGTATACGAGCTTGTTCCCCGCGAGTCTGTACCACTAGGACGGAAGGTCATCAGGTCGAGGCCCGTCTTCAAGATCAAACGGGGAAGCGATGGCGAAATCCTGAAGTTCAAGGCTCGATTAGTGTCGATGGGATATGCCCAGGTTGCCGGGCAAGACTACCGTGAGACGTACGCACCTACGTCCCGATTCGAATCCCTCAGGATGGTTCTGCACGCTGGCGCCACGCTTGATTACGAAATCGACCACGTTGACGTGAAAACAGCATTCCATAATGGACTCCTGGAGGAGGACATCTGGCAAGAACAGCCCAAGGGATTTGAGGTCGCCGGAAAGGAGACATGGGTCTGGAAGCTGAAGCGAGGGATGTACGGGCTAAAGCAAGGGAGCCGATCATGGAATTTGCGCCTAAACGCCGCCATGATTTCCATCGGCTTCGAGCGCGTATCCGTCGAGCATAGCATCTATTCGAGACGCCGGAGTGGAGCGACCTCGTTGGTGGCTGTCCATGTCGATGACCTCTGCATTGCGGCAAGCTCCAAAGCAGAGATGAGTGTATTCAAGGAGGAGTTAAAAGGACACTTCGAGATTACGGATCTCGGACCTGTCAAATGGATCTTGGGAATCCGCGTTACCCGTGATCGTACCGCCCGCACAATTTCCTTGGACCAACAAACTTACATCGAGAAGATGGCGGCGCGTTTCGGACTTGAGAACGCCCACCCCGTCCGCACTCACTGCGTATCAGGCAAATCTAATCAGTGTATGTGGAGATCTGCCATGTACCATGGACATACCAACACATAGTCTGTGCATATGACACTTTTTACGATGTTAGCTGAGACCTGCCAATGCGTCATGAGCAGACCTGGACCGTGGGTCTGTGGAGGTAAGCTTGCTTACGTCTGCCAAGATTTGTCCAGGTTAGCTTCGCAGGCCTCTACAAACGTCCGTGTGACCTTCAAAATTTTCTGCATCCGCTCAGCAGAGTCAGCACTCAATCTGCCGTCACTCCGTTCGTCTCGGCTGTTCAGCACATGGCATCCCGCTCCGTTCGTTCTCCACTGCTCTCGCTGATTATCGAATTGATTGTTCCCGCATAAACTTGAAGACACGTCAAGATTTAGTGGACTGTCCTTGCAGCCAATGCGCTCTACTAGGCTCAGTCTTGGTTCCGCGCTCCACTCGACGACTCCATTTGCAAGAAGATCAAGAGAGAAACCTCAAACAGAATCAGATCTCGAATGGCCCGAGTGTTTCTGCCGGCGCTTTTATGGCCAGCAAGCGCAAGAAGCTTCCCGAGGATCCCATCCATCCTGCTGGCGCTCAAAGTGCCAATTTAGATCCTCCAGCACGAACTCAGTAAGGTCCTCGCGCGCGAATTCTACATCTACGTGTACGAGAGAGAAAGTTTTGCTCTTCGGATCCTGGTCCAGCAGGTGCCTTGGTCAGAAATATGATAGACGATATCGAATATCTCACATGCTGCTCTGTCCAGACCAAGTGGACCGCACGATCAATAACCTTGACATTTGCCGGATCGTCGACATTGGCGGTGAAGTCAAAGGCAAGGGTAGGGGAGGAAGCAGCAGGGGTGGAGGAGGCATCAGAATCAGATTAATTGCTGTCATCTTCGTCTGTCGTCCCTGTGAAATTCCGTAGTTCAGACTTGACTTTTTTCTGGTCAAATATATACATCTTCATGTCATCGTGGAAGGAATAAACACATGGACGTACCATTAGTTGCGTTCTAACTCCATCTGCTTTTTCGAAAGACCCTTCGCAGTTCGTAGCTTGTACGGAGACGGTTCGCTGCCTTTTTTGCGGCGCTTCGACGCTCTTTCGTGGCCATCGGAGTTACTTCGTTTTTGAGTTTTCAGAGCTTCGATTTCGTGTTCGAGAGCATGGAGACGGTCTTCAGTAGTTCGGTCTCCGGAGGCCAAGAGTGCAGGATCGATGACGGGTCCAGGACGAGGGACATGGGGCGGTTGCGGGGGAGCGGGCATTTGCATTTGCTGCTGTAATTGAAACTGTTGGAACGCGAATGTCAGTTGTTGCGGCGTAAGGGGAGGTATTTGGGGATCATTAGGCCCAGCAGTAGTAGGGAATTGGCTGTAGAAAGACATGGTGCACTGCAAGAAGAAAGCGGAAGAAGCACGGCGCGTTGCTTGGCTTTGTATCTCACTGAGGTCTGACAAGGTCTGGTCATAACATCTATACACACCTCGGCACGCCATCAGCCGAGAGCGCCTCAAGTGGGTTTGTCCAGGTCGGCGAACATACAATGTGCAGGTCTCTACAGGCGCACACCAGGCCACGTACACACATCATCGGCCGAGGTTTGCTAGAGTAGCTCCGCAGACCTGGACATACGCTGATTAGATTTGTCTTAAACGCAGTGACTCCCATGGTCTACGGCGAGCCACTCTCACACTCAATGTCTCCCACCACACCTTCCGCAAAGGCACGTATGGACAACGTGCCATATCGAGAACTCTTGGGATCTCTGATGTATGCGAACGTTGCAACGCGGCCAGATATCGCGCACTCTGTCGGCATTGTTAGCCAATTTTGTCAAAACCCAGGTGAACTACACTGGTTGGCCGCTAAACGTATTCTCCGCTACCTGATTGGCACAAAATCCTACAAGCTCGTTCTCGGAGGACTTTCCCCCATTTGTCTCACGGGGTATACAGATTCTAACCATGCGCCACCCGGTGACGTGGACAAGAGAAAATCTACATCTGGATACTGCATGTCCCTCGGAGGCGGTGCAATCTCCTGGAGTTCCAAGCGGCAGAGTACTGTGGCTACATCCAGCACCGAGGCCGAATACATGGCATGTTGCCATGCGGCGAAAGAAGCTATCTGGCTGCGTATGCTTTTGCGCGCAGTTGGACACACCCAAAAAGGCGCAACTGTTCTGCACTGTGATAATCAAGGTGCTTTGATACTCACAGCTGATCCATCCTTCCACTCTCGCGCCAAGCATATCGATGTGCAGTATCACTTCTCACGTGAACGCGTCGAATCTGGGGAATTAAAGTTCACCTATGTTCAAAGCTTAGAAAATGCGGCCGACATTTTTACCAAAGCCCTTCCGGAACCTCTTTTCAAGAAATTCAGGACAATGCTTGGTATTGTCGGTTAACTACACGTTGACTGCACGCGTTTAGCACGCTGAGGAGGAGTGTTAACATATGAACATCGTGCTACGCGTTCAGCACGTGTCCGTGACTCTCAGCTGGTCACTGTTTATGTTCCCATCTTTTTCGGTTTTTTCTCTCACTGGTTCTTACGACGAACTGCGTGAGAGGTAAAGCATTAATCACTTCATACATTATTGTTTACTCATTTAATTACAGCCTGTACTCACAGTATTCGTACAGGTCTCCCCTGTTCACAGAGGGTTCACTCTAAGTAATTGAATGAGACCACGTGGCAGACAGCAACCGCGCTGTATGAAGCTCATTTAGCAGCTCCCGCGGTGCGGTCAGAATTGGTGAATGCCCCAGCTTTTTATTGAGCTGGTTCGGATTCACTTCATATCCGAGGGAGTTCGACTTCCTAGGTTTTGGGACGCGGGGTACTAGCAGTTGGTAGCTTGATCCATGATTCGAAAATGGCCTCCGCCGGCGTCCATTAGTGTCCTTCTAAACACAATGAAGCTTACCCCAAGTGGCGGATAGTACCGCGCGCGCGCCCCATATATAGATATCCGTCATCGTCTTCAAGTTCATTGCATGACTTCACCCCGAGTACGAGGTTAATGGCTTTCTCCTCTGGGTTGCTCGTTCTAGGATCACACGTTCAGTTATGTTTAAGCCCATAAATACCACAAATCCGGCGGATTAACCGCGGAAGTCCTCTTGAATTTACTCCCTTGATTGACTCAACTCTGGCATTCTTTTCTGCTGGGGATTTAAATTATCTTCGCTCGAATTGGGTCCGCAGTCCCCTGCGTCGCTGTTCGAGTGGCTTTGAACCAATAACTGACATCCTCTATCATCATGTATTCTGTTTATCTTACAGGCCTTCCGTTGAAGTCAGGAGTCCAGGTTCAATAGTTCACGACCGGATATAATTCGGATATTCGCTGTGCCGCAGGATTTAGCTAAATTTCTGCAAGACCAGTTTGAATGCCACCATTCCCACGGCTCGCGGAACATCCCGTCCGGTCATAGCCGAGGCCTCCTACCAGCTCGCCAGCGCTCGCGTTACTCAGCTCCCCGAGCCCATGTCTCTCTAGCCTCCTCCATCGCTCGACTCTCCCCTCCACCAAATGCCCCCATCCTGGGAGACCTTCCTCCGTTCTTTGTCAGCCCCGCCGCACATCGACGCCTCCAAAATTCGCGGAAACATCCTCGACGCAGACAAATGAGTCAACGCGGCCGTCCTCGCGCAGTTCACTGGCGAGAGCCCCCACGCGCGCGTGCAGTCGCCGTTCCCCGCCGAGGTCGGAAGACGGCTGCGCATTGTGGAGCTGAATGTGTGGGACGACGCGAAGACGGGCGCCGCCGCGGCGGAGAGCGAGCTCGTCGTGAGATCGAGGTCACCGGGAGTGCGTGCGCTTGTCCCAATCAATTAATCTCCATCCCTCCGTCCTTCATTCTCTTACAGTTTATCTGATTTTTAGGCATGTGCAATGTGTATGGTGTGATGCACGGCGGCTGTGTGGCAACGGTGCTCGACTCGCAGGCCGTCTGGATGCAGCCCGTGTTAGACGTCGTCTGATGATTCATGGCATTGCAGCACGACCGTCGCGATGGTCGTCCTCCTCGGCCTCGCAAAGGGCTTCGACGGCACCGGCGTCTCGCAGGCCATGAACGTCCACTGGCACCACGCCGCGCCCCTGTGCGTGTGCTTCATCTTCATCTACATATATCGGATAGACAATTAATTAACGCCCTTCCTCACTGCAGCGGCGCGACGCTGATTAGCACCACACGCTCCGTGTTTGCGGACGGCCGAGCGCGGTTGGCGGGGTGCGAGGTGCGGCTGGCCTGTCCCCCCCCCCTACTTCGCGCTGACAATTGAATTAGAAGATGCGCGACAAGGCGAGAGGGAAGCTCGTCGTCTCGGACTCCCACGCGTTCTTCGACGCAGGGCGCGCGACGAAGCTCTGAAGACTGAACGCGGGAAGAGCTCTGAAGGGGTAGGGTAAGGACGACAAAGGAGCGCTGAAGGCGGTGCAACGAAGGAAGTTGTATTATATGGTGTGTGCTTCCTCTTCGTCTTTAGCGGCGCGCATGTGGCTGAGCGAGGAGAGTCCAGATCGTATCCCTTTGAATATATTATAGATATCGCATCCGCATATGGATGTGGAAATGCATGTGGATTTAGCTTCGCTTTGCGCTTGCGCGCGCCCGCTCAGCTCAGTGTGGATTTAGACCGAGTCAGAGTCACCCGGCAGCTGGATATTATATCGTTATTACTTTTCGCAGCTCGCTTGCGCAAGGTCAATCCCCCACTCACACCTCACGTGGATCACGACGCGCCCTCGCTTGGCTCACGGCACGCGTGGAGCGACTCAAACTGCATCGTGCACGGATGCGGGTCCTCCCTCGCCCACGTTCAGCGCCAATGTGCTGTACCCCGCGGCGTCGACCTCAATGTACTCGTACGGCATCGTTATTGTTATCTATCCACCAGACGCTACAATTCATCTCTCAGACGCTATGGCACCAGCGCTGCGCGCGATCCTGCGTCGGTGGTTCCCTTCGACGCCGTCGGTGTCTCTTTGACGCTCAATCGAAGACACGACTTGTTCCTCTTCTTTCATCCGCGAAAACTTCCTAGTGATCAATCTAGCAGCGCGGGTCCGCTCCTACGTCAACTCGCATCGTAGCAGTAGCCTTAGCCTTCGAGTTTCGTGCTTGCTCTGTCAGTGCGTGATCACGACTTGCACTTTTGGCGATACTGACCGCGCAAAAACAGAATTTATGCTTGTACTTGTAAATAGGGGCGTATCGGAATACCTCGCGAAGTGATTGCTTGTGCTGCTCTATTCGAATAAGGCTTTCATACAACTACGCGCACTCGAAAATGAAACTACTCAATTCCATGCATCGGCGGGGAGCCGAACCTCAAATTCAACCTGTCCATCGGCAACAGCTTGCGACATTCATAAGCTGAAGGTTACCAATGCTCCAGCCACGCTCCCAATCCTCCATTGTGCCCCTGGATTTGCGAAAGACTTTCAGAACGGTTGGAAGAAACAAAAATAAAGATATCGAGTCCTCTATGCATCAGCGGGGAGTCGAACCCTGGATTCAGCTTGTCGAGGCTCCCTTAATCTTAACGATTATAGATAGGCTGTGGGCTTCCAGTGCTCCATCGATGCTTTAAGCCTTCCATGTGGTTTCCGATTCGAGAGGAACTCTCTTTTCGCATTTTCTTTCAACGCAGGAATTCAACTTGCTTGATGAATGAATGCTCCTTAGTTATTTAGCATCCGATGAGGGGACTTGTGGCTGATTCCATAGTATTTTATTTCCCGATAATAGTAAGCCAGCCTGAATGCCGGACCGTCACTAATATCTAACATTGCAGCACACCTCTCTGCCAGGCCGTCTGAAATGTCTTAAAGTCGGTTCAAAGGTTCACAAAAACTAGGCATTCACTGCGATACGAAGTGCATGTTACATTTCAAAGAGACATATATTTTGTAGAACTTGTTCTTCACGCAAGGCATCGTTTCTTTACTCCACCAGGCTGGACTTGACGATAGAAAGTCCGGCGATTCCAACTATGTAGACGTTGGAAATGAGTGCATGCTGTGAAACTATCGTGAGAGCTAGCATACCCTGAGCATTGTTGGGACTGTTGAAGCCAGCCAAGCACAGCGGGTTGCCAACGGAGAAGAAGGTTCCTTGTGCGGTACCGTTTCCGCCTCCGAATGGCTAATATGCATGACAGGAATTAGAGGTGGGGTCCAACAAAATTAAAAGGAGACCTACCCCGGCGACTCTGATATGTCCAGTCACTGTGTCCGTGATTACGAGCGACATCTGGATGAGGAGACTCTGATTGTAGTACGGATAGGGCCCAGCGAACCCGCAAATCTGAGAGATGTATTCGTTGTCTACGTTTCGACAAAGAGTTAATCCAACAGTAACAAAAGGAATGAATAACTTACCGCTAAGGGTGACAACCTTCGGGTTGGGGTGTCCAGCGGAGGCGGTAGAGCCGCGTTGAATGACCTTGGTGCTCCCATCGGTCATGGAGTACGTGGTGATGATAGCGTCGATGGCCCAGCCGCAGTTGATCTTCATCTCCTTGATGGGGTGACGGGGGTCGATCGCCAAACCGGTGTCGCTGTTCGGAAAGTTGCTGGCTGGGATGGGTCAAGGACAGAACACAACACCGGGAAAAATACACAGACCATCCTGGGCATCGTTGAACGGAGTGCCCTGCGCACCACCGAAATTGGAAGTTTGGACGTTAACAGGTTTCCCTTGGTACATGTTGAGGACTGGATGGGTTCGAGAGGATGAAAGGAATGTCGAATGCTGGCCTTCATATCGACCTTTATAGGTGAAGGGTGTGAATGCTAGTCGTTTTTGGCCTCCTTCTCAGCGCCCCGAAGAAGCCAATACATGCCAATACATGCGGATGCGCTACAACCCGCCGCCAATCGGCCGCACCATGACAGTTGGGAAAGATGCGAGCAGTGGCGCCGGAAGTTAGAATGTTCAACGGAAGGGGCGTAAGATGCACTTTATGGGAAAGTACCAGGATCGTTTGAACATTTTCAACCGTGGGCGGAACAGGCTGCCGGCGGGTACATCCGAGTCATCCCTCAGTTCAAGTGGTGGAGGGTTAAATACCTATCGTGGACTTGAATATGCATTGTGCCTATGATGCACCGACATCCGGTTGCAGCGGCCCTTGAGAAGCATAGGATTTTAGTGCAGGGCAGGTTCGGTTCGGTTTCGGTTCGGGGCCCATTTCCCCGAACGCCGAACCTGCGTTCACAAATATTTTCTAGGTGTGCAAATATTTAGGGGTCAAAGCTAAAGATTTACTAGATGCGTCACCGCAGTGCTCCGCCAGACGACATATTTCCGCGCAGGAACAGATCTTGACGTTAAAATATGGAGTTCTTGTTCGGCACTTACTTTTAGCTGTTTGGGGTGAACTCTTCTGAGGGCAATGCAACAACGCAAAGAAAAAGACAAAAGGGCTGGAGAGAAAAGTATTTAAGGTTGTTTAGCAGCCCACCAACCGTCGACAGAGTGAATTCCAAGTCCGTGGCGGAAATGGCCACCAGTATAGGCCGTGCGATGATCGATCTGAATATACACTGCTTTCCGGCCCCTCGTAGTCCGAGGTCTGACTACGCCGTCCTACGTCGGTCTACCTCGGGTCTACGTAGGCTTACCTCCGCCGAGGCCCGGTAGGCAGGCCACGTACTACTAGCGGCACTAGTCAATGGGTCTCAGGCTGACTTCGCCGTCCTACGTCGATTTACCCCATACCGATCAGCATCAGCGGCGAAAATTACAGCCAGGGATCTGGATGCGAGCAGTCGTTCTCCATGAGATCCCGAACTCGTTGGTCAGTTTATTGGCAACTTCGACCTGGTTGAACTTGGTAGCAGTTGCACCACCACACTGCTTTGCCTTGTTGAGGAGCCAAGTTTTCTCGTCCTGCCACAACGCCCGTCTCACCAACCACCCGAGCTCCTCGCCGCAATCGCCTCATTTCTCACCCACTCCAAATATCCTCTCCTTGCACTTACATCCAAGGTTGTTTCGCCGAGCGCCTCTAGCTTCGTCCGATGTTTGTGCGGACAGCTCTCGCGGAACATCCGTTTATCACAGGAATAATCCGGGACAGTATCAATACTCCTCTCGTCCCATATTGTATGTTGCCGGGACTGACATTATAACATTAATACATCAAAATCGTGGATACAGCCCGCTTGCCATCTACGCCTCTGCGCATAAAGCGTTGAGGAAACCGCCCGTCCCCAACGCACCGTGTGTCATCTACCAACGACTCATCAATTGACACTCATTTACGCACACGACGAAAATAGGCTTACCACACCGCAGAACGTGGTCGCACCCTTAGCATCCGGCGTCGTGATCAGTACGCGGAACTGGTTGAAGGCGTCGGTCTGGAACACGGCCGGTTCGTTCTTGAAGTTCGCCTTCATGTCTTTCCCGACCGCCTGTTCCTCGAGCGCCTTACCCCTGCACACTGCCGGAATGTTCACCTCCTGCACCCGCCGGCGTCAGTTTGCAACAGACAAAACGGCAAGAACGACGCACCTCCTGTGTGGTACCAAATATTACGTTGTTGAACACATGCGGGAACTTCTTGGCGTTGTTGCCGGGTACGAGCGGGCCCGCCTGCGCGAGCCTCACGGCTTCTTCGATGTCTACGAGGGCGACCGTTTCTAGCGCGCCGCTTTTGTTGGTGCACTGGACGGCTTTTGTCGGCCGGTTGTTGACCACGCCGACTGGCTGCAAAAGGACTTGAGCACCGTCACAGGTGAGAGGAGGGGCGGGCGACTCACGCGCTTGGCAGCCTCCGCGGCGGCTTTTGCAGCCTCGGCAGCGGCAACTTTGTCGGCCTTGTCCTTCGCGTCCTGCAGCTGTTTTGCGTTCTTGGCCGCTTTTTTAGCACTTTTCTCGTCGGAGATGGGGGTGCAGGGGGGCGAGTCGTCGTCCGAGTCGAATGGTGGCAAGCCATCGTCCTCGGGGTCGGAGCGCGCACGGAGGCCGATGTACTCGAGAAAGCGACGAACGGCGGGCTTGGGTTTGCGCGCGGGAACGGGGCACGACGTGGCGGGCTTCTTGGCAGCGGTCGTAGGCTTTGTGGCGGTCTGGGGTTTACTGACCGCTTTGGGCTTGGTGGCGGCTTTCGGCGTTGTGACAGTCTTGGGTTTGGCTGCGACTTTGGGCTTTGCGGCTGTCTTCGGCGTGGCGACCGTCTTAGGTTTGGCTGCGACTTTGGGCTTTGCAACCGTCTTCGGCGTGGCGACCGTCTTAGGTTTGGGTACGACTTTGGGCTTTGCGACGGTCTTGGGTTTGGCCACGGCTTTAGGCTTTCCGGCCACCTTAGGCTTTACTACTGCCTTGGGTTTCGCGACCGTGGCCTTCGGCTAAGGGCGAGAATGTTAGAAAAGCGAGGACGAGTCGTCAATGGCTGGCGCGAACCTTGGTGACGGCCTTTGGTTTGGCGACGACTTTAGGCTTTGCGACCGTCTTGGGCTTCGTAACGGCCTTGGGCTTTGCGACTTTCTTCGCGACCCGTGTCTCGAGAATCTGCAAAACTGTCAACCGCGCCCTTGTGCGTTAAAGGCGACATGCGTACATTCCCGTCAACAGGAGCCGCGATGACTGCGAGCGCAGCAAAGAGGAGCACGAAAAGAGCGAGGAGGCGTCGGTTCATGGCGTATTAGAATTAGAGGTGTGTCGATGGTTGTGATGTGAGAAAAAGAACGAAATAGGGCCGAACCTAAGGGGTAGGATGTAAGACGAGCGCCATACGCGGGGACAAAAAACGCACCTGCGGAAATGAAAATTGCGAAAGGAAAGGAACCCAAGTTGCAAATCGAGGGTGAAGATTTCGTACCAGCATGAGTGCCTTTTATACCCTCAATGCAGAAGCCTAGGGCAGTGACAGGCGGTCCCTCGACGCATCGATGATCGGGGCGATCGTAGCAGATCATAGCACGCGGTTGCGAGGCCGAATATCTTGATGGAGAAAGGTGAATATGAACAAGAGTTGAAGGCGAGAGAAAACCTCCGGTGAACAAGGATATTATCCCCAGCCAACGGATGAAACGCGGGCGCGGAACACAGGTGGATGGCAAGTCGGAGTTTTGCGCATTGCGCTTCGTGATCCAGATGGTGGCCGCAAAGACCATAATCCAAATCACGGGCTATGTGAGGGTCCTGGCGAAAACCCTCTAGTTAACAAGTGGATTAAAATTAAATTAAGTACACATAAAATCGAAGGAAATGGCATGATAGTGATGGATGACAGGGGCCAAAAGAAGAAAAAAACTGCCGGACGAGCAAGGGCTTGGCGAGCGGACATGAGAGATCAAGGAGAGGTCTCCGATCATTTACTGATGCGCGCAGCCTTACGCGTCCCGATCAGGTTACCTTGTTCTACATATGCAGTATCCTGCTCCTCGTGCGGCACTAGTTAAACGGGAGAACGCCGCTATGAAACAAGTGATATCATCAGCCTTTTATATGCCGTGGAAATGGTTCAGCTAAGGCGCAAGCTATTCAATCTAGGGTGACTTCCAGCGCTTGAGTCTAAGAACGCCTGAGAATACACATGCAAATATTTCGGAGGGAAAATTCTTATGAACCTACTCTAGAAAAAGAAATTAGGCTAATAGTACAGTGAATAGGCGGGTTAAAAAGCGAGGGGGAAACAGGTACCATCTAAATTTTTCCTTGAGCAATGCGGCAGTGAAATAGTATACACTGCCTAACAACCCGAGGCTGATGGGATATGTCAATTCCCTAGTCTCGTTCCCGACGTTATAGGGCAAGCCACTCGCTGCGCTCACGGGCAGTGGCAGTAGTAGTTCTAGCTGGAGTAATCGGACCATCGGAAAGTGCTCCGAGGCATATTTTAAAGAGAATTTGTCCATAACCCCTGTTTCACTCCTTGTTCAAGCCAGAGATTTATTGCCTGAGTGGTCAAGGAACCATGGTGTTTCGTACCACACGATTGTTGAAGCGCCTCTCCGTGCCCAATCGCACCGATTGATTCCTATTAACGGAGGCCAAGTGGTCCCTTGAGAAGTGAGACCGTGACATCAATGTTGTTGTGTTAGAATTGATGCGAAGACAGTGTCGGGCTGATTTTAATATCCATTGCTGTCAGTCAAAATTATGGAAAGCCGGAGCACCACGCTTTGAAACAGGTGATGCCATCAGTTCGATTGTGTGATGGCCGTAGAATGTGCCGATAGCTCGACGAAAGTATTCTAAATGAACGGTTGACTTTCCAGGTCCAAGAACTCCAACGGCAGTCCTTGTGGTTACCTCAAAAAGACTTAAGGCAAATACAGGGATTTAAAGGTGGGGACAGTTGTCTTGTCCCTGCTCGACAGCCCTCTTGAGTCTCGGAGATGTATTGTCCCTTCGGCGCTGCCTTTTTCAATGTCCACTTTCAGGACCACTGTTTCTCTATAGCGACTCAACTTCGACGGTTTCCGCTATTTTCAGGCAAACTCAGACCATACATGTTCTCAAATAATACACCAAGGGCCGAATTCGACCTACGCATCTATTGATAACATTCGGCTCTACTGATAGACATGTTGGCTGGATAATCACACTGGGAAAGCACTCGAGTGATAGTTCAACCAGCGGATTGTATCACGATTCAAAGAGCTTTATATTGTGGATGCTTTTCATCGCTCATGGCCTACTCCGAGGTGCCCGGGGACTCGGACATTTTGAAGTACACGGATGCAGCCATGCGCTCAATAGTACAAGTCTCATAGTCTGATGGATACTTAGGAGGGTGTTTGAAACTTTGGGTAGAACCAAGTCATGATCAAGAGGCACGCTTGAACCGTTAACCTGAACTACAATTCTGCATTTATTGCCTTCATACCCTGGGAATTAGACACCTGTAGGGTTCCTTTCAGTTGCAAGGGTGCTGTAGGAAGCATCAGATTGTTCAGGCTAATTTTCAGGAGCTCAGATACTCATTTCAAGTGAAGCAAGGGCTTGAAATCGTATGTCCGATTTAGGGTTTGATGCGGCCATCATTACCATCACTCTCGGCAACTGAGGCTATCACTTGTTTCAAAGCGTGGTGCTCTGGCTTTCCATACAAAATATATGTCCTGGAGCAAGTGATGGCGCCCCCGAATTCGAATGCGGTTCGTGTCAATGAAAACTCCGCCGTTATCGAGTCTGTGTCCCGTTTGGCGCGATACCCTCGCCCCCGAACGGCACCATGAACATCTCCATCCCGTTCGGCGCCGGGAACATATCCATCAGCATAGCGTCCTCGACAAACGCGAGCGGCGGCGGCCGGGGCGTGCCGATGCACGCTTCGAGGCGCTCCACTAGCCCCGGCGGAAGCGTCCACGCGTACCCGACGAGCTTGAGCGCGTCCGCGATCCTACATATACACCCACAGCATAAATAAGCGCTGCAGACGTGCGGTTAGACGAGAGGAGGACGCACGCCTCGATGACGCCTGCGCGCCCGGGGACCGCCTCCGCGAGGCAAAACTGCGCGGCCGCGACGAGCGCGGGGCGGTAGATATGCGTGAGGTGCGGGAGCGAGGGGAGGCGCGGCAGCGCGCGTGCGAGCGTCGCGACCGCGTGCCCCGCCATCTCGCGCACCTGACGGTGCAGCAGGCACGCGTGCTCCGCCGCCCAGCGCCCCGCCGCCCCATCGGCGGCGGCGGGGGGCACGCCGGCACGCCGCGCGAGTTCGCGGTACAAAGCGAGCACGAGCGTCGTGTCGCTGCAGGTCATGATGAGCGCGCAGCTGCGCACGTTCGCCTGCATGCTGCGCGTGTGCGGCGAGCCCAGGAAGAACGGGGCCGCGTCCACATCCGCGGGGCCAGTTGTGGGCTCGCCCGCGTCGAAGACAAGGGTGCAGATCGAGTGCAGGAGGCCCAGCGCGCCGAGGAACTCGGCCACAGCCGTCTCGTCGAGGGGGCGGCGCCGTGCGAAATCTACGCCATTAGAATGGGAGGGTGATGGCAAGGAGACGCATACCGCCTGTGATGGTCTCTGATAACTGCCGGCCGAGACGGATGATGTGGAAGGGAACTGGGCGACATAAGACGAGAAAATGCGGAAGGTAATCAGTCTCTGCTTACAAGGGCGCATCGCTATCATAGCCATAGGCATCTCAGCGGCCAACTTGGGCGCGCGCATGGTTTTCTGCATGGAGTCTAGGAGATTCTGCAACGACATCGTTTCGATGCCTGTGATCAAGAGTTGGTCGTTGTGTGATCTAGATATGCACACGTGAGGGAAAGGGGAGGAGAAGCAGTCGGGACACAAACACGAGCACAGGCTGTTGGTTTTGAATCGCGTCCAATACTTCCACCATCTGTAGATGCTCGATTTACACACGCCAGGAGAACTGCGTCAATAGACGTACAAGGAAACTGCGCCAGATAACGGCGTGATACAGCTCGGGTTCGGTGTTGTCCCAAGACGCGGCGATCGCGCGGACGTGTGAGAGGTAAGCGACGGCCCATGGGCGGGAGCGTGCCTCGTTGTCTGTGGCTATTAGGTTAATGAATGGTTGTTCGGCGCGGGTGTGTGGCTTGCCGTTTTCGAGGAATTGGATCAGAAAACAAGAGAGAGCGTTGGGACCGGACGGCTCGAGAAGAATGCCGGCCTCGCAGGCGAGTCGAAGAGTTTGCGCACTCAGCGCGCGGTACATTGACGCTCGCCGTGCACCGTAGGACCTCAGATCTGCACCCCGCGTGAACACAGAACGGTCGTTGAAGGACTCTGGGCGGGCCCCTGGCCCCAAGATGGTGGGGTGGAAGGAGATGGATGCGCCGAGTGTACTTGGCGACGATTAGACCTCTGCTCAAGTCAACAAGGAACGGACGTACACGACGCAGTGCGCCAAGACTCTCAGCTGTGGTGGAAGGAGATGAATTTGCCACGAGACCGAGGAGAGGGCGGCGCCAAGGTTGGTGCCATGGAACATGGGATGGCCATATTGAGGTAAATATGCGAAACCTAGGTCGGGGTTACCTCAATTCGTGCAGGCCACATTTTATCACGCACACCAAAAGAGATGATGGACAAGCTCGGGCGAGAGCTCGAGGAATCGGGTGGAATCTTGGGAAGGTAAAAACCCACTTGAGGAACTGGTGCTGGATTCCGAGTCTAACGTGAGAGATTCTGATTCTGAGGCAGAGGGTGGAGTCGCCGGCGGGACAAGGCCCAGGTGCTTCTTCGGGGGTCTCCCTCGAGGAACCGGTGTCGTCGTGCATCTGCACCAGTTCACCTTTATGAAGAGAAAAGTACGCAAAACGGCTCACCTTATTCCCTTTTCGATGCAGCGGGGACAAGAGGTCCCATCTGTTGTCGGAAGGCAAAGGACGCGACGTGCTTTGCATGAATCGCAGGCGGGGGGCTTCTTCTTCTTGACCAATTCCTCGGGATGAGTGGTCGCTATCTCCATAGTCCAGTTCGCAAGGTGAAGATATAGCACAGGGACAAAGGCTCAAGGCCCTCTGGACAATGGACGTGTTGTTGGTTGCTGCAAAGGAAGGTTCACGCATAGCCTTCGGGAAATACAGGTGCCGGTGCCGCCGGCGCCGAGATCAGGAGCGGAGTCAATGGTATTCTAGGCCCTCTGTGAGATCTATGTCAAGATCTATCTATGTAACGGGTGTTGCGGCTGACGCAGACATATCACTTTTCCTTCTCGCGCCGCCGTCGGACATGGGAGAGGGCGGACTCATCCTCAAACTCTGAGTCTCTGAGGCTCAGAGGGTGAAGCTTCATATAAGTATAGTTGGCTTGAAAGCACCCCTGAAATGCGTTCCACTAAAACGGTGACTGTGCCAGCCATCGTTCCAAGCGCTTAGCGCGTCGCGACGAGCTGAGCCTAAATATAAATAGGTAAGCAACGAGGAAGATGGAAGGGCTCTGGAAGAGCGACGGGGAACAACAGAAAGCTCGAGGCGCTTGTGCCGAGCGAGAGGCGGCGCGACGTGGTGGGAGTGGTAAGAGGCAGGCGCGTGAGGTCGTGTTAACGGAGTAATATACCCGCCGCTGGAAAGTTCGTTGGCGGCCGCCGGTCGGCCACCAGTGATTATCGGTGGCCATCGATGGACACTGTATGGCGTTGTGTACCAGTGGTTTTTCACTTTCGCCAAGCCCCGTCACCATTGGCATCCGCCGGGTAGCGCCTTAGCTCGCCGCCGAATTCCACCGAAACCAGTGGAAACCAGTGAAGAACACCAAAACTTAGATGATAATATAGATATCTACTGGACGTCCCACACGCTGTTCAATATTGGAGCTGATAAATGCTCATTGAACCTAGTTGAATGTTAGTTGAACTGAAGAATGAAAGGCTTTCCTACGCAGGTACGAGACAAGTCATGCGAGAATTTGCTATTCCACAGCGCCTAGCTGGTGTGCATACCGTGTGACATTAGAATTATTCTTCTACTAGTAGTTCAAAATGCGAGCATGAAGAGCACATGCTACACCCTACAGCCAATTTTGGGAGGAAATTGTGTATCTGATGCTCATTTGATAGCCTCACTCGAAGTTTTCTAATGCAGTTGGCACAGGACATCTGGGAACGACTTTCTGACTGATAGGGCATCTTTCTTCCATTCAATTCACTTGTAAATCACGATATTTCATTTGAAGCCGCATCTCTGATAAGGAAACAATTTGGAAAAGGAGATAAAACCATCCTAAGCCATTGGAATACGATGGAATCCAGCGGCAATTGGTGGCTCGAGTGCTTGCAGTCCGGCAGTATCCACTGAAACCATCATGGGCCAATGGAAGTCTCGTCAAAGGCGGGTCACTGAGGTCCAACGGATGCCAGTGGGACTGGGCGGGCACACTGGAAACCAGTGTTTTCCATTGGTATCCATTAAACCAGCACTATCTCCCGGCGGAGGCCGATGCCGACCAGTGCCGATCGGCCGACTTGTCGGCGCCGCGTATATTACTGCTCGGTGATCGGGCCGATTCCGACCACGCATGCCGAACTCGGTATCAATGGCGGAGTTTAAAATCGTGCCGTGTCCCAACTTTACAAACCTGCTCCGAGTCCAAGGGGTGTTTTTGTTTTTCCGCCGCTTTTGTTTCGATTTTTTTTCTCGTCGAAGTCATGATCCCAAGCTTGATTTATGTAAGAAGGCGGGACAGTGAACTTGATGCTGTGGTTGAGCAAATTACAGAGGAACCTCGCATCCAGAAGCTCAAAGCATCGACAACAACCACGATGGCTCAGAATTCTAGACGGCCTCCGAAAAATCCGAGAAAGTCGAGTGCAAAACTGAAAGTGCAACCGCCTAGCTCTGAAACCGAAAGCTAAACCAATGCAACACTGCGACTTGTTTACGCGAAGCAAGGCCTTGTTGTCCTACATCATTCAATACACACAGGATTACACCATGGGCCTGCTCGACTACTGTGGTATAGCTCGGCGTATCAAGGGACATGGACCAGAATGCAAGTTTCAATATCGTTTCCTGGTTATGCAGCTAACAAACTTTTCTTTTTCGTTTCCTTTACGATACCATGTACTGCAAGAGAGGCCCACGTGTGTCAGAATTATCAACGACGCCGTGCACTTGCCGAGGTCACAGCAAAATTGAAATCTCGAGGAGAAGAAAAGAAAGGTTTGAAAGCTAACATAGTAGCAGCTGTGGATAAGAAGCTTGCAAAGCGGATGGCTACATTTGTAGAGCTGGAGGCCACGGAGGAGAAAGAAAATGGGGGGAATCAGAAAGTTAGGAAGGAATAGGAAAAAGGGTAACTCACCAGACCGAGATTTATATATTAGCGGCGGTGGGCTTGGTTATGTGTCCACGAAAGCGGCGGCGGTTGGATTCGTAATGCATCTATCTAACACTATCTTATCTTACCGACCTCCGTGAGGGGTTGCCAAATAGATTTATCCCCTCTTGTGAACCTACTCCAGAAAAAAAAGGCAATAGGCGGGTTTAAAAGCGGGGGGGACGGATCTTGCACCGTCTAACGGTCTTTCCCCTCTTTTACTCCCTGTTCAAGCCAGAGATTTATTGCCTGAATGGTCAAGGTTGGAACCATGGTGTTTTGCACGGCGCGATTGTTGAAGCGCCTCTCCTCGCCCAATCGCGCCCATTTATTCTCCGCTATTAACGGAGTCCAGGTGGTCCCTTGAGAAGCGAGACCGTGAGAGATAGCTGACTTCAATGTTGTTGCGAAAGAATTGGACTCGACGACAGTGTCGGGCTGATGTTAATATCCATTGCTGTCAGTCAAAACAAATGTCGTGGAGCAAGCAATGGCGCCCTCGAAATCTAATGCTGTTGGTGTCAATGAAAACTCCGCGTCATCGAGTCTGGGGCGCTTCCGGCCCGATGCCCTCGCCCCCGAACGCCACCATGAACGTCTCCATCCCGTTCGGCGTCGGGAACATATCCATCAGCATAGCGTCGTCGACGAACGCGAGCGGCGCCGGCCGGGGTGTGCCGATGCACGCTTCGAGGCGCTCTACCAGCCCCGGCGGAAGCGTCCACGCGTACCCGACGAGCTTGAGCGCGTCTGCGATTCTACATATACACCCACAGCATAAGTAAGCGCCACAGACGTGCGGTGAGACGAGGGGAGGACGCACGCCTCGATGACGCCTGCGCGCTCGGGGACCGCCTCCGCGAGGCAAAACTGCGCGGCCGCGACGAGCGCGGGGCGTAAGACGTGCGTGAGGTGCGGGAGCGAGGGGAGGCGCGGCAGCGCACGCGCGAGCTCGGCCACCGCGTGCCCCGCCATCTCGCGCACCTGGCGGTGCAGCAGGCCCGCGCGCTCCGCCGTCCAGCGCCCCACGGCCCCGTCGGCGGCGGCGGGGGACACGCCGGCGCGCCGCGCGAGCTCGCGGTACAAAGCGAGCACGAGCGTGGTGTCGCTCAAGGTCATGACCAGCGCGGAGCTGCGCACGTTCGCCTGCATGCTGCGCGTGTGCGGCAAGCCCAGGAAGACCGGGGCCGCGTCCGCGGCGCCCGTGGCGAGCTCACCCGCGTCGAAGGCGAGGCTGCGGATTGAGTGCAAGAGGTCCAGCGCGCCGAGGAACTCGGCCACAGCCGTCTCGTCGAGCGGGTGGCGCCGCGCGAAATCTGCGCCATTAGGATAGGAAGTGATGACAAGGAGAGCGGGCGGAGCGCGTACCGCCTGTGATGGTCTCTGATAGCTGCCGGCCGAGACGGATGATGTGGAAGAGTACTGCGCGACATAAGACGAGAAAATGCGGGTAATCAGTCGCTGCTTACAAGGGTGCATCACGACGAAGGCCATAGGCACCTCTGCGGCGAGTTTGGGCGCGCGTATTGTTTTCCGCATGGATTCGAGCAGATTCTGCAACGATGTCGTTTCGACGCCGGAGATCAGGAGCTGGTCGTTGTGCGATCTGGACATGCGCGCGTGAGGGCACGGGCCGGAGAAGCAGTCAGGGCACCAACACAAGCACAGGCTGTTGGTTTTGAATCGCATCCAATACTTCCAGCATCTGGAGATATTCGATTTGCAAACGACAAGAGAACTGCTTCAATATGCGTACGAGGAAACTGCGCCAGATCACGGCGTGATACAGCTCGGGTTCAATGTCGTCCCAAGACGCGGCGATCGCGCGGACGTGTGAGAGGTAAGCGACGGCCCATGGGCGGGAGCGTGCCTCGTTGTCTGTGGCTATTAGGTTAATGAATGGTTGTTCGGCGCGGGTGTGTGGCTTGCCGTTTTCGAGGAATTGGATCAGAAAACAAGAGAGAGCGTTGGGACCGGACGGCTCGAGAAGAATGCCGGCCTCGCAGGCGAGTCGAAGAGTTTGCGCACTCAGCGCGCGGTACATCGACGCTCGCCGTGCACCGTAGGACCTCAGATCTGCACCCCGCGTGAACACAGAACGGTCGTTGAAGGACTCCGGGCGGGCCCCTGGCCCCAAGATGGTGGGGTGGAAGGAGATGGATGCGCCGAGTGTACTTGGCGACGATTAGACCTCTGCTCAAGTCAACAAGGAACGGACGTACACGACGCAGTGCGCCAAGACTCTCAGCTGTGGTGGAAGGAGATGAATTTGCCACGAGATCGAGGAGAGGGCGGTGCGAAGGTTGTTGCCATGGAACATGGGATGGCTATATTGAGGTAAATATGCGAAACCTAGGTCGGGGTTACCTCGATTCATACAGCCCACATTTTATCACGCACATCCAAAGAGATGATGGACAAGCTCGGGCGAGAGCTCGAGGAATCGGGTGGAATCTTGGGAAGGTAAAAACCCACTTGGGGAGCTAGTGCTGGACTGCGAGTCTATCGTAAAGGATTCTGACTCTGATGCAGAGGGTGGAGTCGCCGGCGCGACATGGCCCAGATGCTTCTTCGGGGGTCTCCCCCGAGCAACTGGGGTCGTCGTGCACCTGCACCAGTTCACCTTTATGAAGAGAAAAGTACGCGAAACGGCTCACCTTATTCCCTTTTCGATGCAGCGGGGACATGAGGTCCCATCCGTGGTCGGATGGCAGAGGACGCGACGCGCTTTGCATGAATCGCAAGCGGGGGGCTTCTTTTTCCTGACCCCTTCCTCGGGATGAGTAGTTGCCATCTCCAGGAAGTAAGGTAGCACAGGAACAGACTGGGACTGAGGTCCTTTGGACAGTACACGTGTTAAGGAAGGTGCGCGCACAGCCTTCGCCAATTGAATGTCCGGATATGCAAATGCCGGTGCCGCCGATAAGTATCAGAAGCGGAGTCAATAAAAGATGACATGGGATGGCCTCACTCAGCAACCTCAACAGTTTGAATCTTGTATAGGCATTAAAAACTAGCCCTAAAATGCGAGCTTTCTGTTCCACTAAAACAGTGACATGCTAGCTACCGTTCCGAGCGCGACTCGGAGCTGAGCTCGAATATCAATAGGGGAGCAGCGAAGAGCTCTGAAAGAGCGAGTGAGAACATCAGATCAAAGGTTGAGGGGTTGTCTCGGACCATCCCCGGGACCTGTCATGAGAGTCTAGGCTTGGTCTAGGCTAAAGACTCAATGTCATGGAGTAATATACCCGCCCCTGGAAAGTTCGTTGGCGGCCGCGGTTCCCGGAACGGGATGTCATAAGTGGATGCCGAGATTGGTTGAGGGGCTTCGGCCGAACGAGCGGGAGTTTGACCGAGAGGCGCCGCGACGTAAGACGCAGGCGCGTGAGGTCGTATTTGGCTCGGAAGTGATCGGTGATCGGGCTGGTTTTGGGCAACGGATGCCGAAACCCAATGGAGTTTAAAATCGTGCCGTTTACGAACCTGCTCTGAGTCTAAGGAATTGCTTAGACCTTGAAACTAACGCGGTGTTTTTGTTTTTCCGCCGTTTTTTTTTTTGTCGAAGTACCATGATCCTAAACTTGATTGAAGAAGGCGGGCCAGTGACGGTGTGGTTGGGCAAATTACACAGGAGCCTCGCGTCCAGACTGCTTAAAAAGCTCAATCCGGGGTACGACTCCCCACCCGACATCCAACCTCATCTTCGTAGAGCTGTAATCCTTGGATTCTGAGTTGTAAAATAAGGGTCTAGCTAGGTCCCAAATATCAACTCTCCTGCTCTCAATCGCGCAATTGGAGAATAGAAGTTTAGGCCCGTCGGTACCGCTATAGATATTAGATAGTACAATTTTTATGGATTTTCCTCCTTTTCATGCTCTCCTCCTGAACCCAGTCAGCCGAATAAAAACGATTGCCGGGATATTAGTACATAGGATTCCAGGTGCATTTGCCCTGAGGATTTAGTGGTCAGCCTCAAGACAAGCTTATGATTTGCAACGACCTACGTTGTCGCAAACTTCGTTCTCCTCACAATCTTCCGTGAACTGGCAATTCGGCCATATGAGACTGCTCTCGTGGACGGTGATGGTGATTTTCAACTCGGTGCCGGGTGCAGGCGCAGCGGTGACGATGGTCAATGCGGCGAGGAGGGTGAGATAGAGTTTAAGAGGAGTGAAGTGCATGGTGTGTGCGGTGAAAGTCAAGTTCGTGGCTCGATGGTGGGTTGAAGGGAAGAAGTTTGACACCTTTTATTGCACAGGAAAGTGAACGGCACCGCGGACATGGAAGCGATAGAGTCCCGGGCAAGTGCCGATGCCCCGCCCTCCGCGGGCGATCCAGTGCGAGTCTGATGGTGGCGAACTTTTAGCGCAGTTACTGCCCGTGAACGCCGGCATCTTTTCAGAACCGTGGTATTTGGTATGTTCCAGGTTAGTGAACGCTCCGCGGAACTAATCATTAGCCAAGTTTCAACCCGTACATGTAAGAAGCCGAGCAGCTGCGAGTAGAGGATACGAGCACGAAGACGGCTGGATGAAGACCATCCGCGTTTCAAAATTAAATGGGACGCATACCTCACTTGTTCAACCTGGCTTGTCCCTTGCTTTTATTTCGCGACTCCTACCGGTGACGAGTTTCAGGTCGATCAGTCATCGTAAACCACGCACAATACTTCGCTCGCCATTACCAGCTGTTATTGCTCGGCTGCGAGACACCTATTGCCATTCGTCCAAGCGGCGGCGGTTCAGGAGTTCAATTATGACCCTTACACCACCATTCGGAGATATTATCCCCAAAATGTGTGGTTTAAATGTCTTGGAAATATCCTATGAAATATGTGGGTGTGGGGGAGGTCAGTGAACACATTTAAAAGCCAATTCAACCTAAAATGTCACCAAAATATCTACACAATGTCAAGCTGATATCCTCAGGAGCCTCATGTGATTCTTTGTCAAAAAATGCTCCAGGGATTGACTATGAAAATATTGCAAGGATGATCAGGCAATGCAATATTTTAAAACCATCGGACACAAACGGCGGTGTACTCGGGCGAGATCTTTGGATCGCACAGTGGTTCGTGGACTGAACTGAATGTTCTTATGTAGCGCCAGCATGCCATTCATTAATCTGCACATCGCAGACATCATTGTTCAACCACAACTATAAGGGCCTGATCGGGTGCACGAGAATTTTTCCCAAGAATTTTACTAGACTCTCAACCCCGCCATTATCCCGTCTCTCTCTGTACTCTAGAACCAATTAAATCTATAATCTATAGATTCTTATCATGGAGAGAGATGTGCGAAGCAAATCAGGCAAAGTTGTTGACATTCTAGGCTTTTCTAGCACAATTCTTGAAGAATCCTAGAATCTTGAGTACTCTAAGTTAGCTAATATGTCCACCACTCTCATCAGCTAGATTTTATTGAAAAACAGGTTAAATATGTGGAAAGCACATGAGGGGACAGGGAAGAGGCAGAATAGGAATTCTAGAGAATTTCTAGAGAATTTCTAGAGTACCCGATCAGGCCCTAACTGATTATAAAGTACGCAAATGAACGGGAGCGCCAAGCACAGCGTGCGTTTGGTTATAAAGTGGAAGGAGACGCCTAGTTGAGGCGCGGGTCCCCGGTGACCAGAAGCCCCGGAATGCGATATACGCCCCCATACGCGAAGCACCACAAATCATTGCCCACGAACACGAGGTTCACGACGTGCTTCTCCTCCGCCTTGCCGTTTGGGCTCGCATCGGGGATGTTGATCCGGCCCAACCGCGTGCCGTCGGGGTCGTACACGTCGACGCCGCCGTAAACCGCGACGAAGATGAGGCCCGATGAAGTGACCTTCATGCCGTCGACGAAGCCCGCCTCTGCGACCGCCACGGTGCGCCGCGATGTCGGGAGGCCCGTCGTGGGCGAGAGCGCGTATGCGTAGCTGCGGTTGATTGTGAGTTATTGGAGGGGAAGGGAGGAGGAGCCGCGTACATCGTCCGGGCCCCGGCGGAATTGATGAAGACCTGGCTCCCCAGTTTGCCGGCAACGAGCACCTGCGCGAACACTTCGTTCGGATCGTCCGAGGTGTCGCCGTTGTCGTTCACATATCTACGCAAGGTGCTCTCAGCCCTAAGCCCATCGGAATATGAGGGTGAGGGGACGTACAGCTCCTTGCCATCGGGCGAAAGGACGACGCCGTTGGGCCCAGGAGGGTCGGGTCGACGGCGATGAGCGACATGGTGCTCAGGCGGAGATAGTAGAGCGCCGGTGGGGACTGCATCGTGCGGTTCGTGCGGGCCTGGGATTCGGATCAGTTAGCGAGGAGAGAGAAAGAGGGTGAGCACGCACCACCCGCGAGGGAGTATCCGTGAAGAAAATGCCGCCGCGGTCATCGGCGGTCTACCGAAGGGGTCTTGTTACTAAGATGAACATCGAGGAATTGAGGCGACGCACCATGTCGTCCGCGCCAATGGAAAGCCCCAGCTGGTTATTCAAGATCATGGTCGCATTGCCGGTCTTGAAATCGAAGCGCCAGATGCCTCCGTGGACACTCGTGTCCCTAGAATGAATGGCTGTGAGCATCAAGGTCGCTCTGCTGCTGCGCAAACTCACCCGAAGTTCCCCATGTAGATCTGGCCCTTGTGGATTGTCCCCGCCGCGGCATTAGGGACCGGAACCGACGTGGTGTAGTTTTTCACCTGGATAACGTTTAAATTCCAGAACTATTTCAGAAGGCGCCCACATACCTCGAACGTCTCGACGTTGATCGTCCGAAACTGGGCGAGATCGTTCCCGTTCCAGAATATTACGCCCTCGTCCTTGAGGTACATGGGCATCTCCTGGCTGCCGTCCTCCGCCTCAGCGACTTTCTCGATGGGCCCAGCATTGCCGATGACTTCGGTTGCGAAGCGTGGGTCGAAGGAGATATAAGAGGCATTCTTCAGCGTGGCGTACGCGGCAGCAAATTCGGGCGGCGCGTTGTCCGGGAGCGTCGTCTGGTAGAAGAGATTTGTGATAAAGGAGGGCCGGTCAAATGGCTCTGGAAGAACGTTAAGAATGGAAGGGTAAGCGACCAGGTTGGGGTTGGGATGCTTAGCAGCTGCCGCGCGGGTCGAAGGTGTAGCGCCTGCCGCGAGGACGCAAGCGGAGATGGCTAGGGAAATAGAGAACATGGAAAGAAGAATGAGGTCTAGTTGAACCCCGAGGGAGCTTTATAAACCACGAGTTGCTGCGCCCCACGGTTCATGTGAATTTTTTGGACGATGGTGTCATCCATGTTTATGTCACATCCGGTGGCTCTGCTGCCTTCCTTCCGATCCGTTTTTGGGCAACCGGTTGCTTGATTTGAGATAGAATTTGGCCTAGCTGAAGCTTCAACCACCTGGGAAGCACGGAGCGCGCCGCAGAGTGGACGGGACAAGCTGGCAGTAGCTGCTCAGAGCATCAGCCGCGTGAGCCAGCGAAAGAGGATTTGTAACACGAGAGAGATGAGGTATGAACGTTAAGACTGGCCACTACCACAGCTCCAAGCAGGACACTCAAGGAAGAACCTTTAAAAGCGAGGCACATGAAAGCCAAAAGCAAGCGCGGCCCACCGATGAAATTCCGATCAGTGGGAATTGCCGGCGGCCGAACATGGCCGAACTGATGCTGGGCGTCTCACCGACGTCGACCTTCTCCGCTCCAAACTTACTCTGCCACTATCACTTGAGCTGGCCGCATTTCCATCAGGGTGCGCAAGGCACAAGAGCTCAAATTTTCATCACCAACAAGCCCTGCAGTTAGACCACGCCACTGGCGCGAAGGCCCGACGCTTCTTGTCATTATCGACGAGACATTATGTTACATGTATATGGCGTGAAGTTAGGAGGAAGATGGCCCTTTGCGCAAGCCTCCGCGTATGATCTGCTTCTTGCGCTGACCCTCGTTGAATCCACTGCATGATTTTCTTTACTCTTCTTGCATTTCAGACGGGGACTCGCGGATATGGCCACGGCTCACGACAGAGCCTGGATGGTTCTCCGCTTAGTTCCCGAATTGCATGGAAGTGGCCATTTCAACCCGAGCAGCAGACCATCCTCGATGCATCCACATGTTCCAGTTATAGAAGACCGATAGCGGCGGTCAATCATAATGACTCGGAGTCATGACACCGTCGGGGGAATACTCATTCGACAGCAAACCTAATATTGGGGCGATTCTCTCTCTCTAGGGTTCCTTTGCGATGCCGAGTAACCAGAAATGAATGCTACAGATTTTGACTATCGTCCAGGTGGGTGGACATCGATGTCCCGCATACATACAATACGCTCGAGCCTCGCACGCTAAATACCGGCGAAGCAGGCTCTCCCCCGTCCCTTTCTCCCTGGAGTCTCGGAAGCTCAGTTTACAAATCTTTCGCCTGGCGGCACGCCCCGCAGTTGTTTTCCCCTCTCACGAAACCTGGCAACACATGTTTCATGCCGTCATCCCGCGTCTCATGAGCAGCGGGTGAATCCCATGAAGATCCAATTTGATAGAAACTCTGTCCCCTCGTGAGTTTACCCTTGGACCTTTTAAAAAATTTAAAGCAGATATTTTACTTTCGGGGCCGATCCCTCATTCCATTTTTGCCTCCGTCTCGAAGTCCTCTTCATGTTCAAAATGTTGGCCTTTTTCACCGGCAAAACGGACTTCATGAGGTGTAGATGGACGCGCGGATCTAAACTCATCAAGCTGACATTAATGGTCGGCCCCGTTATTTTCGACGATTGTATTGCGGGAACTGGTGTGTCTGACACTCTCCACGATTCTAATTGATACGGCTTCGGCTGCGGGTCCTACATCTTGACCCCCCTTCCCACTCCAACTAATCCACAACGTTCCACTCATTTGCATTTCTCCCTCTTCATGTCGACGCCGCCTCGTTTACGTGCGTCTTTCAAGACGGAATCGTCGATGCTCTTGGCCAATGACGACGGTGTAATTTAGCCTCGCGCATTAACTTCCACGACTTACTCCCCGCTAGGATTCGGTCCAATTCTCCCCCCAACCCCGGCTGGCCGACAAGGTCCTGTGCCAGTCGTTAACCTGGAATGCGAGCCTTTGGCTTACGATCTTTGCGCAGTACTCGCTCTCGCCGGACCCAACGCACTGGGGATCGACCCTTTCTCCCGGCGACCCCGAACCAGATGACGCCCTGCACGCTCCAGAATCGGAGTCCAAAAGAGTTCACCGCCCCAGTCACTTCGTATCTGGCCGCGGACTGGCGAACCTTGGATGTCTCGTCATCCTTGCCCTTGCCCTTGTTGGGATTTTGTACGTCGCCACACGTTCTTTCGCTTTACTTTGCGACTAATGCAACATTAGCCTCGGATATCCGGTCGCAAAAGTCATTTTAAAGCAAATGGGATCAAGTCCTACGAGCGCAAATGTGCGAATAAATTCCACGGGACAGGTACGCGCCCCTAGTCACTTGGCATAGTCTGTGAGCCCCATTTATGTGTGTCAAGGTGGCTTCAATCGGGAACTTTGGGCTCATCGATCTTGATACGCCGGCGGACGCATATACCATAACGTCCCTGCATTCCGGCAAGAAAATGCAGCTCGTCTTCTCCGACGAATTTAACACTGACGGGCGGTCATTCTATCCTGGTGACGATCCGTATTGGGAGGCCGAAGATCTTCACTACTGGTCGGTCAGTTGCGTTTCCCTTTACGATGTCGCTCTTTCTAACTCTTCCATGGATAATGTAGACCAACAATATGGAGTGGTACGATCCAGCCGCGGTGACTACAGCCAACGGGTCTCTGAAGATCACACTATCTGCCACTCCAACTCACGACCTAGACTACCAAGGCGGTGAGTTGTTCGTCCACTATTGCATCCCGTCTGGGTTTATGCATGTTTCAGGGCTTCTTACGACTTGGCAAGTCCGGATGGCCCCCCAACTGGTGACCTACTGACCACTCACGGCCTCTAACAGGAACAAGTTCTGTTTCACGGGCGGCCTTCTCGTCACCTCTGCAACCTTGCCTGGTACCAACAACAGTCCGTAAACTCCTCTTGCACCTTGCAAGCACCTTCTGATCGCTTTCAAATTCCAGTCCACGGGTTCGTCAACTTTGCCTGGACTCCTTCTATCGCCTTATGAAAACGCACTAAATCATGTACCAAAGTCTCTGGCCGGCGTTCTGGGCAATGTATTTCCTCTCGCCTGCTCATGAGCATCCGCTGAGACACTTCAACCCAGGGGTAACCTCGGCCGCGCTGGCTATGGTGCCAGCCTCGATGGCATGTGGGTGCGTGTGTAGAGCTCTCGGTCCCGTCTCCTTTGCTGACGACGACAGCCCTACACATACGACGCTTGCGATGTTGGCACTGCCCCGAACCAAACACACAACGGGCTTCCCCAAATCGCGCTGACGAGCGGGAGCAGCGGGAGAGCCATACAACGGCGCGCTTTCCTATCTTCCCGGACAGCGGCTTTCGCGTTGCACCTGCCCAGGAGAGTCCCATCCGGGCCCAGTCCACGCGGATGGCAGCTACGTCGGCAGGGCTGCCCCCGAGATCGACGTTTTTGGTGCGTTCCTTTCGTTCACTTGCCCACCCGACAACTCATGTAAATGTGGTAGAGGCTCAGGCGGGCTTTTCTCCTGCCATTCTATCACCGCGTCTAAGAAAGTCATGAATCTAGATTACGGATAGTGGGGGGGCCGTCTCGCAGTCCGGACAATGGGCGGTGCGTTCTGCTTGTTCGAGTAGGAGTAGTTGGCTGACGATCGATAGCCGTTCAACGCTGGGTACGTGTGGTTCAATACCAGCGACAACCTTGTCATCGCAAATCCGGATATCTCGAACCTCAATACGTACATCGGCGGCGCGTACCAACAGGCAACGTCGGTGGTCACGCAGACAAATCAACAGTGCTATGAGCTGCTTGACGGCTGCTTTTCTGTGTATGGGTTCGAGGTACGCGCGCAGCACTTCACGTATCAGCAGGTTGAATTGACTGGGTGATGAAAGTACAAGCCTGGTTCGCTTCTTCCCTCTTCGTTGCATGTGCCCACTTCTAATAATCCCCGGAATTAATTCTCAGGTTTCGACGATTCGGTGAGTCAGCACCAGTTTCTCCGTGAACATTCTAACGGAATCAAATCAACCCAGTACATATCATGGATTTCAGATAACAAGCTCGCATGGACCATTAACCCCGCGGGCGTTGCAGCGGATACGCAAGTCGAGATATCTGTACGCCCCGTTCCCCAAGAGCCCATGGTACGATACCCGCCCTAGATGAAAGAACTTTTTCATCATACTTGTTGCCTGCAGTACATCATCGCGAACTTGGGGATGTCGCAGAACTTCGGCTCTGTCGATGTGGACCACCTTACTTTTCCTACCACACTGAGCCTCGACTATGTCCGGGTATATCAGTACCCAGATGCTATCAACATCGGCTGCGACCCTCCGGACTTCCCAACAGAGGCGTATATCAACACGTACGTCCTCCCTGCCCCCTCACCCCCAGCCTTTCGCTGATTTTGAGCAGGTATATCGAGGTGCGAGTTATCTGCCATAGCCAACCTGCGTGTTCATTGACTGCAATCCGTCTATCAGGCATACACGAGTGCGTGCCTACTTCCACGTACTGTCTTTCGCTCACAAATATTATTCCTCAGATCCCCTCCTTACGACCTGGGTCGACGGTGAGATGTCACCTATGCCCTGTCCTCAATCACTTACGTGCCGGTCATAGACTACAACCAAACGATCCCGAAGAATTCGTTCGTGGAGCCGTGTTAGACGCACTGCTTGTGCATTGAAGCAATAGTATGCCCCAGCTCCGGGGGAAGATTAGCTTTCCCAAGCCCCAATCGTTGTCTGTTTCTAAATTAAAACAGTTTTCATATCCTTCATTCCATCTCTGGCTGGATTGCCCCATTGCAATGGCGCTACACAAACATTCCGCAGTGCAAGGGGTGCGGAATACTTACGGTAGTCAGGTATCCCATCTGTCCATCCTACTCATTCCAGTAATTGATGCGCCCACTCGGCCTGACGTCGATTGTTGGTACTAAAATAAACAAGGATTTCAGGAGTCTGTACCGTCCCATTGTCATTCGGGAATCTCGGCGCATTGCTGACAACGTTGTGGGCTCCACACACCAGGTCGATCATCCGTTCCGATCTTACATCCCCGAAGATCCTCGCCTTGTAAAAATCTAAGCACAACACTGGACTCAAGATCGAACTTTCTCAGATGGCAGATTCATGTCGGTGTCCGGTCAGCTACACGAAAGTAAGGATTATCAGAATCCCTTGTGAAGCGACGAAGGCATGGCAACCTTGCGTTCTGGGGTTATGGCCAGCCCCTGACCGGGCGGGGGCGATCTCAGCACTCCCATAAATCCCCTCGGGGCCGCCGGGCTCTCCTCCTATGTTCTCCACTGCAGCGTGAATTCAACAAATTTCTGCCGCTTTTCCTGGGCTTTCGTCATTCTCTACTCCACCTCTGCTCCACGAATATTGAACGGAATCGATGAACGAGGTATAAAGAAGTCGATTCAAGGTTGAATTTCTTCATCCAGCGAAGGAACCCAGCTACTTACCTATCCAACCACCATCTCACCTCCAAACACCCAAGATGCTGTTCTCTTCCTCGTTGCTCGTCCTCGCACTCGGCATCTTCGCCAGCGCCAGCCCTACACCTTCCCGCGACGTCGAGGTCACTGCCCGAGACACCGTCCCCAATACCTCCGTCCTTCCCCTCACCGTCTTCTCCGTCTTCCAGACGCTCAAAGTTGCGGTAGACGCAATTTTGCCTGGAATCGGCAAGCTACTTTCCAACCACCTTTCCACCATCAGAGTCTAATTTTTCGTAGACTCTATCGTGACCGCCGAGGGACCAGCAGGCAGCGCGGGCAGCGTCGCGCCCCTCCTCACAGAACTCGCGGACGCGCTGAACACCGCAACCACCTCCCTCGCCTCTCTGTCCCCTGGTGATGCCGGCGCCGCCAACGAGGATATCGCCACGCTCGTCGCGAGCATCCTGGATGTTTGTTATTTTCTATTTCTCCGACGGTTGAATCATGTGCTGATAAGTGATTCATCAGAGCGTGAACACCTCACTCAACAAGCTTGTCCCTAAACTCGGGCTGGACGGGCTGCTCACCCCCCTGGACGGCGCGCTGACGGGGCTCCTCACCAGCCTCGGCGGAATCCTCCCTCCCGTCCTCACACTCGTTGGCGGAATGTGAGTAAATGTTCAAATAACCCGCTCGATTCTCATCTAGTATCCGTCAGCTTGATCCCTGTGGGCGGAATCGTCGGCGGGCTGCTCAGTGGGCTCGGTCTGGCTGCTCTCTAATTTTCCGTTCCTCTATTATAGCATCTTATCAAAATGTACATTGTTTCGTCATAAACTTGTATAATTAATGGCACAATCATTCCTCTTAAGTTCCATGTTAACTTTGCATCGGCAACCATGCAGCTCCGGCGCTGACATTGAAAGAATCTACCCAATATTTCTGGCAACACAAGGGAGTCGGTTGATCAAGTCGGAGGAGACTAGGGATGTACCAGGTTGCCCTGCAGCGACTAAGGAGATCTATTCCGCCCGCCACCAGATCTAACTGAGCTGATCATGAGCGGAGTAAATGGATGATGTGCTGAATGGATGCTCTGCAGATCAAGACTACAAAGACGCAAAGAAAGGAGGAATTAATATATCAACGCGAGCGTTCGAATATGTAGTGCTCATGGTAACAACAAGATAAGCACATTAAAACAAGTGCATTAAACTATGAAGGCGGTCGAACAAATACGAGATGTTCATGATATCAAGAAACCGAGAGCGCAAGGCATAGGAGTCCAAACCACCTAGTAGTTCATCCTTTGCGTGACGGTCACCTGGTTCTTCTGGATGTCGAACGTCGCCACGACGTTGTGGAGGAACACATCGCCCCTAGAGAGTCAGGTTGAGCACCCGTGCTGCAAGCCATGGCCGACCGGGAACTCACAAGATAAACACGTTCCCCTGAGTCTCCGGGCCCCCGTCCTGAATCCCCGAGACACACAGATCATTCCCATCCGCATCCTTGCCGACGGGCACGACCAGGTCCCGCCCGTCAACCGTGAACGTCTTGCCGCCCAGCACGACCGAGAACGGCGGCGCCTTTGCGGTGCAGCTGACGTAGTACGACCCGCTGCGCCACGTGCCGAAATTCTCGTAGGCGTTGTACGCGCGCGCGACGGGGCTCGGGAGGAGGTTGAGCGTCGTCCCGCAGTCGAGGATGGTGGAGTTCTGCGCGGTGGACAGCGCTTCGCTGCCGGGGAAGATGTACTTCTGCACGTCGAGGGCGAAGTAGGTGTGGATCGCGTTGGGGGCGGAGGACGGCGCGCGCGTGGCGATGGAGAAGCCCTGGACGGGGAGTGTCGCGGTAGTAGCGTTCACGGGCACGGGCGCGATGCCGCCGAAGGAGAGGTACCCGAGGTGCGGGTCTAGGTGTGGCGAATGCATCCCGGCGGCCGTCCCGCGGTTCAGCGCGAGCGAGAAGTCTGGCGGGCGGAGAAAGCATGTTAGCTGGACGTTGCGAGACGGAATGAAGGACGGCAAACACGGGTGCGCAACTTGCTTTTGCTTGACCGCGTTGAAGAAGAACGGGTTATATTGCATGCCTTGGCCGTGTGTTGCATTCTGGACGCTTGTCAGCCACGGGTAGGCAAGGCCTAGAAGCCCTGTGTTGTAACCATCTCCGTTCCAGGAAGCACGCGAGACGATTCCAAGTTCCTGGTGTGTTACTGCACGCGCGTCAGCGATAATGAAATGCAATTAACTCGAAGAATTAGGCAATTACCTGTCAAACCGCCGACATTCACCGTTTCGAACGCGGCGACACCCGACTACGCAATGATCAGCTGATTACCAGGCAATGAGAGCTCGGATTACCAGATATTCCCCGTCTCCGTACGCGATTGCAAAAGTGGTGTCTGGATACGACTGGAAGCTTTTGGAGAGCTTGCTATCGAAGCCTTGGCTACCAAACCCGCAGGTCGCAACTGGTTCAGGGTGCCCGCTGAGATTGAAACATGCGAAGCCCTTTTCGGCGAGCCAGGTGTCCGAGCTTCACAGAATCAAAGGGTATCAATTAAAACAAGTAAAATTAGAAAATGGAACGCACCTTCCGGTATCGATGATGAGGGCAAAGGCCTGGTTTCCAACGGCGACGTTTATGAGGTACTCGAAGTCATAGTTGGCGCCCATGAGCGTCACATTATGTACGCTCCCGCCTGAAGCCCGGAGCGAGTGCAAGGCATGGGTCTTCGACCGCCTCCGGGGAGTGCGGGTCACTATCGGCGCTGAAAAGGAGGCAGGCGGCAACGGAATCGATTCCAAGGGAGAATACGGAGGTGCCCGATGGTGAGTAGTCGTGTATTGGAGCGCATGGACGGATGCTGCGGCAGCCGCAACGACGATGCTGAGAGCGAGTGGGATCATGGCGACGATTGTAATGAGTACGCAAATGCGGGCATTTATGTCCACGGTCAATGGTACGTATTCGAAGCAACAATATCTTGAGCCGCGTTTTCCGCGAGTTTCTAAACTCCTGATAAATCCTTTGGGGCACTTCTGAGAAGGACGGAGCGCAGCCCACGCCCCAGAAGCTTAAACAGGGCCGCCGGGATCGGGGAATAGCTGCGAATCGTATAGTAGGCTTACGGGAGAAGGTGAGCTATATAGCTCAGTGAGTACGGATCCTGTATTGAGGGAGGTGAAACACCTACTGCGGGGGTCTGTTGCTCGTATTCTTGGATTCGCAGTGCCTCGCGGGGCAATCCGCCATCGCCATTCGCCGGGACTCAGGAGGACCATTTCCCACCAGAGCCACACGCAGATATACTGTACTATTTCGACCGAGTGTTCAGGTGACGCGTGACGGCCGATTTTTCTGAGGTCGTTTAAAAATCACGACAATTCAAAAGAAAATTTATCGGCCATCTCGGTGAGTGAAAATTCTAAAATTAATGAACACTTGGTCGAAATTGTACAGTAGAGCCAAGCGGTCATTTCTGCGGAATATCGTCCATTCAGGCGGCACAGTGTTGAAGACCTGAGGAATGAAGGAGACCTGTTTTCCGATGGTGGTAAGGTCACGGTTACCTGGATCGGCACCTAGAGTGATTGCCGGCGGGTGGTGGTCCAAACACTCAAAAATACCCCTGTTCAACCTGCTCACACGAGCTCTACTCACATTATATCCCTTCGCATTACAGATTCGAGTATTCAACTCGACCATGAGCTTGGGCCGGAGCTCACGGATGACTGGAATTTAGGACATATTGCAGAAGGCGAGAACCCACACTATGGAATGTTCGTGGGTTCGAATATTCGACGGGATAGAAAGGCAAACATAAAATTACTGATACAGGTAGCATGAAGTAATCGGCTTCCAAGGCTAGATATCCTTGCAGTTTTGGCCGAAAGTCTACCGCATACATCCGTCCCGACACTAGATCGACCACAATAGTATCGCCCTCCGCATCTCAGCATTTCACGACCTCATGTCCAGAGTCACGAGGGAGATGCATGATTATTTTGCCCGAATGATAGATATCTCCCTTGCACGAGTATACAGAAGGACGTGCTGCTTCGGCGATGCTGTCGTTCTCGCCACCTGTCGAGATTGAACGCGCGAAGTTCAATGAAGCCGAGGTATAACGCAGAAGAAGGTGATCCACATCCGGGGTGAAGCAGACATAAGGGCCAACTGCCCAGACATCCGAAGCGCTGAAAGACGTCTGCGACCGTGGTTGCGATGGTGCTGTTTCCGGGCCAAACAGCCAGAACACGTTGAAATCGCCGCTGTCACTGGGGAGCACGCCCCACTTCGTCAGCTCATCTAGGATGTTGGAGCGAGTACCGGCGAGACATGTTGGTCTGTCATTAGCTCCGGAGACTCTCGGCATCGGAACGGGTTTGAGTTTCGCCAGTTCTTGATTTTGGTCTAGGAATTTCGTTAGAACAGGATAGACCCCCGAGCGCGCACTTACGAATCAATACGATGTTTTGCTCCACTCTACAGCGCTCTAGATCTGTGTCGACCCAATGCTCAGCACGTGGGACATCCGACGTTCAAAATCTCGGAGTGACTTCTGGTGCTCCTTTAAGTCCCTTGACGCTGATGCAGAAGTTGGGATAGCACATCTGCTAACGGATTTGAGATTAAACAGTGAAGACAAGGTCGAGCTGTACGTACCCAGTTTCAACAACCATTGTGGTTTTAAGACGAGGAATTGCATCGCCAGCGGCCCGCGCCCAGAGCGGCCATTGTTTCGGCAAATACCAGTCCATACCTGCGACAGGTCGTTGCGGAAGCGGAACTAATATAGCTCAAGATCAGCCCGTCGATGTATTTCGTTCGCCGCTATGTATCGTTCCTCCGGGTCATTCTGCGGAAACGTTGAATGGTGGTGCAGGTGAGTTCCAATATTTTCGTCATTTCTTTTTCAGACGGAGCGGCTGAACAAGGTTCTCAAGAATCTTAACAGTAACAACTGGTCCAGAGGGCTTCTCGAGGTCTCTATAATGCGCGAGTTTCATCGAATGGCTCAGCTTGATACGTCAAATTCTCCATGATCTTTGCAACACAGCACTGTTTTATGTCCAGTTCAATCAAATTCTTGACGAAACATCCGGGTAAGGTGTACCACTACACCTTCAGTTGGAGCATGGATTCATAAAACTTATTTTCGGGACTGGTCAAGGTGGCGAGGCTTTGGGCACTATTCAAGATGAATAATTATACTTGAACATACTGTCACGCGCTGGGTACCTGGCCACACGGAGAACCTGGCCACTTGCCTCATATCCTAATCTTAGGGCTGGAGTGTTGAAGTTTCGGCAAATTCCGATGAAGTGATCGCCGGCTGTGCGTCGGTGATTTTTTTTTTTTTTTTTTTGGACGTTTGCAATGAAACAAAGTCTGCAGAAGCGTGATGCGTGATTTCCCTAATTCTGATCCAGTGCGAACAACAAACAATGCGAAGAACTTGATCAGTTTTGCTTCAACCCACGATGTCGTAGGCCCGTTCGAACCTGCTGGCAGTGGGCTTCCTCCTGATCAACCTCCACGATGGCCAGCTCCCCTCTTCTTCTTGTGGTTGGGTCAAGAAATCACCGTGTCGACGAGAAATTCAAGTTTTTTTCAAGTGGACCATATACGAGCGTCGCGTGGACCAACCGGTCTTGTTCTCGCCTCGGGATGGCGGGAGGGTCTAATATAAGGTCAATGCTTCACTTTGAGAGGTCGAGGACCATTCCATTGATTTACTCCACTCCGCACTGCTGTCGCTTACAGTAAACTGCCATTTTTCACCATGCAAAAAGTTTAAATGTCAGGTTCTCAGTGACCTCCAGGGATGGGAAAATCACTCCAGGTACATTACAGCCAGTTGCGGAACTTAGGGCGCGGCCGATTTTTTTTTTTTTTTTCCATTTTGAGCTGTTTTTGATCCCTTTCACCAAATCAACTGCACCGGCCTGAGTTCTTTGCGTAAGGCCATAGAAACTATATGGTCAGGATTGCGCTGCGATTCCGCAGGGGACGTCCTCCGATTTGTTATATTCAACTCTTTGAAAATGCAGTATAGGATTCTGTAGTTTCTGCTTATATCTGGTCCTGCGCGGGTAGACAAAGTTCAAATAACAAATATAATCATTCAATAATACCTTCGCACTGTGTGAACGGAACCTCGTTGTCCGAATGTGATTCCTGGACCACGGACACGTAAACGAAGCTGTTGAATCCAAAGACTTACAGTTTTGGAACTTCTTGCTCAGGAGTGCCACCCGCTGCTGCTCTCTACCCCAGTGCATGAAGTACACACATCGGCACCCACTACCCGAGACTCCAGAGAGTTTATATGACTCATATTTGTGGTATGTTCCCTAGTTCGATGATGCGACGCGCCCCCGTTTTGCGATCACGGGGTGGTACTCAGCTAGGGGTCGATACCTGGCAATACAACGTTTATGCGCACTCAACTGACCCCAACTGCGATTGTCCACCGTTTGTTATGCCGTTCGCCGACATCCAGTTTCAAGTTGCTAGAGGGAAAATCAAGTTCACCGACCCCCCCATATGGATTACGGACGACCATGGACCGGGTATGTTATACATCTTTTTAATTACTAGTTCTGAGTTCGCCGATAGTACCCGACTTCGCTTGCGGCTTATGGAATTGGAGACACAATCGAAGACGACTCATAGGATTTTCCCACTGCTGGACTACGCCAAAAATGTACTACTAGAACGAAATCTTGATCAAATTATTCAATCTAATTTTCTGTTCTAACAAGCCGCCAACTGCGCCCCTCCACCCGCGATAGGGATACGACGCAGAAGACCGGAACCCACCGGCTCAGGATGCTTGCCCCAATCCGTGAGAAGGTTGCGCTTCTCAGTGTCAATCCTGTTCGAGTTGAGCCATCCGTGTTTGATGCCAAAGTTGTACGGCGCATAAAGGGAGATGCGGGGTGAAATGCGGTTGGTAGGTACACGGTGGTATGTGATTTTCTGTTGCTGGCTGGCAGAGAGACCACCGAACCGAAGGTCTTCAAGTTCATGAATCATATCGGAGTATTGCCAGATTTTCAAAACCAAGCGCGGCAATGTAGGAAAGACGTACGGAATCGGAACGCCACGCCGGAATCAAATCTTCGAGGAAGTGAACCGTCTTCAAAGCACCGGACTCGAGTGACATCTCCGATGTGGCAGCCATCCGAACCTTCCATGCTTCGAAAGTCTCGCCTGACTCGCCCTCGGGTCCTGACACTTCCTCGGAGAGGGACTCTGGATACACGCAGTCCCTCAAGACACTGGGATTGATTTTGTACTCGGTGGCGTAAGCATCAACCAATTTCATTATTTATTCCGATTTCTGTGTAAGCTCAGGTAAAAAAAGCGGTGGGAAGCTTTACCACACGTACATGAAGGCGTCGCTGACTCTGGCGGTGCACGAGATCATTGTGATTGGACATTAAGGCCATTTTCAGCCGAAATCGGGAGCATCAAAAATAATTACAAGGAGAGAGCACCCGGGTTTGCACTCGTTATGAATGTTACGATGTGATCCCGCCCGCAACAACGTTTCCTGCACCTAGCAGCAGTGCCACAAAGGTGCCTCAATGGCACTTGCAGTTTAGGTGCTGCAGGTTTTGCCCCCGGTGAATTTGCAGATGGAGCTGGATGTGTGGCCTTGAACCTCACCGCAGCAAGCCGACTTACTACCCATATCTCACCTCGACCGCCTGTGCGGACAGGAATCGGAAGAGCACAACAGCTTGATGTTCATAATTGTAGGTATTTTCGGATCCCTAGGCGTGGCCTTCTGACTTCTCACCAGTAGCTGTCTTTTCAGCAATCAGTGTTACAATACAGGCTGCATGCACGCATTCAATGGTACCGCGTACCGCCGTCTTCCTCTCACTCATCCTATTCCGACAGTCGCGGTCTACACGGAAGAATTTTGATCCTTCAGTTCCCCGGAATGAAAAGTATGACCAGTTTCTACTTCCAAGTCTCATCGATTACAGCTCCTCGAGCCACCGGGATAAGAGCTGAATCAAGATCTCGTGAGGCTACCGCGCACCAGTGCCGTACATTACCCGGTTTATATGAGGTGTAATGAAACAAGCGGCGGACGGACCTCCGTCTGCAGTCCGGGGGTTCACATCTTCCAGGTCCAATGAACACCTAGGATTTTAGGACATGACGCGACGGCAAGAGGTGAGCGATCGGTCTGATCTTAACACAGCTGCAGACCTCCTTGACGGGACCCCCAAATCCGAATGTCGGAAATCACTGACCGACTTTCATGGTCCGCTGCGAATTCAGAATTGACTGGATGGCTCCAAAACTTTGGCTACCCCCCATTTGTGCACCATCCACTTAATTCTTTAGATTATTTTATTTTGCTCGCTGCTAGACACAGTGGATTTTACAACCTTTTTCAGCAGACTTCGGCATACTTCAGCAAAGTTAAGGTGACGTCATGACTAAGCCACGCGACTGGACTTACATACCCCGCCCCGCCCGACAAAAAGAGGTCTGTGTCAGGGACTTTAGTACCGCTCACCTCTTGCGCGACGGGCACGGCTTCAATTCGGTCCCTCACGGAAAGCTTAAGGCTAGCCAAAAGCGGAGTTTGAAAGGCTTCAGACACGGTCATTTTATTACAGTTTAAGAGAGAGAAGAGAGAAGAGAAGAGACGACATGATGTGAAATGAATTAAATGATGGGGCATAACCTAACCTACCGCACCCCTACCGCACCCATTACACGCACGCGTCAACAGACCGAGTGCTAGATTGGCTAGACTACTCCAAAGTGCGTGAAGTTGTGCGGCAAAGTAATTGGCAGTCGTTCACGGCCTACTCAGCTTTATCCACTCACACCGGGAATATGAAGATTTCAGGTGCTTTTTGCATCCGAAACTGAAAATTTCCGACTAGACGAACAGGTAGCCGAAACTGCACCCGATATTTCCCATATCGCTTCCCCCGAAATCGGCTGATTTGCCCGATATAGTATATCGATGGGATTTCGGGAGAGCTGGAATGGCAAGAAAACAATTTCAGTTTCAGAATGAGCTCAATATGAACCGAAACGTAAAAGTTTCGGGAACAAAAGGCAGAGGTCACGTGCTCCTGAAACTAACATATTCCCGGGGTGATTCGCTGCGGACTATCGCATTACTGTACTATTTTGACCGAGTTTTCAGGTGACGCGTGACAGCCGATTTTTCTGAGGTGGTTAGAAATCACGACAAATCAAAAGGAAATTTATCGGCCATCTCGGCGAGTGCGAAATTAATGAACACTTAGTTGAAATAGTAATCTAGATACTCAAACTCAAACCGGCAAGACGGATAGTCAACCGCATGGCCTCCGCATGTATGAAATTAATGTACGAAGACGTTGACCGGGTTTTTTACTTGACGCTACCTGGACATAAACTTTAAATCGGCCCGGATGTGCAAGGTACCACCTCGACTTTCCCACTGCCGGGAGAGCGCAGCAATCAAGCCTCGTGTACAGTGGGGCTAACCAATACTGCAGGCAGTCATCAGATCCATGCCGAAGGATCGTAATCCTGACGTGGTTGCTTCGGTGTCAAAAGGCCAGAGTGTTGGTAATAATGGGCGAAAATGGTCACTCGCAGATCTCCGTCAATGAACAGGCTCATTGTAGCACGTGGAAAATTCTAACCGTCTCCCTAATAGTACAAACAGCCCTCGTGGCGTGTCAATGCTTGGTCAATGCTGCAAGTTTTCATGCACTCGGGTGATTCTGCCGCTGTTCCTGGGACTGGAGCGCCGCGCTGACGTCAGAGGTGGTACCACGGCTCTGCCATTCACCTCCCCTGGGACATCCCTGACTCGAGTCGAAGCTGAGGCGTCCGCACATTTTCCTCCCCAACTGGTTTTTTTCTTTTCATTCTTCCTCAAAATCGGCCCATGTCCCAACGACTGTTTGCACTTATCGTCGGCATTAATCAGGTACGACGCGTGCGTCTCCCCATTGTTTCACTGCTCATAATTCTTCAAGTATCGGTGTGATGCAGTTAGCAACCTTCAGGGCTGCGTTAAAGACGCTGAAAGTGTTCGCGACATGCTGCTACAGTACTCAAAAGACGCACAAGTGTGTCTCTTGAGCGACACCTCCGCTACCCAAGCGGAGATTATCAAGATGTTCAACGAGCACCTCATCAACAATTCGCGAATAATCAGGAACGACCCCATTGTCGTTTACTTTGCTTGCAAAGGGCGGCGGCTGGCGGCCTCACCCGGTGCTCCGGGACGAGACTTGGATGTACTGCTTCCCTTCGACTATGGCGACGAAGTCTCGGGGATCTCTGATGTAACAATCCATGCTCTCCTTTGCGACTTGGCTCGGAAGAAAGGCGAGAACATTGTGAGTCCTCCCAGATCCTGTGACGCGTCGGGCGCTCACCCTGAACGGACAGACATTTATTCTCGACTCGTCATTCTCCCGCTGGGTCCCCCGCGGTGGCAAGCTCTCACATCGCTCAGAAACATCCTCAGAACCTCGGTCTCATATCTCCCAAGCGTCTGGGGATACAGCGCAATATGGCGGATTTTTTTCCGAGTCTGCGATACCGTACATGCTGCTTGCGGCATGCCGTCAACACGAGGTGGCATGGGAGACCTCGGAGGGCGGAAGTTTCACCCAAAGCTTTGTCACTGTGATGGGCGGGAAAGATTTAGTAACCTACCGCGAGCTTGCGATCAGGCTCAAACTCCGCGACCAAAATCCCATCTCCACTGGACACCAGCCTGACCGATTTTTATTTTCAATCCCAACCCACTCGCGCATCTCGACACTCCGTGTTTTCCTTGACGGGCCGTACATGAAACTGGAATCCAAACCGGAAGACAACTTTGTCCGGGTTGAGAAGAAGGAAGACGCCAGCGTTGCTGTTCGTTCAGCTCCAGATGGCACCATCATCGTGGAAAGGTTGGACGGGCTTGCTGCTATGTTTGGCGGACGTGATGTTCACACTTCTTCCGACTCCATCCCATTTGTGATGAACACAATTGCCCAATTCAACCACCACCTCTCCCTCTTGCCCCCACGCTCGCCGTCGTCTCTGCGCACTTTCAAGCGTCACACCATGAAGCCCCGAATGGAGCTATATCACTTCAAATATGACGACGCTTTGAGGGTGATCCGGGGCAAGAAATCCAAGAACCAGCTCAGAAATGGCGTCGCCCGCGTTTTTTCGCTACCCGTAGACCGCAGGTTTGGTATCAAAGTAACAAACTCCTCGAGCCGCGAGTTGTACCCATACGCCTTTTGTTTTGATCCTGCGACCTATGTTGTTCAAGTATGTGTTCCTCCGCGTGCCCGAATCATACTTCTGGAGTTGCTTAGTCGTCAGCAGGCACTGTATACGTACTCTCCAGGGCAGCAGCCACTCCAACCTGGGCGCTCCTTCACAGTCGGATTCGGGAAGAACGGTGGCGCGCCAATCCAGCTTTTGGTTGAGCCTATGAAGAGAGACGCCGCATTCTTTAAGGTCATCATGTGCGAAAGGCCTGTTGATATGCGCTGCGTACTCCAGCCCCATTCTCTCAAAGAGTCTGCCCCATCGCGATTTACTCCAAATGGTGGCAATGCGGCTGCCATGGAGATTCCAGGGGTATGGGAGACTGAGATCGCAATCTTGTCCATCCAACTTGGTTCTCGCTGGATCTCATGTTGGAAATCATTCGCTGAATTTCTACTTCACCGTTTCTCGCCAGTTGGTTAATATCACTAACACGTTCGCCGCTTGCGCACAAATATCTTAACATTTTAATCCAACGAACTTGAATCAATAGAATGCGTTGTATTGAGTTTGAGAAGTAGACGAGATGAGATTTGAGACAGAGAATATTAATACAACAGACGGTCGAGCAGGCTCTTCCCTTTGTAGATATGAACGACTGCTAATGAAACGTCCCAGAACAACTCATCAGGTAACGCCTTTACGTCCCACCGCACTACATCTCGACAGACGGCCTGTGCGGCCAAGTGGTTAAATTTAGGCGCCGGAGATGACTCTTGGGCGCGTAAAGGGGAAGATTGTGGAATGTGGTGCATGTTGATGTCCTTCGTCGAAACGAATAGTTTGAAAAACACCGTATCCGTTAGTTTGACGTCCTGTGAGGAAGGACAGAGATGCAAAGGCAAGCCACCACCGCTACCGTAGCCGATGGTGATCGAACCATCTGCAGGCAACGAAGGACCTGTCGAGCCCATCGGTGGCATCCAGATGCCCTGTGTAAAATTCAGCGCGATACCGATGTGCGACAGACGTACACTTACTGTGATGCTGTAGTCGGAAGGATCGAAACAAAAGAGGTAGGCGTACAGATCCCTACCACTCTTGTTTAATATCTCGAACCCGTACCGCAGCGAGTCATCCATTAGGTCGAGATGAGCGACGTTGTTCTTGAGTAGATTGCGCTTTTTAAGCTTGTAACGGTGTTCGTAGAGCTTCATGGGGTACATGAGGAGTTTTACCGCCGGGCTCACGAGCACACTATCCAGCTCCTTGGGTTCCAAGTTGGCGGCCTCCGGCTTCTGGCGACCCAAGTGGAAGTAAAAGTGGGCGATTTTATTCAAAACAGAAGGCAAATGGAGTTCGCGAGGGATAGTGGGAATGGTATAATGCCGAGTGTATGGAGCGAGCAGAGGATCCCCCCCACATCTTTCGATGCTGATGTCGTGGCTGGGATCCGTGGAATGGAGTGCTGATGTGAGCATATCTAGGCCTAGTGAACCTGACCGGATAGTCTGGGATGGAGTCGAGAGATTGAGTGAATTCGGGAGCGTAGATTCTGAGGGCGCCAATATTCCAGCGATGGACGCGCGCCCATGACCGTAAGGGGATTTCGACATTGTTCTTGGTCGTTGTCCGAACCGTGCCGGAGGACGAGACAGGTCCCACAGTGTGGCAGACCAGAATACCCAGTTTCTTCTGCGCGTAGGCGTCCTCGTAAACGGCCATCAAGGTTCCAGGTACAAGGCCATGCGTCTCCCCTGCAGAAACCAGATAATTGTCGCCTTGTGCAATGAGCTGAAAGATACACGGCGGTGGGTCGGTTCGCCGGGAGAACAGGAAAGAATTAACAAAGTTCCCGTCGCATAGTGGGTGCTGGGGGATACGTGACGGGAGTTCGAGAGAACCCATCAAGGCAGCGTAAGTTATAAACGCAATGTTATCTGCGAGGCGGCGAAGTACGCGCGTGAGGGCAGTAGTGAACATTCCGTTACTTGGTTTTGCATCATCCTCGTATGCGCGCTCTATGTCAGCGCAGGCCGCGAGAAGAATATGGGAGGAATGATTCCCGCGAAATCCGAACACCCCCTTTCTAGCATTGGCATCGCCCAGAATTGCGCTATCGATGTCGGGCGGCAGGGGAATTTGGGTTTGCCCGGCATAACGCGCCCGAAATCCGGGAAGTTCGTCGGTTAGGCCGCGGGAGATACCGCCTGAATGGCAGGAGTCGCAGATAAACGTCTGAGTGTCTCGCCTTCAGAAACGTGTGGAAGAATGAGAAGTGCAAGCTCACGATATTATTCCCCTTTTCGCGAGCCAAAATGAGCAGAAGTGCGTTGATCGTGATGTCCGGAATCCCGTGGACGAGGTCGTCGCCGTCCCCAGTCGCTTCGTCGCTTGGACAAATAGTTTCGACGGTGTCAGAGTCAATGCCCCATCGTGCAGGAGGCTTGACTCTCCCTCCATGGCCAGCGTAGAAAATTATGATCGCATCGTCCTTCTTGATATTACGGTTGTTGATGAGGTGTGTATAAAATGCATTAATGATAGCTGAGCGTGTCGCGTCAGCGTTGCGGAGAGAGAAGATTGCTGTTGAAGGGACGTCTCCGAGGACTTCCGCGAGGCAGGCTTCCATCGCGGTTGCATCGTTAACGGACCCGTGGAGAGGCGATATATTCGGGCATTTGTACTGCAGGCCAGTGAGCTTTCCCGTACACGCACGCACAGAGCCAAGTTTACGACGAACCTCGTCGATTGCGATAGAAAGTAGGAAGTATCTCGGGGACTCGGCCATTGGTAATAGCGAAAAGAAGGGTAGGAGTAATTGGAACTTGCGTTGCACCTCAGCTTGAGAGTGCCTAAGCCTTAAGGATTGTGAAGGACCCGGAAGTAATGTAATGAGGCAGCCGCATTGAAGATGTGTGGACAGCGATCAATATTCTGTTAGGCGCCTTGGGCCAAGGTGTATGCCTAAAAGAATGAAGGTCGCGCCAATCTCACCTTCATGAGCAAGTGCGACATCGGAGCCAATGCTGCAAGAGACGCCGCCGGATGCCTGTTCAGATGATATCTTGTGGCCCAAGCTAGTATAGGCGGCCAGCCTTGATACTTTGGTGTTTCGCACCATAGAAGCGTGCGGAATGTGTGCGGCGTTGTGCTATAACGGAGTGCTGGCGACGGCAACCGCCGCGCACCTGCGAATGGCCAGCCTGATGGATCGCCGTGGGAATGGTGTTTCATCGGAATGGATTGGATCTCTTGAACTATTTCCAGAACAGGGAGATTGGAACCTCGTGACAGGGTTCCTGGAATGGGATGTCATGCTATGTCATGAGGGGATGTGTTACGAGTCCTAAAAAAATATTTTTAGGCTCTTTCTTACAGTTACTTCCGTTTCTACGCCAAACCTGATGTTTTTTGGCCGCTATGACGTAAGAGACTCGTGTATTCTTTTTCCATATACACTGCCTTCTAGACCAGACTGTGGTCTAGGCGCCTAGGCTGAATTAAGCCGGGCTAGACCGCCACGTGCGTCGAGGTCACTTAGTCACACCGTGACTAGGCCGGTTTAGGTCCCTCCGCTTGCCCTCCGCCCACCTCGACGCCTCTCAGCACACCTAGACGCTGCATCGTCTACATCCGAACCTGCTAGCTTACACTCGGCTCCCAAATGTCATCTCCGTCTTATGTTCCAAGCCTAATGGCTCGGCACTTGCGGCACCAGCAAAACGGCGTGAGGTCAAGCCAAGGGTCAAGCTGTCCCTCCGTAGCCAGTCATACACTGTCGTCGCGGCTCACGCCCACCAAACGGGCTCTGGATTTCAACCATGAAAGAAGGGAACACAGTAACGGACTACGGTGATTTAAATGGGAAGGGTCAGAAGGTGCTCGATGAGTCGGAATGACTGGTAAGTATCTTTGCCTCTTTCGGCCTCACCAACTCCCTGCTCGCTAAATATCACTCTTCCCCTGTATCCTTGGCCGTCCCCGATGACGTGTTCAGTCAAGCACAAGCCCAGTGCCTCCGCGCGCTCCACCGCATTCGGCACACAGGACGACTCGCACCACATCCAAACTTCTATCCACGACCCAGCCCAGCCGCGCCTCGCCTCGCCACTATGCTCCGGCGCTGCGCGCCGATCCAGGTTGGTTGGCCACTCGGAGTGTCTTTGTCGTGCGGTCACAACTCGATCTTTTCACGGAATCACGGAATGACATTTCAGAGGGGGATGTAGTACTAATGCCATCGATATTTTGATGCAACTAATGAAAGACGTGTACTCGAGAGTCTGAAAATGTATGGTAGAAATACGCCAAAGCCGTTGTTCCTTCAGATGAGCCTGTGCGCAGCACGGGTGGTATTGGAGCCAAAAGTGCCAAGCACAAGATGCAGTGATAAGATAAGGCAGAATGGGACATCTAGATGAGGACGTACGACTAGGTGAGTCTACAAACTGTAACAGGCCTAGACGATGTTACTTCGACTGACCTCCCGGCCGCTAGTCGACGATTAGTCTAGGCGGTGCCGAGGCGGCTTAGAACGGCATGGTCTCGGCACCTAGACCCAAATAGGCCCACATAGGCGGGCCTCCCGGCCGCTAGATCATGCCGCGTCTAGGGGGCCGCTGAACGCAGTGATAAGGTGAAAGTCTCTTATCGTTGCTCCTTTGGTTCCACTTTGGTCATTCTATATGACGTTGCTGTCTAGTTGGTCATTTTCTGTTACCTCGCCCGCCCGCTTGCGATGGAAACTGTCATTTCCTGGCAGGTAAGCACTCGCTACTTGATGGGACGCCTTACTTCAAGCACTTTCACGACATAACTGAACAAAATAAATGTCCGATCCGTTTTCGACAACCACACAACATTTTGACATGAACCAAAGTGTCAGATTACTGGAATAAGTACGCCAACAGAGTATCTGCATTGATGGGATCATAATATCTGGATGCGCCATTAGGGCGGGCGAAGCACAGCAATCTTATCTTTTCAATTTGACCAGTAATTTATTGGTGAGCAATTTGTAGGTCAGGATGTGTCAAGGGATTCCCCCAGTCAAACCATGTGAAAATATACAGGTGTTCGGTACAGGCCCTGTAAAGTGGTGAAAAGCAGTCAAAACAGGCTAACAGCTAAATCTGACCAAAATGGCCACTTTGTGGCCTCTGGCGCGACTCATGCCCTGATCATTTTTGCATGGTCTAACCCGTGAAACTAATGGGGAGATCCTAAACATCAACTTGGGGTGATTCACATTGCCGAAAGAAAATTACAGGCTGAGTTCCATAAACACGGTTTCCATGAAAACCAGGATTTGGCCTCTGACGGGGCAAAATCAGTGGTACAAGATTCTATCAATAGTGTAGGGATGTCCACCTCGTATTTCTCAACACTGTGATATTTTGGGTCATGCCAAAATATGCTGTGATTGGGCAGATATCTTCGAATTATTGATCGGACATTTATGGTCCGGTCCTGCCCAGGAACAGTGATCCTTCGATTCATAAGGACCTACCTCCTCCTTTTCCTGCAGACAAGACAGTTCCCTCTCCCATTGCACTGAGTCTTTTTTTCTTCGTGGTGGCACATCACATTTATAAGTCAATATTACCTAGTAGCAATTTTCCCTAGCGGGCATCATGGGGCTCTCCGGATAGTAAGGATACGGGTTTCTGGCATCATTTCCGTGGAAGACTTCAGTTCGAGCCGCTACCCAAGCACTGGCTTGCCCCGTAAGTTGTTTTAATAGTTGGCTCCAAGTTGGCATTTGTGCCTATGGTGTATGTACAAAGAGCTCACCTCATTTTCTTGCTCCTCATAGGCAGGCAGACTGGTCACGAGGCCACCTGTGGTGCCTTCCTATAATTTGAAAGAGCTTCATTGTGAGTTCAACTTCGACTTACATTTTGAATGAAAACCGGACCCGGACTGCCATGCACATGCAATGGCCCTAAAGCACAAGTGAACTGAACACTTGAGGCATGGGTGACGGGGGTTGAAAATTTTCGTTCTGGCATTTGCTGGGCATACATATATGGGAATTGATGGTGATTGCCGAGAAATGAACACTTGCGAAAATGAACACCATAGGTGACGGGTGACACCCTGTGAACACCTGGGAGGATTACCACAGTATAATGTCTGGTCCTCCCCAGAGGTACTATCTGAAGAGTGCTTGCGAAGGTGGTCTTTCAGACAGCCCATATCGTCCTCATTCCACCTTTGGGTGAAGATACCCTCCAGAGGAGGATCCTCCGTTTGCGGGGATATCAGAGTTGCCAGTATTTTATTGACACTGTGCTGGCATGAGTCAAACTGACAGGGGAGCGTTTCTGGCAGGTTGAGGCGCTTCTCAAGGACACCTTTGAGGCCAGCTGTAGTGACCGATATCGGCGTTGGCTTTGGGTTGGCGAGCCGCTTGATTTCTTTCCAGAATACTCCGCTCAAAGGAGATTCCATAACTTTTTACGGTTCTTCTCCTTGATTGATGCGAGTTTATCACAGCCTCAATGCCCTTCTGGAAGCTTGGGACAGGCATGGCGGACAGGGATTTCCAGGATAGCACTGTCACTAGGAATATCCGCGCTGATTTTAGGTACATCGGGTAGTCCAAGTATGGGACCCGGCAACAGCTCTGTGTTGGGAGCAGCTACTTGTGGGTTAGCTCGCGGGAGAGCGCAAGCTTGCGAAAAGCCCCAGTTTTAGTTTCCCGTAGGTGGTCGTCCTTGTCAGCAACATCCTATATGCCTTCCATCATCTGGTGAACAAGTACATTGTGGCCTAAAGTGGATTTCCGCACTGCAACCCATAGGAAGCGGCAGAAGGACTATTTACCAACCTGTATGACTGAAACGGTAGAGCAACCGTTACACCCTGAAACGAGTCCAAAATTGCCTTTTATGGTAACTGTACTTCCCATCAATTACCATAAAAGGCAGATTTGTACGCAGAAATGGCCTGCGTTACGTGTTACGTTTCAGTCATACAGCTTGTTACAGTACATGGCCTCAGATGGCAGCAGATGCGGGCCGCTACAAGAGGACTAAGTAAACTATTGGAGGGATGGTGGGAGGGGAAAATGAAATGAAAAGCAGCTCCTCCTCTTGCATAGACCTCCGTGGCAAGACCGGTCCATTTTCTATGTGCAAGAAATGCACTGGCGCTGATTGAATTTTGATGAATGGGAGAAGTATTGATGCCCGTGGCCTGGCTTGGCCTGAAAACCAGGGCTTTGGCCTGGCTTGAGCAGGCCTGGGCTTACCATTCTTCAGGCCAAAGCCCAGGCCCTCTGGTAGGGCTTAGCCTGGCCTGGCTCAGGCCTGAGCTGCTGCCGCCGCTGCATTTGACCGTGTAGACCTGCATGCAAGAGATCTGAGTGTTATAATATGTTGAACAAAGGTAATAAATACCCTCCATGCACATCTTCGGGCCTTTGTAGCTAATTTAGGATCTCATAAAACTCCGCGCAAGCCCAACTTTCTTCACACAATGTCGAAAATGGTTCAAAATGTTGTAAATCCATAGGGAAGAAATAAACTTGCAAGTTCAAGCACATTGAGCTTGGTTGAAGATTGACCGTGTCACACCGGTGGTGGCAAGTATCCAAGCCTGACATTTGGCCTGGCTTTGTGGGCCAGGCCACGGGCATCAAGAAGACTTTTAGCAAGTCGCCGTTCACACATCTCCATCCACAGGCATCATTCTTTGCTGTGTAGTTAGTATTGTCAGGGTCGGGTCAGGAAGGGCTTGGGCTTGAGAATATCCCGAGCCCGGCCCTGCCTCCACGGCGGTGGCCGATGCGTTTTTAGGAGCCAAAAATGGGGTCCAAACGGGTCGCCACGTTTCGGTATATTTTTGACACAAAACAAAACAAAAATCCAAAGGAAAACAGTGTCTTTGTCTCAGGTAATTTTTCATCAAGGAAACAAGTCATTTTAGGTGGGAGAAAATAGAAACAAAAAAGAACAATTTTGTGGGTTGCTTTTTGAAACCGGTCGCGTGCGGACAGAGCGCCCAGAGCACCCTCAATGCGCTGGCAGGGAGCGCCCAGAGCACCCGTAGCACTCTCACAGGGAGCACCCACAGCGAGTGCACCTAGCACGCTTGTAGGCAGCACCATCACGACCGGTTTTTCAATACAAAAAGCAACCCACAAAATTGTTCTTTTTTTGTTACGATTTTCTCCCACCTAAAATGATTGGTTTTCTTGATGAAAAATCACCTCAAACAAAGCTGTTTTCCTTTGGATTTTTGTTTTGTGTCAAAAATATACCGAAACGTGGCGACCCGTTTGGACTCCATTTTTGGCTCCTAAAAACACATCGGCCACCGCCGTGCTCCAGGGTCGGGCTCGGGCTTCGTTGAATTTTCTTTCCACTCATTTGAGGTGAATTTATGAGGGATATAAGGGCATACTAACTATAAGATGATCTCCCATAAGCCCTACAATATGTTTCAGTGGCTGTAATCACTCTCCCGAAGGTGTTGAATAAATAAATCTGGAAGTCGATCAAAGCACCGGGATTGTCCGTGCCACCTGCCCGCATTCAACAACCCAGGGACAATGGAAGGAAGTGGACGGGAGCAGTAAGAACAAACTCACATATGATGAGAGATGTGCGCAACTCACCACATGGTCACTTATATTCGCGCAGTTCATGGGATTCAGAGACCCGGGCCTAAGCCCAGGGCCGCGGGCCTGGTGAATTTCTGAGCCCGACCCTGAGCCTTACTTGGGCTTGAGCCTGCGACCCTGACAACACTGCCAATGTAGCCGTAATTTTCCCGGTATTCTTCCACACGCCTACCGTGATGCGGAGAGGGGTAACGGTAACGTGAGTACCCGGGCCGGCCGCCGTCGTATAATTAATGCAGCCAATTTCGTCGGGGTGTCCTTGCCTGCTTCCAGGGCAGCAATGAAGAGTTGGTCGAGCTCGGTCACGTCGGGAAGTGCGAAGTCGAGCCTCGTTTTCTTGCGGCGCGGGTTTGCATAAGAATACCTTTTTCGCATACTGTATCGACATCGAGTTTGAGGCGGAGAACGGTACGGGCCGCGTGATCGTATTCCGGTACGCGATCGCATACCGTGAAACTCAGGATCTCAGAGAAGATCCATCTGGAACAATCAACGCATTAGATTGTATCCTCTTTTTTTGCCCTGAAAAGAGGTGAATTTGAGGAGCCAGGCAGATTGCGCCGCTCGAAATAAATTAATATCATATCTTTCGAGGTTCTTGCGCAAGTCCGAGCAGCTCATTTTCAAGGGAAAAGCACCATTTATATTCCAGCTACGTACGGAGACTATATGCGCGGCGTCCAGACGGCGGGCGGAGGAAGGTAACGATGAAGAAGGTAAGGAAGAAGAAGATAGCGTAGGAGAGGGAGGGGATGAGAGGGGTGGGATCGGGGGCGATCTGTTTTGGGCGGGTACGGAGGTAGATAAAGAAGGTGATGAAGACGAGCTGTACGAAGGTAATAAAGGAGAAGAGGGGGGCTGCCCTGCCCTTCCGCGTTTAAAGGCATCGCGCGAGTGACGCAGACCTCGCCCCCCATGCGAACGTACTCGTTCCAGGTAGTGATGAACCAGTGTCGGCCTCGAAGACGAGGTCCTCGAGGCCCCTGCGGGACGTGAAGCGGGCAGAGCGGACGGTTTGGATGCCGAGGGCGGTGGTGGTGAGGTTACGGGGGGGCGAGTGGCTTCTTCGGACTTCACGGGCGGGGTCGATCCTCACGCGAGGAGGACCTCCAGGGGGCGGGCGAGGGAAGCCCGCGGCGGGAGCAGGAGGCGGGGCGAGGTACGCACCCGTAGCGGCGGGGGCGTGGTGAAGGCGGAGGAGACGAAGGCCGGGGCGTGGTGGGGTAGACAAAGGCGGCGGTGAGAGCAGCGACGAGGTGCTGGCGCTTGGACGCAGCGTCTTGGTCTTCGCCTCCGTGACAGCGTAGCCCTCAAGGTCGCCGCCCATGGCCGCGGCTTCCTCGGTGTGCTTGTCGCTAGCCGAGACCACGCGCACCACGCGCACCTTCGAAGCCCGCGGTCAAGTCTCTCTGGAACCCCTTGAGCTTATCGCTAAGGATCGTCTGTCCCAGTGCGAGGGTGTCCATGCTGCGACATCAGGAAATTCGCGCACAGCTGATCCGGACGTATGAGGCCGGATAAGCGAGGCCAGCGTCGCCAGCTCGTACAATCTGATGAGCCCGCTGATGATCGCGCATTAGGGTCGGACCGCCGCGAGCGACTTGCAGAAATGCTGGCCATCCAGACGTCCGGCAGGCCAAGCCCGCACACTTTGTTCACTACTATAAATGACACATCGATGCCACTTTGCTTTACTGATATTCCATATCCTCAATTGCACGCACACAAAATAGTGAGAGGGGAGAAAAGCTGTATTTGAAGAGATATACAAGAACTATTGACATGGGACCTATTCAGCCTCCATTGCGGCGCGCTGTGCCACGATGATTCGAATAGACGTACCAAAACACAGATAGGCCGAGAAGATCGACATCGGCGACCTAAAAGGGTACTAATTGGTGACGAGCTACAGCTTGGCTCCAAGCACGAATGCACGCCGAGGATGGAAGGAAGAGGATTTGAGTAAGAGGAAGGTTCCAGAGAACTTGAGGATGGGGTTTGAGGTGGAGGAATTGCAAGACGTCTTGAGATTTGCAGGACGGCCAGGGGAGGATGCTTGATCGGATGTGCGTGAAAATACAGTTTGACGGGTCTCGACGGAGCTTGGGACACGGGGAGAGAGGTATGGAGTATTGAAGATAGGAAGACGGGCTTGCGGCACTTGCGAAAGGCCTATACGGGTGCGCGAAGGGGAGAGGTACGCTGGCACCCTAGCACAGGGAGTACGACGGCCTGAGAGTGAGGTCTGGAAGAAGAGGATATCTTGCAATGGCGATCTCCAGACTGCATTGAACGATATGGGTGCAGAGAACGCCGTCAACGGCGGGGACGACGCAGAGGTCGTGGGGGAAAGGAAGAGAAAGACGATAAACCATCGATTTGTTTGGTCCAAACAATCACGCAATTTTGCACGTGTCTGCGGAGTTTCAAATGAACTCGCCAAATTTTCAACTCTTTTCTTTGCTCTTTTCTCGGCAAAACGAAGGCAAGAAATACCTTCACCTGGAGCCGGACAAAGCTACCGGTGGGGAATGCAAGTTATGAAAGATGGTTGGAAGGACTTTGCGAGTCGAATGAATTTTATTTTGGAGGCGTGTGATATCGGCCGCTACCGGCTACCGCGCTACGGATCATCAGAGTAAAAGCTACTGTACTACGGCTACCGAGGGTGCGTCGGCAAGCAGGTTGAGAGACCCAACGTGACTGAGCCATTAGTAAGGCAGGGGAGGGATGGCGGGCATTGGAATCATAGCGACGGACGAGCCATGATGATTCCGTGCCCGACTGGCGACTGCTCGTCCAGAGGTCAAGCGCTGTATCGTGCTGGCGAGCGCTGGTGTGACTGGATCAGGCCCAGAACAGATGCCATCAACGCACCAGATCCGCCAGCCTAAATCCGGCCTGTGCGGATTTCCTGATGGATGGACGGCCTTGTGGTAGTCGGCGGTGAGGGGAGCCTTCGCCGCAGGCTGCTCGGTGAGGGCGAACCCGATCTGGCGCAGGTGTTCGTCGCGGGGGAGGAAGCGGCATCAGCCTTGTCCGCAGTGGGGACGGGTGGGTGCTTGGGGTGTTGGGGCAGGCGCCTTGGCCTTGCCTTTGCCTTTGGCGGGGGCGGCGAATTCCGGGTCGCCGACACTGAGTATACATGAAGGTAATTCGTTGCTAACCGAGGCGGGGATATCGGAGCTAATGCCGGTCGGAGCCAATGCCGGTGGTTCTGCCGAGACAGAAGGAAGGTACCAGGACCCTCCCTACCCTATTAGCAGAAACTCGTTGCAGCTTCCTGCCTGATGCTGCTGCCCCCAAATTAAGCCCTCGCAGGGCAAAAGAAGCCTAACAACAGGTGCAAGAGAAATGTTGAATATTTTTGCGTAAAAGTAGAGTAAATCAGCCTCTGGAAGGCCAGATTTCATAGAGTAAATCTGCGAAAAATTTTCAACGTTTCACGGACGGAGTTATGGGTGAGTGACCGGGGGCCTCCTCTTACCCGTGGCACGCGTTCAACTTTCGGGAATTATTAATTGAAACGAGCGTGGCGTGTGAGGCCCTCGGCATAGCGGTTGTATTTCCGATCCCGGTGACGGTTTTGGTCCTTGATGTCCGATCCAAACCGAGGACGGGCTGGGCTGTCTGGGCGAATGTCCGATCGACTGGACGGACGTTTGTGAGGCCTCCGCGGGCTCTTCAACTTTTTTTTTTTTTTTTGGTAATAGCAAATGTCAATCTAAAAGAAACGCTGTTGTCCAAACCAAATGCCCTCCTTATGTCGTGTGCCACTTTTCTGGGAGAGCAGGCCTAGGCTCTCACGTAAAATGATCTGCGTATGGGGATGGTGCGCGCCGGCAAAATATTCAGGGCGCGTCGGTTCTGTGCTCGCCGTTGAAAGATTCTTCAAGGAAAGTCGGCGAAGCGGGTTCTTTGCCTTCGACTAGTACAGGCATGATCCTGGATGCGGAAGAAGACGAGGAGGAGGAACTTGAGGTTGTTTTAGTAGGCATACACCCTATAATTCTTTCTTTGTCTTTTCTGGCCTGTAGACCATCTCGTCGTGCTTGTGGAGCTACCCGATCACAATGCGTACAGAAACTGGCCAAAAAAAACATGTACGGAACTGGCCAAAATCCGGGAATTCTGATCGGACATCCAACCGCATGTGCCGAGGGCCTGGCGTGTGCATTGCGCGTAGTTGTCAGGCAGGATTTGCAGATGGAGCTGGATGTGTGGCCTTGAACCTCACCGCAGCAAGCCAACTTCCGATCCTACCCATATTTCACCCCGACCGAGAAATCTGGGTGCTTGTCCGCACGGGGGGACCGTGCGCAGGCCAGCAGCTCGATGTTTCCTTTGCCGTAACTGCAGGTATTTTCGGATCCCTAGGCGTGGCCTTCCGACTCCTCACCGCTAAAAGAAGTTGCGCCGGCACCATCCCATTTGGAAAATTGAGCTCGGAATTTGCCGAACCTCTGCGCAAATGAAATCAGACCATAAACAAAGTTTTTTTTTCCACCTCCCAACACTAGGGGTGCTATTCTTAGTTCGAACTCGGATTTTAATTACAATATTTGTACCATCAATCAGCCATCAATCAACCGCAATTCAATCTCCGCTGGACCAAGCAGTGGCAAGCACGTCTTGACTCAGAATCGTCCCTTGCCTATCCTCTACTTATCGACACTCCCGACGCTCCTTACACTCTCTTGTCCTCTGTCTTATTCTATTTCTGGTAGGTCTTTTCTTCTCACACTTTGACAGTTCCCTGACACGATCAAAGTTCACGTACACACGCACGACGCGCGCGACGCGACGCGACGCGACACCACATAATCAAGCCCTATGTAGCTTCAGAGATGGATAATAATCATGGTCAACCCCTGGTGTGTGGCCTATGATATACAGTTCTCAGCCAACTCTGACAGCAGTGCACAGAGAGACTAGAACTTCCCTCAGGCTCACTCGCAGCACTCGGTCACTCCACCCGCGCCGTACCTATCTCCGGACGACTACTATCAGCGGTACCTGTGGAATCCCCCTTTTGATCCCCTGGAGTCCCCTGTTCCATCCCTTCCACCAACGCTCAAGCGCGCACCCTCCACTGACTGCGGGGAGCCTGCCAAGCGTGGAAGGTAGCGGGAAATTACCCCGAAAGATTTCTTCCGTGTCATGAAGAGGTGTCCATCATCCTTGGGGATCTCCTCGAAGCGGATAAGAGACCCATCTCCAGCCCCAAGACACCTGCTGAAGCCCGAGATATTTTCTATGTCTCTTTTAATGATAACCTTGCGCTCAGGAATTGGCCATCCAACATATTGTGGACGCAGTTCACGCAGAGCACGGCGGACTCTGCAACAGTACAGGAAGACAGTACCAAAGCCGATGGATAGCTTTTGGGCAGTACCGATAGAGTCCGATCCAACTGCGCCATATCGTATCAGGAAGCATCCGAGCTGATACTTGGCATGGCGCTGAGGACCGCGGCCACGGGACTGAAAGATCTGATTGTGAGAAAGAACTTTGACGAGGAAATTGAACATATCCCTGCCGACACTGAAAATTCTGGCCGTCAACACCAATTCGGCAGGTGCTTGCAAGCAGACCGAAAAAAAATCGGCCGACTTCGGAATGTGGTCATAGGAACCCCTAGATCCATCCCCGGTCATCGACTCAGCAATTGCAATCCAGTTCATTGCAGAGAGATCGAGAATTTCAGACACATCGTCTGTTAAGAGATCAGCTTCAAATTCATCCTGATATTCGAATAATGCCATAAGCCCCTCTGCCACATAGATGACGTCCGATTGAGCCTGAGCCTTGGTGGTACGAGGCATCAGTGTGCTGCCCGATTGGGCTGCAGGCGGAGATTGAATTGCCGTTGATTGATGGTTGATTGATGGTACAAATGTTGTAATTAAAATCCGAACTGACCAGTTCGAACTAAGAATTGAGCACCCCTACTATATATAAAAAAAACTCATTTGTTTATGGTCTGACTACGCTACTGCCTTTCCGAACCGTTTTCACACGGGAAAATTAAAAGTGTCCTGACATTTCCCCCGTTTCCGAATCAGGCATTCAAACCTATTATCCGGGGTCCTCTGGAACCAGAGCTGAATCGGGATTTACCGCGCTACATTACTATGTTAATATCGGATGTGCAATTAAACGACATGATGTAATGATGCCGTAACTTACCTCACTCTTACCCGCACCCAATACACGCGCAGACCGAGTGCTAGATTGGCTAGACCACTCCAAAGTGCATGAAGTTGGGGGGAAAAGTAACCGGCCGCCGTTCAAGGCCTACTCAGCCATTCTCTGCGGACTATCACATTAACCTAGATACTCCACTCAAACCGGCAAGAACCGCATGGCATCCGCATGTATGAAATGAATGTTGATCGGATCAGGGGGTATTACTGCGGTCCTTATAAGGAACAAGGTACTGGGTCCTACGTACACAGTATCCAAATGGGGCATATATGGAGGTAGGTCGATCCCGAACGCCGGTTTCAGAATAAAACGGCGTAAAGCTTGCTGTACCATGCGTCACGGCCACACACACAAGCACCGACTTTTGCTGAGATGGTGACTTGCACATCCGGACCGACGACTAACCCAAAGTTTATGTCCATGTAGTGTCAAGTAAACAACCGACTTTCCCACTGCCAGCAGAACGTTACACACGCCTCGTGTAGCGGGGCACCAATATTGCAGGCAGTCATCAGATTAATGCCGAAGGATCGTAATCCTGACGGGGCTAGTTCGGCGGAGTGCTGGACAATGGTCGCTCGCAGATCTCCGTCAATGAACAGGCTAATTGTAGCATGTAGAAAATTCTAAACCGTCTCCCTAATAGTACAAACAGCCCTCGTGGCGTGGTCAATGCTGCAAGTTTTCACGCACCCGGGTGATCATGCCGCTATTCCCGGGACTGGAGTGCCGCGCGGACGTGAGAGGTGTTACCACGGCTCTGCCATTCACCTCCCCTGTGACATTCCTGACTCGAGTCGAAGCTGAGGCGTCCGCACATTTTCCTCCCCAGCTGGTTTTTTCCCTTTCATTCCTCCTCAAAATCGGTCCATGTCCCAACGATTGTTTGCATTTATCGTCGGTATAAATCAGGTACGACGCGTGCGTCTCCCCTTTATTTCACTGCTCATAATTCTTCAAGTATCGGTCCGATGCAGTTAGCAACCTTCAGGGCTGCGTTAAAGACGCTGAAAGTGTTCGCGACGTGCTGCTACAGCGCTCAAAAGACGCACAAGTGTGTCTCTTGAGCGACACCTCCGCTACCCAAGCGGACATTATCAAGATGTTCAACGAGCACCTCATCGACAATCCGCGAATAATCAGGAACGACCCTATTGTCGTTTACTTTGCTTGCAAAGGGCTGCGACTGATGGCTCCACCCGGCGCCTTGGGACGAGATTTAGATGTATTGCTTCCGTACGATTTTTGCGCTGGAGTCTCAGGGATCTCTGATATAACAATCCACGCTCTCCTCTGTCAATTGGCCCAGAAAAAAGGAGAGAACATCGTGAGTCTTACAGGGTTCTGCGACGAGTCGTGCGCTCACCCTGAATGCAGACATTTATTCTTGACTCGTCTTTCTCCCGCTGGGTTCCCCGTGGTGGCAAGTTCGCACATCGCTCGGAATTATCCTCAGAAGCTCTTTCTCATATTTCCCAACCCTTTGGGGATCCAGCGCAATATGGTGGATTTTTTTCCGAATCTGCGACACCTTACGTCCTGCTTGCGGCATGCCGTCAACACGAGCTGGCATGGGAGACCTCGGACGGCGGAAGTTTCACGCAGAGCTTCGCAACTGTGATGCGCGAGGAAAACGCGGTAACCTACCGAGAGCTTTTGGTCAAGCTCAACCTCCGGGACCAAAATCCCATCTCCATTGGACACCAGCCTGACCGATTTTTGTTTTCAATCCCAACCCACTCGCGCATCTCGACACTTCGCATTTTCTTTGACGGGCCGCAATTGGAATTGGATGCCAAACCGGAAGACGACTTTGTTCGGGTTGAGAAGAAGGAAGAGGCCAGCGTTGCTGTTCGCTCAGCTCCAGATGGCACCATCATCGTGGAAAGGTTGGACGGGCTTGCTGCTATGTTTGGCGGACGTGAGGTTCACACTTCTTCCGATTCCATCCCATTTGTGTTGAACACAATCGCTCAATTCAACCACTACCTCTCCATCTGCCCCCCATGCCCGCCGTCATCCTTTCTGCATACTTTTAAACGTCACACCATGAAGCCACGAGTGGAACTATATCACTTCAAATATGACGACGCTCTGAGGGTGATCCGGGGCGAGAAATCCAAGAACCAGCTCAGAAATGGTGTCGCCCGCTTTTTTTCGCTACCTGTAGATCGCAGGTTTGGCCTCAAAGTAATAAACTCCTCGAGCCGCGAGCTGTACCCCTACGTCTTTTGTTTTGATCCTGCGACCTACGTCGTTCAAGTATGTGTTTCTCCCCGTGCCCGAATCATACTTCTGGAGTTGCTTACTCGCGCGCAGGCACTGTATACGTACTCTCCAGGGGACCGGCCATTCCACCCTGGATCCTCCTTCACAGTAGGATTCGGGAAGAACGGTGGCGCGCCAATCCAGCTTTTGGTCGAGCCTATGAAGAGAGACGCCGCATTCTTTAAGGTCATCATGTGCGAAAGGCCCGTTGATATGCGCCGCGTACTCCAGCCCCATTCTCTCAAAGAGTCTGCCCCATCGCGATTTGCTCCAAATGGCGGCAATGCGGCTGCCATGGAGATTCCAGGGGTATGGGAGACTGAGATCGCAATCTTGTCCATCCAACTTGGTTCTCGCTGGATCTCATGTTGGAAATCGTTCGCTGAATCTGTACTTCGCCGTTTCTCGCTAGTTTAATATCACTACCACATTCGCCGCTTACGCACAAATCTTACACGATTGTGTTGAGTTTGAGAAGTAGACGAGATGAGATTTGAGACAGAGAATATTAATACAACAGACGGTCGAACAGGCTCCTCCCTTGGTAGATATGAACGGCTGCTAATGAAACGTCCCAGACATCAGGTAACGGCAACTTCTCGGCGTCACGCCGCACTATCTCTCGAGAGACGGCCTGTGCGGCTAAATGGTTAAATTCAGGCGCCGGAGATGACTCTTGGGCGCGTAAAGGGGAAGATTGTGGAATGTGGTGCATGTTGATGTCCTTTGTCGAAACGAATAGTTTGAAAAACACCGTATCCGTCAGTTTAAGGCCCCGCGAGGAAGGACAGAAATGCAAAGGCAAGCCACCACCGCTACCGTAGCCGATGGTGATCGAACCATCTGCAGGCAACGGAGGACCTGTCGAACCCATCGGTGGCATCCAGATGCCCTGTGTAGAATTCAGCGCGATATCGATGTGCGACAGACGTACACTTACTGCGATGCTGTAGTCGGAAGGATCGAAACAAAAGAGGTAGGCGTACAGATCCCAACCACTCTTGTTCAGTATCTCGAAACCGTACCGTGAACCCTCCACTAGGTCGAGATGAGCGACGTTGTTCTTGAGAAGATTGCTCATTTTAGGCTTGTAGCGGTGGCCGTATGGCATCATGGGGTACATGAGGAGTTCTACCACCTGGCTCGCGAGCACATCATTCAGCTCCTTAGGTTCCATGTTGGCGGCCGCCGGCTTCTGGCGACCCAAGTGGAAGTAAAAGTGGGCGATGTTATTCAAAACAGAAGGCAAATCGAGTTCGCGGGGGATAGTGGGAATGGTATAATGCCGAGTGTACGGAGCGAGCAGAGGATCCCCCTCACATCTTTCGATGGTAACATCATGGTTGGGATCCGTAGCACGCAGTGCGATATGAGCGTTTTTACGCCCAGTGGAGATGATCGGATATTCTGAGACGGAGTCAAGACATTTGGTGAATTCGGAATGGATCCTGAGGGCGCCAATATTCCAGCGATGGACGCTCGCCCATGGCCGTAAAGGACCTTTCACCGTATTCTCGGTCGTCATCTGGGCCGTGCAGGAGGACGAGATGGGTCCCACAGTGTGGCAGACGAGAATACCCAGTTTATTCCGCCCACACGCGTCCCAAACGGTCATCTCGGTCCCACGTACGAGGCCATGCGCCTCCCCAGCGGAAACCAGATAATCGTGGCCTTGTGCAATGAGCCGAAAGATGCACGGCGGTGGGTCGGTTCGCCGGGAGAACAGGAAAGAATTAACAAAGTTCCCGTCGCATTGCGGGTGCTGGGGGAAACCTGACGGGAACTCGAGAGAGTCCATCAAGGCAGCGTATGTTATAAACGCGATTTTATCTGCGAGGCGGCGAAGTGCACGCGTGAGGGCAGTAGTGAATTGTCCGCTCCTTGGCTTGCCATCACCCTCAACCTCAAACGCGCGCTCTGTGTCGGTGCAGGCTGCGAGAAGAATATGGGAGGAATGATTGCCGCGAAAGCCGAACGCCCCTTTACCAACGTTGGCGTCGTCCAGAATTGCGCTATCGATGTCGGGCGGCAGGGGAATTTGGGTTTGCCCGGCATAACGCGCCCGAAATCCGGGAAGTTCGTCGGTTAGGCCGCGGGAGATACCGCCTGAATGGCAGGAGTCGCAGATAAACGTCTGAGTGTCTCGCCTTCAGAAACGTGTGGAAGAATGAGAAGTGCAAGCTCACGATATTATTCCCCTTTTCGCGAGCCAAAATGAGCAGAAGTGCGTTGATCGTGATGTCCGGAATCCCGTGGACGAGGTCGTCGCCGTCCCCAGTCGCTTCGTCGCTTGGACAAATAGTTTCGACGGTGTCAGAGTCAATGCCCCATCGTGCAGGAGGCTTGACTCTCCCTCCATGGCCAGCGTAGAAAATTATGATCGCATCGTCCTTCTTGATATTACGGTTGTTGATGAGGTGTGTATAAAATGCATTAATGATAGCTGAGCGTGTCGCGTCAGCGTTGCGGAGAGAGAAGATTGCTGTTGAAGGGACGTCTCCGAGGACTTCCGCGAGGCAGGCTTCCATCGCAGTTGCATCGTTAACGGACCCGTTGAGAGGCAATATATTCGGGCATTTGTACTGCAGGCCAGTGAGCTTTCGCGTACACGCACGCACAGAGCCGAATTACGACGAACCTCGTCGATTGCGATAGAAAGTAAGAAGTATCTCGGAGACTCGGCCATTGGTGATAGCGAAAAGAAAGGTAGGAGTAATTGGAAATTGCGTTGCACCTCAGCTTGAGGGTACCTAGGCCTTAAGGATTGCGAAGGTCCCCGAAGGAATGTAATGAGGCAGCCGCATTGAGGATGTGTGGACGGCGATCAATATTCTGTTAGGCGCCTTGGGCCAAGGGTGTGTGCCTAAAAGAACGAAGGTCGCGCCAATCTCACCCTCATGAGCAAGTGCGACATCGGAGCCAATGCTGCAAGAGACGCCGCCGCATCGGGCCGGTTCAGATGATATCTTTGTGACCTAAGTTAGTAGAGGCGGCCCAGCCTTGATACTTCGGTCTGTCGCACCATAGAAGCGTGCGGAATGTGTGCGGCGTTGTGCTATAACGGAGTCCTGGCGACGGCAACCGCCGCGCACTTGCGAATGGCCGGCCTGATGGATCGCCGCGGAAAGGATGTTTCATCGGAACGGATTGGATCCAAGAGGGTTTGAAAACCCGAAATATATACAGTAGGTCGGTTTTTTTTTTTCAGAGGGTCGGGCCTACTCCCCCCCCTCCTACGTAAGCGATTTGTAAGCAACACGTGCCATCAATTCCCTTTTCCGGACGCCACCCCACAGAAACCTCGGAAGTAACCTACGCTGGCCCTGTATACCGCCGTTTCCCCCCTCCACAGGCAGCACACACCCAACCCTTCCCCCCGTGCTCGCTTCCGACACACCGTTTGCTGGTGATTTGTTCGCATTCGGGGAAGGTTGAGCCTCATTCCGTGTGATCCGAGGCTGTGATGCTTCCCGCACTACAGACAAATATCACCACACACATCAGAGATTGATCAGAGACACCCAAAATGAGCTTTAGGTTGACTTGGGCGAAGTTTTCGTGCTTCCACAGCATCCGCAGACCTCTAAAATGGAGTTGCGTAAAAGGGTATAATTTTTTTTTTTCGCGGTCGGAGGGGTCCTCCCCCCCCCTACCATATATGGAAATTTCTTATCATTGGACCCTCTTGATTGGATCTTGAACTATTTCCAGAACCGGAAGATTGGAAAAGGCCAGGAGACCAACCTAGCCGGCGTTATGACAGCCTACTAGAGATCGATATCTTATCGATATCTGCTTGGATTTCTGGTCACCCAGAAAGGCATTGGTTGAGAGAGTTACACCCAGGAGTACCTCGTCCGAAGTCGATTCACGCGGCACGCCAAGTCTGTGGAGTCTGAAGTGACCGTTGCGTCCTCAGTTTGGGGGACAGTGATGCATCACCAGCAGACTATCGACCGACCAAGATGTATCAATGTCGAAGGTCAGAGACCTGTTTTGATGCATCTTCTCAGCAACACTTACTTGGGACACGCACCGGGTGATCCCGAGATGAGATAAGCAAACGTGATCTGATACACACCTACGTCCGAGTCGGCCGCCGTGCATTTTATTTGCATTTTATCCACAAAAACACGCTTGGAAGCCCCTCAAAAATACGAACAATAGAGCTTATTAGCAAGTGATGATAAATGGATTTTTGTATATCAAGTCTCGCGCCGGTTCGATCGTGGGCCCTTTTACTCCACAACTGTTCCCGGACTTGGACCAGTTTATGTTCGATTACCGGACCAAACTCCACCTACGAAGACGGTTTGTTCTGCAGTATAATCCCCTGTACAATGGCAATGACTGTGTGCTGTCCCGGAGGCTCACGAGGGCCTCCGACGGCAGAAAACAAAACAAAAATTGCAGAGTGTGGAGTCTCCGTGGAGTAGTCTTTGTTTAAGTGGGGCTTCGATTTTTTGACGAAAAACGTTTTTCATCACTTGCTACTAGATAAGCTCTAATTCGAAAATTTCTCCCTAAGACTGTGGGACATGTCACATGCTTCCGTTTTGGGACTTTCGGGCGATTATCTGTCTGCTGGTATCTCATCGCCGCGCCGCCATCCAATCTGGAGGCTATCTGAAGGCGTGAGACTGGCCGCCGCCGCCACACGCTGGTTTGTTTACGTGCTGTCGTCGCGACTCCGTCGGTTCACCGCTGGCTGTGCTGGGTTGTTACCTGCCAGTGGCTGTGACATGGCCTTAAAATCCTCAAAATGATCTTTGTGCTTGGCACAACGTCCTACAGCGCACTGACACAGGAGTGTCCTGTGTGCACCAACCATCTCCGTGCCTGAAACCTCCCCGACACGGTGCTGACGTCCCGCACAGCACCAGGACATACCCAGTGCACGCCGTGCCTCGGGCTCTTCACGCCAACACATTTTATGCGCGTCATAGAGCAGCAGAGCGCGGTGGATCGATATCGCGGTGGATGCCCTGCGGCCGTTAGGACCCGCGCGATGCCTGCTTCGATGCAATGGCGCTGCGTGGCGGAGGGGGCAGGTGCGTCGCTACGTTAACTCGCAGCACAGGTGCTGATCGCCCCCGCCGCGGCCCTCGCCTACCACTCCCCCGCAAACCGCGCGCTTGCCGCCGCGCGCGCCTCGCGACACCCTGGAGCCCGCTACCACGACCTCACGGCCCCTTCTTGTGCGCTGCTGCAAGGGCCGCGGTGCAGATCGCGGTGCGCGGTGCATCAGCGCGGCCTCTTCGTGTTTGACGGGCCGAGGCGACGGCACACGCGCGGACGCAGACACGGTACGTATTCCTCGCCGCACGATACACGTCGCAAATCGCACAGCCGCTCCGCTCGCGGTCGGGCAAAGTGGGGCTCGCAGCACGATGGCCACAACGAGCCTCACTAGCGGCATGTGGAGGAGCGCGCGCGGGCCTCCGTTGGCGGCCTCTCTCGGTCCCCTTCCTGCCCTGGCGCGCCGTGTGAGCAATACGAGCTCAACCTCGGCGATACGCGCCTTCCAACGCGGCACCGGGAGCCTCCGGCGCACTGCAGGGTTGCAGGCACGCGACCTCATCCACGGGTAGGGAGGAGAATGCAGCGGGATGTCGGTGGTGCATCGGAAAAGGAAAACAATGGGTACCACCGGCAGCGCAGCCTCGGGGTCGCGGTTGGCGGTGGGCTCAACAATACAGAGGCAGGCTTTGCATGAGGGTGGGGGCGGGTAACGAGGGGGCGCCACCGCTACGAGCTGCCGTTGCGAATAAAGGTGGAAAGAGCTGCTTGAGAATTGTCATCTCGGACGAAATTTAGGGGAGATAAGCCTTCAGCGAAGTTCAAAGTATGTAGCAGACGGTAGCGACGCAGCTGCTGCAGCGCGCCGCCCGGGCGGCCCGAACGGTGGGGGCGGGTGGGAACGGCAGGGCGGCCAGGCGGGGGCGGTAGGAACCCGAAAGCCAGAAACGAGGAGGCCGTGAACTGCGGAAAAGTATCCTGGATCCCACAAATTCTCGGCGGGCAGGCTGTAGAACGGCGCCGGAGCAAGCGGCGGGATTTCCGACCCGACCAGAATCGGAGCAATATCAATGGCACGACAGAATGCTCAAGGAGCTACTTGAGGTCTATAAGGGTTAATTGCATACGAGGGGTATATGGACCGGCACCAGGGAGGCGGCAAACCGGTAAGTAGGAGGAAGGGTTGATGGGACAGTGGAGGACTAACATGTGCAAGCACCGACCCGATTGGGCAAGCTGCATTATGTATGGCGGAGACGAGCGGAGATTCGGCAAGCCCCGAACTTTGCTTCTTGCCTTGTACCATCCTGTAGTAGATGGGTAGTACCCGGTATGCACCCATGCCTGCACCTCAGTAATCCTGACCGCCTCCCCGCGTCAACTCGGGTATTTCTTGCCCCCAATTGCCCCTCAGGTCTTGGCTGACTTGGCATTAGAGAGTGCAGTGAGCGGCTCATCCGAGGATCTCAAGCGCCTGTTACATCTAATTCCCAACGACCGTGCGCCACAATCGCTGGCATTGCTTCCCGTGTTCTACGTTATTCTGGACTCGACAGACATTCCGACAGAAGATTCGCTCGCAGATCTTCCAGAAACGCGCATCGCCCTCGTCATCTCTGTCCTCCATGCAATCATTTCAGTAGAGGTGCCGGCTGGTGCCGGTCCACAGCTCTGGGCCCGCTTGTTCAGCTGGTTTACATAACTTCCTCTCCACATTTCGCTCCCGCCTTCCACCGCTACTTCTGCCTCCCAAGGAGTATCTCTGCTTCAGTTTTCTTTGGGCTACATTTCATTTCGGGAACGAAAAACATAGCCAGTGCTACGGATGGGTTCTTCATCTTCCTCTTCGAGTTCTGGCGACATGCTCTCACCCTCCACGAGCGTGATACTGGGCTGCTCGCAATAATCCGCTGGATAGTTGGTATTACCCGCATAGATTGCAGGATCCTTGACGAGATGTTCGAAGGGCCGGGGGGCGATATCAACGACCTCGCTAGAATGCTGGTCGACCACATTCAGCTCATTGTTCCCAACGGAATACCGCCATTTCCCTCAATAACACGCGGACTCTTTACTTTCATGAACGCCCTAGACACGGTCAGAACCAAACTCCGAGAGGAAGCGGACACTGCAATAATGCTCTTCTTCGAGCCACTCCGCAACTGTGACGCTGTCCGACATATCACCACCGCAATGTGCGAAATCGGACATTTACCTCCGGTACCTCATCTCCCTCACCGCACACCCCGACACAGACTACTTTGTTTTGTTCGAATATACTGGCGCCGACGTCCATGTGACTGTCCAATCCTTCCTGTCGACCTCCGAAGACTATGACATCCTCACGACCGCTGGAGCTGAGTGGCTTGACAGTGTGGCGCGCGCGCGACGAAGCAAGGGGCGGATGACGCTCCATCTGATGCGCCTGCACGAGGGCGGGAAAGTGCGCTATTTGATAGTGCCCCTGCGCACGAATACCTCCATTGCACATGACGGATCGCGTCAGATTGCCGCCGTGCTATCACCCACTACAGATGTTCTCGACATGGACCTCGACGATGTGCGGAACCCTTTAATCTCCGCTCTCGATGAAATCCACTGTCCAATTGTAAGCTCGCCTTTGCCTCTCACCGTCTATTCGAACTTGCCATCATATTGCTTGGTGCACAAGCCTAATCCGTGCCGTATTTTAGGTTTGTGGAATTCAGTTCCTTTAATCATCAGTTTTGAATGTCTTGTCTAGGTATTAAATCTTACCGATACGGAAAGAAAATCTGCCACCTAGATAGCGTACCGAGCCGTGTGAAACAAAACACGCGACACAAATGGTCACACCACGGGACTGTGACTCGCTGCAATCTGAACGAACACCGCGCCGCGCCACGTCTTTCTCCTAGTTCAGGAATGAGATGAATTTGACACGTAAGTGCACTACGTAATGGAAAATCGCTACAGGTATTGGTGGGAAAATGTAAATGAATCTGGTCTCCATGACGAAGTCAACAGATAATTAGACGGGATGTCGTTTTTGGTCCATTGCAATGTCCTTCACTGTAGGCTTGGGATGCTGTTCGCAGCGGCTGGTCCAAGAGGGTTTGAAAACCTGAAATATATACAGTAGGTCGGGTTTTTTTTTTCAGAGGGTCGGGCCTACCCCCCCCCCCTCCTACGTAAGCGATTTGTAAGCAACACGTGCCATCAATTCCCTTTTCCGGACGCCACCCGACAGAAACCTTGGAAATAACCTACGCTGGCCCCGTATACCGCCGTTTCCCCCCTCCGCAGGCAGCACACACCCAACCCTTCCCCCCGTGCTCGCTTCCGACACACTGTTTGCTTGTGATTTGTTCACATTCAGGGAAGGTTGAGCCTTATTCCGTGTGATCCGAGGCTGTGATGCTTCCCGCACTACAGACAAATATCACCACACACGGTCACATACATCAGAGACGCCCAAAATGAGCTTTAGGTTGACTTGGGCGAAGTCTTCGTGCTTCCACAGCATCCGCAGACCTCTAAAATGGAGTTGCGTAAAAGGGTATAATATTTTTTTTTCGCGGTCGGAGGGGTCCTCCCCCCCCCTACCATATATGGAAATTTCTTATCATTGGACCCTCTTGGGCTGGTCCCAATGATTTTATGTGCTGCTCCAAAATGTCTTTGTCAATGGCAGCAAGCCTAGTGTCAATCCTGGCAACATCTGTTGCTTGCAGTGACCTTTCAAACAGTGGCCGAGCTGCTGACCAAAGTTCCACTGCCTTGGAAACATGTCCCCTTTTGTTTGCAATGTCACCGAGACGAAGCATGCAGTCTGCTCTACTATGATGAATATCCATCTGCGTGAATGTCTCTAGTGCTACTTCGAAAAGGCTATGTGCTGTGGCTTCATTTCCCTCAAGTATGAATATGTCTCCCAGGAAACAGATTGCCTTGTGCATTGGTAGTTTCTGGTGTGTTTTCTTTGCATATGCCAAGTAGATTATTGACCATGTGTATGGCCAATTGAAGTCGGCAGAAGTCCAGCGACTGACATCAGCAAGTCTTTCCAAACAGTAGGCCACGGTATAATCATCTTTGCCCCAAGATAACCTCAGAAATTGCTGAAATACAATCTTCGCTGCATTCTTCTTCTTTTCTCTCAGATTTAGGTCTGCCAGTACAATATCACAGTAACCCATGCTAACAATGGATTGCATGGAACTCAAAATTGTCTTTGATTTGTCCAAGTTCAAATGGACTTCCCTCTCAGTTGTTCCAATTATCACATCAATCTGTGCAATATTCAGCAGACTCATGGCATAATTGTATGGATCTTTCCGTGCAGACGTATTCTGGATAACTTTGATGTGAATACTGCGAGCCTCAGTATACTCTGATCTGGAACAGTAGGCATTTGCTTCACTGATCATGATTTGATAGTTGATAGAACCTCCATCCATGCCATAAAGCTTCAAAAGATGTCTTGCTTTCTGCCATAAAAAAGTGGCAATTTGATAATTGCCTAGATATTGATGCATGCCACACTGGTTATCTAATGCAATTGCTTCTTGATATAAATTCCCAGCCAGCTGTGCAGTCTGTTGTGCTTGACAAGAATGCATATAAGCTCCATGGTAATCCCCAATTGCATACTCCAGATATGCCATGTTATTCAACACACGTGCCTCCTGGCTACCATCTGCACAAGCTCTTGCCAATGTGAGTGCCTTGTTAAAGAAATCCATACACAAATTTATGTTGGACATAAAATTGTGGTAGTACCCTCCAACTGCAAGATAGAATTTAGCTACCATTATCCTATATTAGATAAATATCTTGTTAAATTAGATCATAGACTCACAGCCAACGAGTGCATCATGAAAATTTGCCAAGTGATACACACCTTTCTGAATGAGGTGTTCTGGATCAGAAATGGGACATTGTTCTGCTGTAAGAAACATCTCAATGATGAAATGTGTTTCTAATCTGTGATCAGACAGTTGAGGAAGCATGACCGGAATTTTATCCATGAACACAACAGCATCATGTCCACTGTGTCGTTTGAAAGAATTGAGAGATAGTGTGCAGTAGATGGTGTCCACCAGATCAGCATTGTCTTGATGCAAGCCAAGAAGCAAGATATGGTGTAGGTTGCCAAGATTGGAAGTTATTCGATCAATCATTCCGTTTACTTGTGCCCCAAAATGTTTTCGGTACAAATCAAGCATTGAATGAAAGTGCTTTTGAAGAGGCTGCACTAGTGATGGAAGAGGTGGATATATGTGCTGCATGTGTTCCCTGATTGGGACCAGGACCTTCAGTCTCTTGCTGTCCCTATATGCTAGTGATGTTTGAAGTAAGACAGCTTTGCATGTCAAGATGTTGTGGATCGGGAGATTGCTCTGGAGAAGTTCAATATCTGAAAGACCATCTGGAAGAATTGAGAGGAGACTCAATAGTTCTTTGGCCCCAGATGTCATTCGAGGACTTGAAAGTGAGACAGAAATTGATGAATCCAAGTTGGAGCTCTTGCCACGACCTTCTGAAAGTAGAGATGTCTTTTCTGTCTTCCATCGGTTCAAAACACTAAAGCAGCCTTCATAGTGGACCAGATGGGCAAGGAGCTCTACAGCAAGAGGCATGTTATCTGTAAGCTCAAGAAGCAGAGTAATGTCCTGGTTATCATGGACATCATCCGTGATATCAATAAAGGTCTTCCGAGCTGCATCCTGAGAAAGAGGATTCAATGGCGGTAACAATGGGCGAGTCCAGTGGACTTTGGCTGGCCGCTCTGCCCCTCGCATTGTGATCTAGGCCCCATCAGTAAAATAGCTTATAATGCTATTAGATGCTTACTATCAGTGCAAGATGTGTGACATCAGTGAGAAGAGACAAAAACTCTTCAACACCACCACGGGACTCCACTCTCTCCCATGATGTTTCCAGATTGTCCAAGACCAGGAGACAAGGTGGTCCACCAGACAAGTACTGAACAACAGGCTTGGTGAGGTCTCTTCCTGGGTTTAATCCTATACTAAACCCAATCAGAGCAGCCAACTCAATGCAGGTGGTCGCTGAATCACAGGCCACAAAGATCCTATGTTCATAGTTATATGGAATGTTGGGGTGGTGGAGTGCAACTTTTGCAAGACTTGTTTTCCCTATTCCACCAGGACCCAGAATTGCTATCCTGGGTGATTCTCCAGTGAGATTTTTCAGGATGTTACTGAGTTCTGATTCACGACCATGGAATATCTTTGGCTTTGCTGGCATCATTGAAAATGAATTTGAGCTTTGAGAAATAATAAGCCCTTGATTGTAAGGGTAAAGTGATGTCTACCTTAGTTGTGAGTCATTGCCCAATTGGTACATCTAATTTTTGAATAATGAAAATTTTGTCACAGTGATCAGGATGCACATACAGAAGAGGAACTGTCTGAACTTGAGTCATCTAAAATATTTGAAATCAGGTCCAGCAGTTCCTTGTGCATATTTCGTGCCATCTCCTGGACTTTCAGAGTATCTGTGAGAACCATGGAACCTAATTCTATCTAACTTTTGTTAAGCTGCTACAGGCAAAGGTGGGTTGCAAGATAATACTTGCTTTAAACACCTCTGAAGCCTCCTGTAACCCTGCACGACACTCAGTGAGCAGCATGCTCATCTCATTTTGGTGGAGGAACTGCTTGATTCTGTTGCCATCTCGCTGGCCTTCCAGAAATGTGTGTATCTTGCGCAGTGTTCTAGGTCATCAGTAAGTTTTAGAGCTGGCTCAAGACATGAGGGGGGGAGGGAAATACTCTGTGAACTTTCCAATCTGATCGAGAGTTACAGGTGGAAGGCTTCCTGCAGGCTCAGATTGTATATGAAGCTTGACAATAGCATAGAGCATTTTGTGTATGTTCTCCAGTAGCTGGACACATTCATCAGTGTTCCTTTTCACATTCTGACAAACCGAGTGAGCTTAGTAGGATGTTTTACTGTGATATATTACCTGTACTGCAGAGATCAAAGCCAGAGTTGTGTTTGAAATGGCTTGCAAGAAAGGAGTGCCAAAACCAGCATGGAGCTCATCCACGAGAGTGAGAGCCGGAGTCAAGCAGGCAGTTATGCTCGTCAGCCGGATACTGCTGGTGGTAGATCTGCGGGGCATTGTGGAGTGATTTGACTGCCCCAAGGTCCATGCACTATATGTCTCGTTGGGGAAGTAAGTAGTGGCAACCATCTGTCATGGCGAGACGTCTTAAATTAGGCATGTTGCTCCCGTAACCAATTGAGCTCCTACGTGGAAATGGAGATCATGAGTTGTGTCACAGGAAATACAAGGACAACGATTCAAACTCACAGGATTTTTGTTTAATTCAGCCATCATGTGGCACATGCCCTAGTAGATGTTGAACATTGGTTTGGTGTCCCGCGGTCTCCCTCATCATGCACCTGCGTGATCAAATTTAATTTATGTAATATCTGTCACACAGCCCCAAATTTCCTCCAAAACAGGATCACAAGCCGGTGATTTATGTTGTCCTGAATTTTGGTGGCTAGATGGCTCGCAAATTACATCCCCGGTCGAACCGAAGAAAAATACCGCAGTGAATAAGGACCCAGTCAATGATTACGGAGTCTGAAATCATGATTCAACCAAAAAGAGTTCAAATTGTCCGGGATGACAGATATATCCAGATAGCATGAGTAGTGGCGTATGAGCTAATTCCGGACAAGGGAGTCATGCCGTGGCCAGTAGCGAATGTGACACTTCACACCGGATAAATAAAATTTTTGACCTAGGTTGAAATGTTAGTTGAAATTGTATAAATTGGTAACCAAATCAAAATTTATAGAAAACTGGTCTATTCATTGGGTCTGAAACTGCAACAGAAGTGGCCGCAATCAGCAGCCTTCAGCAGTCCTTTCATAACTTGCTGACAATGAATAAATACCTGGGCTTCGAAAGAGCTGCTGATTGCGGCCACTTCTGTTGCAGTTTCAGACCCAATGAATAGACCAGTTTATAAATTTTAACTTGGTTACCGATTTATACAATTTCAGCTAACATTTCAACCTAGGTCGATTGTGAGGGCAAGTTGGCAGGCAACATTGCCCAGAGGAATGCTACTCGCGCACTCGTGCTCATGAGCAAGAGGGTGGTTTGAGTTTGACAACTGGAAGAGACTCTGAGTCGAGAAGAGGTTATGCACTAGCACTGTACTTTTTCTTGAGTCAAGGGTCGTCGGAAAATGCCGAAACATCCATGGTTCATGCCGGTGCAGGCCGGCAGGGCCCGAGCAAACTGTCAGCGACACCGTTGATGCGACGCTCCCGGATCTCTTCGGCAGCTGCGGCTTCCCGGCTACTTGGCTCGCGGCTCACCGGCGGTGAGTGGGAAACGTCGGACTATGGTTCGGCGGGTCCTTGGTGGGCGCAGCGGTTTCGGCCTTCTCCAATTCACGTCAATCCTGACCGCATGGACTGTGGCTTAAGGTGACTGAGCCGCTGAGGTTCAGCTCCAGCGTTCATTAATCAGAGTTTCGGCTAGCTTCTTTGCCCTAGATGATGATGCAGTTGATTTATTGTACTGTAACCAAGTGAGCCGGCTAAGATAAACCACGTCTGGTATGCGCGCGACCGCGGAATTATTCCTGGAACGAAACTTGCTGGCTGTCAAGGACCCCGACAATTTTCAACCCGACTTTGTACACTTATAACACCGGACACCAATGATTCCAGCACAGCCCAGTGGATGCATCATTCCTTGCCTCTATCTAAATGACTCGGAATTACTCACTCGCGGTGTTTCTTCGAGGGAAGTTTCCTTGGTATTACTTAGTTGAACTTCTTCATTTCATATTTCATCTTGAACATTCCCATTGTCATTGTTCGCGTTCAATTTTAGTTCCGTTTACCGCGGGCGGATCCAGGTGTTCCTGTGATAAATGAGTGACGGACGGAATGAAACTGTCCAACTTATGTTCACGTCGAACACCAATCAGACGGCCGTTGAACGGATGAGATTTTTATCAGCATCGCCATGGTGATTTCGCACGGAACTCGTGCCGAGTGGCCGAGCCTTGTTTTCATTCTCACCACCAACAAGCGCCCAAGTATGCTGCGCTCGTTCGTCCTGGCCCTCGCCTGTTTCCACACAAACTCTCGGGATTATGACCTCTTGGAGGCCGTCGAACACGCGGTGTGGCCCGCCGTGAGCCTAGCACCTCCAGCAGGTCCAATCACGCACCTCCCACCCGAGCTCGTGCACCTCATCATGGCCTATGTCGACCCCACTATGCTGGCGAACTGCAGCTTGGTATGCACGGAATGGATGGCACATGCGCGCCGTCGCATGTTCTCGCGCATATCAATCTCCCTGTCCAACGCCCACCGCTTCGGCCGCCTTTTCGTGCCACCATCTCGTGCCAGCTTCGCACCCTATGTGCACGGAATAGAGCTGGACCACAAGATAGTCGGGGACTTCTGGACGTCCGACGTCCTCCCCAAGTTCATCGTCAACTTTCCGCATCTAACCACTCTCATCCTCTTCGGCCTGGTCCCCAAGTCGCTGCCGAGTGCTTTTCAAGTTGTTACGCACCTTGAACTGAACTATGTGTGCATCGCGCACCCGGACCGCTTGGCGAGCTTTATATCGACCTTTCCTCGTCTGGAAACGTTGAAGCTGACGCAGGAGAAGGGACCGTACTTCAACTTCGGTCCTCTCTCTGGCGAACGCCGCCCACCCTCACGTCTCCGCGGAGTGGATCTCGATAGTCCACTTCTTCTACACTGGATCGCTTCGGCTACTCCGTCGCCCCTCATCGACGCTATTCGCTTGGAGATTTCTCATCCCGAGACAACGCTAGCGATGGACTCTATTCGGTCCCTGTCGCCCTCCCTTCGAGCCTTGGACCTTACGTTGTCGGATCTCGATGTTGGAGGTGCGTCCTTCCCCGCTCCAATGACCTCGGCAGCTGAGCCTGATTAATGCATGTCCACAGCGTCGTTCCTTGGGACGAATCATCTCAATGTAATCAAGAAGCTCCGTACGCTCCGCATTCAGGCGGACCACTCCCAGGCCGCGCAGATCCTCCTAAAAGTCCTGTCAGACATCGACACATCACACCTCGAGGAGATCTCCCTCGACTTCGCGATTCCCTACCTCGACAGCCCCGTGCTCATGCTGCTCCCCTGGGACGAGCTGGACACGGCACTTGCGGCGCTGCCGTCACTGCGGCGCCTCACGGTCGTGAAGGTGCTTGTAAGCCCGCAGGGCTGGCGCTCGCGTATCAACCAGCGCACGGTCCTGCTTGACGCCGTCAGTCGTATGCCTCTATGCCGCGATTTCGGCGTGGGGGTCCTCCCACCTGATTTGGATTCTCGGCCACCGAGCCGAGCTGCGGGGAGCCCGCGGCACCTGCCAGACTTATACGGGTACTGAGGTCACCGCCGCCGCCACCACGAAACGCCACGCATCCCTATAATTGGCTATTCTCTCTCGTACCGCGTACATCGACACCGAACACGACTAGGTCGAAAGTGGCCGGGTAGGTAACTGCCTTTATGCTGTCAGAAATATTGGGTGGACTCTCTCAATGCACGCAAACGCGATCGCATCCGCCAGAAGGTTTACATATGTATATCCGGAAACTCAGGACGGGACTTTGGATGGATTTACATTATGCGGGATTGCATTCACTATGTACGCGCGCTAATTTATGAATAGACAATGTACATTTTGACGAGATGCTATACATGATTCCGAGATGAAGAAGGGAAATTTAGAGAGCAGCCAGACCGAGCCCACTGAGCAGCCCGCCGACGATTCCGCCTACAGGGATCAAGCTTCAGAACAGATGAGGATGCATCGGCGCATTTTGAACATAGTACTCACATGCCGCCAACAAGGGCGAGGACGGGAGGGAGAATGCCGCCGAGTCCCGTGAGTAGCCCCGTCGGTGCTCCGTCGAGGGGGGTGAGCAGCTCGTCGAGGCCGACTTTGGGGACAAGCTTGTTGAGAGCGGTGTTAACGCTCTGATGAGCGACTCATCAGCACACGATTCAACCGTCGGAGAAATAGAAAATAATGAACATCCAGGATGCTCGCAACGAAAGTGGCGAGGTCCTCGTTGGCGACGCCGGCGTCGCCGGGGGACAGAGAGGTGAGGGAGGTAGTTGCGGTGTTCAGCGCGTTCGCCAACTCCGCGGGGAGAGGGGCGACGCTACCTGCGCTGCCTGCTGGACCCTCGGCGGCTACGATCGAGTCTGCAGGAAAAACTAGCCCGTGATGGTGAAACGGTAGTTGAAAAAGTGACTGGCCGATTCCACGCAAAATTGCGTCTACCGCAACTTTGAGCGTCTGGAGGACGGAGGAGACGGTGAGAGGGAGGACGGAGGTGTTGGGGACAGTGTCGCGAGAAGGTGTAGGGCTGGCGCTGGTGAAGATGCCGAGGGCGAGGACGAGCAGTGAGGAAGAAAACGTCATCTTTGGTGTTTGGAGGTGAGATAGTGGTTGGATAGGTAAGTAGTTGGGCTCCTTCGCTGGATGAAGAAATTCAACCTTGAATCGACCTCTTTTATACCTCGTCCATCCGATCCCGTTCAATATTCGTGGAGCAAAAGGTGGAGTAGAGAATGATGAAAGCCCAAGAAAAGTGGCAGAAATTTGTTGAATTCATGCTACAGCGGAGAACATAGGAGGAGACACCGGCGGCATTGAGGGGATTCATGTGGAGTGCTGAGATAGCCCCCACTCGGTCAGGGGCCCCAGGTCGCAAAGTTGAACATGAATTCCTCGTTTCACATGGCAAAGTGCTTGCCACATTTTTGCCATTTTTAGGCAGACTGGTAACGAGTCTAGGAACCCAACTACTTACCTATCCAACCATCACCTCACCTCCATATACCAAAGATGATGTTCTCTTCGCACTCGGCATCTTCGCCAGTGCCAGCCCTATTATGCCTTCCCGCGACACCGAGGTCGCTGCCCGGGACACCGTCCCTAACACCTCCGTCTTCCCTCTCACCGTCTCCTCCGTCCTCCAGACGCTCAAAGTTGCGGTAGACGTAATTTTGCCTGGCATCGGCAAGTCACTTTTCAACCACCGTTTCACCATCGAGGCCTAATTTTATCGTAGACTCGATCCTAGCCGCCGAGGGTCCAGCAGGCAGCGCAGGTAGCGTCGCCCCTCTCCTCGCGGAGTTGGCGAACGCGCTGAACACCGCAACTACCTCCCTCACCTCTCTGTCCCCCGGCGACGCCGGCGTCGCCAACGAGGACCTCGCCACGCTCGTTGCGAGCATCCTGGATGTTCATTATTTTCTATTTCTCCGACGGTTGAATCGTGTGCTGATGAGTCGCTCATCAGAGCGTTAACACCGCTCTCAACAAGCTTGTCCCCAAAGTCGGCCTCGACGAGCTGCTCACCCCCCTCGACGGAGCACCGACGGGGCTACTCACGGGACTCGGCGGCATTCTCCCTCCCGTCCTCGCACTTGTTGGCGGAAAGCTAGTACTTCGTTCAAAATGCGCCGCTGGATTCTCACCTTTCCTTCAGTTTGATCCGTGGGCGGAATCGTCGGCGGGCTGCTCAGTGGGCTCGGGCTGTCTGCTCTCTAAATTTCCCGTCTTCATCTCGGCATCATAAGTAGCTAGCATCGTGTCAATATGTACATTGTCTCGCATCTGCTTATAATGCGAGTAAAATAATGAACCAAAGCCGTCAGTTTCGGACTTCGGCCAAAGCTACGGCGGGGTCATGGGCGCACATCGAACTACACCAAGAAAGGACCGCCCGAAAACAGGCAGTATGGGAAATGACCGCCAGATGAGGGATTGTTGAATCTGTGCAAATAGGTGGACTCAGATACTCTGCTTACAATACGAGCAACTTTGGGGGGCAAAAAGTGCGGACTATCCTCTTGTCAATACATTCAGGTCCCACGATTATTCATGAAATGGAGAGAAAACACCCTTCACCTGCATGCATCGACGGGGAGCCGAATCCCCTGCAACTGAGTGCTTATTCGATTATGTTACGGGTTGTAGATTCCAGTACACCGATACTTTCTGGTTCATTGAAGAAGAGAAAGAATGAAACAGAAAAAGGAGTAAAGCCCCGGACGCCCACGACCCTTTCGGTTTGGTTCCATGAACTGTTCAAGCCAGATATGAAAGGGCCAGATTCAAATACTAACCATTCCGACTGTGATCACGACATGTACATAAACTGCCAAATCACTTACCATTAAATATGAGGACGATCCCAAGAATTAGACTGGAACGACCGCATCTCGAGCCGGCGGACTACGCAGCCCCTCCATCACCCGCAGGTGCCTTAGCATTTCGATCCACCGCATCCACGTCTGTGGCGGGCAGCGGCAACCCCATCGGCCCAAGCCCGAGACCTAAGCCCGGCACCGGCACACCGACTGCCTTCCGTTCGCGGCGCTTCTCCCTCCGGCGCTCACGCGCCTGCCGCTCAGCGAGCTCCGCCTCCACCCACGCCTGCACGCCGTACGCCGCCTCCACCGGACGCGTCTTGTACCCCTGCAGATACCCCTGCAGCTCTGCCGTGCTGAACCGCTCGGGAGGCACGCCCGCCGCAAAAACCTCCGCGAGCGCGTCGATGCCCTTTTCCACGGAGAAGCGCGCGCTGGGGAAAAATCGCAGGAAGAGCGCGTGCGCCTGCGGCGGCGTCGTCAGCCCGTATGCGATCTTGAGGTCGATGCGGCCCGGGCGGAGGAGCGCGGGGTCGAGGCGGTCGATGTAGTTCGTCTTCGATGTTAAAATGAGGTTTTTTAGGACAGCAGGAGATCAAGGGGGAACAAGACACGCACAGTCGCGAAGAAGAGCTTGCCCTCCTCGCTGCCGACGCCGTCGATGACGTTCAGCAGCCCGGAGAGCGTCACCTTTGAGCGCGTTGTGGAGCTGTAGCCCCCCGGGACGCCGAGCATCGTGCGCCTGTCGTCACTGTCCTCGTCGTCACGCGATGCAAAGGCGCAGTCGATGTCCTCGATCAGCAGCAGCCCGTGGTTCGGGATGGAAGACGCCGCGCGCTGTAGGAACCCGTCGTCGACGCTGACACAGAGTGAGCTAGACGTGCGGTGCAGTGGGGAATACGCACGAGTGGGACGCGAGGGACAGCGAGTAGATCTCGAGGTTCAGGGCACCCGCGAGCGCATAGATCGTCGAGGCTGGGTGTGGATGTTAGTTCACTGGTGCACTTCGAAAAGGCGAGCGGCATACTTTTCCCTGTACCGGGTGGGCCGTGCAGCAGGTACCCGCGGCGATGCGGGATGCCGGCCTCGATATACCAATTTTCGGTGTTCAAGAACTCTTGCGCGTCCTGCACGAGCGAGTCGATGACGCCGGGTGGGAGGATGATCGAGCTGCAGGATAGTGAATAAAAATTATTCAAGATTGGACTTGAGTGGTCACCTGAGCGGCCGGCGGATTTTGTGCTTCACGGTGGTCCAGGTTTGTCCGGGACCGTAGTGGTTGTGCTTCAAGGAAAGGTCAACGATGAGCCGAGGGCGATAATATGACTCACAGAGTCGGACAGGTGTATCACAACATTCGGGCGGTTGACTTCCAGATAACGCAGCCGCGCGTCCTCGACAAGGTCCGACAGCACGTTCATGTCGAGCGTGTATACCCTAGCAGAGCAGTCTGTTAATGACAACGGCGAAGTGGGAGATCTCCCTACGTAATGAATATGCTGCCGACTTCTCCGCCGTACGGCCCTGGGTAGGGGTACGGCCCCACGTCGCCATCGGCACCAGCGCCATTCCCGCTGCGTTTGACCTCAACCCAGTAACCACGCCAGCGGAAGAGCTGCGGCGTCTTGTAGGTCGGCACATACTCGGCGTTCTCCTTGACGGTCGTATCGGACGCGGCACGCACAGCCCATTTGCGGCGCGAGTTGCTCGCACTGACAACAAACTCGCGTGAGCGCCGCCAAACATTTTCTTGTGTCTGTATATATCGGCATCAGGACGCGAATTTTTCGATGAGGAAGAGGAGAATCACGAGGAACAGCACTATCCACTCGTAGGAAGGGTCTCCCTGGGTGAATCGTACGGTGGTGGAGTACCCTGCAGAGTATTAGTTAATATTATTTCACGTCCCTTTCCGGCAGTGGAGCGGCGCACGAATTCCAAAGCGTTCGATAAGCCAGCGAAATAGACGTCTTCCCGTTTCGACAAGAGATCCGAGGAATAACAGTTTCAGACTAGATCCAAGGTAGGACTGAGAAAACAGGCCGAGTGTCGAGCCAAGACCCAGTGAAGATGCGACATGTCCATGGGCCTGCATCGGAGGTTGCTCGGGGGGTCTTGAAGCCGCTCGACCGAAGATCATATGCAGGAAAGCGGGAACTGACATAAAAAGTAGCCTGCAGATGAGGGCAGGAGTCAAGAAGGAAACAAGCGCTTGTGCCAGCGCGCCGAGCGGCTGTGCTCAAGCGCTGGTGATTGGTGATTGCCGAGAACGGCTCGGTTGAGGTCTGACAAGCTGTTGAATCAGGTAAGGTGACCTCGTGAGTCACTGGCAGCAAGCACATAAGGGTCTAGCGCACAGCTTATTCCTTCGGCAACGCAAATTTTCGGGACCATATCATGATCACAAGTTGCACAGCAAGCAAACCATCTTTCAAACCACCACCATTGTATCCTCGGATTTTATTCCCCAGACATGGCGCGAAAAAAGGGCGAGGTGCGGTTGAATTTGAGCTTACATATTGAATAGGCTGAATTATCCATACATCATAGCCCCGTAGAAGTAGCGGCGGCAAGAGCAACTGTGGATGGCGCCCATTCCGAAGAGCGCCTCGTACAAATATAATGGGTGCGCAGAAAGCCCGTCTTGCACGATCCTGTGCTCATTATCTGTAGGCATCACAAAACCCGCGATTCAGAGGCTTGCGCGGCGGGGCGGTGTCAAGCGGACTTCCAGTATGATGTGCGAAGATATGCGCGGCGCATTGAAAATATTCCTGGAAGGCGTGGTGCGAGATGCGGCGCTTTATGCCGAACATGGATACCGGTAACGGGTTTACCAACCACATGCAAGTAAGCTGATATGATGGCTCCCTTCGCAGATCAACGGTAACGTCGCTCGACATTTTGTATGCCCTGAAACGCAATGGTCATACCCTCTACGGCTTTGGGCTGTAAATTTACTGTGTTTACATAACTGTGATTCAAAGGATGGACATTTATACTAAATTGAGGACCAAGCAAGTTTAATCCACAACCGTGGTAACCCCCGCTTCGACATCGAATTCCTTCTTGACCTGCACTACGAGGTATTCCTCCCGGTATTTTCCCGCCCGAATTAAAGGACGGGCAGAGCTTATCAACACGCTAAACATAGCACCCACGCTCTCGAGATCCCCGGTACTCATCGCAGTGTCGCGTGCCGCGCAGAACCGGGCAGACACCGCATCGTCGGGGAGAGCCATAGAGACGAGGTTGTCTTGAGTGCCCGGGAGACACAGGAAGTAGTCGACGGCGGGGTTCTGCTGTAGAAGAAGCACCTGTCGGATGAGCGCGGGAGAGCGCTTGTACCCGCCCACACACGGCCGGAGCAAGCACGCGATTCGCGTGAGGCAATTGGAGCGGGGAACCGCGGGATGATGGACGGCGCCTGGCCACGGCTCATCGAGGCGTCGACAGGGACCGCTGTAGCCGTCGCATTTTCTACGGTCAACGGTTTTCCGCAGATGAGCTTGTGGCGTGGCCAGTCGGCCTTCACACACTCGCTGGAGCTCACATGTTTCAATGGGATATAAATTTTGGGTCGGATGCACTGACCGCGAGCAGTATGGCATTTGGCGACCGATATCCTTGCATTTGCCGCAGACCTGCATCTTGTGGTTCTTGGGATCGGTTTCTTCTTCTCGACAATGTTCACAAGCGGCGGGCATGGCCTTGTAGGCTTTCCTCTCGTGGCCTTTCACCTTGAAATTTCCCTTCAGAGGCAGTGTCTCAACAGCCGGCTCCCCAGCGAAATGGTGAAGGCCCTGGCTGAGAACAATGCCTAGCCAGCTGTAAGCAAGGGACACCGGCAGCAAGACGACGAGACCCACAAATGAGCTGCGTCTGTCTCAACCTGACATATCGGAGCATTAGACTACGGCCGGGAGTCAGCGCTGGCTCGTCTATGTCCTTCATGAATTCGATGGGATAGATGATTGGTGTTTTCGGAATTTGGGAAATGTCGTCCAGCAAGCAGTGCTTGAGAACATCTAGCAGCGAACCTTCGAGGAAGGCGATAGATACTTCGCGGCAATACGGTCTGATCTCCTCGTAATACTGAGGCTGGCAACCCACGCCCCTGAGGATAGCATTCTGGAGAAAGTCCCGTCTCTCTTGCGACGTCCAGCCTAGCCATGCCTTGTCAAACTCGTGGTGCACAGCCATGTTGCACGCCGTTATCGAGAGCTCGTGCTGAATGCGGCACAAATCGCGGTAGGAGCCCCGGTAGCAGGAGATAAGAAGCTCGTCGATGTCGTGCCGGTGCGATTGTAGGTAAAATTCCGCTAGGCCGGGGGGCCTCGGGGCCTCCAGGAAGCGCTCCCACTCTTGAGTCCACTTCACTGGCTCGGCCTTTAAAGAAAGCTGAGGCGAGGAATCGAGCCAGTGCTTATATCTGTTCGATAAAGTGATGGAGGAGGACGAGGATTGCGAGGTGCGTTCCAGCGACATGGTGGAACGGATCGGATAAGGACAAGTACACGTGCGCATTCTACGCATCAAGCCGTGTACAAACAACCCCAACCAGCACGCCAATTACAACTCACAATTATCCTGAGGTACTTAATGGGTGCAATGGGTGCAATGGGAGCATCACTCTTACCGACAAGTCTTCCAGCGCTCTGCTGCATCGTCTCTCGCGGATTTTGACTCTGGTCCACTGCTTCTGTAATATCAGGACCAAGGACCAAGGTACACCTGGTACAGAGACGAAAGGAAAAATAAATATGGTGTCTGTTTCCTTCAGGGCTGAATGCCGATCATTCCAGATGTCAGTCCGCTGAGTGTTTTGACCTTGGAGGATCTGGCGGGAAGATGGCTCGACGGCGATGTCGTCGAACCCCGCGCGAATTGGAGGAGTTAAACCTGCCAAAATCACCGCTGGGTGTGCACTTTCAACCGTTCTCAACGTCGGTGTTGATTACACATCCAACGTGTAAACGGAAACTACAGGACATTAGAAGCATCAAGGTATCGCCACCCAGCAAATGTAGATAAAGCAAATATTAGAATACGAAAGAAATATGTCCGTGGTGTCCATGCAAGCGGGTATTTCAGCACGTCCAAGAAGCCTGAAAGGTTCAGTTAGTCAACGCACACCGCATCGAAGAGCGAAGGAACGTACATCTGGCGTCCCCGGGTTTCCGATTTTCTGATACGGAGACATTCCGAGGCAGGTGGCCAGAGTGACCAGCTTGTACCCTGCGCCTTGCAGCTTGGAAATCGCGTACGGAAGGACTTTGTGGCTACGGAGGAATCTGTGTCAGTAAACCAGATTCAGAATTGTGACAGGGAAAGAACCGTACGCAGTGGTTTCTAAAAATTCCGCGTTAGAAAAGGCACGGGGCACGAGATTTTACGAAACGCACCGTATGTTTCGTGGTTCAAAGCCAGGATCGAGTTGGGGTGAGAGCCTACGACCTGATTGTACAGCGCCTCGCTTTGTGCCACTGTCGAGCCCGTGGAGTCACCAGAACTGATACAGTCGCTGAGTTGAAATTTGACTGGAACTCGGTGGTACGCACTCGAAGTCCCAGACGGCCAGGCTCTGGTTCCGGAGGTAGGACGCCTGGCGGACGAGATCGTTGTAATTTCCGTAGGCTGTTCGCCTCGATAGTCAGCGCCGCAACAGCGGGATCGCTAGAAGACTTACGGGGACGCATGAACGCCGGGGTAACTCCAATGATCCGGTTCAATGCCACTGAAAGGAGGTTAATGCTTTCATACAGATGGAGATTCAACGACTCACACTCAACCCGCCACATTTCATCGTGAACTAAAGTGAGCCAGAACCACATAGGTATCGAGGTAATCATGAGAAAAGGAGAAGACGCACTTTGGTCCCACGTCAACGTCGTCAGGTCCTTGTGCGCCCAAGTGTGCGATGCAATCTGATGTCCGTGGTCGTACGCGTATTTCACCCGCTTTTGCTCGTCTGCGTCGTAAATGCAAGCATCTGCCATATCGGATCGTTGGTATCGGGTCCGAGGATATGAAAGGAAGCTAGCGCTCACAGTTATTCCCGTCTGGAGATTCCGGTTAGATAGGGATATTGAGGAGATGAAGTGGAGCCTCTGACTGAAGAAGAACGTGCCGACCGCCCCAGCAGCGACGAGGGCCTTGCTGATATCGTAACTGGCAAAAAGGGTCAAGATGCCGATAGCGCAGAAGGGCAAGTGGAAGCGTACAGGTAGACCCAGGGGCCATCATCCTATCGCCACAGACGCCATGTTATTGAGAGGAAAGAGTGGAAAGAACAAGCGTACGAATGTCAGCGCTACGTGATTCTTGTTCTTGCAACTCGAATAAACGGTTGCCATTCCTCCGCGTGCCTCGAGTTCTGGCATCGCATGGGCCGATGCGCAGGCTGCAGTGAGAACGGTGAAGAGTAGGGAGGCCAACATGCTGAGCGTGGATTTGGGGGTAAGGAGAGGAAGGGGTCGAAAGGAGACCACAGAGTGCGCAAAGTGAAACCTCCCCCTTTAAAATATCTGTTCGCCGCACAGATCCGCAAGGGCGGCTAACCCTTTCAGCGACGATCCTGCCAAGGCTATTTACGATGGAGTAAATCCGTCAGATGATAAAGGACTCCTTTCTATTCCTTGACGTTTATTGAAATACGGACCTAGTTTTTTCGAGGCCAAGACTATCTTCTGAATTTCAGTGATCGAAGGAGAGGGGCAGTAAAGAAAGTGTGAGAATCTGGGATGGGCACGCTTGTCGGGGGCTTACTATAAATCAGAGTGCACCCAGGGAGGTCGGTGTAGGTGACAACAGGCCCAGTCTGGAGGAAGCCTCAAGTCGTGTGGATCATGACGACGCCACTAAACGTCAAAGCGCCCACCCCTTAGTGGAAAGTGCGCTCGTCGGGTTCAAGCATTTTTTGGATGCGAATAATCGATATGCGGGATAAAACCGAAAAAAGGTTGATGGCTTAAGTGCACTGCCACATCATTTTACGGGGGTAGAGCGCCAGACTTGTAACGATATGGTACTCGCGTAATGACTTCCTAACTAGATAGACTGGGCTTGGATGTAAACCACGGCGGCCCCACGTCCCGTCCACTGTATCGCCACCTATCCGGAAGGCCAGATTGAGCTTGGGCGCCTCCGCAGGAAGACCGACGCCGTGGGCAACGTCAAGGTACGTGCGCACGTAGAGCCATATCACGCTCCTAGCGCTGGTAGACGGGGGGCGGGCGCGGTTTGTGATGTCGCCCGAGTCGCGACATCCGCGGGTATACGAAGGGTGGTCTTGAGACGACGCCATGCCGCCGCAGACCTAGGTCCTGCTCAAGACGAAGGCCGCAGGCCCATTCCCCTGACGTCGAGTCGTACGACGCCCGCGACACGGATCGCCCTTAATCGCCGCCCCTGATAAACGGCGCACGAGCGCAGCTCGCAGGAACAAGGGCCGCGGTCAATCTACCGATCGAGGTGGAAGAGGAAGGGGCCTGTGCGTGCGTCGGTGCTTCTGACTGCGGCGCATTGTATAGATACGACGGGTGGGATAAGGATTCCGCAGAAATCCCGAGACGTCGCTTGCCGTCCACTCGCCCAGCGCCCGCTATTGATGCGCAGTCGAAAGGTGAAGAGAAAGGGGCCCGGTGTGCGTACGAGCGGCCGCGGGTTGCGCTGCGTATCACCTCATTGTGGCCCGCGCATGAAGCATTCCGCAGAACCGCGCCGACGCTTGCTCCCCTGAGCGTGATTCCGCGTATGCGCTCTTCGTCCTTCACGCCCATCGCCTAATGCTCAGCGACCAGATCTACTCAAAGACGAAGCTCTTGCAAGCACAGGTCCCCAATTCGTGGGCGGAACCGTCCCGCGACATGAATTCCATCGGTCCTGGCGCTGCAGCGAACGGCGGCGCGGCCGCAAATCGGGTCCCACCCTCAGCGGAGCGCGCATGAAGGCAGCAGCGGGAGCTCGCAGGCACCAGGGGTCGCGGTCGAGCTGGCCGATGCTTCTGGCTCCGTTATACGTATAAGGCGGGTGATGAGAGCAGGTGGCGAGAAGCGGTCGAGATGGTGCTGGGGGGTGAAAGGATGGGCAAGATACGCGCGTCGCCCGTACTTGAGTGAGATGGTGCTTCCGCCCCCCGTAGAGATAGAGCTGGTGCTGAGGACAGGTGCGGTGCCGCGCCACTCGTCCTTGAAGCTAGCTTGAGGTTCCGCGTGGAGAGCATCCACAGAAACTCCGAGATGAGGTATGGCCGCCGGCCGGGTACCGCCCTCATCGTCCACCGGAAGACGGCGTGTATTCGGAAGACGAAGGGCCGGCATCGACGAGCAAATCGCGGGCGGGTCAGGTTTCATGATCTCGAGCCGCACGATCCCCGCGACATGGATGGCCCTCAATCTCCGCCTCTGACGCTGCAAGCTCCCGAGGACGAAGGGCTCCGAGATGCGATTCGCCTCCCACATCCCTTGCGCTACGCGTAGGAGGGCACGAGCAGCAGCCCGCCGCGGCAAGGATAAGGGTCGCGATCAAGATGCGCGGCCTGAGATGCGGAGATGAAAACGAAGAGGTGGGTGCTCGCGCCAGTGCTTCTGGCTCCGGCGTATTGTACGATTAGGACGAGCGGCCGCAGAGTCGTCCCACTTGTGTCTCGACGACGAGGTTTACTCGAAAGACGGAGGTCGTCTCCCAGATAGCGGGCACGACTACTTCCCCGCTCGCGATGCACGGCGTGCATGCGCAGATGTATCCCGAGCGGTATGCGCAGAAGGGCTGAGTAGCAGCTCACAAAGGCCGCAGTGGAGGTGGGGTGGGGAGGAAAGCGAGAGCACTGCGTACGCGGCGAAAGATGGGGCATCTGGCCCCGGCGCACGTCGTACGTATAGGTCGAGTCATGAGGTCGAGATGCGCGTGGAGCTGGAGGTGGAGGCGGAAAGAAGGGGGCCTGGCTGCGCGCGTCGAAGGTACCTGGAAAGCATACGGGAAGATACTGCTTTTGCCTCCGATACGGATAGAGCTGAGCGCGGGTCGGGGTGGGTGTCGGCTCATTCATCCTTCCTCCCACGGCGCGCGCATTCTTGGCTCGCCGACCGGAGACGAGATTGCTCAAGACGAGGAGCGTATGGACACCGCTCCCAGATCGCCGACGGGCCGGTGGAGGTAGACGCATCGCCTACGACGTCCCATCGACCCGCGCAGGAGTGCTCGACGGACAACCCTCATGCCCGCCAGCAGCCGGAGCGGGCGCCGGAGTCGCGGCAGTGCGTCGTCGAAGCGAGTGGATGCGGTGAGGACACGGGGGCAGGGCTCCCTCGGGGAATATACGCAATTCTGCGCAGCAGCCCGTCGGGACCTTATCCCTTATCGCACAGACGTCCGACGACGACGGGGCTTCGGCCACTTGTCCGCGGAACGATCATCTCCACACGATCGCGCGCCACGGCGAATTCCCGCTGGTCTCTGTGGGCTCGGTGGGCGGGGGGGCTACTCTGGAAGACGCGGAGTGTCCCTATTGGGGGTAGGAGACGGATGAGGGAGGTGGATATGTGACGGCAGGGAGGCGCATGTAGATAGATTTCAGGACGTGGGAGGTCGGGAAGATGCATCTATTGGTGCATGCTGCAGGATTGACATAGCGGTGGCTGCGGGCTTAACCATAAACACTGCTGAGTATCTGTGCGTCGTGTTAGATCTCCAGATAGCTAGAAGCCGCATATGTACCCTCAGCAGATTCCGCAGTGGGAACACGTTGCAGTCGGTCTAGAGTGAAAGACAGCGGAGGTGGGGCATCGCCTGAAGCCCATAGATAATGCCGAGCATCTGCGCCTTTCGCTTTATAAACACAGAGAAGAAACACATAGACGGACGGTTCGATATGAAGGCCATCCGAGTGGGAACGGTGGCCCACCCGCCGAGTGTCGTAGAAGTATTCGCGAGTCTGTTGATGTGCGTGACATGTATCACGGGATAGTAACATCAGGATCACGGGACGTGACTAACGCGTGCCAAACGCGTCGCGTTCCAACTAGGCTATGTTCGGCTAAATTCAAGCCCTAATTAGGCGCCCGTTCTAGCTTCTCCCGCTCCACAATCACGGCGTTTTTGTTCTGCGATGGCTGTTGGCCTCCGTTCTTGCTTCGGATGGGACGCGGAATTAGTTCAATTGGATGGGAATCTTCCAAGCTCCTTTGTCCTTGGAGACGCTCAAAAGGCGCTTTCCATTCACACGAGATGGGAATTCGGTGCGACTTCGGGCGCCGAGACGGGATGGACCGCCGGATAAAGATAGATTGATAAGCACGAGAAGTTGGCAGATATAAAGCTGTGAGACGTGACTTCGCACCCGCAACAATGTCCAGCACGTCGACTCGTATGGCCAATCTGGTCCAGTACACTACTCTTGCGGTGAATACCATTCAGGGGATCGCTGAAGCCGCTTCCGTGCCATTCCTGCGCCCCATTGCGACATTGAGTTTGGAGGTTCTGAAATCCGTGCAGGTACGCAAAAAAAATCACTTTTTCCGCAATAACACGCAGTTAAACGGAACATAGGCGGCCACAACAAACAAAGATGTCTCTCTTCGGATGGTCGAAGAGATTCACGAAATCATGTGCACCATCATCATGCTATATTCGACCTCCGAGATCGACGGAGTCCTCCCGCCAGGGCTATTATACGACTATAGCAAAATTTGCAGAGTCCGCTCCTTAGCACTATTCTTCTTTGGCATGCGCTAACCCTCCCCAGGACGCTCCAGAAGATCTACTCATTTTTCGAAGGGCAGAGCAGGATGGGAAAGTTCAAGCAGCTCTTCAAACAAGCCGAAAATATGTCTCGCTTGGAAGCTTGCAAGACCGAGCTGGATCACTTACTCAATGTCTTCAGAGTGAGTCCATGTGCATTTTCTTCTCTTCGGATAACTAAGTGAGCGGTCATAGACCCACGCAGGTCATTCGACTGTGGCTGGTGTTGCTCATATGACGAAGGATGCGGCCTGCGCATCACACGGAACTCCTGGCCCTGATTGCGGCGCATCCCGATCTCACGAGTTCCGACTTGTCCTCTTCAGTAGGTCCATGATGTATGTCGGAAATACATGTCCATCCATTTCCTCTCAGGTCACAAACTTGTCCATCTTTGGCAATAGGTCCGGTTTGTCCCAACGTGTTGAACTCCCCGTCATCTCAACCACTCTGCAGTTCTGGTTCACTGTCTATGCTTCCGGCGGCACCCCAAATCTTCCATGGTCGCGAAGCTGAGCTCCAAGAGGTGCTAAGTATTCTCGGACAGGATGCTGCTCACATTGTTATTCTGGGCACTGGCGGAATGGGCAAGACAACGCTCGCCACGGCGATAATTCACCACGGTGATGTTACTGCCAAGTACCAGCAGCGCTACTTTGTCGGGTGCCATTCAACTGGAACTTGCAACGATCTTGTTGCCAGTATCGCGTCTCATATTGGACTCGAAAAGGGGCACAACCTCTCGCGAAAAATTATCCAGCATTTCAAGACTAGCACTCCATCCCTGCTGGTTATGGATAACTTGGAGACTGTCTGGGAGCCTGCGACTTCTCGCCCTGAGGTCGAAGAATTCCTGGCTTCTCTTGCTGATATTTCCCACTTGGCAATCCTTGTGAGCATCAGGTCGTCGCCTCGAGTTGAACCTAATCATTATTAGATCACAATGAGAGGAGCAGAGAGACCGGCAAAAATTAAATGGAGCCGTCCTTTCCTGGCACCGCTGAAACCGCTCTCTGACTCGGCAGCCCTGCAGACCTTCATGGAAATAGCAGATGATGTGCATGAAGAGACCAGTGTCAGCGAACTGCTTGCTCTTACCGATAACCTTCCTCTGGCTGTTTCACTCATCGCCAGCGTGGCTGGATCTGAGGGCTGTGAGGCCACTCTGTCCCGCTGGAAGACAGAGGGAACCCAGCTCCTCTCTGATGGATATGATAAAAGATCCAGCTTGGACATTTCCATCATGCTGTCGCTCTGCAGCTCTCGAATGACCCCTGATGCCCAGGAATTGCTCAGCACTCTCTCAATGCTGCCCGATGGAATGTCAGATGCGGATCTGGTTCAAATCCAGCTGCCCATCCCAAATATCCTAGGCTCCAAATCCGCATTGCTGCAGACTACCTTGGCATATACCGGGGCTGACAAGAGACTCAGGGTGCTGGTCCCAATCCGCGAACATGTCCTACATTCACTTCCTCCCTCGGAGACCCTAAAGTCGGCAGCACTTGCATATTTCCAGGGCATTGCGGGGCTCTGGAAGCCCACAACGGAACCACAATCGCTCACGGCCCAGATAACGAACAACCTTGGAAATATCAACAGCATGTTGGCTGATGCTCTCCATGCTCAATATGCCGATGTTTCCGCAGTGGCTGCGACAGTTGTTACTCTCAATAATTTTTACCGGCTAACAGGGCGCGGACTCTCGCCGGTGATGTCGACTTTGTGGCTGCACCCAAAGGACTGGAGCAGTCACCAATTTTTCGGGGCCGTTCTGTGCGAGAGGCTGCAGACCTGCATCGACAGTCCGATACAAGATCCCGACACGCAGATTGCACTTGGCAATCAATTTTTTGAACATTCAACAGCGCTGGAGCAAGGTACGGTGAACCTGTTGACAATATAAATTTTGATCATATTTAATTCTTCCTTAGCTGCCTGGCACAATGCTTTGGCAACGTATTACCTCACACAAGGAAATGATAGCACCATGGCACTCAAGTGCGCTAAGAAAGCTCTGGAATTCACCAGCATTGTGGATATTCCTACCGCTGCACACTTCCAAGCTTTGCGTAGAATTGCCCATCTCGAGTCCTTAGCAGGTGATCATCAGGGTGGCGCACTCTATGTACAGAAGGCCCTGCAGTGTGCAGAAGCTCTTGGGGATATCCTTGGGCAGGCCCAAATCCTTTCTCTCTCCGTCACATGCTATGGTTCGCTCGGGGATTTCAAAACAGCTACAGAATTGAGCGTGCGCGCCAGAAAATTACTCCGGCTGTGCGGCCTACTCGATGCCCAGATCTACATGGTTCTGCAGAGCGAGATCGCAGAAGTTCACAACCAGAAAACGGAGTACACGGAGTCCAGAGACATTTTAATGGAGCTTCTGTCTCAGACCGAGGAACGGAAGCCAACAATGGTTTCAATGTTTCAGCGTTTAAACCTGGCTTTGGTTGAAATTCCGGCTGGTGGAAGCGCAGACGTGATTCACATGAAAATCAACAAGGCCAGAGATATAGCTCAGGCCCTTGGATTTTCCTTCGGGCAGCTCGGTTGCGACACAGCGTTGGCCGATCTCAATCTCTCTCAAGGCAACCTCGAAACTGCGAAGCAAATCTTTAAGAGCTGCGTGGTTACTGCCGAGAAAACCAACTCTGACGAAGCCATTATCTTTTGTCTCGAACGACTTGGCAACCTTAACTATGGCATGGACAACTCCATCGATACACTTGGCTGGGCGGCAATATTCCTGGGTTACTCCATGAAGACGAAGAACAAACTCACTGTCATGAAAGCGCTACATTGTCTTGGTATCATCTTCCTAGCTCAGGGAGATGATGACACCGCCTTGAGCCTCTTCGAGGTTGCGCTGGATGGGTTCACATTCATGGATGTACACCGCTTTCGAGGAGACTGCCTGGCGCACATGGCAGATATCTTCCAGCGCCGAGGGGACGTGATCAAGTCTGTGGAGTTGCTGAAAGCCGCTCGACCGCTTTTTGAGCGGTCCTCACAGGCAAAAAATGTTGCTCAGATTGACGCCAGGCTCAGCGCAGTTGGTATTGATATTTAAAGGAAGAATTCACGTGTATGGCGAATGTTTAATGCACGGGAAAAGGGAAACGCTAATTGAGGTGATGGTTTTGGGATTGGTTATTAAGCTTGTTCCCGTATTGTTCACTATGATTCTGACGTTCGAGCCCAAACACGTAAGGTACACAGCGGTCAACGATATCGCGCGGATTTGTTCAGGCTCCAAATTCAACATTGTCTTTCATTGCATTAAATTCAACCATAAGTCAACACAGCTCACATGACGAGTCTACATATATTATCTGCGACCGATCGGCCCTCGTTTCACTACAGGCCTCTGGCCCAATGCCCAGACGGCGATTCCATACAAATTCGCTACTTATTGTGAAATTTCATACAGTAAGAAGCTCCCGAGCGTGTGCCAATGACTATCATGTCATCCGTAGAGTCCCAACATGTTATGTGGCCCATATAGTCCAAGTCGAGTGGTAACTCCGCCAGTTTGACCCCAGTGTCTTACTCTCTGAGTATCGTCAATGACAGCAGCTAATTTGTCGAATTGTGGGATTCCTGGGGTCTCGGGCGAATAAGCGCACTCTTCGCCTATGTCTGCATCGAATGTCCGCGTGATCACAACGTCTGTCATGGCGAGAGCGAGTACCAGACGACGAGATATCTATCGTCGGCAGTGTATTCCATTTGGACCCCATACATCTCCCACCCCTCTACCTCGCTGTCAATTTTCGCCTTGAATATTACGTCTCCTTGGAGCGTGGCGTCTCTGACGGTGATACCAAAGCCAAGGATCGACTCGCCAGAGGACTCAGAGAAGCTATATAACGTTGCGAGCTTGGCACCTTGATTCGAGAACGCTATGGCGGGCCAATAGCAATCAGGATGCGGCAGGGGTCCAAACAGGATCCTTCGGTCGTGAATGCTCCATACGGTCAGGGCATGGGGTTTCGTCGTCACGGCCAGCCTCGATCCATCGGCGGAGAATTTTACTGTCCAGATTTCGTCGGTAAGGGTCAGGGGAGGACCAAGAGACTGCCCTGTAGCGGTGTCCCACAGGCAAATCTGGCCGTCCTTGGATGCTGATGCGAACATTCTGTCGTCCTTAGAGAAATCAACCGAAACTACCTCCGCTTCATGACCCCGCAAAGGAGGAAACGAGGCGCATCCGTCGAGCGTGTTCCATACAATTATCGAGGTATCTGCGGACCCTGAGACGAAGCGAGTCTTGTCGTGGCTGAGGGCAACACAATTTACCTCGTTGGTTTGGGCGGGTTGGACAGACTCTCCGTGGGGATGCGTGTTGACCATACTCCAGACTCGAACGTGCGAGTCCTGGCCGCCGGATATAAGTGTTTTGTCGTCCGGTGCAAACACCAGTGCCCGAACGGGGCCCTGATGAAGGGAGAGCGGCGGCATAACTTCTTCGCCCGTTACGCTGTCCCAAATCCGGATTTTCCAGTGGTAAGTCGCTGTAGCGACTCGATCTCCCTTGTTCGAGAAGGCCACTGCGTACACCGCTTCCTCGGTGCGATGTCTACAGGTGAACAGCACCTCTCCCGTCAATGTATCCCAAATCTTCATCGTTTCGTCCAATGATGCCGAGGCAATCTTGGAATCATCGGGGGAGAAGGCAACACAGCAAATGGCGCCGTTATGGCCGAGGAACGTTCTTTCGTGCTCGCACATCCGCGACCATAGACGGATGGTCCTGTCGTCCGAACCCGATATAAACCTCTGCTGATCGTGAGAGAAGACAATGGTGTTAATTGCTTCTTCGTGCCCGACAAGCAGAGGAGTGAGTTGAACCTGTACTTCCGTATCCCATAACTGCATCATTCCATCCTCGAACCCGCAGACAACCGTGCGGTCATCGGGGGCCAATGACGCACAATTCATTCGAATTTTCATATCATCCCCGACGTCTCGAATGTCCATGGCCGTTCCGATATTCCCTGTATCGACATTCAGGATGCAGAGCTCTCCGAGCAGCAGCCCGCACAGGAGTCGCTTTCCATCCGACACAAGCTGGGCATAAATGAGACCTCGCGTTCGTAGAGCATTGGGCGGGTCTTCCTCTACCGCAAAAATTTCGGTGCCCAGCGTCGCATTCCACACGTTCAGCGTGCCATCGACGCAGCCAGCCACGATAGCATCCCCGGATTTCGAAATGGTCAACGTCGCGACTTGCATAGAGCATTCCGTGAGAGTCATCAGTGAAGGGCTCCATTGTTGCAAACATCCCGCCACGACGCTAACCGCTTGATCTTTATTGAACATCGCAGAAATCGCGGTGTTCTTCGGACAGAATTGCAATGCGGTCTCGCAGAGGAGGGAGGGGTCGCTTTCAATGGTCTTGGAGAAGGCTTTGACGAATCTCCAGCCATCGTAAAGCATGCCGCTGAACGATGGATCGTAGTTAGGGGACTGTGCTCTTCTGTAAGCTTCAGCCAGAAGGCGATTATATAAAATAATTACCGAGTTGAGTCTCGAGTACCACTCCTGCAGTTTATCGAACCAGTCGATGGCATTCCTGGATCTCCCCAACATACTGAAGCTGCTTCCAGCCAGTGCAGAAAATGTTTCGAGAGGAACTTGCGAACTCGATCGGCAAGTTCACGCTGGGATTGACCATGCAGATATGATACACCCAGGAGACGGACGCATAGGTGACTGAATCGGGGAGCGTCTCGTAAAAAGGCTGCTCGCTGTACGGAGTCGCTGGACCCTTTCGCCATTTTCCTCGGTAGGGAACTGTTCAGATGCACGATGCAACGCATTGCCATCAGCTCGTGTTCTTCGTGTTCGCGGATGAACCATGGAAGCAGCGGGATCGCACCTGTTGGAATCAACCAGGTAATCTCGGACAGAAGGATGTATAACATGGACGAGGCCTTCCTCGTCTTTCTTGAGTATGCTGCGAAGGCGATCAACCAATGCCGTAGGCCTATCGATTCCCAGGATATCAGCCGATGCTCTGGAGCGATTAGCGGATTCTGTGAGACAATGAATTATTGCCAACACATTGTGCATATCCGTGGCAAAATCGTCGTCGTCCCAGGCCCCGGATCCAGCATCAGCATCACGAAATGCGAGTTTATACAAATCATTGAGTGTTTGTTCCGCTCGTGCCCGGACGGAAGGATTCGAAAGAATCGTCTTGATCCTGATTTCAGGCTTATATGATTGGATATACGAGCAGGCGACTGTTGCCCAAATAAACAGTCCGTTGGCTTGCTGCACCAGAGCATCTACGTGACCGGTTCCCGGCCATCCTTGGGGTAAATGGTGTTCGCTCTGTATTTCGACCATCCGTGCCAGTATATATTTGCGGATGTCGTCGTTTGTTTCAGAGACTCGGTCAAGATCGATGATGTGCAGCCCGTCCATATTTGCAAAGACGCGCTCAATCCTGGGATATCTACGGCTCGTGACCATGACGCGCACGTAGTTGGGAAGTCGACGTAACCCGCTGGATAAGGCCGTCAGGAAGGCGTCCTGAGAGAGACCGTTTCCGCCTTCATCCAGAGCGTCTATAATTATGACCAGATGGTCCCTGAGCTGGAGTTTGATCAAGGGTTCGACCAACAGTCGCTGGAACTGAAGGTCCAGGCCGGAGTTAATGATATGGGAGTGTTGTTCCATGGAAGACCGGATGGCTACTGCAATGTCCTTTCGGTGACGCGCAAGATGGTATGCGATGGTTCGAATCATGCGAGAAGACTCGGAACGCTCCTTAACATCCCGGTTGAAGAACACAAAGCTGCCAAGCCGCCCCATTCTCTCGAACACTTCCGCCATCGTTGTCGATATCGTACTTTTCCCACTCCCCGCGTGGGCGTACATCCAGAGAACGTTGGTGGATGAGTGTAACCCCCACTCAGTAATTTCTTCGATCACTTTGGTCCGCGTCCCAGGGAAGCAAGGTGTTCTAAAACAGGAGCCACGCTTGCCATGGATAATGGATCCAGATGGTCAATTACTGTGAGTTTATCAGCAACGACCAAACCACACGAAAATCGACAATTACGCTGTTCCATCTCCATTTTTGCCGTCCTAATGGCTACCCCAAGAGTCAAACATTGCGACATTCGTAAAGCTAAATCTTGAAGCTGCCGTTGAAACTTTTCGATGCGAGACTTGTCGTCCGAGACTAAGAGCAGACCTGTTGAAAGTTTTAAACCGGGGAGTAAGCGATATGAACATGATATGAACATGTCGCATACCTGGGCTGGTACGCTCCCGATTGGAGATGAACAAAATGCAATGCATAATGCAAGTGACGATTTCCTTCACAACTGCAGGAAAGCTCTCAAGTGTTGAAATCTCTTCTGCGAGTTCAACAAACTCGAGTACTGAGTGCATTTGCTGCATCAATTTCGAAAGCTGGTCGTTCACAGCAAGGCGTGCAGTAACTGTCTTGTTGGACATGTGATGCGACGTTGAACAACATGGAATTACCAACATACCTGTGCGACACTTTTGGCCAATGAATAGACTGCATTCGATATTGGATGGATCTACAAGAGAGCACGACATGAAGCTTTTAAAAGTTTAAATGTCAGGAATAAATCACCTGTGCAATTGCTGACGAGAAGCGAGCCAGAACTTCGAGACGGCGGAGTACGTGCTGAAATTGCTCGCAAGCTGCCCCTGATCTGAGATTCGCTAATTGCGCCGCTCCAAAGGGAACATCCATATTTTGCACTTGAATCGAAAGGGAAAGACTCGGAGCTGTGAGAATAGCTCGAGTTGATTTGAGAGGTAGCAATAGAGCTAATGGAACAAATCAGAAAAAAGTGAAAAGGACCATTCAATGATATCACAGTTATCTTTGTCGGCCATTTTGAGCATATCTTCAACAGTGACCTCAGTACTCGCAAGAATCTTGCTCTTGATCCTGCCCCGTTCCCTGATTTCTAGTTTGACCCTTGTTGGTAATTTCAAAGGCAACCTATTAATATTCAAGATTAGAAGGGCCCTCCAAATCAGGAGATAGCGCACGTAGGCAGCGTATGGTTCCATTGAGCCGTTTGCGAAGGTTTCGTGTCCTAGACGGTAGCTGTTCAGAGAAGGGACGCGAATCGAGATATACGGCCATTTAGTGCCCCGGAGGATTGAGGACGCCTCGGTCGCCCCGATAACTGGGTAAAATGTCAGTTCGAGGCCGATAAGGCGGCGGAGGCGTGAACCTTGGAGCTCAACTTGCATCGTGGAATCAGCTCGTGCCGCACGGGGGGCCAGGTTAGCCATTCGAGCGACGTGGTCAGAGGGAGAGAGATGGGATGTACAGTAGGATTACAGCTCCGCACCAAGATCTCGCGGATAAAGCTGTTAAATGCTCGCACGGATACAGCATTGTCAGATTTGGTTCCGACCTCGTTCCGACAGGCCTCTCTGTGAGTCCGCCGCGAATGCAGCTGTCGATTCGATTATTTATTTATTTTTAATGCTCTACCCCGAGAGCGCGGACTGAGGGGATAGTTAGAAGATGTTGACTGGGCTTGAAAAGCTAAATCATGGAAACGATGAATTCGATATCCGGTGAAAATAGAGGCGCGGAACACACTTCCGGTGTCTGCCTTTTTTTTAGGCGGCAGCTTTCAAATTTTCTCCTATGAACATTGAGCGGTGTGTCAGCGAGAATCTTGTAGTGAATGACTTGAGCTACTATTTCGGACCCCGTAGTTGGCCACCCCACCTAGTTGGCCACTTGGCAGCTGGAGACAGACTAGGGAAGTTTTGTTCTTGAAGTTCGTTCGTAGATTGTTGAGGGTGTCCAGGAGCCCCTGTACGCCAAATTTGATGACGTTCGGTTTGATTGATGTGAGGCTGTGGTGGCTTTCGGAACGGGGGGGCCGTCTGACACGTGGATTTCTTAATTTTAGCCAGCCAGTAGTCACAAAGCCTCGCTCTGATCTCCGTCACCTCTAGCTCAATCCACGAGGTTTTGGGCGCGTTCTCTTCAGTGCGAGTCCAGCTACAATCTCAGCCCTCGCTCTTCTCTCATTATACCTCGAAAGGCTTCCTATTGCACTGAAGATTCACACTTGACCACCAAAATTCCTCTCACATGCTGCGAGATTGCCATCGATCCATCGCAAGACCCCGAGGCGCTGCACCCCCAAAACTTGGCATGGGTGTCGGCAAAGGCAAATGCCTTTCCTTGTAAGTCTGTATGTGATTTTATCGATTTTATTACTCTCAGCGTCGGGTCCATTCCATCAAACGGGGGTTCCGTGGTGGTCTGTGATTTGGGATTTTTTGTGGCAGCTGGGAGGCGTTTCTGGCGAAACCTCGAGTCCGAGTACGTCCATATAACTCCTTTGAAGCATATCCTGGCTCATTTTGACTATCTTCTTGCTTTGGCGTCGTCGCGCTGCTGATTATCGGAGACCATCTTACACGTTTTGTTGGATCCACAACCTCGATTTCATATCAACCCGCCCGTTGTTTCCTATGTATTTCCTCTTCAATGCGATGACGTTTGCCCTCCTGGCCTGTTCTCGACGTCCTGCATCTTCGAACGACCATTTATATGGATCGCTTTTGAAGTTGCGCTCCAGCCTGAGTTTTCTCATCTGGAAAGCCTCGCCCTCCGTCCTATCCTCGCTCCACGTAGCAATGTCTGACACCGATCCACTCGGCGCCGCCGAGAACGTCCCAACTGCCGACTTGGCGGACATGCCCACGCTGGAGGATAACGACTTCACGGATCTGCCTGCGCTTGTCGACAATGAGAGCGACAATGAGGATGAGCTTTGTGATGATGAGCTCGAACATCTTACTTACGAAGAACGTGTCCAACTTGCCCTCACCGCTATACGCACGTCTACTATGTCCCAACGCAAGGCCTGCTTGTATTATCGAGTCTCGCGCGGTAGCTATCGTCTCTCTCGCCACGCTCCTCCAACTCGATGATCTGATTCCCACTTTGTGTTGACTGCCAGGTACTGTCCAGAATCGTGCCAAGGGAGTTCCTACCCGCACGGAGGGCCACGCTCATCAACGCAAAGTCTCCGAGGCAAAGGAAAGTATCTTGAAGGAATGGGTCAAGGTGAGTAAATTATGCCGGCCTACCGGCCTCGCTAATGCGACAAAGGTCTTGGGAGCGCGCGGGATGCCTCTCGGCCTCCAGACTATTGCCGACTACGCCTCGGAACTTGCTGGAGAGGACGTCGGAGTCAACTGGGCCAAGGGTTTCAAGGAGCGCCACCCTGACCTGAAGGTCAAGTGGACCACTGGCCTGGAAGAATGTCGTGCTCGATCCTTGACCCGACCCGTCGTCCACGAGTACTTCGAACTCCTGCGCGAAACCATCGAACGCTATGATGTCAAGCCCAAGAATATATATAATATGGACGAAAAAGTGGTTCTTCTACACCTCTCTTTTCTGTCTATAACTCTTGAAACTACAGGGAATCCAACTCGGCGTCGGCGACAAGATCAAGGTCCTCGTCGACCGCGATCAGAAGGCTGTTTCCAAGATTGATCACGGAAACCGGGACCTCGTCACGATAATTGAATGCATCTGTGCTGACGGCACCGCCCTTCATCCCTCTGTCATATTCGAGGGCAAGCGCCGAGATCTCCGCTGGGGAGAGAATAATCCTTGCGATGCGAGGTGAGTATTTGACGATTGACTTGGCCCATTCGACCTATCTATCCTCTTCCTCCTATCGTATTCTCATGCATGATTGGCAGTGTATCAATCTCTCCAAACGGATGGACGGATCAGCAGTTGGGCAGGCTTTGGCTTGAGAAGGACTTTGCTCCCGAAACCGCCGCGCGCTTGGACGATCCTGCTGACTATCGTCTTCTTCTTTTGGACGGCCACAACTCCCATGGCACGTGGGCTTTCATGGATTTTGCTCAGAAGCATCGCATTCTTATCTTGTGCTTGCCTTCCCACACGACTCACGCTTTGCAGCCGTGTGATGTCGGCGTCTTCGGCCCTCTTTCAAAGAAATGGAAGGCCCAGGTTTCGGAGGTGAGGAGTTGAACAATGTTTTGCAGCGTATGTCTGAACTCACAAATAGTTTTTGCGTTCTAAATTGTAGCAACATCGTAACGGCGTTATCGTAGACAAATATAACCTGCTTTTTTACTATTCTATCGCCCGCCGTGAGGCATTCAAACCATCCACTATTGTTGCTGCCTTCAAGCGTTGCGGAATAAACCCACTCGACGAGAGCGCTATCCCCGACAATCTTTTCAAGCCTGCCGAAAACTATACGACTCAGGCCGCTCAACCGCTCCCTCCGCGGCTACCATCCCTGCTCATTCCCGTCGCACCGGCGCAGTCTCCCTCCGACTCATTCATTGCGTCATCCGGTGCACCATCCTCTGCGTCGAACACAAGTGTTGGCATTCAATCTGCGAGTACTACATTGGATCAGTCTACATCCCAGTCATCCTCTCGTGCCTGTTTCTCATCGCGGGGATCCTCTCACACCAGTTCCTCATCCCGTGCATCCTCTCTCGCTAGTTCCTCCTCCACCATCATCACTCGACCATCTACACCTCCTCTGCGTCTCGATCACGCTACACAGGACGTCCTGCGAGCATGCTACACCATCGCGCTTCCATCGCCTCTTCGTGGGACGGCATCGCGCCAAGCGATGAAAGCCGAGAACGAGGACCTTCGCAGAATTGCGAGGGCTGCAGGTGTCGAGCTGGAAAAGAACTACGCTCAGATGATACTAATGAACAAGGAGAATGCGCGCCTTCGTCAGCAACTGCACGCGAAGAAGAATAAACCGAAGCGTACGTACACAACAGGCCACGCTCGGCTGATGACCAGCGTAGAGATGACACAGAAACTGTTGGAGGAGCTTCAGAAGAAGTTGATGGGCGAGCTGCACAAGGATCTCAGGCAGAAGATCTTCCCTGACATTCGCGCGAAACATGCACAACAATCAAAAGAAGCCCATGCCGTGGAGAAAGAGGCGGCGAAGGCGGTGAAAGAGGCGGAGAAGGCGGCGGTGAAGGCGGCGAAGGAGGCGGAGAAAGCGGCGAAGGAGGTGGAGAAAGCGGCGGCGAAGGCGGCCAAGGAGGCGGCCAGGCGGCGAAGGCAGCGGAGAGGGAGATTGCAAAGGCGGCGAAGGCAGCAGCGCGAGGGAGAGGACGTGGCCGTGGCCGCGCCCGAGGCGCGACTAGAGGGAGGGGAAGCCGACGTGCAGGTGATGAAGATGATAGCGATGATGGATTCGAAAATTCCGCATCCGAGGCGTCCAGCGAGGGGAGCCCGAGCCCCAGACGTACCCCCATCCCGAGCCCGAGCCCAAGCACACACTCCAGTCGCGGCAGCAGTCCTACAGGAAGCGGCATCCCAGACGAAGATTCAGACAGTGAAGATGACGGAGGTGAGACTGGTATCGAGTCGATTAACGGTCATCGCTGGGCTGGTCGACGGAATCTGGAGTTCCAGGTCGTGTGGGCAGATGGTGATGTGACCTGGGAGCCACTGTCGAGCGTCAACGACTGTGCGGCGATGGATGATTACCTGGTGCGCCACGATGTAGACGATCCATTGCGCTTATCCAAGCGTAAATTCCTCATCGATACGACACTGGAAGCCCAAACGAGTAGGTATACGTCTTGTAGGTTACTGTTGTATCCCTTGTACGCCTTGAATATGTTTCTTGCAGTTGGCCGTGCGTGACGAAGCATGAGCAAGACGACAAAGTGCCGGAAGCGGGGTTTGATGGGAAGTTCCCACGCCTGGCCAACTAGCCGGTTCAGGCCAATTTTGGACTTGTCACCGGAAAATATTCGCCGAGCCATCACAACATCACCCAATGTCGATCGGGGATCACAATCCATTGATAACATGCTAGTCAACATCCTCGGACACTAAAACACCCAGGAGGAAACTCCCTGGGTTCTATAAGTACGCAAAACCCCTTAGGTGGCCAGGTACGGGGTCAAAATAGTACTTGATAGTCATCTGAGCAACCGCTCGACCTGACCACATGAGTGAGCATGCATCTGATCCGGTAGCTGTTAGTACCAGTGTGTGAGTGGAATTGGACAGCTGTGGGATTCTGACGGGGTAAGAATTGCCAGAGGACAGGCAAAACTTCAATCGACAGTCTAGAGCTATCCTGAGGGAAATCAATTTTAGCTGTCGGAGTTTCGCTGAGAACAGACCACCGCTTGGAAGTCGGCTGCACGGTGAGAGGCACAAAGTTGGAGACACATGACGGAGTCCAAATTAGAACGACTCTTTGCCGCGCGCTCGCCGCTGTCTGTTGCCGGTGTTCGTGCCGTGATAACCATTTTCGAACGCTGGCAGGCCGAACGCTGGCGAACTTTCTTCTTTCCACCATCTTCCCCGCCCTCTCGACCCCGTATCGCTGGTGCAAGCCAGTGGATATTGGCTGAGCAGTACGAGAAGGTCGATGTCTTCGCAGACGCTTCACAGAGCCGTCGCAGCATCGATGGAGAGTGAGGGCTGGATGGAATGCTGGCGGGGTGCCATACCCTGTTAAAATACGTTCAGCCGGCCTGTCTTGAATTTCCTCACCGAAATTCGGCACCTCCCTTCTCGTTTACTGTCCTCCTCTGTGCACTCTGTGCCATACGGTTACCCCGTATCCCAGAGAGCCCACTCTCACCGTGCCCCTCCTTCATCCGTTCCTAATGCCTATTCGCGTCCCTGCTCTCATTCCTTGCATGGCGCACCTTGGCGCCGACGTGCTTATGTCGTTCTGCCTCGTTTCAAGACCGTTGTAGGCTCATTTGTGGGAGAGCTTGTTGTTTGATGTTTATTCCAGAAGGCTTCAGCGCTTTTAGATTTCCTATTTCCCATTTTTTTTACAAGGTGAGGCTAGCATCCGTCTCTTCGCGGCCAGAACACTTACAATGAGCTCTCAGCATGTCAAATAACCGTAGCCCGGTGAAGAATTTCCAGCCACAGAAGAAGAATGTGTTTCCGGCGGTGGCGCAGCAGAACGTACGGCAGCAAGTGGCGCACCCAGAGGGCAGAATGTGGCGGGCGTCCTCGGGTGAGTTCTTAGCGGCCTTTGGAGCGTTCACGTCCCTGAGATAGCCAAAAACGCTAGACGAAAGTCCGTCAGTGTCCCGCTAGTCGCCGCCACAAACGAGGGTCGACCTACCACATACCTATTTCCGGGAACCAAGTCTAAGGATTTGAATCCCAAACAACCCTTCTCGAAAGCGACGGTGTCCTTGCCAAATGGCGGCGTGGCGCCATGCGTGTACGAACCTGGGAAGGGGGGGGCGGGGTGGTACTACAAGCCGACCCAAGGTGCGTGGGAGTCGTGCCACACCGCGGCGGTTCCTGGCGTTGAAAATACCCACAGGCTTCGCCCCGTCACCCAAGAAGTAGGGCTCGTCTTTGCCTAAGAAGTGGGGCTCGTCAGGCAGCCTTATTCGTACTCCCAGCACTAAAATGTACCACCATCGCCAATAGTATCGGTTCCCGCACGAATATACTGCATTACCTTTACCTTCCGCGTCCTGAGACTCTGAGATCAAAGGGCGAAGTTATCCTTCGTGGTGTTTTGTGGCGTACCTTCCTCTTTTCGCACTTCCTGCGCTTGTTTCACATGGTGGCGGGTTCTGTTTTCTTTTACAATTCCATCGTGGGGGGTCAGGAGCACGTCCTCCGCGAGTTGGCTTCCCCCCGCCACCGTCGATGCGGCGTACCCATCGCCCACCGACCGGCGCTTAGCTGGCGCGCGCTTACGTAAGGTGGCGTCGACATAGCGAAAGGGGCAATTTTCTATCCTGGACGCTGTAAACTATTTCACCAATTCTTTCGCGCACCGTCCGCGATATTGACCTAGACGAGCACGCTCAGAACTTGCTGTACCGGCGCTCGCAGTGCAACGTCGAATTCGCAAATGGGCGCTTGTTTGTGCGTCGAGCCGCCAATGCTCAGCACCGCCACGAGCACGTGACGGCGCTGAGTTACAAAAGAGTCTCAAAAAGACTTGACGGAGGGTACATGATGGAACTTGGTCAGTAACTCTGAAGCAATATTATATAGCTTCCACTCACCGGTAGAACAGAAGACAAAAGTACGCCGCCATCGACTTTTCTAGTCCACGAAACGTTTGGGAGCACGGATTTCTGTGATTCGGAATCCGGAAGGCCTCGAACCTGGATAGAAAGTAAGCACTATCAGAGGATAGGAAAAGATAATAGCAGACTACGCCTCGACAATGAGTGAGGTGCGATTCCAAATTCCTAGACTGTCTTCGAGTCAAGGTGGGGCCTGACACGAGTGCAAACAAGGCATTGACGGCGAGAGAAGAGGTCGCCAGATAGGGTATATACAGCCTCGAGAAAGCTCCTGTTCGCTCACTGGATGAAACCCAGGATCCCGCTAAGAACGGTACCGTGCCACTCAGCGAATAGTCGGCGGCAAGGCATCGATGTGACCGGGGTATGAACGACCGGGATATTGAGCCGATAGCCGAAAGGTGGTCAGCTCCAGAGGTTCGCTTGTTAGGTACGAGCCCAGTTCCAAGCAGTTCTAAGACGATGTGGCTGACGACAGAGGTAAAGGATTCGCTGAGGACCGACGTCACTCCACTCGGTCAGATGACATTGCCCAACGTTGAGCAACAGAAGCACAGCACCTAGAGATCCACCGAGCGATAAAGAGGAGCTATATGAACGTCAGAAAGCCTAGACGACAACTGTAACCGAAAGATATGAAGGGGATTAGGCGAAGACGATTACAAGGACAAACATAGATCACCTGGCAACCTTCGCCACCGCTAAAAGATGTAAAGGATCGCTTGATGCGCTCTTGCATTATACTTCTGCTGGACCCACAAGCATGGTGAGACTTCCCTGATGATCTAGGAATTTCGGCGGCATTATAGCCGAATTTCAGCGCAAGTTATGAGGAGAAGGTTGGCAGAAAAGCGACTCAAAACAGTATGGCGTACCCGTCGCTGTATCATGATATCGTGGCCACATGGGAATATTGCGCGTCGAGATAGGAGGAAGGCTCGAAGGATGTTGGGCTCTTATTTTGTTTGCGCCCACACTATATAATAATATCACGCAACTGACGCCGACCGTCGGTACCGGCGGCGTATAAGTAAGCAAGCGGCTTTGCACTATCTAGTATTCAGGTTAGTGCAGATTTTCGACATATTTCCGGATCGCACCTTGGCCCAACCCGCCTGGATCCAGCTCCGAGATCCGTCGAAGCTGAAACGACGGAGCACGAGGAGTAAACAAACGGACACGGACTCGATCAGATCGTACTACCTCCGATCCGCATTTTGTGCGACTGCAGAATCCAGGGGCGTTCGCTCGCAGACTACAAGTCAGATTTGAGTGGAGTCATCCCATGCCACCCGGGGGGATAGGTCGATTAGAGACTGAATATACGATTCGAGCTGCGCATTTGGATGGCCTCGGAATTGGAAGAAGACTTTTTCGGTCAGCCCGGGAAAATCTGAAAGAAAAGGAGTGCCGCACCAACGAGGCCCTGTTGAGCCAGATATCGTCAGGGGAGAAGCTTCCCTGCTTGTGCAGATATACCACGGCGATTGGTGGTCGACATAAGATAGATATCGCGTCGACTGCTGCGAAAAGCTTGAGGAGGTCACCTTGGGTCCGGTGCCCGGTGTCCCTCACTGACTCTTGTTCCGCACCGAGAGTCCGACGAGGTGCGGTCATATAATTAAGAAAGAGTACGTGCGCCAGCGAGAAGACGATACGTGCGAAGTTGGAGTGGCATGAGTGAAGAAAGGGAGGAGGTGTTTGGTTCTGTGTTACTTGCACAGCCACGCGCCGACCTTCCTTGCTTTCACATTGCTTTCACCATCTTGTCTTTTGTAGAGGGGATCTAGCATGCATGCCTTGCCCAAGTTCTGGAATTTGTATTTCTGAATTTGGCTCTCCATTCTCTAATTTTGCTGCCTTCAAAACAATTGCAAGTTTCAGCTCTCAAGAGTCAAAGGTCAAACGCGCTAGATTCTGACTTTGGCTTGTCCAAAATATCTACCAGACTCTATGGCATGGGCAGCGACAAAATCTCTCCTAGTCGATCTCACCTAACTTCTGGACGACTTCTGGAGGCGACGCGTCCATGACCGCGTCTGTCACACCCCGTGATCGTAGACTCGTAACCAGTCTGCCTACGAACAGCAAAAAAATGAGGCAAGCTCTTTGCCATAGGCAGACTGGTACAACTCGGGCCAAACAATCGACGCGCGCGGAGAGTTTAAATTTTTTTGGTGGTGCCGATCACGGCCATCGATTGCGATCAGTTGCCATCATTTCTCTTGTAATTCTGACCATTTTGGTGCACTCTTAGCAGGGACTTTGAAGAAATTCTAAAGAGACAAAATTCAAGTATTATGCTCCTAGATTGAACTCTCCCTTTTGCATTTCATAATCTGACTTGAATTGAGCACAGGGCGCCAGCGGGGAGAAATTTTCAAACTCCGCGCGCGCCTCGATTGCTGGTCCCGAGTTGTACCAGTCTGCCTACGGCAAAGTGCTTGCCACATTTTTTTGCTGTTCGTAGGCAGACTGGTAACGAGTCTACCGTGATCGCTAATGTCACACTGTGACACCCCATAAGACCAGACCCCCGGTTTCTGGCACTCGCGTTCGGGAAACACTCAACTCCCTCATGCAGGCGGGAAGCGGCTTCGCAGGCGGCGGGGAGACTGTACAGGACGTGCAAACAGCAAAATGACGCAGCTGCTCCGCTCGCGGTCGCGCACATGGGGGCTCACAGCACGATGGCCACAACGAGTGTCCCTGGCGGCATGCGCAGGAGCGCGCATGGGCCTCTGTTCCTCCACCTGTCCCCTTCCTGCCCTGGCGCGTCGTGTGAGGATTGCGAGCTCCACCTCGACGATCCGCACCTTCCAACGGGACACCGGGAGCCACCAACGGAATGCAGAGTTGCAGGCGGGCAACCTCATCCGCGGGCAGGGAGAAGAATAATGCAGCTGGATGGCGGTCGTGCCTCGGAAAAGGAGAGCCCCCGGCAGCGCTGCCTCGTGGTTTGCGGTTTGCGGTAGGGTGAACAATACAGAGGTGGGCTATTCATGAGGGCGGGGGCGCATCCCCCCCGTTACCCACTACGAGCTGCCTGGCCGGATAGAGGGTGGAGGTGCAGTTGCTCGAGAATTGTGTTGAGAAGGCAAAATTGACAGGGAATGAGCTTTCAGCAGAGTCCAAAGTATGTAGCAGATGCACCAGATAGCTGGAAACCAGCCCACAAAACCCTCCTGTGCTCCCCTGTCCACCACTGCATATTTTGTGGACATGCAGCCTTCAAAATGTCGCTTTGCGGGGAGGAAAGACAAAAGGAGACATATTTGAGCACCAGTGAATGTCCTGGAATGGGTGCAGGCCGTGCGGCGCCGTTATCGGAGTGGGAGAGCTCAGCCCGAGCGGAACGACATCTATGCCATTATCAGAGGATCGCGCGGATGGATTGGCGAGTAAACCTACCATAGAGACCTTTGGATAGAACACATAGGAATCCCTGCCTCAGATTGCACCATGAGCCCGTGCAGAGTAACTTTTGAGTGAGGTCGTCTGGTGAAAGAGAGAGTGTCACATCTGTGACTGAGGTCACGATGAGGTCAGGGACAGAAAACACGGCGTCGTCCAGCACTCACGGCGACATTTGAATGAAGATTAATCCGAAAGAACGTGTAGAGATAAACAGCCAAATTGATTCGTGTCAAAAAATTGGGAAAATTGAGGACTGAAAACGGCCCGAACGGCGAGGGCGGGTCACCGCAGGTGGGAATGGCCGGGTGGCCTCGTGGGGGCAGCAGGAGCCTGAAGACCAGAAATGAGGAGCCCATTGAATGTGGCAAACTATCCTTGATCCCACAAATTGTCCGCAGGCAGCGCCAAGGGCAGCACTGTACAACGGCGCGGGAGCGGGCAGCGGGATCCCGATCCGATCAAAATCGGGGCAATGGCTCGGAAGGGGAAGATTCAGAGCTACCTGAGCTCCATCAGGGGTAATTGCATACGATGGGTATACGGGGACCCAGTGGCGGGGACTAGGGAGGGGCAGGAGCAAGGGGGTCCAAAGATAAGAAAAAATGATATCACCTACAATTTTTTTGGCCGGGCCGTTGGGCGGTCAACCTACCAACCTACCGTGGGAAACCTTCCTTTTTGGGAACGGGTATCTCCGGAAGGCACCCCAAGCCTTCGAGCTCCTCATTCGGTACAACCACCAGCGGCAACAAATTTCTGGCATCTTAGTAGTTGACCTATCCATAAGCTTCCACTTCTTGATGGCACTTATTCATTCCGGGAACCTCTGCTGGTGCGAAGCACACCTCAATGTTAGCTGGACGGTATAAACCTGTGCTAAGTACGGCCAAATATAGCTTCGTTCAACTTCCCTGGGTTAAGATTAGCTGATATTCAGCACGAAACTTACCTCCTTGTTGCCGTTTTGGAGCTCCACTACCACCGTGAAATTTCCGACCGTAGTCCTGACCTTCCCAAATGAATTCTAGACGCGGTCAAATGTGGTCTGTCTGGATGATTCGGGCCCCATAGTGACCTCAGTCTGATATCCCGAATGAAAAATTGCCGCACTTGCATATGTTTAGTCCACATTTGTCCCAAGCTACGATGAACATTGTTCTCAGGCTGATCTAGCCCCTAGGATGTCGTGTAAACATCTGTGGAAGTCTTAGCAACACCGAAAGACTAGCCGCAGGCCCGAAGGAGGGCTTCAACTTGGGCTGAAATAAAATTGCATACAATTTTTTTTTCTGGCGGTCGGGGACCAACCTACCTACCCTACCCCATATGGGCAATGCTTATCTTTGGACCCCCTTGGGCAGGAGGAAGGATTGATGGGGCGGGACAGTGGAGGACTAACATATGCAAATACCGACCCGATTGGGTAAGCGAGCGGCATCCCGGCAGTGCGAGCGCGCGCGCCCGACCACCCGACGCGACGCGGCGGCGACGGGAGACAGTAGTGATGATCACATTTTGATAGACGTGGGGCCCAGCAGCGCGTATGAGGGTTTGTTTGTACAAAAAACCGCGCGAAAGAAGGTTGGTTCCGCGCGAAAGAAACCTGAGTCAGACAGGAGGTGTCATCAAGCCGAGGGCGAGCCGAGTGGCTGTCGGGCTCTCCTCTCAAGTCCCACAACGTCCTCCATGTATACCTGGCCCACGAAGACGTTTGTCCTGGCACCATATGATGCCCCTCCTCTCCGTGTTAAACCTGCACATGTTATATAATAAATCCAAATGTGTTCGAAATGACCGCTCGACTTTGGCACAGTGACTCCGCTGGCAAATTCATAACTATTCTGACTTGGAACATTGCACGCTCAGAGCCCCAGTTCGGTTAATCATAACTTGAATCGGCCTGATTCAAGCTGTTCCTCTCCGCCCGTCTTCCAAGTCTTTTCCTGAGATATCTAGTTGCAATCACTGATGTAGCTAGGTTACCACAGGGATCAGGCCGTTGATGGCTGTAGCGTACATTCAGGACGCGATGTACGTAGGTACAGCACCTGCTTGTTCCTTATTGGGACCTCCGCAGTAATACACTCCTCCTCCTCTCTCCTCCTTACCTTCGTTGGCGGAATCGATGTGAACCGCGCCCAATCTAATTTAATCACGATATCTTATCTTATCTGGCGGATCATCTCGACGTTTGCCGATTCCCGAACCCAATGTCGTCTGTATGCTGGACGGCACGGGGAGGCAATCATTCTTGCCAATAGTGTCTGAGTCTTGAGAAATTCAGCTATCCCTCCCGCCGGAAGTCTAGTGATGATCGGGGCTGTTTATAGAATAAATAAGTATCTCGGGTGCCGGATGTAGTGCAAGTTGCTACTGACAGCATTTGAGGCAGAGGAGGGTTGATGTAGTTGTAAAATTTCTCTTCGCCCTTATTTGCAATGGTACATATTAATTACTGAATCAATACTCTTTCGCGCGGGCACTGAACTCTTTCGCGCGCGCTGATCTATTTTTTGTATAGGCGGCTGCACATCGACAAAGCTGGGGTAATGAATCCCACCGGATGCACAATCACAATAGTTAATCAATCACGACCCACCACGATGTGATGCATCGTTTCCCCACATACGCCTGCGTGATAACCATTTTCGAATGCTGGTAGCGTCCTTCTTCTTTCCACCATCCCCTGCCACGCCCCCCCCCCCCCCTGCCCTTTCGACTCCGTATCGCTGGTGCGAGCCAGTGGATATGGGCTGAGCAGTACGAGATGGTCGATGTCTTCGCAGACGCTTCACAGAGCCGTCGCGGCATCGATGGAGAGCGAGGGCTGGACGGAATGCTGACGGGGCTCATACTCTGTTAAAATGCGTTCAGCCGGCCTCTGTCTTGAATTTCCTCACCGAAATTCGGCACCTCCCTTCTCGTGTACTGTCGTCTGTGCACTCTGCCATACGGTTACCCCGTATCCCAGAGAGCCATGCCCTTCCTTCATCCGTCCCTAATGCCTATTCGCGTCCCTGTTCTCATTCCTTGCATGGCGCACCTTGGAGCCGACGTGCTTATGGCGTTCTGCTTCGTTTCCTGACCGCTGTAGGCCCATTTGGGGGAGGGCTTGTTGTTTAATGTTTATTCCGGAAGGCTTCAGCGCTTTTAGATTTCCTATTTCCCTTTTTCTTTTGCAAGGTGAGCCTGGCATCCGTCTCTTCGCGGCCAGAACACTTACAATGAGCTCTCAGCATCATGTCAAACAACCGCAGCCCGGCGAAGAATTTCCAGCCGCAGAAGAAGAGTGTGTTTCCCGCGGTGGCGCAGCAGACCGCAGGGCAGCAAGTGGCGCACCCAAAGGGAGGGCAGAATGTGGCGGGCGTCCTCGGGTGAGTTCTTAGCGACCTTCGGGGCGTTCACGTCCCTGAGATAGCCAAAAAACACTAGACGAAAGTCCGTCAGTGTCCCGCTCGCCGCGACAAACGAGGGTCGACCTACCACATACCTATTTCCGGGAACCAAGTCTAAGGATTTGAATCCCAAACAACCCTTCTCGAAAGCGACGATGTCCTTGCCAAATGGTGGCGTGGCGCCATGCGTGTACGAACCTGGGAGGGGAAGAGCGGGAGGCAGCTCTGGATGGCACCTCAAGTCGGCCGAAGGTGCGTCGTCGTCGTGCCACACCGCGGCGGTTCCTGGCGTTGACAATACCCACAGGTTTCGCCCCGTCGCTCAAGAAGTAGGGCCTTTGCCTAAGAAGTGGGGCTCGTCAGGCAGCCTCATTCGTACTCTCAGCACTACTCAAATGTACCACCATCGCCAATAGTATCAGTTCCTGCACGAATATACTGCATTACCTTTACCTTCCGCGTCCCGAGAATCTGTGAGTACAAAGGGCGAAATCAGGTAAGTTATCCTCCATGGTGTTTTGTGGCGTACCTTCCTCTTTTCGCACTTGTTTCATTCACATGGTGATGGGTTCTGTTTCTTTTTTTACAATTCCATCCTCAGGAGCACGTCCTCCGCGAGTTGGCTTCCACCCGCCACCGTCAATGCGGCGTACCCATCGCCCACCGACCGGCGCTTAGCTGGCGTCGCTTACGTAAGGTGGCGTCAACATTGCGAAAGGGGCCCTGGACGCTGTGAACTATTTCACCAATTCTTTCGGGCATCGTCCGTGACACTGCCCTAGATGAGCACGCTCAGAGCTTGTTGTACCGGCGCTCGCAGTGCAACGTCGAATTCGCGAATGGGCGCTTGTTCGTGTCGAGCCGCCAATGCCCAGCACCGCCACGAGCACGTGACGGCGTTGAGTTATATAGCTTCCACTCACCGGTAAACAGAAGACAAAAGTACGCCGCCATCGACTTTTCTAGTCCACGAAAAGTTTTGGGAGCACGGATTTCTGCGATTCGGAATCCGGAAGGCCTCGAACCTGGATAGAAGGTAAGCACTATCGCAGAATAGTAAAAGATAATAGGAGACTACGCTTCAACAATGAGTGAGGTGCGATTCCAAATTCCTAGACTGTCTTCGAGTCAAGGTGGGCCGTGACGAGTGCAAACAAAGAAGGCATTGACGGCGAGAGAAGAGGTCGCCAGATAGGGTATATGCAGCCTCGAGAAAGCTTCTGTTCGCTCACTGGATGAAAACCAGGATCCCGCTAAGAAGACCGGTACCGTGCCACTTAGCCAATAGTCGGCGGCAAGGCATCGATGTGACTGGAATATGAACGACCCGGATATTGAGCCGTTAGCCGAAAGGTGGCCAGCTCCAGAGGTTCACTTGTTAGGTACGAGGTTTCCAGTTCCAAGCAGTTCCAAGACGATGTGGCTGACGAAAGAAGCAAAGGATTCGCTGAGGACCGACGCCACTGCACTCGGTCAGATGACATTGCCCAACGTTAAGCAACAGAAACACAGCACCTAGGAGAGATCCACCGAGCGATAAAGAGGGGCTATATGAACGCCAGAGAGCCTAGACGACAACTGGAACCGAAAGATGAAGGGATTAAGCGAAGCGAGACAAAGGCAATTTCAGGGACAAACATAGATCACCTGGCAACCTTCGCCACCGCTAAAAGATGTAAAGGATCGCTTGATGCGCTCTTGTATTATACTTCTGCTGGACCCACAAGCATGGTGAGACGTCCCTGGTGATCGAGGAATTTCGGCGGCATTTTAGTCGAATTTCAGGAAAGCGCAAGTTATGAGAAGGTTGGCAGAAAAACAACTCAAAACGGTATGGCGCACCCGTCGCTGTATCATGATATCGTGGCCACACGGGAATATTGCGCGTCGAGATAGGAGGAAGGCTCGAAGGATGTTGGGCGCTTATTTTGTTTGCGCCCACACTATATAATATCACGCGCCTGACGCGTTAAAAAGGGCCGTCGGTATCGGCGGCGTATAAGTAAGCGGCTTTGCACTATCTAGTATTCAGGCTAGTGCAGATTTTCGGAGTATTTCCGGATCGCACCTTGGCCTAACCCGCCTGGATCCAGCTCCGAGATCCGTCGAAGCTGAAACGACGGAGCACGAGGAGTAAACAAACGGACACGGACTCGATCAGATCGTACTACCTCCGATCCGCATTTTGTGCGACTGCAGAATCCAGGGGCGTTCGCTCGCAGACTACAAGTCAGATTTGAGTGGAGTCATCCCATGCCACCCGGGGGGATAGGTCGATTAGAGACTGAATATACGATTCGAGCTGCGCATTTGGATGGCCTCGGAATTGGAAGAAGACTTTTTCGGTCAGCCCGGGAAAATCTGAAAGAAAAGGAGTGCCGCACCAACGAGGCCCTGTTGAGCCAGATATCGTCAGGGGAGAAGCTTCCCTGCTTGTGCAGATATACCATGGCGATTGGTGGTCGACATAAGGTAGATATCGCGTCGACTGCTGCGAAAAGCTTGAGGAGGCCACCTTGGGTCCGGTGCCCGGTGTCCCTCACTGACTCTTGTTCCGCACCGAGAGTCCGACGAGGTGCGGTCATATAATGAAGAAAGAGTACGTGCGCCAGCGAGAAGACGATACGTGCGAAGTTGGAGTGGCATGAGTGAAGAAAGGGAGAAGGTGTTTGGTTCTGTGTTACTTGCACAGCCACGCGCCGACCTTCCTGGGTTTCACATTGCTTTCACCATTTTGTCTTTCGTAGAGGGCATCTAGCATGCATGTCTCAGTGTTGTCCTTAAGGGTTAAGCCTTAAGTTAAGTTAAGACTTAATTGGCCCTTAATATTAACCCTTAACAAAAATCTGGAGACCACTTAAGCCTTAATTAAGGCCTTAATGATGGGATTATATAATACATTCTGTTCAACCACGGTGCCGTTGACATAGGTGCAAACTCAGCCAGTCGTGTGTCACTCACTACCTCTGTTTCATCTGATAATTTCCACAAATGAACCTGTAGAATTTCTTTTTTTCAGTGAGAAGGGCTGGCCTGGATGAAATTTTGCGCTGCTAGGAGGCCCTGGATCAAATTTACGAAGCGAGAGGGAAGGGGGTGAGGAGGAAGCCTGGTGGAAAGGTCAACATCATGTTGCGACTCTCATTCAACCGAGGGAAAAAAATACCACCGTCCTTAACTTAGGGCTTAATATCCCTTAATATTAAGTCCAAATTAAGGGTTAAGGCCTTAACAAAAAATTTTACCCTTATTAACCCCTTAAGGGACAACACTGGCTGCCATGTCTTGCCCAAGCTCTGGAATTTGTATTTTTGAATTTGGCTCTCCACTCTCTAATTTTGCTGCCTTCAAAACAATTGCAAGTTTCAACTCTCAAGAGTCAAAGGTCAAACGCGCCAGATTCTGACTTTGGCTTGTCCAAAGTATCTACCAGACTCTATGGCATGGACAGCTACAAAATTTCTCCTAGTCAATCTCACCTAACTTCTGGACGACTTCTCAGTGGAAGCGACGCGTCCATGACCGCGTCTGTCACCCCTCGTGATCGCTAATGTCACACTGTGACACCTCGTAACACAGCGACCAGGCGTGGATGTCTGAAGGGACGGAGGTTACAACGGAAGTAACCTCCGTGATCGGAGCTACCCAAAATGGATAGCGGAGGTCTCGCTTAGACGACGGAGGTTCAGCGGAAGACGGACCTTCCTTAATGGGCGGGTTTCCTTCCGATTGTAGGCTATAAGTAGTCATCCATTCCCACACAATTAGTATATAAAGGCCTGTACTTCAGAATAATCCAGTTCGGTTCCCCCGCTCCACCCGTCCTCACTTCCTCCTCCCCCTTCCCACACTCCAAGGCCCCTCGGGCGCTCTCATATTCCAACACTCTCCACCACACTCATGTCAGACTTGCTGGCCGGCATTGGTCTATCGTTGGGCCTGTACGCTATGTGGGCGGTCAGCAGCTTTCTCGTCAACCCTCTTAGAAAGGTTCCTGGTCCATGGCTGGCAGCTCAGACGCACTGGTACAAAGCATACTTTGATCTGATCCTCGACGGGGGTTTCCTCGATCACCTCAAATGGCTCCACAAAAATTATGGTATTGCTTCGACTTTCCCCGAATGACCTCAGCTCATCTAGTCTTTAAGGCCCCGTTGTCAGGGTCGGACCCAACGAGGTGGGTCCTCGACCCCGCCGGCGACCGGCCCTAATAGCTCTAATTTTCGAACTCGAAGGTCCATGTTAGCCATCCTGACGCTTTCGAGTCAATCTATAGTTTCAGTTCCTCGTTCACCAAAGATCCGATCCTCTACAAGGCCTTTAGGCAAGACTTGTCCTCATTCGGTTTATTGGACGCCCGCGAAGCGAGGAAGAGGAGGGAAATGCTCAGTCCCTTATTCTCCCGACGTGCAATCCTCAAACTTGAGTATGTCATCCAAGAAAAGGTGATGTCTCTGTTGCTCAAGCTCTGCGTTGATTTCTCAATATGTTTCACCAGGTCGACAGGCTTGTGGCAAACGTTCTTTCACACGATGCCGCCACTCCCTGTAATTTGTTTATGGCTTTCAGGGCGGCGACCCTTGACATAATCACCTCATACTGCTTTGCTCAATCCTCCGACGCACTGGACTACCCCAAATTTCAACATCCCCTCCTTTTGTCTTTTCTCTCCGCCATCACGGCGATATGGACTTTCAAATATTTCCCGTTTCTATTCTTCTTTGCTGAACATACGCCAGGATGGGTCATGCACCAAATTTCGCCCGTCTCGAAGGGATACACGGATCTGTTTGCATTTTTGTCCCGATATTTGGATCGCATCCTAAAAGACCCAACTGTGCTGGACGCTGCCGACCATGAAATAATATACCATCACCTTCTCCATCCTAACACACGTCACAATGTCCCATCTAAGAAGTCTCTACTCGATGAATCCCTCACTCTTCTCGGGGCTGGCAGCGAGACCGTCGGGAATGCTGTTACTACTGGTGTTTTTCATGTCCTCAGCAACAGCCGCGTCCTGGACAGATTGAGGATGGAACTGCAGGACTCCTGGCCGGACGCGTCCTGCTCGATGAGCTATCAAGCCTTGGAGAAATTACCGTACCTCGTGGGTCTTTCTTTCGTTGCTTCATTGCCGTCTTACCGAGCATCCGGCCTAGACCGCAGTGCTCAAGGAATCGTTGAGAATGGCGCCTGGGGTGGTGACACCGCTGGCAAGGGTAGTGGGGCCAACCGACGCCCAAATTCTGGGATACAGCCTACCTGCCGGGGTGGGTGTTTACCTTCTACTGTACTATTTCGACCGAGTGTTCAGGTGATGCGTGACAGCCGATTTTTCTGAGGTGGTTAAAAATCACGACAAATCAAAAGAAAATTTATCGGCCATCTCGGCGAGTGAAAATATCGAAATTAATGAACACTTAGTTGAAATAGTACAGTAATACCTAATACCGATCAACGCGCAACTCAACCGTTATCCAGACTGTGGTATCGATGGGCACAACGTTCATTCACGAGAACCCAGAAATATTCCATTCGCCCGAGGTGTTCCTCCCCGAGCGCTGGTTAGAGCCTACCGCCCAACACCTCGAAGCGAAATACCTTGTTCCGTTCTCCAGAGGGCCACGAATGTGTCTTGGTATCAAGTATGTGATAAGTAACCAAACATATTCTCGAGAGATTAACCCTTCCCCCCAAACCAGTTTGGCTTGGTGCGAATTGTATCTTTTATTCGCAAACATCTTCAGGAAAATCGATATGAAGATTTATGAGACTAGGTGAGGGCCTTGACTTTGTCGGTCACGATTTCCTAACTGTTTGCTAGTCTTGAAGACTTCAAATTTCAACAACATTGGCTTGCAGTCTTTCGGAAAAGACAGCTTCACGCTCATGTCAAGGCTCTCAGTTCTAGTTCATCGACCAAAGAGTCACCATTCTAATGCATCGGGATCGTGCTTCTTCGTTTTTTCAATTGACGGAGCACACGTACCGTAGTTAGGTATAGACTTCTCCCGCTCAATCGGATGCTAATTTGGGAGGATAGCACGAGGAGTTAGGGCTGACTTGTGCATTTCTCCGCAGAGCCGCGTAAGCGTGCGGCCAGGGGGAATTCGCTGTATCAAGACAAGTCCGTACGTCAGTTCCTGGGAATAGTCGGCCCCCGGGCTGTCTAGGTCCATCGCGTTCTCCCGCGTGGCCGTGAGAGCGTGCCGGTCGGTGGTAGAGTTGAGTTGAGAATACTGGAACAAGGTGTGACGCTCTCAGTCATACCCGATACATTCGAATACTCCAGAAAAGCACTATGTCAGAGAGGTTTGTCTCGTAATAGTCATTTCGGCTTGCTTTCGCAAGGTCTCAAGCTCGAATCGCTTTATTGCCTTTCATTCTTCCGATTTATTTCCCGGAAGGCCCTACGGCCCCTACCGATACAGGCTACGCCTTTGCAATTCGAGGCGCCGCCCGCGCAAGGCCGTCGGCGACCCCTTGTAATCCAACGACCCAACAACGACCTTCATATTCGTTGGCCTTCTGAAGTCAGCCCATTGAAATCCGACAGTTATCAAATCGAAAAAATTCTGATGTCTTCCGGGATAGCCATCTCTTTATTTTTTCGTCCGCGCGCCATATTCATTGTCCCTCTATCTGGAGCCTTCCATCCATGATTTTGACCACACTAGCTATCAAGCCCGCTTTTTGAGCCCTTACAGCTATTTTTCCGCCGGCGAGTTGGAGTTCAATTTTGTGCGGAGTGCCGGGCCGCGCGCGCCGGACCACTACGCCTGTGGCCTAAAAAGGCAATTTTCTCCTTGGGCGCGCGTTTGGACCAGGATTCATCCTGCACGGAAGTATACTGATCCGGGAGGGCACTTGGAGCTTTAAGACGCTAATTCGACGACAAAACACGCGTGAATATGCACCCTTACTCACAAGGAAGCTCTGTGTAAAATTTGAACAAAAATTGCGGTATCTGCGCCTTTGAGGTGATCCTTGGGCACTCCTATAGCCCAGAGCACTTGAATATATTTTTAAACAGTCTTTAAAGACTTTCCGCAATCATCGTTGGAGCCGGGCGAGCGGGTCCAAGACACCCCGAGGCCGTATGGAGCGGCGGTGCGGAGGTGTGTGGAGGTTGTGGTCAAGGCATGCATGAGGCTGTGCTACGACATCTGATCCTAACACAACCACTGAGTCCGCTACCGAGAGGACCAGTGCAACTGGTCCATCGTCCCCGTTCGCGCAGCTTATTGAGAAAGTTTGAATCACGGTACATTGTTTGAACCATAGACCTGGCATCCTCTTTGGCGGCTCCAAACGGTGCTTGATTATGTAATCATATCATTCACACCTCCTCCCAAATTTCTGGGAAGTCCAGAGCTCTTGGGGCGGCGTACGAAGCGAAAGGGCGAAAAATGTAATTTCCGTGTTGGAGCGGTCTGGAGTGGCCAAACCGGACGTCTGAAACATCCATCATCCGGAAGTTGATTCTATCGATATCTGCTGACGTGTGCAGTCTCGGGCCTCGCACGCTCGCGTACTTTGTAGCCCGTTTGTACCAGGGCCCAAAAAAAACACACTTGTACCCGCTCCGTTAGCAGGGGTCGCGCCGCGCAAAATAGCTCTGCAAATCTTTCTGACTCTGAGCAATGTAAGTTTTCCTCGAGATTTACATCCTGTCGCCCGAGGGTAGCTTATCAAATATCGCAAAGTTCAACCCTCTCTATTTTTGGTTGCGGCTATTCTGCCGTGTTTCCGTAGGTCCGCGCGCGTGATTCTTATCTCCCAATCCCACTGGAAGTTCAGGCGCCTTACTCAGTGCCAAGCCAGCGCCTGCATCCATAAGAGCAGCCCTCGATCTTGCCTTTCCCTCTAGACTCGTTACCAGTCTGCCTACGAGCGGCAAAAAAATGTGGCAAGCACTTTGCCGTAGGCAGACTGGTACAACTTGGGATCAGCAATCGAGGCGCGCGCGGAGTTTGAAAATTTCTCCCCGCTGGCGCCCTGTGCTCAATTCAGGTCGGATTATGAAATCCCAAAGGGAGAGCTCAATCTAGGAACATGATACTTGAATCTTGTCTCTTCAGAATTTCTTCAAAGTCCCTGCTAAGTGTGCACCAAAATGATCAGAATTACAAGAGAAATGATGGCAACTGATCGCAATCGATGATGCCGTGATCGGCACCACCAAAAAATTCAAACTCCCCGCGCGCGTCGATTGTTTGGCCCGAGTTGTACCAGTCTGCCTATGGCAAAGCTCGCGGTTCATGTTCCGATCAGCTAGGTCGTTATCTGGCAGTGGCTGTGTGTTATCTGGCATCCTGGCCAATTCTGTCTCTTTGAGTCTCTCTTAAATCACAGAAATAAAACTGCAATAATTGAAGGTATATAAGAGAAGATTGGCTTCTTCACAACTTTTGGAAGAGGCGACATTGTGGAAAAATACCTGATGCCAGATAACATTGTGACTGCCAGATAACTGTGACAGTCACTGTTATCTGGCGCTTCACTGCACCACGCTCGCAACTCCTTGTTCCAGCCCAAAGTTTCTCGCAGACTGCTCCTCCAGTCTATCTCAGACCTCACCCCCCTATTTCATCTGTTGAGAAGTGCAGAAACCCTACGAAATTGACCTTTTTCATTCAGTCAGCAACGTGATATTGACGCAGCTCGACATGTCCCCGTACGTCCTACCAGCTCCAATGATGTACTGTAGCCAGTGGATTTACCTCCCCTGGGACGTCCCAAGACTCGAACGCTTGCAGAGCCTGACTCCGGCGGTCCGTTTAGTCCGTGAGTACTCAGCTGATGTGCAATATATACAGATAACCAAGAACCTCCGACTGGCGTTGAGCGCAGGTGCGAGCACCAGCCATGCGCTCGATGACCGCACAGATGGCGGACTCGCGCAGATGTGCAAGCCCCGGCAGCAACTTGCAAGTTGCGAGAGCTGCGCATTGCGAGCATGTCTCTGCGACGCAGCGCTCGCGACGAAGGGCCCCGCGGCCAGGGCTGCATGCACAGTGTGCTCAGCTTCACCTCGACACGCGTGCGACTTGTGCTCAATGCACTCTGCACTGGTGCTCAAGGTGCTCTTCTCGCGCACTCATTTTGCGCGCCCCATACACTCTTCGTGAGCCGCTCTTCGCGGATGTGCAAGACAGGCATCGCAAGCGCCGAGTCAGGGCGTGCTCCTCTGCGTCTGTCTGTGACAAAGCACGGCGTCTCTGTGTCTCCTCTCTCGAGCGCGACTCATAAATGCATGCTCGATCCGAGTTTGCCCTGTGCAGGCGTCTCCGCAGTGCGCTTGACTCTGCACGATATGAATAGTGTCCTATGCACCATTCTTTCACCAGATTGTTCTTCGAGTTGATTCGGTATATTATTTCAGCATGTATCAGTGATAGTGAATAGTAATCTCCAATTCCGAGTGGTTCATATGAGTTCCCCGTAGCATACATTAGACGCGATGTATGTCGTACGGGCCCCGGTGTTCCATCAAGGGACCTTGCCGGTAATTCCTTCCTTCCTTCCCCAATTCCCCTCTTTCTCTTTCCTTTTTCGATTTCTTTTTCGCATTTCTCCTCGTGGGACCCAGTATATTGAAATAAAAACCAAGCTCGCCTCATTTTTTTGCTGTTCGTAGGCAGACTGGTTACGAGTCTACTTTCCCTCAACACCCCTTCTTCCTCTCTCCCAATCCTCTCCTACCTGAGCCTGCTCAGCCATAGGGACTAGGAGTCTATTACTTCTCATGTGAGTTCCTGTGACTTGAATCTGGTCCTCCTGGTCTTTTATTCGCCCGCCACCAACCCACCGTCGATTCCGCCACGGCGTCGTAATATATGCCGAGGCTGCCGACCGTTCCCACGGTCACGACCTGTCAATCCATGTTGGTTCATCCTTCTTTCCTTCATCCCATACAACGCGGCTGCACCTCCCACAGGCATCCTAGACGGGCCACAACCGACTCTAATCACCTTCGAGGTAAGATTTGACTTGTTTCTTTGAGTCTTTGTCCGTCTAATACTAACTTCCATTCTGGGCCTGTACGGTGCCAACTCGACCTCAAATTGGTTGCAAGTCTCATAATGAGCTTGTCTCGAGCGGTAAAAAATGTATTATGACTTCAATTTTATCGTGACAACTTACGACTTGACTTGAATCCAGGTTTGCTAAGCAACCTTACTCGGGGTCAAATGACTCTGACTACCGTATCTTTCTTTCACTAGAGGTAAGTCATTCTTCGTTATGTTGCCATTTTATTCGAGTCTGACTGTACTTCACTGCTTAGATTCCATAAGCATCACCTCGTTTCACTCCGATGAGTGCCGCGAACGGCACTATCTTTTCATCCAAGTCAGTCGCATTGCACCTTGAATTTCCCACAAATTACTGACTATCTTTCTTTTGTAGCTTTGCTGCTCTGGATTTCGAACGAAGCCTCGATTTTTGACTTCGAACGGGTTGCTCGGTGACAGACCTCTGACGGCGAAATGCCGATTAATTTCAAATGTGAGACATCACATTTTTTTACTTCTCAGATATACTGACTACGTTCGTAATTTGTCAGTTCCGCTACTTCGGGTTCAAACTCGGTCTTCATTTTGCGTTTATCGACTCAGAAATCACTGCTCGGTGTCCCTCTGTGCGCCAAACCCCCATTGACCTCAAGAGGTGCGTCATATTACCGTTTTCCATTCACTTATGATTTTCTAACTAACTTTGGTGTTTTCAGCCAATGCCATACTACATTTTCACGAACCTTCGGCGGCCACCTGTGCGCCGAAATGCCGATTCAGTCCAAGATGTGAGTCTCATTACACTCTGGATGATCTCAAATTTACTCTATGGTTTACTATTAGTCAACGTCTGCGTCCCTCTGCGCGCCGAAATGCGGACTGACTTCAAGAGGTGAGTCGCATTTCACCTTTATTTTTCTCAGACTTACTTACTATCGCTCGTAGCCTTGTAGCCCTTCGACGCAATCTGTGCTGGAACGAACCCTCGATGCTGTAAGTCTCGGTGTGCGTCCCACGAGGCGCTGAAACGCCGACTCACTTCAAGAGACTCTTTCTCTGGCCACCTTCGGTTGGTAGCCCTTCTACTGTGCATTTGAACGAAGCCTCGGTGCTGTATCTGTTTAATTTGAAACCCGGTTCAGCGTCCAGTACATTTTCCATTAACCCAGATTTATTGACTCTCATTCGCTTTGCAGGCCTGTTACTCTGACTCTGACTCTAACTTCAGATGAAGCCGTGATATTGCAACCGTGGACTTGCGAAACCTCTGTTCGGCGCCACTCTGGGGCCTGATTGACCGAGGCCTCGACTAGTTTGGCTGGTATGTATCTCTGAGACCTTGCTCATTTTCGTTTGACTCGCCTCGCAGCCCACGCGCCTCTGAAGTCCATATCATTACTTCGGTACGTTCGTCTCACTCCCATGATTTGCCTCAGCTCACAGTTCCTCACCCAGTGTCCCCGGCCCAATTTCAGTTACAGTGCATAGTTGAATCTGCCTGAGTTTTGCGCCCACTTCGAACGCATAGGTTTGTTTGCAGACGTCAGTGCGCCCCTTGTCCAAATTTGGAGTCGAATTGCCTTGCATCTTATCCTCTCTCTACGCATAAGGACTCCACCGATGATTTACTCACGAACAGGTCTGGGACATTTTGTTCGAAACCTGCGGCGGTGCGTGTTTATTTACATCCCCTCCGTGCTCACACACTATCACTCACCGGATCACGCCCACACGAGTCAACCTGACTTGAAACCATTCCGCGATGAGCTTTCAACCCGCTTTTATCTCCGTTTTGTTCATCGTTGGGACCCAGATCCTCATTAGACCTCTGGTGTAAGTGTTTCGTGCAACGAGGGTGCATTTCGTTCAACGAAGGTGTATGTCGTCAAACGAGGCCTCGCTCGGCCACGGTAAGCTTTCAATTTTCCTACAATACATCTGGGGGAGTCGGCGGTTATCTTTTTGGGTTGCCGTCAGTTCGGCGCGCGCTAACCTATGTAGGGCCTCACGATCGGCGCAGCTGCGTACTGCTTTCCTGCGAGTCGAAACTCACGGTAAGTTCTTGCTAATTTTTTTTTTTTTTTTGCCTGCGCACAATGGGCTCGAGCACCCCCCTTGCTTGATTCAGGTATGTAGGCTTTGAGGCAGCTGCGTTGGAATCCTTCTAACCCGTCAATTCAATTTTTAGTCTCGCAGCCTCTGTCTCGCCAGGGCCTTGTTAAGAAATAAGAAGATTATCGTCCTCGACGAGTCTACTTCAAGGCGAGTCGGTTTTTAACCCATTCGGTAACTGTTATTGACCGTCTCTTGAACGGTAGCATGGATCACATCACAGATGAGAAAATCCGACATGTGGTGGATTCGCAGATGAAAAGCTTCACGGTGATCGCCATCGCCCATCGTATATGTGTGTTTTGAAGCTCATTCCTTACTACTCTGACCATTTATATCTTTCAGCGACCATCGTCAACTATGACAAGGTGCGTGCGCTCAGTCCTCAACTCAGATCACTTACAATGTCCGCTCAGATCCTTGTCCTAGACAGCGGCTCCATCGCCGAGTTCGACGACCCTACAGTGCTGCTTTCAAAACCAGAATCGCGCTTTGCTCAGCTTGCTGCCACTCAAGGTATCTACCATCCCGACCTTGTTCCCACCGGCGCCGCGGTCAAGGAGCTCAGCGATGGAACGGTCATGGTGGTTACAGAGGATGTTTAGCCTACTCTTCAGGAAGTATAATATATTGCATATTTACCTTTCCGTGCACCGAACGAGCACGAGAACATCCGAGTTAGACAGCTTTGGCCGCAACTTCGAACTGTTACATCAACATGCAGCACATCGTGACATTGACACGAATTCGAACCCGAGTTGGTTGGGCCAGAAATCTCAGCTGACCCATAGAGCAAAGCAATTAAAGGAAGCTACGAGGTAGTGCATCCGGAAAAACCTAAATTGCTATGGTGTCTATGTGGGTCTATGCAGTAGCTCATAGTAATTTGGGATTTTCCTGATGCTGGTGGTGGTGGTGCGAGAAAGAGTGCTGTGATACACAAGAGTAAATATCGTCGCCACTCAAATAGTGTGGCCACAGTTGCGTCAATAGCTAATGTGGCGACGAAATTAGGCGATGAAATCGCCAGTTCCATATCCCTTACTACTTGTAAAATATCCTGGGTGAGATTCGAGGTTCTAGACCAGTCGGACGACGAGATGAGTGGAGCATTGAATTGTGCAACTTCGATGGTCTGGCCATGGTGCACTCAGAGTGCTTGCCTACGGAGCCCACAGCCGGGTATACTTTTGGCCCAGGTTTTAATAAATTTGACGTCCGTTGGGGGTGCACGCAGATTTCCAGGAGAACATATGGACGCAAGTGAAGTCCACACGCAGTCAAAATGCTTAAAAGCTACGATGAAAAAGCATAAGTCGCTCTGTATGGCGAGGCCGCCACCCATTCCCGAATCTGGAGCTTAAAATGATGGCGCATCAAAGTGGCACCGCCACATCATTTTACGAGAGTAGAGCGCAACGCTTGAGTACTTGAGTCCTTGCCATTGGCTTTTGAAGAAACTGACTCTATCTCTAGTAATGACCGCGAATCCAGATACAAGATCGGTTATACCAAACCAAGTCCCAATGAGCCCCCCCTCTCCCTGACTTCAGTGCCACGTCATCTGGTCACCGCCATCCATTGTAAGCGCCCGCGGCGCGCTGAGCCAGGATATTCGCGACGCCGACCCACTGTCCGAATGCCGCAATAATCCTTGGGGGAAAAGATGGCGCACGCCGAGGAAAGGCTGGTCGAGAGCCTATCCGCAGTGGCGAGAGCATGGCCCAGGAGCTCAGATGCGCTGTGCTCGAAGTGGCGGGGTCGCTGAACGGTAGCGTAGGTGAAACCGGCTAGCGCGCGTCGGGCTAGACGGGGCGCAGCGGTGGGATCGACACGAAGATCCATTTAGTGCTCCAGGTGGCCGGACGGTCAGCAAAGGCGTGGCGCCGCGCCGCGTGTAGGTAATCCCTATAGCGCGCGTCGAGCAGAAGGCGGGCGCAGGTGCTCGGGCCATGCCGACCGGTCGATATCGATCGCCTCTCATACGGCCATTCACTCCCGCAGACTTTGTAGGGAAGACCGGTCTTGGATTGCGCGACTCCGGTTGGCGCAGGGGGGAGAGAAGGAGAGACAGAGTGGAGGAGGGAAAGTCCACCTGCGAGGTCGAGGTGTCGCGGGAGGTAAGGGGTTATGCGCGCACGGCGAGTCACTCTTCGAGCGCGCAGCGGGCGGAGAGGATGGTGACAAAGGCGGCACTACGCGGGTGCGGAACGGCCACGAGTGAATGCACACGCCGCTGGGGATCGCAGAGGTTTGTCGAATGCATATCTGGACAGCTCCTCGCCTGCGCCTGACCCTCCTGAATGGGCCGTCCTGAATACGACCCTGAATACGACAGAACCATATGCTGTCTCCGAAGGGCAGGATGAACAGGCTGGGGCGCTGGTGCAGTACCACCCGCAGGATGGATGGGAAGTCCGAGCTGCCGCAACGAGAGATGCGGAAGGAGAATGCGCAGTTGCCTCGGAGGCTCGTGCGAGAAGAGAGGCCTTGGCAGTGAAGGTGTAAGGTGTTTAAGTGGGCGTGCCAGGCCAAGGCGGAGAAAGCGGGATAAAGGTGACGATTCAGACATCATATGCCGAGTGAGCACGAGCACTATCCACTGTCTACGAGGTTTGGTCAGGATAGGACATGACACGAAGTACGGCCACGTACTCGTCGGATCGAGGCACAATACATATACCAGTGCGGATTCAGGCACAGGAGCGTCCACGGGGACGTATCTGGGGAAATGGCCCAGGCCCCAGTGTACGAGCCGTGCGCCGTGCACGTCCGGAGAATGTGCGCAAACTCGAAGAGCAGTCCTTGCTCGCTGTAGGGAGCACATTTTCCTCATCTTGCAGCGCTCGCGAGGAGGAAGTTCAAGAGTAAATCGAAAAGTGGGAAGGCGCTTCCAGCGATAATGCGTCAAAGGAGGGGGCGCAATCGTAGGGGCTCTTTCTCGGTGGCGGAATGATGTTGAGGGTCTGCAAGACTTCGTTAGCTCGGGGTATCGAAGATGGTCGAAGGGTACTTACCACGATACCCGGTACGCTGAATAAAGCTAACAATCATTGTCATATTCCGGGACGTACGTAGGTGCGGGCCAGCCGTGGATGCGTTTTCCGAAAGGGCGGCGATACCTTCGATTCTGAAGCTCGTCATGAGAATGAGACATCGACGATGGGGGAGCCTACTACGATAATCTCTAGAGCGCGCGGGCCTTCATGATATACAATCTTCGCCTTCGGAGGCCGGTCGAGCTCACAAGGGGCTTTGAGATATGTCGGATGGGACCAATGAGCTCAGACGACGAAAACTTCATCCCAATTTGTTGCCCCAGCGCTGACTGAACAACTCGGGGAGAAAGATAGCGGGATGTGAGGAATTGGGCCTTGATTCTGTGGCTCTGCGGAGTTCTGCGGAAGTGTGAGACTCTTTCTTTGCGTAAAAAATGAGGGAAATAGTCGCACGTTCTTGCGTATTAAGTATGGTTGGGCATTAGAATCGCTCTGAGTAGGTGCTTGTCCATGCCGAGTCTTGGTGAGCCAACTACTTGAATCTCCGGAGGCCGCCGGGTGGTCTGGTAGTCGCTGTGTTACGGATTGTGACATTAGCGATCACGGGGGGTGACAGACGCGGTCATGGACGCGTCCGTCCAGAAGTTAGGTGAGATCAACTAGGAGAAATCTTGTAGCTGTCCATGCCATAGAGTCTGGTAGATACTTTGGACAAGCCAAAGTCAGAATCTAGCGCGTTTGACCTTTGACTCTTGAGAGCTGAAACTTGCAATTGTTTTGAAGGCAGCAAAATTAGAGAATGGAGAGCCAGATTCAGAAATACAAATTCCAGACCTTGGGCCAGACATGCATACTAGATTCCCCTCTACAAAAGACAAGATGATGGTGGAAGCAATGTGAAAGCCAGAAAAGGAAGTCGGCGCGTGGCTGTGTAAGCAACACAGAACCAAACACCTTCTCCCTTTCTTCGACTCATGCCACTCCAACTTCGCACGTATCGTCTTCTCGCTGGCGCACGTACCCTTTCTTCATCATATTACCGCACGTCGAGGACTCCCGGTGCGGAACAAGAGTCAGTGAGGGACAGCGCGCACCGGACCCAAGGTGACCTCCTCAAGCTTTTCGCAGCAGTCGACGCGATATCTACCTTGTTCCGACCAGAAATCGCCGTGGTATACCTGCATAAGCAGGGCAGCCTCTACTCTGACAATAGCTCCAACAGGCCCATCGTGCGGCACTCCTTATCTTTCAAATTTTTCCGGGCTGACTGAAAAACAGTCTGAGGCCATTCAAATGCGCAGCTCGAATCGTATCTTCACTCTCTAATCGACCTATTACCCTAAATCCAAAACACTCCCCGGGTGGCATGGATGACTCGACTCAAATCTGACTTGTAGTCTACGAGCGAGCGTCCCGGATTCTGCAGTCGCACATAATGTGGATCTGAGAGAAGGAGGACGAAAGTGAGTACGCGATTACTACGATCTGAGAGACTCCGTATCCGTTTGCTTACTTTTCCGTGCTCCGTTGTTTCAGCTTCGACGGATCTCGGAGCTGAATCCAGGTGGGCCTAGGTGAGACCAAAATATTCCGAAAATCTACACTAACCTGAATAGTAGATAGTGCAGGGCTGCTGGCTTATACGCCGCCGGTACCGGCGGTCCTTTTTAACGCGTCAGGCGCGTGATACTGTGGGTGCAAACGAAATAAGCGCCCAATATCCTTCAAGCCTTCCTCCTATCTCGGCGCGCAAATACTCCCGTGACCACGATCTTCTGATACAGCCACAGGTACGCCACAGTAATAGCCTGCGCTTTCCTGAGATTCGGCTAAAATGCCGCCGAAATTCCTCGATCACCAGGGACGTCTCACCATGCTTTGTGGGTCCGGCAGAAGTATAAAACCAGAGCGCATCAAGCGATCCTCATATCTTTTAGCGGTGGCGAGCGTTGCCGGATGATATATGTTTGTCTTTGTAATCGCCTTTGTCTTGCTTTGCCTAATCTTTCATTTCCAGTTGTCGTCTACGCTCGCTGGCGTTTATATTTTCTCCTCGTCATCGCTCGTTGGATCTCTCCTAGGTGCTGTGCTTCTGTCGCTCAAAGTTGGGCAATGTCATCTCACCGATTGGAGTGGCGTCGGTCCACAGCGAATCTTTTGTAAATTGTTTCTGTCGTCAGCCACATCGTCTCGGAATTGCTTGGAACTGGGAAGCTTTAAGTGAACCGGCTCGAGATGCCCGCCTTTCTGATATTGGCTTAATGTCCAGGTCGTTCATACCCCGGTCACATCGATGCCTTGCCGCCGACTATTCGCTAAGTGGCGCGGTACCGGTCTTCCTCCGCTGGATCCTGACTTTCCTCGGGTTAGCGGCCTGTTGCCTCCTCGGAGCTGCATTTATCTTACTCTTTCGGGGTCATATCGTGGAGAATCACACTCACCGGGCAGCGCCTTGGATCGACCGCCGACGTCTCCTTGTCCCGCTGGCCAACTTGGAACTGCACCTCACCCACTGCTAGCACGCACCTTGCTAGGACTGCGCATCCTTCACCTATCACTTCCCTTATACCCTCGTCCTTGTTCGAAACTTTTTTCGGACCCTGAGCACTGGAAAGCCCCACTCATCAAAAGTTTTCTAATTGTGCGAGAAAAGTGGATCCTGGCACGCGGTTTTTCTGACGGTGAGTTGCACATAAAATTCGTTGAGAATTACTCACCGCCTGCCATGAACTCCCTCCCCCAAACCTTCTCTCAAACTGTTTTCTTTTGCTTCTTCAGGAATCGTGACTCAACGCCGTCACGTGCTCGTGACGGTACTGCCTTCAACACAAACGACCGCCCATTCGTGAATTCGACGTTACACTGCGAGCGCCCGTACAGTAAGCCCTGAGCACGGTCGTATAGGTCAGTATCACGGACGGTGCGCGAAAGAAGTGGTGAACTAGCTCACAGAGCACAGGGTAAAAATGCCCCCCACGCGTCACCGTGTCGCTGCCACCTCACGTAAGCGCGCGCCAGCTAAGCGCCAGTCGGTGGGCTTACGCCCTCGACAGTGAAGGGGACAGCTAACTAGCGGAAGGCGTGCTCCTGACCCCAGGATGCACATGCCAAAAAACCAGAATCCACCAAAATGCGCCACACGCGCAGGAAGTGCTGAAGAAAACTTATCTAGTCTCGCCCTTTTGGCCTCGCAGATGCTCGGGAAGCGGTAGGTGGAGGAGGTAAAGTAGTATATTCATGCAGGGACTGACTATTGCTGATGGTGGTACAGATGAGTAGTTCACTGCATTCCCTAGGCCCGTCGGTAGATCCTGTCGACCCGGGCTGAGCTCGGTCGAGCTCTGCCGACCCGGGTCGGCAGAGTCTGTCGAGTCCCTGGTTTGAGGTCGACAGACTCGTCTGCCGAGCTGGGCCGACGGCCGGGCGGAACGTAGTGAGTGCTGGGAGTACGAATGAGCGATCCTCGTTCGATTCGGGACTGGATCATGAGTCTTCGCCCTAGTGTTTTTTTTTTTTTTGCTTTGTTGCTGATGTTCGTATTCCAAGTATACTCCTCTGAGTCTCACGTCGAACACTGATTTCTCGGGTCGGATTCTTTCAACCCGAGACGAATTCAGAGACTAACCTTTCCTTCGCACACAATTTTCATTCTTGCTCGTTGCAACCCCACCTCACTAGGTTTGGAATAAATCTCAGGAGGCCTGGTAAGGGATAGTCAGCACCTACATTAATTATGGGCATAGTACGTATTCGGTTGGTTCCCCGTTTGATTCAGAACGAGGTCATTCAATGGGCTACATCGATTTTTTTCTTTTTAGCTCGGGCAGTACGTTCACAACAATCAACCTTAATTTGCCATCTTCCGGCGCCGACTCAAGTTCAACCTCCATTCGAAACCGACTTGTGTTTCGTGCTCGGGGGATCGGGGGCTCAGCGCTCAGTGACATCTTAATATTCAACTGTAAACATCCAGTGTGCAACGATCTATCTTTGAGTGAACGGTGACCGTTTCGTCAGGCTGCCTGACATGCCCCACTTCTGAGGCGAACGCGAGCCCTACTTCTTGGGCGACGGGGCGAAACCTGCGGGTATGGTCAGTGTCATGAACCGCGGCGATGTGGCGCAACGACGACACACCTTCGGCCGACTTGAGGTGGTATCCAGAGCTGCCTCCCGCCCCTCCCCTCCCAGGTTCGTACACGCATGGCGTCCACGCCACCATTGGGCAATGTCATTGTCGCCTTCCCGAAGGGTTGTTTGGGATTCAAATCCTTAGACTTGGTTCCTGGAAATACGTATGTGGTAGGTTGACCCTGGTTTGTGGCGGCGACTATCGGGACGTTGACGGACTTTCGTCTGGCAGTTTTTGGCTATCTCAGAGACACGAATGATGCAAAGGCCAATAAGAACTCACCCAGAGACCGCCACCACTTGCTGCCTCCCTTTCTGCGCCACTTGCTGCCCTCCTTTCTGGTACGCCACCGCTGGAAACACAGTCGTCTTCTGTGGCTGGAAGTTCTTTTGTGGATTAGACATGATGCTGAAAGCTTTCAAGTATGTTCTGGTCACGAAGAGACGAATGGTAGGGATAGGGATCAATGGTCTGGAAATTAAAGAATAAACATCATCAAACAACGATTGCCTCTCGACCAGTTTTCGACGAGGATTCCGAAAATTCCAGCTTGCAAGGTGAGCGGTGAAGTAGAGCGGAGCGAGCCACAAAGAATATTATTGCCATACTGGGAAGGAGTGTACGTACGTACGTACGAGCAAGTCAAATTTAATCGGCGGGCCAGATTCGGGGGACGCGACAGAGATCTGCTACCACTGTCTGACGCGTCCCGCGATGATCACTCTGAGGTCCCCGGTCACTCACCCCTAACTCCGTCCGCGAAAAGTTCAAAATTTTCGCCGATTTACTCTATGAAATCTGGCCTTCCATCAGAGGCTGATTTACTCTATGTCGGACCGACTTTTTGCGCAAAAAATATTCAAATTTTCTTCTGCACCTGTTTTTGAGCTTTTTTGAGCTGCAAGGGCTCAATTTGGGGTGCAGTAGCATCAGCCGGTAAGTTATAACGAGTTTCTAACATGCCCGAGTTGAAACGCGAAACAAAAAACTTGAATGGTGGCTCCTAGACACTGCAAAAAATTCTTGCCTGCGGCGAGATTTGCTCTATGGCAGACCGAATTGGTCCCTCCAGACCTGGATTTAGTCGATATCCCGGACCGAGAAACACCAATTTTTGAGCGTTGATTTACTCTATTCGGGACGGAGTTCATAGGTAGCGACCGGGGGCCTTCACTCTGCATGCGATGATCTCTGCAAGTACTCCGTAAAGGCTGATCATTCCCAGTCCGCCCGCCCCTCGAGATCTGCTACCACGATCTGTTATCACCATATTGGGAAGGGGTGTACGAGTACGCGTCCCACGACGATCACTTTAATTATAAATTGATGATCACTTTCCATGCGCATGCGATGATCACTCTGCAAGCACTTCATCCCACCCCGTGTTATCGCTCACATGGCGGCCGCGCGCTACGCATAATCACCACACCCCGCGGGCGGCAGTACCGCCGAGGAGTGACGCCCAGTGAAAATGCCGGGTGTCGTTGGGGATCGTGCGGCCACCTGGGTATCGCCAGGTATCGCCCTAGTTCACACTACTCTCATGAATGTTAGAAATTTAAAATGGATGTGGACCGATTTTTATATAGTCCACCGTATATTAGACAGGATGTGCACGAGCCGCATGCGGTTTTTGACACTTGTGCAAAGCCGCAGCGGCTTTCCTGTTTATTTTGAGTCAAGCACCACCATTGCACCTCCGAGCTTCTATTCGATGCCTGACACACTTAAATCTTCAATAGCGTGGAAAAACTTCTGCCAACAGAGCTCGCGAAACCCGTTTTTTTAACGGCATCGTTCAAGCCGCTGAATTGTAGGCTGCTCTAACAAACCATTGGTGCTCAGCCCGGACAGTCTCAGGATATAACCATCTACTATACACTTGTTTTACATGTATTCTACTGAGATGTATGTTGTTGAGGCCCCAAATACTCTGTTCTCCCTGCGGCTCTGCACAATGACCAAAAGCCGCATGAAGCCGCATGCGGCCCATGCGGCTTTTGCACATCCTGTCTTACAGCTGTTCTCGAAATTAATGTGAGAGACTGATCGGGTTTTTCAGGGTGTAGTTACCTAAACGGGATGCAAACAGCTGTAACTTCGCGTTGGTGAGCCGCCAGCACGACACATCGATGACGTAGCGATGCCAGCGCGTCGCCCGCTCGCGCCTCTGTCTCTTACCACCACCTTGCCCGCTCACCACCTTCTCGGCTTGCCTCCCCCCTCGAGAGCGGACCCTCTCTTCATCCACAAGCCCGCATGCCTTGTTGTCAACATACGATTCACGCGCATAAGCTTCAACAAGATCGTCTGATAACTCTAACTCTGTGGCTCCATCCAAGCTCCGCCAGCGTGCGATGTGCTGGGACACGTCCTCGACAACGAGCTAGCGCCTTTTTATGTCTTAGATAGAACTTCGTCGCACATCTTTTCCGTCGCTCGTCGCTCTTCGCCTTTTGGGGCTTCACTTGAATCCTATGGTCCTTTTGTTTTGTTCCTTCCTCCATCCTCAAGTTCAATTCAATACTACTAAACCATCCGATTCGGCATCTGGAACTTGTTGGCAGGTGTCCGAACAGCCGAAAGCGTGGTGAGATTGATCTCTTGCACCTTGATTGTCTTATTGTACTTATTCTTTCACCAGGGCAGGTACAGACCGTCTCGTGTACGTGTTATTAGTCTTATTTCTTGTGTCTTTGATCAACCATTAGGTGACTCCGTTGACGACGAATTCAAGTCAAGATCCGCATATGGTGAGCGATATTGTATATAAATTCTAAGTAACAAGTCCGTCCAGATTGTGTGTCGTTCCTGCTTAAACGGTATGTCCGTTATGCTGGCTCGTAATTTGTGAGACTTGCTTATGATTGCTCCCATGTAGCACGCCGGCATTTTGTTGCGATCGAATCATTTCCCCTGTTCTTCCTTCTGCTCTCGCTACCGCACACCGATGAAAGTCGCATTCAAATTTACGCTCGAGAGGCGCGAGAACACGAAGCGATTCGATGTACGACGCGTTAAGGAATGATCACGAGAATGCGATGGTGGGACACTGGGTGGGCCGGAACACTTGGGAACCTGACGGGCACGTTCGCAGCGAGCGATGGGGTGCAGGGGTGGGGTGGGGTGGGCGGGCAGGGCCAGGCGTGCGTGTATTATTAATTTGGTATCAATATATGCATTCCCTATCCTGCGCGATGCAACACGATACCCCAGGATACATTTGGAACATGGGATCAAAAAAAGTCTCAATATATCCTGTGGCTATCGCGCAGTATCGCGTTCTGGGAGGCCATGGTTTCGCGAGCCCTGTCTATACCCGGCGATACCCGGCGACCCGGCGTTTTTACTGGGATATTAACGACAGGAGCTATTACGTGCACAAATGGCAGGAAATTTAGACGAGGCAGAACGGCATGAGCGCATCGGCGCAAAGGTGCGCCAGAATGAGGGCAAGGACGCGAATAGGCATCAGGGACGGATGAAGGAAGGGCAAGGCGAGAGTGGGCTCTCTGGGATACGGGGAGACCGTATGGCACAGAGTGCACAGAGGAGGACAGTAAACGAGAAGGGAGGTACCGAATTGCGGTGAGGAAATTCAAGCCAGAGGCTGGCTGAACGCATTTTAACAAAGTATGACCCCCGCCAGCATTCCGTCCAGCCTTCGCCCTCAATCGATGCCGCGACGGCGCTGTAAAGCGCCTGCAAAGACAACGAATTGGGTGGGGGGAGAAGATGAAAAGAAGGACATCCAAAAATGGTTATCACGGCACACACACCGGCAACAAAACAGCGGCGATGGCGCGACACTGCAAAAAGTCTAATTTGGACTCCGTCATGTGTCTTCAACTTTGTGCCTCGCCTCTCACACCACTTCCAAACGGCGGTCTGTCCTCAGCGAAACTCCTACAGCTAAAATTGATTTCCCTCAGGATGGGCTCTGGACTGTCGATTGAAGTTTCGCCTTTCCTCTATGACAATGCTTACACCGTCAGAATCCCACAACTGTCCAAGTCCATTCACACCCTGGTACTAACAGCACTACCGGATCAGATGCATGCCCACGCATGTGGTCAGGTCGACTATTCTCCAAGTCAGTGGTGAGAGTCACTATAAGATTCTTGGTGACGCGCCGCTCATTCATAGGAGTGAGTTTGACAGCTGCCACTTAAATCGCAGACACCTGAGATGTGTTCCCCGCCTCGATTTTCACTGGATATCATCTCGGAGTAAAGCATCAAAAATTGAACCGACAGCTGCATTCGCGGCGGACCCACAGAGATGTCTGTCGGACTTAGGTCAAAAATAAATCTGACAATGCTGTATCCGTGCGAGCATTTAACAGCTTTATCTGCGAGATCTTGGTGCGGACGAGGAGCCGTGATCCCACTGTACATCCCATCTCTCTCCCTCTGACCACGTCGCTCGAATGGCTAATCTGACCCCCCGTGCGGCACGAGCTGATTCCGCGATGCAAGTTGAGCTTCCAAGGTTCACGCCTCCGCCGCCTTATCGGCCTCGAACTGACATTTTACCCAGTTATCGGGGCGACCGGGATCCTCCGGGGCACTAAATGGCCGTATATCTCGATTCGCGTCCCTTCTCTGAACAGTTACCGTCTGGACACGAAACCTTCGCAAACGGCTCAATGGAACCATAAGCTGCCTACGTGCGCTATCTCCTGATTTGGGGAGCCCTTCTAATCTTGAATATTAATAGGTTGCCTTTAAAATTATCAACAAGGGTCAAACTGGAAATCAGGGAACGGGGCAGGATCAAGAGCAAGATTCTTGCGAGTACTGAGGTCACTGTTGAAGATATGCTCAAAATGGCCGACAAAGATAATTGTGATATCATTGAATGGTCCTTTTCACTTTTTTCTGATTTGTTCCATTAGCTCTATTGCTACCTCTCAAATCAACTCGAGCTATTCTCACAGCCCCGAGTCTTTCCCTTTCGATTCAAGTGCAAAATATGGATGTTCCCTTTGTAGCGGCGCAATTAGCGAATCTCAGATCAGGGGCAGCTTGCGAGCAATTTCAGCATGTACTCCGCCGTCTCGAAGTTCTGGCTCGCTTCTCGTCAGCAATCGCACAGGTGATTTATTCCTGGTATTTAAACTTTTAAAAGCTTGATGTCGTGCTCTCTTGTAGATCCATCCAATATCGAATGCAGTCTATTCATTGGCCAAAAGTGTCGCACAGGTATGTTGGTATTTCCAAGTTGTTCAACGCCGTGTCACGTGTCCAACAAGACAGTTACTGCACGCCTTGCTGTGAACGACCAGCTTTCGAAATTGATACAGCAAATGCACTCAATACTCGAGTTTGTTGAACTCGCAGAGGAGATTTCAACACTTGAGAGCTTTCCTGCAGTTGTGAAGGAAATCGTCACTTGCATTATGCATTGCATTTTGTTCATCTCCAATCGGGAGCGTACCAGCCCAGGTATGCGACATGTTCATATCGCTTATTCCCCGGTTTAAAACTTTCAACAGGTCTGCTCCTGATCTCGGACGACAAGTCTCGCATCGAAAAGTTTCAACGGCAACTTCAAGATTTAGCTTTACGAATGTCACAATGTTTGACTCTGGGGGTAGCTATTAGGACGGCAAAAATGGAGATGGAACAGCGTAATTGTCGATTTTCGTGTGGTTTGGTCGTTGTTGATAGAACTCATAGTAATTGACCGTCTGGATCCATTATCCATGGCAAGCGTGGCTCCTGTTTTAAGAACATCTTGCTTCCCTGGGACGCGGACCAAAGTGATCGAAGAAATTACTGAATGGGGGTTACACTCATCCACCAACGTTCTCTGGATGTACGCCCACGCGGGGAGTGGGAAAAGTACGATATCGACAACGATGGCGGAAGTGTTCGAGAGAATGGGGCGGCTTGGCAGCTTTGTGTTCTTCAACCGGGATGTTAAGGAGCGTTCCGAGCCTTCTCGCATGATTCGAACCATCGCATACCATCTTGCGCGTCACCGAAAAGACATTGCAGTAGCCATCCGGTCTTCCATGGAACAACACTCCCATATCATTGACTCCGGCCTGGACCTTCAGTTCCAGCGACTGTTGGTCGAACCCTTGATCAAACTTCAGCTCAGGGACCATCTGGTCATAATTATAGACGCTCTGGATGAAGGCGGAAACGGTCTCTGTCAGGATGCCTTCCTGACGGCCTTATCCAGCTGGTTACCTCGACTTCCAACTACGTGCGCTTCATGATCACGAGCCGAAGAAATCCCAGGATTGAACGCGTCTTTGCAAATATGGACGGGCTGCACATCATCGATCTTGACCGAGTCTCTGAAACAAACGACGACATCCGCAAATATATACTGGCACGGATGGTCGAAATACAGAGCGAACACCATTTACCCCAAGGATGGCCGGGAATCAGTCCCGTGGATGCTCTGGTGCAGCAAGCCAACGGACTGTTTATTTGGGCAACAGTCGCCTGCTCGTATATCCAATCATATAAGCCTGAAATCAGGATCAAGACGATTCTTTCGAATCCTTCCGTCCGGGCACGAGCGGAACAAACACTCAATGATTTGTATAAACTCGCATTTCGCGATGCTGATGCTGGATCCGGGGCCTGGGACGACGACGATTTTGCCACGGATATGCACAATGTGTTGGCAATAATTATTGTCTCACAGAATCCGCAATCGCTCCAGAGCATCGGTGATATTCTGGGAATCGATAGGCCTACGGCATTGGTTGATCGCCTTCGCAGCATACTCAAGAAAGACGAAGAAGGCCTCGTCCATGTTATACATCCTTCTGTCCGAGATTACCTGGTTGATTCCAACAGGTGCGATCCCGTGCTTCCATGGTTCATCCGCGAACACGAAGAACACGAGCTTATGGCAATGCGTTGCATGTGGCATCTGAACAGTTCCTTATCGAGGAAAATGGCAAAGGGTCCAGCGACTCCGACAGCCGAGCAGATTTTTTACGAGACACTCCCCGATTCAGTCACCTATGCGTCCGTATCCTGGGTGTATCATATCTGCAGGGTAAATCCCAGCACTGAACTTGCCAATGAAGTGCGCAAGTTCCTCTCGGAACATTTTCTGCACTGGCTGGAAGCACTCAGTATGTTGGGGAGATCCAGGAATGCCATCGACTGGTTAGACCAACTGAAGGAGTGGTACTCGAAGTTCAACTCGGTATTATGTCTATAATCAACACCTTCTGGCTGAAGCTAACCGAGGACACAGTTCCCTACCTACGATCCATCGTTCAGCGGCATGCTTTACGACGGCTGGAGATTTGTCAAGGCCTTCTCCAAGACCATTGAAAACGACCCCTCTCTCGTCTACGAGACCGCGTTGCAATTCTGTCCGAAGAACACCACGATTTCTGTGATGTTTAATCAAGATCAAGCTGTTAGCGTCGTGGGAGGATCCTTGCAACACTGGAGCCCTTCATTGATGACGCTGACGGAATGCTCTATGCAAGTCGCGACGTTGACCATTTCGAAATCCGGGGATGCTATTGTCGCTGGCTGCGTCGATGGCACGGTGAACGTGTGGAATGCCACGCTGGGCACCGAAATCTTTGCGATAGAGGAAGACCCGCCCAATGCTCTACGAACTCGAGGTCTCATTCATGCTCAGCTTATGGCGGACGGCAAGCGACTGCTGTGCGGGCTGCTGCTAGGAGAGCTTTGCATCCTAGATCTGGATACAGGGGGGATCGGAACGGCCATGGACATTCGGGATGTCGGAGATGATATGAAAATTCGAATGAATTGTGCGTCATTGGCTCCCGATGACCGCACGGTTGTCTGCGGGTTCGAGGATGGAAAGATGCAGTTATGGGATACGGAATTACAGGTTCAACTCACTCCTCTGCTTGTCGGGCACGAAGAAGCAATTAACACTATCGTCTTCTCTCACGACCAGCAGATATTTATATCTGGTTCAGACGACAAGACCATTCGTCTATGGTCCCGGATGGGCGAGCACCGGGGAACCTTCCCCGGCCACAACGGCGCCATTTGGTGCGTTGCATTCTCCCAGGATGATTTCTGGATTGCCTCGGCATCATTGGACGAAACGATGAAGATTTGGGATACATCGACGGGAGCGGTGCTACTCACCTGTCGGCATCGCCCTGAGGAAGCGGTTTACGCAGTTGCCTTCTCGAACAAGGGAGATCGAGTCGCTACAGCGACTTACCACTGGAACATCCGGATTTGGGACAGCGTAACGGGCGAAGAAGTTATGCCGCCGCTCTCCCTTCATCAGGGCCCCGTTCGGGCACTGGTGTTTGCACCGGACGACAAAACGCTTATATCAGGCGGCCAGGACTCGCACGTTCGAGTCTGGAGTATAGTCAACGCGCATCCCCACGGAGAGTCTGTCGAACCCGCCCAAACCAACGAAGTAAATTGTGTTGCCCTGAGCCACGACAAGACTCGCTTCGTCTCAGGGTCCGCAGATACCTCGATAATTGTATGGAACACATTCGACGGATGCGCCTCGTTTCCTCCTTTGCGGGGTCATGAAGCGGAGGTCGTCTCGGTTGATTTCTCTAAGGACGACAGAATGCTCGCATCAGCCTCCAAGGACGGCCAGATTTATCTGTGGGACACCGCTACAGGGCAGTCTCTTGGTCCTCCCCTGCCCTTCACCGGTGAAATCTGGACAGTAAAATTCTCCGCCGATGGGTCGAGGTTGGCCGTGACGACGAAACCCCATGCCATTACGGTGTGGAGCATTCACGACCGAAGCATCTTGTTCGGACCCCTGCCGCATCCCAATTGTTATTGGCCCGCCATAGCGTTGTCGAATCAAGGCGCCAAGCTCGCAACGTTATATAATTACTCTGAGTCCACTGGCGAGTCGAACCTTGGCTTTGGCATCACGATCAGAGACGCCACGCTCCAAGGAGACGTGATATTCGAGTCGAAAATTGACAGCGAGGTAGAGGGGTGGGAGATGTATGGGGTCCAAATGGAATACACTGCCGACGACAGATATCTCGTCGTCTGGTACTCGCTCTCGCCGGACGTTGTGATCACGCGGGCATTCGATACAATCACAGGCGAAGAGTGCGCCTATTCGCCCGAGACACCAGGAATCCCACAATTCGACAAATTAGCTGCTGTCATTGACGCGACTCAGATAGTAAGACACGGGGTCAAACTGGCGGAATTACCACTCGACTTGGACTATATGGGCCATATAACATGTTGGGACTCTACGGACGACATGATCGTCATTGGCACACGCTCGGGAGCTTCTTACTGCATGAAATTTCACAATAAGTAGCGAATTTGTATGAAATCATCTTACGGTGAACTGGTTAATCTGCAATGAGAGCCACGAAGTAATTCAACGCGACGCGTCGTCGGCGAAACGTGTCCGTCACCCCCCGTGATCGCTGATGTGACATGCCAGCCTTTTGGTGGGAATAGTCCACCTCCTTGTTGCCTCCTTCGAGCTTGTAGTTACCTCGTGCAAATTAATTGTGGGTGAGCTGAATTTTTCTAGCTCTACTAACTCGGGTTCGAATTCGTGTCAGTGAGGGCCCTATACGACTTACACTTACGTGCAGCCTGAAGTAACAGCCAAGTTGCGGCTCAAGCTGTCTAACTCAAGTGTGCTCGTGCTCGTATAGTGCACCAAAATGTAAATATGCAATATATTATACTTCCTGAAGAGTAGGCTAAACATCTACTAGATCCTCTGTAACCACCATAACCGTTCCATCGCTGAGCTCCTTGACCGCGGCGCCGTTGGGAACAAAGTCGGGATGGTAGATACCTTGAGTGGCAGCAAGCCGAGCAAAGCGCGACTCTGGTTTTGAAAGCAACACTGTAGGGTCGTCGAACTCGGCGATGGAGCCGCTGTCTAGGACAAGGATCTGAGCGGATAGTGTAAGTGATCTGAGTTGCGGACTGCGAGCGCACGCACCTTGTCATAGTTGACGATGGTCGCTGAAAGATACAGATGGTCAGAGTAGCAAGGAATGTGAGCTGCAAAACGCACATATGCGATGAGCGATGGCGATCACTGTGAAGCCTTTCATCTGCGAATCCACCACATGCCGGATCTTCTCGTCTGTGATGTGATCCATGCTACCGTTCAAAAACCACGTCAATGATAATCACCGAATGGGTTACAAACCGACTCGCCTCGAAGTAGACTCGTCGAGGACGATGATCTTCTTATTTCTTAACAAGGCCCTGGCGAGACAGAGCAGCTGCCGTTGTCCCTTCGAGAAACTTTCTTCATCGACTACCAGATGATCCAGTTTATCATCCTATACAACATCTCTATGTAAGCCACGATAAAGATCAAAGTTATGCCGCATACCAAAGCGGACACGGCGTCGTGCATCTCGACGAGTTTGAGAGCATCCCAAATCTCGGCATCAGTGCGCTCGTTGGTGATGTCGAGGTTTTCACGAATCGATCCATGCCACAGGAATGGATCTTGTGTGACGATACTAAACGAGAGAATTGAACTCGGGCCGGTGGCCATAAAGCGTGACGGTCGTACCTCATCGATTCACGAAGTGTTTTGAGCGGAACGGTTGAAATGTCGACACCGTCGATGACAATGTTCCCAGTGACAAGATGCTGATCAATCCCTCGGAAGAGAGACAGAACCGTGCTTGATTTCCCAGAGCCAGTGCTGCGCGCCGGCCAAATCAGCAACGGTCTCTTGTCTCAAGGTAGAGACGATTACCGGCCACAGATACCAATTTTGAGTCCACCTTCTAGCTCGAACGAAAGGTTTTTAAGGGCCGGAGGAAGGTCGTCGCTACAGGATGTGCGCGTGAGATGATTCATGAGCGAGGGATGACAACCATACCGATATCTCATGGAGAAGTCCGAGAAGACCAAACTTCCAGTGGATGGCCAGGCCGAGAGGTCGCTGATTGTAATCACATCCGACGCGACGGTCCCTTCCTCTTCGGGCAACTTGGCGTATTCCTCGATCCGGTCGATGGCAATGCTACCATTCTCCACCGAGGCGTAAGAGGTGAGGAGATGGGTCAACGACATTCCAAGCGACACCAGTCTGAAAACGGGACAATTAAAGATGGAAATGGATCGACGAAAAATGTTACAGACCTCGAAAGAGCGATACCCAGAAACGCTGCCGACGTGGTATCTCTCAGCCATACGGTAAGCACTGCAACACTGCAAGCGAGGATGGTTTGGAACCACAACAAGAACACTCGGAGGAAGAGTTGACCGGCGAGCCGGTGATGGAGGGCCCCTTGGGATTCATTGACGAACGAGGCATTCTGTGATCGGAAATAGTCCTGTGCGCGATAGGCCCGCACGGTGATAAGCCCGGATACCGTAGTGCCGAATAGCGTATAGAGCTGAGGAGAAAGATGTCAGCCGAATATCATCGAACGAGTCTCAAGAAAACAAACCGGAGACTTCGACCCGAGTTCAAGTCTCCGCAATTGCTGAAAGTCGCGTGAGAAATGAACCCATACGTGAGGCTGGTAGGACTCTGTACCTTGCTCGTTATGAGATAGAATCGCAAAAAGTGGAAGCCCAGGACGCCCAGAATTGGAAGCGCGAATGCCAGCAGCGGCGTCGCGAGCGTAATGAAAACAAAGGTACCGATCGTGCCGAGGACATTGATGGCGAAATTAATAAAGGCAAATGGGAACTCCCGATCAGCGACTTGAATATCTTGCGAGAATCTTGAGATATTGCATCAGTATATATATCGGACCTTTGGACAGTTTGAATCAGAAAAGCGCCGATTCACCATACCGATTTAAGATCCTTCCCACGGGATTCTTGGTGATCCACGAAATTGGAGACCCCATGACGCCCGCAAGTTCAACCTGGACAGAATATCAGCGACAGATCGGAAGGATCGGAATCCCGACGCACGCTGTGTATGTTGGGTGCCGTAAAACTACTCAATGTGTAGGCGAAGTAAGCGAGGGTCAACGCCATGAACAAGAGACTGTAGGGTGCGTTAGACATCGGACGGTAAGAGCACAGCAGAAGATGTACTTAAGGGCAACCATTCCGCCATATCCGAGTACCCAGAGACCCAGGTGGTCACCCGAGGAGGATGCGAGCACTGGGATGGTCAATGGTGGGTCGCGGAATCGAGAAGCCACTGACTCGATAAATACGCCGTCGAAAACAAGCCGACCGTGCTCCACGCAGTGATGAGGGTGAGCAGGCCGCCGGTCTGGAAGAAGCCTGTGCACTTGGCGTAGAATGCGTAAGCACCGCGCCGCGACGCCTGCTCAGAGCTCCATGCCTCCTCCTCTTCCTTCTCTTCGTCGACGACGGTGGCTTCTGTCGCATTTTGTTTGGCCGTTACCTGGCTTTTGCCGGCATCGGCATCCACTGTTGTAGACGCTAATGCGAACGTCGCGCCGGCATCACGCACTTCCTCGAACGAGCCAAAGTGCGTGATACTGCCGGCGTCCATGATGATGACCTTGTCCGCGCTGGGCAGATGATGGACTCCGTGCGTTACGAGGACCGTCGTCTGAGATGCAAGCATAAGCTGGCGCTTTGTACTCAGCCATAGCTATTTACCTTGCCCTTGAGCATCCCGTCTGGACCGAACAGGGACGCAAAGACTTGGGACAGGTTAACCATCACGTATCAAGCACATATAATATGTGTCCTACCGTGTGCCTCGGTCTCGCCATCTAGTGCGCTGAACACGTCGTCCAACAAGACGAGATCTGCCCGAGCGTAAACCGCGCGCGCGATGGCCTGCCAAGTATGAGCCGCGTTAAATGAGCACAGCAGCTCGACCCACCAGTCTCTGGCGCTGCCCGCCAGAAAGCGTGGCCCCTAGCGCACATGTCAGCAACTTCCAGCGTTACTCATCTGCATGCGAACGCACCTTTATCCCCGAGTTTCACCATATCACGGTGCGGAAGCGCCTCGATATCCTGCCGCAGCCCGCACGCGTGGATCACCTGGTCGTAGAATGCCTCGTCGAACGGGCTGTCGAGGAGGATGTCTGCTCAGAATGTTATGCGTATGTGCAGCGAACGAAAACATGCAGCTCAACTGGCGCGAAGAGTTCCTGGGTAGATGAACGGTGTTTGGCTCGCGAGCGCAATCTGGGGGGTAGTGAGATACGCGACGCGGACGGTGTGACCAAGTACCTTGTGTGCCTTGACCTTCAAAACACCTTTAGCTAGTTGCGTCTCACCCAATATCGACATGAGGAGGCTGGATTTGCCCTGGGAAGCGTCAGCATCATGGACCTAGACAATATAGCACTGTTACACTGGCGACGGATCCGACAACCATGTGCAGCTCGCGCGGAGATAGATCCAGCGTAATGTCGCGCAAGACCTGCGTCTTGTCGTCCCACCCAAAAGTGCATCCTTTAAAGGATACTTGAACGGTGGAGACCTTGACACCGTCGTCACTGACATCGACCAAGTCGGCTTCCAGCTCCTGTTCTGACTCGGCCTTCTCGGGCAGCTGCAGGAAGCCCTGAATGCGGCCAAGGGACGCAAACGAAGCGAAGAGGTAGGGAAGCGTTTGCCCGATCATGTTCAGCGGTCCTGCGTTCGTCCATCGTTAGACGCGCATGATGGACTCGCAGTCACTCACCGCCGAGGATGTTGACGATGGTGAACAACCTGCCACACAACTCAGTCAATAAATGTGCGGCGCAGAAACCTACAACCAAACTCACGTAAAGATACGACTGACGTCCAGCGGCGGCAGGTCTCCCCAGCCGTTAGCGAGCATGGCGACGTACGCCGCGAGGGTGACCACGAACGACGCGCTTGATCCGATGTTGGACAGCGTGCCCGCGATGGATATGAAGTACAGGAAGCGCTTGAGCGCCTCCGTCTCGATCTTGCGGAGCGCATTGATTTTGCGTTCGAGCGAAGACTCGTATGCGCCCAATTTGATGGGAAGCAGTTGCCCGAGCACAGAGGTCTGGGAGCGTGGTTAGCCACTCATTGCGCGAGAAAAACGAAGGCGACGTACGAGCAGCTTGATCCGGATGTCGATGGCCGCCAGCCACGCCTTTTGGGCCGCACCCACGAAGCTCCCGACCGTGCCTAGGATGGTCAGCAGAGACAGACAAATGAACGAGAGAAGGACGTACTCGTCGAAAGAATGAGGGTGATAATAAAGAGCAGCGGGGCAAACATGACATAGCCTGCCTTGTACCACAGCATGATGCAGGCAATGATGATGGTCACCACGGCCGCCCAGAGTTCCTGGAATGTCTGGAACCCCGACGTCACCTTTTCGACGTCCACGGACATGTACGTCGTCGCGGCGCCCTGTCCGACTTCGCGTGCCGCCATGGACGTCAGGCGGAGCGTTTTCGCGTACAGGGAGCCCGTGAGCGCCGATCCGTAGAGGACGACAAAGGCGTTGACTTTTTCAGAGTAGACATAGTTCGAGATCGCCAATGAGACTAAGTTTGAATGAGAATGCAGTCTGACAAAAACGAACTGGGACACTTTACCATAAACCACGATGTATGCCGCGATGAGGAAAGCCCCGCGCTCCTTGGGCAGGGACTTGTCGGATACGTACAAGATCATCTGCTCGACCAGGGTGACTTGGGCTTCAAAGCAATCAGCATAGCGTGATTATGAATACCGATAGACGTACAGAACGTTCCAGCTAGGATGAGCAACCGCGGGAGGACGGGGCTCAGGAACTGCCCGCCAAACGCTCTGAGTGTGCTCTTGACGAGGTAACGATTGCTCGTCTTGTCGCCGGCCGCGAGCGCCGCCAGAAGCTTCTCCGTCGCGGGGTCTGCCCGGAGATAAAGCGGGATATCACGGAGCTCCCCGAGCTTGATGCGGCGCTTGGAGCCAATAGAGAGGAGCGGGAGGATGTGCGGGAAGAAGGGCTTGACGAGGAAGGAGAGCGTCGACTCGTATGCGGGCGGCTGGAGCACGGCATGTCAGAACGCAGAGACGGGCACTACGACGATACGTACGGGATCTGTTGGAAGCAGCAGGCTGCGCTTGCTCTGGCTCTCGAGGACAATGAGCGCAAAGAGGGACACAGCTGCGGCGCAGTTGGCATAAAGGTACACCGGGAGAGCCTGCATCTCGTATAGTCCCCGAACTGTGTACGCGTAAAACGCGGTGCCAAAGATGGCGTAGAGGGTGGTAAGGGTGCTGGGCGCTATGGAATGATAGTGCTCGGAGATTGAGGCGCCGACAAAGGCGATCTAGGGCGTGCATCAGCCAGCTCCGAACCGAGTTAATGAATGGAGGACTCACTGCTGCCGCAGCTCCCGCACTGAGCAACACCCATTCGCTTTTGTGCGCGTAACCCAGAATAGCGGCAGCGGCTGCGATGTAGGCGAAGCCGAACAGGGCCTTGAGAGCGACCAGGACATCCAGTTTTCTTGCGAGGCATCTGGGAACCTTCCGGTTTGCTATGATCCGTGATAAGAGCGAGCCAAGTGCTACGAGGAAGGCCACGGGGGTGAGGTCCGACAATTGGAGAATGTCTGGCGACTTGAGTACGCTGAAACTAGGTGACGCGTCAGCGTCTAGGATTCGGAAGAGGTGACGCGTACGTACCCCGTGGTTTTCTCATAGAAGGAATGCGCTGGGAGCCAGGAGGCACCATGGAAGTAGAGTTCCATGACCGAAATGATGGAATGGCAGGCAATAGCTCCGTATCTTGTATGAGTGAACGAAAAAAGTTGGGGTGGGTTGAGGGCAAGTCGAGGGAGTCAGGAACGGGAGGGACCGCGCGGTTCCCGACCAGGATAAGCATTGATGCCAGTCAAAATTGCTGACTCAGGTCAATTAACAACCCTAACCCTAACGCGGCACGAGCGGCAGCAAATCCACGGCAACGACGAAGGCCGGATGAGAGGACAAACGGGGGGGAAGCGAATGTTATAGCACCAGTACAGGAGAAGTACTGCCTGTAAAACAGACCGTGACGGATACCGATCTCCGCAGGATATCGATCTCAGAGTGGGCAGTGCGAGGCTCGAGCGGCGGGCCGATCGTAGATGCGAAGGCTGTGAGCAACAGTGAGTGGATAAGTCGCGGGTGTTCTGTTTCCAAATCCAGACTCCGTCAAGGTTTCGTGTGAAAAGACTCCTCAACCGGGGCCGGGTATTGTGATTGATAAGAAACGAGGCAGCGTGAGCCGGCGGGAGCGACTAAGACGCGGGTGGTCGTGTTTGGTTCGGTGATCGGACTGATACCCTGGACGCGACGAGGCACACGGCATTCAACAGACAAAAAAACCCTACAGGTGAATACAATCAGTGTAGGTCGTGAGCTGGAAGTAATGTCTCAGGCATGGCGGGGTTTTGCAAGGGTTTTGAGCCTGCCTGTGCAAAAGCAAGTTAGACAATTAAAATTGCGATTAAAAATTTAACTTGTCGACGCGACTTCAAACCTCGGAGAGAAAAGGTATGTAGGCTAGTTCATTGCAGTGGCCCGCAGGTCTGAAACCAAAGCAGTGGAAAAGGCAGATTATGAGCCTCTCACCGGAATCAAGCGGTTCGATTCCATGCGTTGAAAAGCGCTGCACGACGCCAAGGCTAAGCAGCGTGAATCTAACCAAGACAATATGTAAACAGGGGCAAAAAAAAATGGGATGGAGCTGGCGGGCGGAACTTACCTCGTTCTCGGGGTCGGAAAGGGGTTTAGCGGAAGTCAATAGAACATGAGGTGCCTCTCCACTGCAATCTAAAGTTAACTTCCCGGTTAGCAGGATTCCAACGCAGTTGACGATGCTCGAGACTTTTGTGCATAGTTATTTCCTTGTAATCTGCGGGGACAAAGTCAGCGTGCAGGCAACACTATACCTTAAATTTCAACCCGGATGGCACTTAAGGTGCTCTCGGCGCAGATAAGTGCAACTTGGCTAAAAGTCCAGGATGCTTCGAGGCCATTATTCGTCTGGATGCGTTCCCGAGACGCCCGCTGTATAGCATTTCAAGATGATCAGCCTCGGAGATATTTAGAGAACCGTCTCCGAAACCTTAACCGCATGGTGTCCTTGTGTAGTGTACTGGGCAACTCTGATCTAAATGTGTCGGAATTTAGCACAAGAGGGAAATGCGGTTCAAATTGACAGTAAATGGACATATCATTGCAAGGAAAGGCATAAGCAAACAATGTAAATTTCACGGATGATATCGGAATCAACGAGGGACACTAGCTCTGATTCTTCGGACCTGGCATATTCCGCGTTCGTCTAGGTCAATGTCAATGCCAGCATACATGAAGTTGGCTCGTCGAACCCACGGAGACTATCCTATGGGCCCTTCAGTCAGATTCCGAATCCGAGGCGCTTTCCGCTACTTCGATTGACCCTTCCAAAGCTGAATCTTGTATCAGGAGAGATGAACAAAGATCACAACGAACGAACGTGCCATATACGCCCGGTGAGACTGTCTCAGGATTGAATCGTGAGCGAAGGCACACCTCCTCGCCAGGGACAGCAATCACTTCCCATATTTGCCAGTCTGTGAGATATTCAAACCGGATGGCAATGCGAATTTCGCGAAGCCAGGGCGTTAAGAGGACCATCTCCTTGGCAATATGTCGCGGCCTTCCGATATACCGAGCGTTTTTAAGCTCAAGACCTGGCGGCGTGATACGACCCCGTCGGTGTGGGTCGTCGGGCTCAAGGGCAAACACACGGAGATGTTTGAACTCCGACAGTATTTCCTGGAATAGAGACTGCAATCGATTAATTTGGGATTCACGGGGGAAGAGAAGCACAAGCCGCAGGATTCCACCTATCATCCATGCCTTCGCCCATGAATCGATGAATTTGCAAATAGCGCAACGAGGGAAATACACCTCGAAGACACCTGAGGAAAAGCTCATCCGACGCATCTGTCCTGGACCACAGCTCCAAGTGCGTCACAGCCGGAAGATACACACTGGAGAGCATTGCTAGAAATCCTCACGCCAGCAGGATGTTTAGGGGAATCCGCCAACGGGGCTCAGGATATTCGATGATCGCGAGGGTTTCTAATCCCGGCGGAAGGACAGACAAAACTCGGTCTCCGGCGATGAGGGAGGTGACCTCGAGCTTTTTCAGACGAGGGAGGAACGCGCCGACAACAGAATCAAGGAGGTCTGTGGGAACGATCTGCTGAGAATGACCCGGTACCACTGGGCACAGATGGATTAATGCAATACGGAGGTTTCGGAGGCTCAGGAGTGTGGAGAGTAGCGATGGATCCGGGCGTTCTGGCCAGTATCCTTCTATACGAAGTTCCCCAAGAGAATTCCAGGTCAGCGCCGAGTCCATGGCACAAAAAACGGACAGTAGTTCGCCTGGAAGTCGCAGAGATTCCAAGCTGGAATGGCAAGCCTGTAATAGGGAGCCTAGACTTTTCACTTCACTTTCAAGCCTCGACATTGGCCGTCTTGTCTTCTCGGCTATGCGCCCCGAGTATTTCAGTGCGTGAGGCGAAGTGTACTCGAGGCGGCGAATCGGCGGGAGGGCTGACGGCGAAGACAGATCAAAGATATTCTGCGCTTCCCCGAGACAAGGGGAATGCTCCAGCGTGAGCTGGGCCAATGCCGGGGCAGTGGCGATTGCGTTGAGGAGCTGAGGCCACATACCGCCAGTGATATCCCGGATGATGATGGTATGGGCGGCAGTCATACGTCGAGCGGCGAGATGGAAGTGTGCCACTATCAACTCGCGACTCTTCAAGTCGAGCAAGTCTTCGTCGAATGGCCCGACAACAACTAAGACTCTATTTTATGAGCTCAATCAGGGAGAGCGCAAGGGGGGTGATGTAACCCTAAATCGTACCGTATGTGGGCCCACAATGATTGGGGAGGAAATGAGCGGCGGGAATAGCGCCACGGGGACCATGTGTGTCTGCCGAAAATTCGAGGCATAATTAATGTCCTTAGGCGACGAGATGCTAGAGATATTGCTTTTGCATCTGCGAGTCTGATGTCCGGTGTCGAAAAAATGTCGGAAAGTACGTCGTCGTTCAGTTGGCACACGGTGCCGCACACCAGCCTTGCGACCTGTTCGACTTGCATCTCGGCGTCCCTGGGGCTCAAGCACTGGTATTAGCATGAGATGCGAGGCGATACTTGAAAACTCTCAGATATGTTTCGCTTGGAGGCTTAGGATGGACAAGGAGGGTTGTGAAGCGTGGGCCTTGACTTGGCCACGTTTCGCGCGCACAGCCACAATCAATGTCAAGCCGGGTGACCGTGACGTCGGTGACGTTGCGACTACTGTACCATTTCGACTAGCGCTGTGTAAGCAAGTTACTAACTTGAGTTAGTAACATGAGAGGGTCAGGGCCCCCATGTGAGTTTTGTGAGGCATGTTATTTACATGTTATATAACATGACATAAGCACGCCTAGAGGTGCGCTTTCGGCAAGTTTCGGTGCGAAAATGGTGCTGAATTTGGCAATGCAAGGTCCAAAAGCGGGGCCGTATACCCGGATTTGCCCAAACTCATTCTGGGATGAATGCTCTAGCTCCAGGCACACTTTTGACTCTCCAAAAATGCTACCTCAGGTCGTCTGAGGGCTTATATACCCCCCCCTTTCTCACAGCTAAATTACATGCGTCCCAGGGCCTCCAATGTGAGAAACGTGAATAACGTGTTAATAACAGTGTGAGAAAGGCCATGTTATTTAACATCGACTTTCTTACACAGCGCTAATTTCGACCGAGTGTTCGGCCTATGTCACGCGTCACCTAAGGTGTTCACTTTTTCAAGCCATCAAAAATTACCATAAATGGCAGGCCAGCAGATGCCGGACCGATTTTTTTGGTGTTTTTTGAGCCTATTTGGGCCAGAAAACCCAATGTCACCGTCACCGGTACCCGAAGTGTTCAGTTCAGAGGCCTGCGTCACACGTCACTTGAACACTCGGTCGAAATGGTACAGTATGACCCGCTTGATCCCGACCTCCTACGCCTTTGACCCGCCTCGCACATTGCTCGCACACAAGGACGAATCGTGATTCTCGAGAGAGACACGCCTGTACAAACTTGGCGTAACTCGTATCATGCGCTCTTCATTGGCCGAGATGGAGGTTATGTGCCGCCTCTGAGTCAGGCGGCCTTTGGCACTGCACTAGCCTCCGAAAACGCCCCTCGCCCGTGCCCCGCTCTAACTCCCAATGCACAAACTTCACACGCAAATGGACACAAGAAAACTATAGCATATGACAAGTATCACCCGGAGCCGACCAAAACACTTTCTCGTTTTAAACCTTTTGCTTGGCAGTCTCGTCAAATATCGGAATTATTTTTACGGCCACGGATGTACTCCGGATTGTAACCATAGCAGCGCTTCTCGACCGCTACAACCGAGATCGCGTAGGATTCTCCCTCAACATCCCACATCTGCCGAAGTTTGCCCGACGGAGGGTCAAGTGCGTCGAGAAAAAAAGCGCATCATTGCGCCCTGCGAATTCGAATACCTATGTGGTGCGTTTACGTCCTCGCGAGACCACTACGTATAGTCACTGGTTCATCCACAGCTGAAATTGGCTCACGTGTAGCGGACCGTCTGGCAAAACACCGGTGAAATTCTCAAGACCCGGTCTATATAAACATGACGATTTGAATGTCCAACGCTCGAACGAAATTTATCCGACACTACGATGCTGAGTATCTCCGTCTCCTTGGCTGCCGTCCTTGCGCTGTTGCCGACGGCCATCGCGCAGTCGGATGTGTGGGGCCAGTGTACGACTTTGACGTTCCGTCTCTATTAGGTGTGGAAGCTAACTGCAACACAGGTGCTGGTCAGGGCTGGACAGGACCAACGGTACAACGGACTTGAAACCAGAGGGGCCCCACTAATATTGGGATAGACATGTGTGGCCGGGTCGGTCTGCACTTTCCAGAATCCCTTCTATTCGCAATGTCTTCCTGTCAGTCCGCCGCTTGTCGGATAATTTTTCCTATTCTTATTTTGGGCAATGGAAGGATGGCACTTCAACGACGGCGACAACCACCGCTACCTCCGCGACTTCTCTGCCAACTGCAACTTCGACGGCGAAATCGAACACCGTCGCAAAATCACTCGGAGGAAAATTATACTTTGGCTCGTGCGTCATTCTTCTGATTTCAGCGCGGTTCTTGACCAGGAACCTAGAGCAACTGACAACCCGGAGTTGAATGACACCGCCTATGTCGCAACCCTCAGCGACAACACGTTATTCGGGCAAATAACACCCGGCAACAGCATGAAATGGGTTCGGAATTTTCCCGGTTGTGATGACTCTCGTCTAAAATGTTTGTCCTAGGACGCAACGGAACCGTCCCGAGGTACGTTTACGCTCTGATTTTGACGGCTAAACAAGGCTGAAGCATCACTTGATAGGAACCTTCACCTTCGCTAACGTACGAGATCAGAAACATTTAATTTAGCCTTCGACTAATTTCCCTCTCAAGGGCGACGTTATCGCGGCGCTGGCCAAGAAAAATGGACAGCTTCTCAGAGGACACAACTGCGTCTGGTACAACCAACTTGCTAGCTGGGTTACTGCGGGAAACTTCAATGCGACCACTCTTACGAGCATCTTGCAAACCCATTGCAGCACCGTGGTTCGTACATCCTTTATTCTCTTCAGCTCCAGCACCGAGTGATTCTCTCGGTGTACCCCTTAGGTCAGCCACTATGCCGGCCAAGTGTGAGTACTGTCAGTCCATTCGCTCGAACTACTGATTTATTCTTTTTTAGTTGTGCGTGGGCCCGTTGGTCTTTTCAACTGCCAGGTACTAACCCACAGGTCAATCAAAGACTCCTGGGACGTTGTTAATGGTAAGCGAACTTTCTGTCTAATGTATCGTCGCTGATTTCCATTCTCACAGAGCCTTTCAACGACGATGGAACCGTTCGGGCTTTCGTCTTCTCCAACGCGCTCAATCTCTCGTATGTGACCACTGCCCTGGTCGCCGCCCGCGCCGCCGACCCCAATGCAAAACTTTACGTGAGGATTATCTCCGTCCAATCAATATACGGGACGCCTCACACGCACTGCAGATCAACGACTACAACATCGACTCCGCCGGCGCCAAGGCCACTGCCATGATTAACCTCGTCAAGTCGCTCAAAGCGGCAGGGACGCCCATCGACGGCGTCGGCATCCAAGGCCATCTCATTGTCGGGGAAGTGCCCTCCAAGGCGGCGCTCATTGCCAACTACCAGGCGTTCACCGCGCTGGGAATTGAGATTGCGATTACCGAGCTTGACATCCGCATGACACTCCCCGAGACGCCCGCGCTGCTCGCGCAACAACAGACGGACTATCAGACCGTTATCTCTGCGTGCAAAGCTGTCGCTGGCTGCGTGGGCGTGACGATCTGGGACTACACGGACAAGGTGCGTCGTCCGGTTAACAGAGCGATTGAATCGGGACTGATGAGGTTCGGATGCAGTACTCTTGGATTCCAGGTTCGTAATATTCATTTACACTAGTTTATGCTCAATTAACATTGCCGACCCGCAGGTGTATTCTCTGGGCAGGGTGCCGCACTTCCGTGGGATGATGTACGCGATCCACATGTTTGTTGTGCGAACTAACGTCTCTTGACAGAATCTCATCCGCAAACCGGCATACGATGGAATTATTGCGGGCTTCACGAACTGAGCGCTGGCATTTTGATGGAAGAGGAAGCATCTACGGGGTTGACTTTGTATTTCAAAACTTGCACAGTCATTGCTGGACGCCAGTAATCTTTCCTAATTGTGATGAGCAACTCCCTTGGGTCTCGGATCTCCATGTCCGGTAACTCCGATTGGGGAAATATTGTGATCATCCCCGACTACAGTCGAAGCCGCAGTGAGCTTTAATCTCCCCTGTGAGCTTTAAATCACATCCATTGCGCAATAATATTTTCCACTTTGTAAATTGAACAGGGTTGTTATTGTTTGGAGCGATCAGTGATAGATAGCCAGACCAAACACACGTCACCACGGGAAATTTTCTCTTTCCACCACCACGACAGATCCAAAGCCGCAATGCTCGTTCCGTACAGGACTTTTCGTCCACATCCGAGCGGGAAGGTCTGAGGCTTATAGTCCCCCAGATGGATCTTAGACGGATCTGGCTCTTACCCAGCCAAACGATGCACCAGAAAATCGTCTCTTGGCGATTTGGCCCAAAGATCTCTTCACAGGGAGAGGGTGCGCACAAGGTGGCTTTGAACGCATCGTGGGACTGGGAGGTGCATTCTCTTCTCGTTCTGCTCTGGGTCTGAATCGGCGCCAGCGCTCTTTCGGGAGCATGGCGGTAGTCGAGGAGGAGCGCGGAGGCTTCTTGGACGACGGGGACGCACCTTCCTTCAGTGCACTTTGCGGCATTCGGTAACCTCCTTGGAATGCATGCCGGACAACTCGATTCAGACTACTCTGGGTCTGTCGTGGTTTATTCAATTTTTTCCGTGCACATTTTCTCTTCGGAGGATGCTTTTTATCGGCTCGTAGATGTGGAAGCACGTGTGTATATAAACCTCCTTTCCGTCTTCTTTTACTGACCGAGCGTCCCTTCCGTGTTCCAGATCTTCAGTATTGTCATATGTACATTCGCGGATGTATTCCTATCTCTTATCATTTTTTCCCGCTCTATCATCCGCCTCATGTTGAGGTGGCGACGTTACACTCTGTGCTCATTCCTCAGAATGACTCACCGGACGCCGGGTGGATGCCGCCACCGCCTGGTGAGCTTAAGTTAGCCACCCCCGGATCTCCATCTAATAAACAGCCTTCCGCCCCTGGTTTTTTCTGACACCTCTTGTTCCTGTACCCCATTTATCAATCGACGGTCTTCGGACAGGTGTACAGCCAATGTACAGCCTATTTGTTCTTTCCGGGGCTAGACATGTCAGCTTCGCCCTAAATTGTGTAGCAATGAGCGCTCGACTGTTAGAAGCTGCATGGGCTGTGGAATCAACCTCGTGGATGGCTCGGCGACCGTGGTCGCCGCCATGTCCATCACAGTCATCTAGACTCGACGTGTGCCTCATAACTCAGGAACACACGCACCTCAATATTATTTGACAGTTAGCTAAGCAATGTAAGCCCATCGTCTATAAAAGCTGTTTAATTCACCCAACGATGAAATCGGCGTGCCCTTCAACAACAATCCAAACTTCTTTCCAACGGAGATGAAATATTCCATGCTGAAATTTGCCTGCGCCACGGTTCTTGCAGCTCTCCAACTCAGCTCCGTGGTTGCCAGCCCGGCACCAGACTCTGCTGCACCCTCTGTTGAGCTCGAACGCCGCGACAAGTTCAGCTTCTACGCGACACAGAACTGGCTCCAATTCCAGGCCAACCTCTTCGCAGATGAAACCTTCTCCAATTCGGATGGCGTGGCCAAGCTTCAGGCATGCAACTATTATAGCTATAGCCTTTTATTCTAACATCATGCAATTGACCCACACAACAGGAGATTGCGAACCACATTAAGAACTGCAGCGATGCGTTCGATTCGGCGACGATCGAGCTAGCCGTGCGTATTTTGCTCGAATTCCAAACCCTGCGGACGACTCACACCTCTCTCTCTCAAGTCCCTCATCCCTCCCGGCCAACTCCACCCCGTCCTCGCCCCCGCCGACGGCCCAAGCCTAAACACGACCTTCGTACCCTCGACTCAGCACGCGATCCTCAGCACGCTCAACACACTGCTCTTCAGCAAGGCCTTCTTCGGGGCGGTCAACGGCAACCCGCAGATGCGCATCGTTTTCTGTCACTGGACAGGGGACCTCGCGTACCAAAATAACATATTTCTTGGCTTTCTCGCTGCGTCTGCACCCGTGCGTTTGACTTCCTTCATTTTGTTCAGTGCTCAGTCGAATGTCATTTGTATTAGTCCGCGGATTTTGCAGCAAGCTGGACGCAGCAGCAGAACGTGGCGGCGGCGGGATATGCTGAATTCCTGGGGAACGTGAACGGCTTCAGGTGTAATGGGTTGTAAGGATACTACATAGAATAGGAGAATAACTATGTGGGGAAAAGAATGAGAGGAAATTCAGGACGCCTCTCGCCCCAATCCTCTACTCTGTCCTCGATTTTCAGCTGGAGAGATACTCATGTAAACTTGACGTTTAAGAGGTGATCCAGGAGCAATCGAATCGTTGGCATTGGTTTTCGAAGTAAATCTGGGTCCTCAGCGTTAGTTTCCGGACGGAAATGAAGGGATTACTGTCTTTGCTCGTATTTATAGTTCACACGAAATAGCAATCCAATTAAATTCGGAGTAAATTGCGCTGCAACATTGACTTCAGATGTTACAACCCATTGCACCGAAATCCATTCAAATTCCCCAAGAAATCTCCTTAACCGGCTGCGGCGGAGGTCCGAAGCTGGTTCCAATACGACGAATAACCACTCGACTGTGAATTTGCATTGTAAGCACCAATATTGACATGCCAATTACAATACTACTAACCGGCGCCGCGGAGGCTATCTGGCTGAGAAATATATCGTTTTCGCGCGCAAGATCACCGACCCAGTGGCAGATGACAATGCGCATCTGCGGGCTGCCATTGACGGCTTCGAAGAACGCCTTGCCGAAGAGAAGGGTGTGGAGATGTCCGAGGATCGTCCCTTGCGTGGAGGGCACGAAGGTGGTGTTGAGTATGGCTGCATCCGAGGGCGAAATCATAGGGCTGAATTGGCCTGCGGGGATCAAGGACTACGAAGGGCGTCGATAACCCGTGCATATTATATTGTCTAGCAGTAAACTCACTGCTAGTTGAATTGTAGCCGAATCGAATGCATCGCTGCAGTTCTTGATATGATTGGCAATTATCTGAAGAATACTCGGGTTAACGGACATAAACGAGGAACATTGTGAAACCGACCTGGAGTTTTGCAACGCCATCGGGAGTCGAGAAACTGTCCTGCCCAAAAGTGTTCGCCATGAACTGCAGCCAGTTCTGTGTCGCATAGAAGCTGAAAATGTCGCGGCGACCAAGCGATACTGGTGGCGCTGAATCAGGGCTGGCTCCAATGAGAGGAACCGTTCCAAGTAGGAGAGTACAAAAAAGCCTAAAGATGAACAGCTTGAACATGGAGGGATACACTTCGAGGATGTGTTGATTAGATGTGGCATCATTGCCAGCGGGGCTTTTAAAAGTAAACTAGATCAACTACATCGGGGAGTTAGAGATCTGACAGAAACTTGAACCAGGGGCGATACAGCCTGAGGGCAATACGGGAAACCGATTAATAGAAACGCATTAGGCGTTATTTGACCATCACGGCAGCTTTAAAACTTCGATGTCGAAGTACAAGGCAGCGTCGGCATGTTTGATCCACTTACCTCCAAGGTGCAAGTCTCACTTGGTCCTGGAAGCGCTGGCGGAGGTATGGCCATCCCCTTAAATCCTCTCCACCTCATTTGCGCCGAAAGTCATCAATGACATCCACGAACAGTGGCGGACCGGCCCAGAGCCGACATATAGAGACAGGGGGAACAGTTGAACTCGTACCTGTACGATTATGGGGTCACAGTGCTTGGAGGCTCCATCATCATGCCAAGATGTCAAGATCTAAACGGTATGTGCTGAAATGAAGTGGAACAAATAACAGAGATACCTCAATATTGCGCCTGAAATGATCACAAACCAAGCGGGAAATGGATCACTGGCAGCATCGTGGCTAACTCACGAACGGCCTCGAAAATAGAGCGATCCGCTGCGGAGAGCTCGAGCACTGCCTGCGCGTCTACCGCTTCTGTTTGGCTGTCACTTATTGGGAACGGGGGCCCGATGACGGCACATACAGTCCCGGGCGCGGGGAGGATGCCGTCGCGGAAATACTGTCGGATGTGCTGCTGTGTGCAGAGTGACGGGCCCGAGATCGAGCAGTGCTGCGGCGTATGAGAGGCGCGCCGGAAAATGAGATGTCAGAGAGAAGCGCGTACCCCGGCCGAGTCTTGGGTCAGCACGACGGACCCGGCGAAGCCCTGCGACATCTTCTTGGCGCTGGAGCGGGGTTAGAAACATTCGGTGGGGGTGGGTGCGACGGGACGTACGCCCAGAGCGGAGCAGCCGGATCTGCCGAGGACATATTAGTGCGGAAAGAGTAGAGAAATATGCCAGGCCGACCGGCAGTATTTCCAACCAAAAGAAGAGGAAAGCTGGTGTTCGCAACGAAAGGGCCTAAGAAATGATTTATGGACTGAATAAGAGTAGAACCAAAGCACGACTTGCGCACCTTGGAAGTTGTTCTTGGGGAACTCAGGCCAGGCCCTCCACAATCATTTTAATTCGAATGTTGGAAAAGAAAAAATGCACTTGCAAGCAGGACATTCGAATAGGCTCCCACATATCAGCCCAAGTCGACATCTTGCTCATTTGATAGTAGTTTTCGACCAGATCCTCGTACGCCGGCGAAATCCGCTGCCCGTCATTGCACACCACAGCGGCTCCGGCCTCGCCCACGGTCTCGAACCGATATTTGGATGGATCACAGTCGCACTCGAACGGAGGCTGTTCGAACATTCTGAACAGCGCTGTACCATTGCCCGCGGTCAGCTCCGCGAGCGCTCGCGCAAGAGCCGGGAACACGGCGTAGGGGGAATAGAGCGCTTGGAAGATCGTGCGCCGCAGCATCGAATAATCCACGAGACCGAAGGACGTGGTGGTTCGCACGGGAACCGGCCGCGCGCGCACGGACGCGTAGAGTTGATCAGTTTTCTCCGATATCTCTTCTGCAGTGGGAGCGAAAAATGCACACCCTTCCGGACCTGCGGCCACGCATCCGTCGACAAACGAAGCCCACACTTTGTCCGTGTCGATGAGATTGTTGATCCATCCGGCTGGCAAATAATTAATGCGCTAATCGTTTCTTGCAGCGAGCGACTCACTCGCGAAGTAATCTTCCGTGTCTCCGACACCGTCAAGAACAAGCCGGCCGACGTGGCCCTGAAAACCAGAGTTAATTTACAGTAAAGCTGGTCTTGGCTTGCGCCTAACTCACCGGGAACATCGCGGCGAATGTGGCGCCCAATAGACTGCCATATCTATTATAGTTCGGAAATCAGTACCGAGCGCGTGTGGCCGGGGATGCGACGCACGAGAAGCCCCAGTACTGGAGCTTTCCGAGGCCGTGTGCCTGCACGATCCGCAGCATGTCGCGCGCGGTGTAGTCGGTATTGATGAACCGGAGGCTCCCGTCGTCGCGCTTGCCCGCTAGCTGCCCCTCGATAATTGCCCGCGCCCACTCACGAGCCAGTGCATCTTCAGAGGCGTTCAAGGAGGTTACCTTGGTATCATCCGCGTTCGTCGCCCATAGCTCGCGCTCGATACGGCTCTGGAAGAACGAGACGCGGGGCGTTGAGTGGCTGATGCCTCGAGGATCGAAGCCAATGACGTCGAATTCAGGACCGACGATCGTGGAAATGTGTGAGCCCTTGTTCACGACCAGTTCCACCCCCGAGCCGCCGGGTCCACCCGGATTGACGAGAATTGGGCCGCGGTAGTTTGGAGCGTCGTGTGGGACGATTGAATGGATGCGCACCATCGCAATTGCAGCAGAGGCACCATCGAGATCAGAGTAATTCAGAGGAACCTGTTGAGAAGAATTAAACGATAACCAACGACCGTGCTTGATCTCCTCTGAGTCCCGTACTTTTAATCGCGCACACTGCTTGTCGGAGTAGCAATCGGACCAAACGAGTTCTTCGGTAGGAACAATCTAAGGGACGTTTTGGCGACACATTGGTCTTGGAGACAGGATTACGCACCAGTTCCCATGAAAATTTGTCGCGCTGCGTCCTAAGTATAGGCCTGAGCTCGGGGTAGGTGAGGCCGGGCGACAGGGAGAACCAGCTGGCGAATAAGAGACTGCACCAAGCAGCCGCACGGGGTAGGGTGGCGACCATGGGAGGGAATGGTAGGAGTCTGAGTCAGAACTGAGAATCTAGCGAATCCTAGCGCGTTTTCGGTTGATAATAATCATAGTAGTCCCAGCAAAGTCCCGACTTCTCGCCCATCCATAGCGGCAAGAATGTGGGAATCATTGGCTTGCATAGCAGCGGCCACTGCAAGGCCACTGCCTGAAGGATCACAGACCAAGAATTCACGTGATACTACGGAACGAATAGGGTTTAGTGTCGATATAAGGTGCTAATAACCAAGCCTACCGGGAGCAAACTTCTTTCCCGAGACTGGAGTAAGATGAATCAAGGGCCACCAACGACGTGTCGTAGAGGAATTCGGAGTCGATTCGGATGCTAGCGTAGTCCTGGAGATCCGAGAGATGCAAGCCATAACGAGGCGAGGGTGGCGTGGTAAGGCTTGAGAACATTCGTCAAATATGCTTGCTGGGCGCTGGCGATCTCAAGCTGCGCCCAAGCGGATAATGTCGAGACTCGGAGCATGGCAGACGCGCTGGGACTTGGCTCGCCCGTATCGCCCAATGACAACATACCAGAGTCTGTCTCGCGTCAGAAAGTAACTAAAAGACACGGGAATCGCCACAGACCTTTGGATTGATCCAGAGCGACGGTAAGGAGCTTTAAAATCCGTCCCATCCGACAGCATGAACCCTCGCGGTGGTCTCAGGCTAAAACCGCTATTGTTCGGTGGGCACGTGAAGGTGACGTGAAGGCGCGATGATCACTCAACAAGGAAACAGCGTCAGCGGTGTCCGAAGTATGACGGGGATCAACGAGGGCGGGGCTTGCGGCGGGCAGCGGCGGAAGGCGGGGGCTGTGATGTGGCGGGCGTGCGGCGGGGAAAGCCATCAATGTGGCAGCGCCCATTTTCCCAGGGATCAAAGTTATGATCGGAAATTTTAGTTTTTGAGGCCCTGAAACGAATGACAAGAACGAGTCTAAAAATACTTTTTAGGACTCGTAAAATCAAAAAATCGAGAATGAAGGCGTTATTCTTGATGCAAATCCTACGTAGGACTGCCAGTTTTTAGCTTACCCATAGGAATGCACACCACGTGTCAAGGTCACTGAATCGACCCTGATTCGACGCGATCACGGGCATTGATTATTGGATGCTGGATGGTGATTTTGCGCGTGGCCTCCGATTCCTCCACGCTCCTGGGAACATTACCGCAGCCAAACCGCAGCCCTGGCACGTCGTTACGACGCGCTTCGACTGTATTAATACGCAATCGCTAGCAGCTCTTAAACTTAAGATTAGGGGAAGTCAAAGCTGGCAAGGAGGGCTGATTCATGGCCGATTCCGAGACCGATTCTAAAATCGATTCTGGCGCTGAATCGGCAGAATCAGTGTTCCTGCTCGACAGGAGGAACTCATCAGAATCGGTTCCGATTCTTGACACCCCGATTCTGATCACTGAATCCGATTTCCCGAATCGCTCTCTGAATCGAGCTCGGAGTCAGTCAGAGTACCGACGATTCTCATCCGATTCTGTGCGTCAATTCTGACGAGGATCGGCTCCAGAATCGAGCCATCAATCGGCCCTGCCTGACCGCTTTGACTTCCCCTATTATTAACAGTGGCCTCGGAGCGAAACGCGTCAGCATCTGGTAAGTAATATAGGCCTCATTCATCCAATGTGACGTCATCCGTGATATTTGAATTGATTCTCGAATTGCTCGATATCTAAGAAGAAATTCCAAAATCTACTTCGACAATCTCTTCTAAATCATGTCTAATGTATCTGTGAATACTTTTGAAATTTTCAGAGAAGAATTGAGAGACGAGAAAGCTTTTTCGCGGCTTTTGATGGGATGGCCGAAATTTTGATCGCAGCAGCAAAAAACTATCTCCTCCCTCAATTCCAATTCTTGGACTAGAAGCTCTGAAGGTGATTGGAAGAGATTGTCGAAGTAGAATTTTCGATTTCCCTTTTGTTGTTGAGAAAATTGAGATTCGAGGGAAAAGTCACAAATGATGTCACATTGGATGAGTATGGATGAGGCAAGGATGAGGCCTATCTTATCATTATACCTTAAAGGAATGCTGACTCATGGAGGACTTACGGCGCCGGAAGCGTCGGGGATAGCTCTTGACCCATTGAGATTTGTGCCAAGACCAAGTTCTCTCCTTCACTCCAAATTGGCTATGGGCGGTATTACTACTAGTATCGCTGCACTAACTTATGCGGTCTGAACAACGGGTTTACGAAATGTATGGGTTGTTTTACCTCTCTTATTACGGGCTCCCGTGGAATTTTACCCTGCTGACAGCATCACTTTTTTTTTTTGCTCCCGCAGCACGATGTGATCCGTTTGGTTGCCCAAGTCCACGAATCCATCCGGCAGTCCTAATATAGATACAACGAGTCACATATATATTTTGCTGACACTAGTTTTCGGTAGCCGCAGTCCCCCTCCTTACGAACATGAGCCTGAAAACTACTTCCAGGGCCGCCTCGCCAACGCTCCGGACCTCTCCCTCTCTGGAGTCGAAGCATCCCGTGGGACAGAATGAGAAAGTGGCGGGCGACGACTTTGAGGAGCCCGTGGAATATCCCGAAGGGCTGAAGTTGGGCCTCATAAGTCTCGCTCTCTGTCTCTCCGTTTTCCTCGTTGCGCTAGACAACACGATACTTGCAACCGGCAAGTTTTTCTTCGACTACTGTCAAAAAAACGCTCTAATAATTGCCACAGCCATCCCCAAGATCACAGACCAGTTCCAGAGTCTCGACGATGTGGCTTGGTATGGCTCCGCGTATGTCAACCTTGGCGCAAACCTCTTTTATACGGGCTCAAAAAATTTCAATAGATATCTCCTCACAACTGCCGCATTCCAGCTGCTGTTCGGGCGGTTCTACTCCTTCCTTTCGCTGAAATGGGTACGCATGTCAACCACGCGGTCCAAGTCCTTTCGCTAATACGAAGGATAGGTATATATTGCTGCTATCTCTATCTTTGAACTCGGCTCCCTGATTTGCGGTGTCGCCCCCAACTCAAACGCTCTCATCGTCGGTCGCGCCATCGCAGGTCTCGGCAGCGCAGGTCTCGTCCCTTTTTTTTCCCCGCCCTTTTCTTAAGTTCTAATTTTACCTCGTTTGATGAAGGTATCTTCTCGGGCGCTCTCATCATCGTCGCGCACAGTGTCCCACTCGCGAAGAGGCCGATATTTACAGGCAATTATTCTTTTTACACGGATCTACCGCCGTCGCTAACGGGCACGTCTGTGACAGGACTCATTGGAGCGATGTACGGTATGGACTAGTCTCCTTAGACAGTCGCTTCATTGTTTTTGACTCAAGGATCCACTAGGTATCGCCTCTGTAGCCGGCCCTCTTATGGGCGGTGCATTCACGGACAAGGTGTCTTGGAGATGGTCGGTCGATTCTCTCCCGCCGACTGGCAGCGCTGACTTTTTTTTCAGGTGCTTCTACATCAACCTCCCCATCGGTGCAGTCACTCTCGTCGTCATCACAATATTCTTCAAAGCTCCAGGGGCCAAGCGTAAAGCAGAGTCTATGAGCTTGATGGACCGCATCCAGCAATTCGACCCATTGGGCACGGTGCGGTCTAACAATTATATTACATTTAATCGGCATTGATCAGTCGGCCAGATCATCTTCATTCCCGCGATTGTTTGCCTGCTACTCGCGCTCCAATGGGGAGGGTCTAAATACCCTTGGAGCAACGGCCGCATTATTGGCCTTTTCGTCGTGTTCGGCGTGCTCATCGCAGGCTTCATCGCCGTCCAAATATGGAAACAGGACCTCGCGACAGTTCCTCCCCGTATCCTGAAACAACGAAGCATCATGGCGGCGGCGTGGTTCTCTCTTTGCCTGGGTTCATCCTTCTTTATTCTCGTGTACTTCGTGAGTTGTCCTCTAAAGCTTCGATCCATCAACCCTAACTAACTCCAATTCAGTTGCCTATATGGTTCCAGGCCATCAAGAGCGTGTCCGCGGTGAAGTCCGGCATCGACAACCTACCCATGATTCTCTCGCTCGTCATTTCTTCCCTCGTCGCGGGAGGGATCATTACAGTCATAGGATATTACACGCCCTTCATGATCCTGTCCTCCGTCCTCATGTCGATCGGTGTTGGGCTGATCTCCACGTTTACTGTGAACACCGGCCACGCTCACTGGATCGGGTACCAGGTCATCTACGGTATAGGCATAGGCTTCGGGATGCAGCAGCCGATCATGGCCGCCCAAACTGTCCTCAGCCTCCAGGACGTCCCCACAGGCACCTCGCTGCTCATGTTCATGCAGACGCTAGGTTCGTCCTTTACGCCTGTTGATCTCTCTGAGATTATTCTCTAATGAGTGTTCTTCAACTTCCAGGTGGTGCCTTGTTCCTCTCTGTTGGGCAGAACGTGTTCACAAATAAGCTGGTATCTGGGCTCGTGAGCCAAGTGCCGGGCATCAACCCCGCTATCGTCCTCACCGCCGGGGCGACGAGTCTGCGGGACTCCATCGACCCACAGTACCTGCCCGCGGTTCTCTCTGTGTACAACCAGGCCCTGGTTTCTGGGTTCTACGTCTCCATTGCGATGGCGTGCCTTTCGCTCATCGGCGCTTTGGCGATCGAGTGGAAGAGCGTGAAGGGCAAAAACATAGAAATGGCTATGGGCTAATCTGACTTATCTATAAAGAAGACTACGACGACTGGTATGTACATTGATATTGTATGTCTATAATGTTGAAAGTATCAATTACTATAATGCACGCTCGTTTCTGGAACCGTTGGGGAATTTGCAGTACTGTAATAGCCCTGATGGACTTCCTTTCAGCTCTTTTACTGATGAGACAATGACCATCAAAATCTAGTCAAGTACATAGTACGTAGACGCAGCAAATGCACACCAACTACTTGGAGAGATCTCCTCTCTACAATGACTCTTTACCTTTGAGATATCCCTCCGCCGTGAAGGCTATCCCCTCCGTTGACAAAAGGTTCAATTTACGATCGCACTGTGTCCCCGTCCTATGCTCTGCGCCCCATTCACCGAGAAAGCCGCCGATGAAGAGGCTGGATGCAATGACGCGGTGGCACGGCACGAACGGCGCAAAAGGGTTGGTTCGCAGGGCGCCTCCGACTATTAAAATCATGTCGAGTCTAATAGGACTGCGAAATGCAAGCAATGCCTACCTGACCGGGGTGACCCACCGACCGCCTCGCATACGTCTTTGTACGTGGTGACCTTGCCAGCGGGTATCGTACGCGTAAAATCATACACGGCCCATTGGTGCGGCGTAACGCGCTGTCCATTGCATTGAGGTGAGGGGTGTCAAAGATCTCGACTCGGTTCGTCGCGCACCTTGCCCGCTGCCGTTCTAAACTGGGCGCGCAGTGCACTTGTCGTATGGTAGCAAATATCACCATCTATGCAAAATGCGGATAAATACTGGACAAAATTGTGTAGCGATGGAACCATACTCTCCGGTTTCGAAGAGGGGCACGTCGCGTATTTCAGAGGCTCGGAGAGGAGAGTGGTTTTTTTCCGTTCTGGCGGCTGGCATGAGGGTCTGATAGAAGGGGGAGGCGCTACTACTAGATGTCCTGTCGATTTTTAAACCAGAGAAGATGACACGAAACGGGACCAATGAGAGGGGAGTTTAAGATAGCTTGATCACGTGTTGGCTCCAGGGCCGGTCAAAGCGCGTCATGGCTTACTAAGTTCCGGGATATTTTTGCCCCGCGTTGCCCGCAGGCGCAGATAATCAACCATGAAGCTCAAAAATTCTACATTATGGAAGAGGAAATTACAACTTCCACTCGGAACGAGCTAAGAGCTTCAACTGTTGAAGACGAAAGAGAGAGCGCAACCTCGAGCTCCGCCGCAGGTGCTCGAAAAAATTCCATCAGATACATTCCGAGACGACAATGCCACCCTTGGTGATGCCACTGATGGATACAGTAGCAAACAGTGAAACACACGTCATCATGTCATGGCGTCGCAAGTTCCTTCTTTCTCTTTCCACTACCACGACAGATCCAAAGCCGCGATGCTCGCTACTTTATGTCCACATCCGAGCGGGAAGGTCCGAGGATTCTAGTCCCCCAGACGGATCTTAAATGGATCTGGCTCTTACCCAGCCGAGCGACACCAGAAAATCCCCTCTTTTGTCGATTCGCCCAAAGATCTCGTCACAGAGGGAGGGTGCGCAAAAATTGGCTTTGAGCACGTCGTGGGACTGAGAGGTATAGCTCCCGTCATTCTGCTCTTCGTCTCCATCAACGCCACCGCTCTTTCGGGAGCACGGCGGTAGCATATCGGTTGCGGCTACACAGGTAGTTCAAACTTTTGAATAAAAGTTAATTTTCGCCGGTATGTACATGAGACAAAAAAACTTGCTCTAGATGGAAGAATGTTACGCTTCGTCGTCGCTCGCTTTCACAGAGTTTAACTCTGGCGCAACCTATTTTGCGCCGTGGTTGTATCTTGGTTTTGTGCCGGGTGCATAATTATCACGTGCTGTGCCTGGGCCGGCCTGTAAATACCCCGATCCGGGCGCCTTTTCGGTCTCCAGGATCTGGATTATTCAATACATCGGGACCATGAGAGCAGTGGCGAAGGCAGCAATGTATAGAGGTCATGATATAATACATGTGTGTGCTAATTCCAACCCAAACGGGTGAAGACGACGCATGGAGCACACAAATCATCGACGATGGTTGTGCACAGCTGCGGCGGCGAGGCCTGAGAAAGGGACAGCCAGGAGATAGGGTATGTGTTGGTCGGGTAGGGGGTATGTGGTATGAGTATGCTGACAGCATAGAGCTGCCGCGGAGAACAGGATGGGTGGGGACAAGGCTGGTGCGGACAACAGTGGTGGGCAAGGTGCTGGTTGGGAACAAGAAGAGGACATACCAGAGGGAGTCGTGCCAAGGGACTGACAGGTGGCACAGACGGACTAGGCCGACAGTGGCGGCATGATTAGGGCTGCACCAGACCGAGAATAAAAGGCAATCAGTGGATGCTCATAACAGGTGCACTGCCCACATACCTGGTACTGCTCCTCAGCATCACATATATTGATACCGCTGCATTTGTGGCTTCGGCCTCGCTCCACCTTTGTGCTCTTCCATTTGGATTCTGTCCTTCGCTCCGTGAGAGTTTGGGGGTCGGTGGACATGTATCCGAGCACAACAAACGCAAGCCGCTAGCCCCACGGCTTTTCTTCTTCTAGACTCGGATACCCGCGATGCATGCCGGGGTTACTCCTCCGCATGTCATCGTAACTCTACGCCCCAATGCAAGGCGCGGTTATCTGTGGGCACCCTTGTGGTGTGCGGCACACGAGACAGAGAGGGACTCCTGGATGACGGGGCTCCACCTTCCTTTAGTGCATTTTGCGGCACTTGGCTACCCCCGTTTCCTGGGACGGTGGTGGGCCACGCAACTCGATTCAGACTAACTCTGGGTCTGTCGCGGTGTTAAAATTTTCGGTACTCTATTCCTCTTCGTTCTCTTCGGAAGAGTCTATGCCTTGGCTGATATGGTATTGCGTATGCCTAGTATGTACCTTTTCGGCTGTCATATTCTATCGTGGTTGTCTAATTTTCTCTCCTAGTTTAATTTCTATGGGCGTCTCCGGATATTTCAGTCATTCTTGCTAGTTGGTCCGGGCACGCTTGTCCTGTCCTGCTCAATCCGCCGAAATCGCTAATAATTAAGTCTTGTAATACAAAAAGCATGTAACCTACACCCACATCCGACCCGTCCGCCGCACCACCAGGCCCCGTGCCACCACCATCAGCGCCACACCAGCTAGGACCGCGCTCCCGCTGAACACCGCCGCGGGCCAGTACGTCCCGTGCAACTTGATCAGCGCACCCTGGATCGGCGCGCTCGCGAGCCAGAAGAACGATGCGCAAAAGAACGCCATCCCGAGGCGCAGCCTGCACAACCATTTATCCACCGTGTCAGTTTCTATCCGGGAGTCTCAGTACGGAGCGCACCCGATGTTCTGCGAGTCAGCGCTGAGGCTGGCTATTCCTGCGGGGAGGACACTCACGTATCCACCTGCCAGCGCGCGAGTCCGCTTAGCCTGATACGACCTCGAGGAAATGGATGGTGAAAACTGACCACTGGCGAAGCCGAACACCGCGTTGAACGCGAGGATGCCCCCCGTCGAGCGCGCGGCGACCCACACGAAATCGAGCACACCTGCGAGGCCACAGGCAGCGATGAGGATGTTGAGCGGTCCGAGGTGCTGTCCGATGAGGTTGGGGACGATGCGCCCGAAGAGGGACAGCGCGTTAAGGATGGAGAGGCTGGGAGGCGCGGGTTAGAGGGGCATTGTGTGTCGAAGATCGGGCACGGACGAGTAAAAGGCGAGGTCCGGTGGGACACCATGGGCGACTGCGTACGTCACGCCGTAGCTCACTGGTGCGTATCTGCGTATACTCATTAGCTTTTAACCGAGGAAACTTTCAGGTGTCTGTAGACGCACAGCCCAAGCCCGACCAATGAGGCACCGAGGACAAGGAAGCAGTATGCACGGTCCTCGACTGGAGGGAAAGTCAACAATCAAACTGGTATAGTGGGGCGGGATGTAGGAACGTACAGACGCTTAAATCGAGTATGTGCCGTACCCGGCGCGGCGGAAGGCGAGTGGAACAGCACACAAACCCACACATCATGCAGAAAAGCACGAGAAACGCAACTGGATCCAGGCGTGATAAGCCGTATTAATACGGGGGGGGGGGGGGGATGATGCTCACGCGTTCGCACCGCCCAGGGGAACCCTACTTCCTCAAACAGGCGCCGCATCGCGATGGGGATTAGTGTCCCACCGAGGGAGGAGCCGGCCGCGAAGATCCCGAATGCGAGTACCTTGCGCTTTTTGAAATAATGCCCGATGGTGGCCATCGAGGGCGAGAAGAGGAATCCCATCGCGATCTATTTGCTATGACTTTGAGTGTGGATTGATAATATTCAAGTCGCGCGTGAACGCACGCCAACGCCGAATCCTTGGCTCAGTAAAAGCTGGTAGAACTCTGACATATGAGATGAGAAGGGGATTGTTCGACCAGAAGACGCACTGACCGGTGGATATTGATGTCATGAAGAGACAGAACACGTAGAGTGCCCCCGCAAACACGATCATTGGTTTGAGGTACTACGGTGCACGATAAAAAAATTGGTTCGAGCACAAGAAGGGAGCCTTACGCCGGCATCGAACAGCGGGCCACTAAAGCACCCCATGAGGAGGATTAGCGAGAGCTGTAGGGATCCTATCCAGGAAATGGTGCTAAGGGGCTGGTTTTTCAGCTGGTTGACGCTGTAATGCTCCTCGAAGACGCCGAACTGTGGGAGAATAAACGTCGGAACCCGAGTTGTCTGGAGAAACACATTACACTCGTTACTACGCCATCTGAGGAACACAGTTTTGTTTCAGCCGAAGGATCATCATCTGTGGTGGAAGAAATAGTCTTACAGCATGAGAAGTTGATCATGAAGGCCTGGAGCGCAATGAGTCAAAGTTCTCGCAACCGTGCCCGGAACTTACACCGAAGACAGTCCCCCACGCACGCAGTCCACCATCCGGAAATTCCTCCTCCTGTGGATTGTCGCCTTGTATTTTTTCTAGCTCCAACACAGGTACAACTGACTCCCTCAGTTCTACCACGGTATCTTCTTCTGTGCTCGCTACCATCCGAAAAGTGTAGGGGAAAGGGGAGACTCTTGTCCTCAATACTCGCGCTGTGGGTCTGGTAAAAAGCTGGTGGCAGTTTAAATCATGGCCGGGATATCCGCAAGGAGGTCGAAAACGTGGAGGCTGACAAACTGAAATGCGCTCGCGTCGGAGGGATTTGATCTGATGGCGGCTGATGGCGGAGATGACGGGATGCGGCGGGATTCGTTCCGGCGCTGTAAAATCGTTCAACAAATGCCGAGAAAATTTCTGAAAGTGCATCACTTACCCTATGGTTCCCGGCCTTCATGGGGCGGTTGAAATATTGCAGTAAGCGGACACACGCGCTGCTGTGTCCGGCTGGATTATCATTAACTTGAAGCGCCTCGGTTATAGCGTGTGTTCTCCGAGGTAGCTTATTTAGCACTTTACTAATGCATACCATTCTCTCGATTGGTAATTACTCGAAGATAGCAGGCAAAGGTGCGGAAAGGACGGAGAAGTATACGAGTCACATTCGGTCCGAGGCCCGCTCCGTAGGATCAGGAGTCCGAAATGCGGCAGAACTGGAGGTGGAAATGCTGAATCATCTCTCTGAAGTACGGCCGAGCCGATTAGTAGGAAATTAGAGCAGCCCAAAGGGGCCGGGGATAAACCACTTTATTTTTTGGCGCGCTGCCGGGATCGTGCGGGTAGTTTTCTATGATGATTTCCACCGTTAATAGGATGTTGGTCCAAATGCAATTCAGCCAGTATTTATGGTGCTGGGCGACTCAAAGCAGCTCGCAGTGAAATCCTGGGGATTCGCGGTAATGAAAGATCAGAACCATCAATGCATTCTGCATATGTAATGTTAGTTCTGAGCAGATCTACTGTTCCGGTCCATATTATGTGGGATATGCGCTGCGCAAGTGTATTTTTCCCTCCACGCCATCCTTTTATTAGTTCGCTGTCGGCATTTAATCCATCTGGTCGAAACATATGGTCCTGTGAGGATCCTAGGGCGCAGAGACGGGAGGCGGTCGTACAATGGCCAGAATCCCTCGTGCGTGACACCGCGGCATGTGGTCGTGTAAGAGGCGTGATCCATCCGCCGGGAAGTCGACAGCCTGGTTCCCCTTCCGAGCAGATACGGCGAGCCTTCGAAGATTCGGCCAGATACTGAAATCTGCCAGCACGGTGTCGATATCACGCCAGTCCACATACTCCTCGTGATTCATGCGTTCCATGGAATCGACAGAGAGTTCGATAGTCTCGAGCGGCCGACAGGTGGAAGACCCGTGGATCCTTGCGAGTACTGCGAGGACGCTCTTTGCCATCCAACTATGATGTTGGGAGATATGCAAGTGCCGTAGAGCGTCGAGACGGCTCAAATCAAGCGCGCCATCGACAACAGTGTCCCCTGACCGCGTGCCTCAGCGGAAAAGAGATTTGAGGGACACAGCAACTCACCATTGTAGCATTCATCCAGCGTTAGCTCTTTCCAAAAACCTTGACACTGCAAGATTTTTTTTCGCCGGTGTCAACTTTGATGGAATGCTAAGGATTACCGGTTTAGGTGTTGCCGAGCGGAGCCGATGACAGCCGACCCTTAGCCGAGCTGAGATCCTCCCACCTGAAACTTCGTCCAGATATTTGTGCTGGCATTAATCGAAAGGGTTTTGGGTCACATAATGTAAACTGTCTGTGGGTTGCACAGTGAAAGCTTTTCAAGGACGAAGGGTGACCTGCGGCCACTGACCCATCCCGAAATGCCAGCTGATCCGAACCCAATTCGGTAATGCTTAGCCTTGCATCAAAAGTTGAGCGACGCCAAAAAATTTGATGCAGTGTCAAAGTTTTGGAAGAGCTGTAAAGATTTCAGAGTGACTGAAGTCATGCTGTTTTCCAAGTACGGATTTACTTCTTCCCATTGTTCTATGCAGCTAAGGACCAAGATTGAGAACTGCGAGGGTGGGAAGTTCTTGAGAGAGAGCAGGCGTAGGATTCTAGGTTGGTCCACGATCAGTTCATTGAGATCTGGTGGGAGCACCCAGGGGCTTATCCTTGGCTGCGATGGAATCTCCAATCTTGAACCGCGAATGTGAAGCAACAACGATTGCAACGAAGGAAATTTGAAAAGGTAGACGAATAGTTTGTCCAGTGACACCTCGCCATCGGTAAAAGATCCAGACAAGGTCAATCCGACTCCGACTCAATCGGAGGTGGCCCAGGTGGGTGAGCAATGGACAGGAATCATGATCTGGAGCCATGCCCAGTTCATTGAAATGGCAATCTAGGTCCAAAAGCGTTGGGTGGACGCCCGATCTCCAGATGAGCGACAGGATATCTCCAACTGATATTGCCGGGCCCGTGCCATATGAAGCTAGGTGATACAGCTGCACTTCGCGTATACTAGAGACAATAGTCAGTCACGGGCGAGGCAATGAGGCGTAGAGTGACCGTCTGTCTATGAAAAGTGTCAATGTCTATCAACGAGCTTGCTCTCATAGACAGGCTGGATTCGAGCCTAACCTCTGATTGGTAATGGTTGATGGCACCTTGTTGATGGTGATTTTTTTACACATATTTTCCCACTACTAGTACGATCTCCGACGCTCCGAGTCCGAAACCGGTTTCTTCAAAGCGGCGGCGATTTTTCCCGCTCAACAATTTCCTCTTGCAACGCCCAGTGGCTGCCGAGGCTCTTCGGCAATCGTCCGGATCAGCATGCTTGAGTAATGGCATGCGCGGCAGAGCAGCGAAATATTACCTAATAGCACTTGCACATTATTAGGAATAGGAAGTGGGTATTGCTCTAAGCTATAAGCAAAAGCCTCACCCAAACACCAACGGATCAGAGCAGCCACGACGACCGGCGGCAGTGATGCCGAAGGCGCCGAATGACCCGGTTTTTGCAGAAATTAGCCGAGATCGCTCGTTCTCCTCAGTAATATACGCGGTTGATACGCGGCAGTGGAAACTCCCGTGATCAGCAGTGATCGGCAATGTTCGGCATCAGCAACCACTGGGTATAACCTGGCGGACTACAATGGTTTCCGCCGGAAGTCATCGGAAACCACCGGAGGCCAGCATTCGTGGTGGACTCCACTGATATGCTGGGGTATCCTTCAACCACTGGCTTACAGTAGATTGCAGTGCAATCCAATGGACTGACAACGATACAAAGGAATATTTGTTGTAGATCACTGCTCACTGGCCATCTAAGTTTTGCATCATCATGAGAACATGGGAGAGAAAGAAACTGTTCACACCAGAAATCGTGCTTCGAAACCAGGTAGTCACAATTGGAGCTGTACCTCCATTCAAAACATGGATGGTAGTATGTTGTTACGTAACGTGCCCGGGAGCTAGCATCGTTACCAACTGAGCCAAAAGGCCGCTATGACAGATTAATCCTGTCATAGGCTCCCGGACTATATATACATGATTACACACATTTGCATGCATGTAACATACATACACCCCATCCGTCTTATCTCCTTCAACCGAAATGAAGCTATGCTGAGAGCCATTCACCAGCACAGGATTAAACGGGAAATACTAAAGAATATATCTCGCTTGATGACCAATATAATGGCAAAGATATTGCCTTGAATGGAGCAGTGACGAAAGGAATTCCTGGGCAGTGGTTGGAACTTGGAAGATGCAAATAGTTGTTCGGTGGCCATATGGACTGATAAGTTGTCGAGAATATCCCCGCTGACCCACATGGATGGAACAGGCACAGTGAGTTGCAGTGGACTTCAGTGGAATCCAGTGGAGGACAGGAAAATCACAGTGCGAAAAAAGAGCGCGAAGGCCGACAAAGTCCGATGGAGATCGTTGGAAATCAACATCCAATCTTGCCCAACCGTGGGACCCACCGCCGGACGATGTCGCGTGATATCCGCCGGTGGCCAACGGTGTCCATTGGTGGCCACCAACGGACTTTGAGGATGTACAAGACACGGCTCGCACGCCTAATTGGGAAACACGGGATGAAACACGGCCCAGAGCCATCTTTGATCCTTCAGAGGGCCGTGTGTTGCCCAAAGGCGGCCCTTTCCAATTGGGGGGTCCACAGAGCCTGGATATAAAGCCAATCTGTTCCCCCCCTTGTCTCCTTTCCCACCCTCCCTCGCTACCCATGGAACAGACCCCGAGCATCAATGGCACGCCAGGACGATGTCAAACAACGGATGCACCGGTGAGTTTGAAATAGTATGCCTGTGGCAGGTTTACAGCGCGGTGCGCCTCAGCTGGCCGCCGCCAATTCTTCCCTTCGCGCACCACATCTGTGGCACGGCACCTGCTACCGGAGTCTACCCGGGATGCGCAGCAGGCTGGCTCGTTTGTGTGCCGTCTCGCGCATCCTCACGGGGATTTTCCCAGTAGTTCTGAGATACTGTAGAGTTGTGATACATGTAGATGTTCATTCGTGTATTGAGATCAGATGGAATCCCATATATTGCATTCATGAACCGCACACCTTGCTTCCACGAATCAGCGTAGCTGTAGCTATGAAACATATTAAATGTGTCCACGACTCGGGCTGTAAGTTCTCTATTAATAATATTCCAGGGTAATCGAACACGTTAGCGCCAAAAACAAGATGTCTGTGGTGTGTGGTTCATACATGTATATTTACATGTACTCACACAATTGACTGATGTATTTTCCGAAGGCTGCGAAGGCATAACTCGAAGAGAAAGAGTGTTGAATTTTGAATCAAGTGCTGTTATTTGGTAAGATAAGGAAGGGCCGTGCTTTCTCTCAAACACGGCCCTTGGGCTGTGGATGAAGGGGTGAAGGACCGCGGATGGTGCCCAAGTGCCATGTGTCATCTGAAGGGCCGTGTTTCCCGATTAGGCGTGCGGGCCGCGTTTCGTCGATCCCGACGGACTTTCCACCGTTGTCCTTTGCACTTGTTCCTGGATGACGAAATCATGTATGACTAAAACGACACCGCGTCGCTGTAGGTGGCGGCCGCCGGGGCGGCTGCGGCCCACTGCGGCACTGATGGTTGTTGTTTAATCCAAGTTTCTCGCTTGTTTCTGACTCTCACCGCGGAGGTCTGCACAGGCTTCGACAAATCGTTCCCCTTCCGGTGCCCCATGGACCTCGTCGCTTGCAGCCCAACAATCCGCAGTCTGCGAAAAGTATAAGTATTTTACGACTCGTGTGTGCTACTTTAAGTTACACGGTCCATACATCCTAAAATGCGACTCTCTGCCGCTTTTCTACTCCTCGTCTGCAGCCTGGCCCGGTCCTCGGTTACCCATGACAAGCGCCAGACATGTCGCAATGTTCCTGGTAGCGCGGGCTTCCCCAACGCGGCGGCCTGGAGTACACTGAACGCGACGGTGGGCGGACGGCTCGTCAACGTGGTACCTTCCGCCAAGTATTGCGCCAGTCTGCCAGGTGGCGCGTGTACCGACGCGCAGTGGACCAGTGCGCTTTTCCGGAGCACAATTCCTGGCGCACTGAACCAGGTAAGGATGGTATCCGCGAGCTTTTTGCCCGACTAACCAACGGACGTACAGGTCAACTGGGAACAGGTGAGCATGTACTCTTTGGACGGCGCATTTTTCTAGCCAACGGATCCGGACAGGGTTATGACTTGACGCCTCCTTCTTTGTGTCTGCGGAATGCGACAACGTGTGGGCAGGGGGACACCCCCATTTTCTCAGTGGAAGCACAGACCGTGGCGGACATTCAGGTATAATGATACATCGCATTCTAAAAAAATGATGCTAATCTACAGTAAAGGCCGCAGTAAAATTCGCCAGCACTTTTAACCTCCGCGTTGCTGTCAAGGCCTCCGGGCACGACTACCTAGGGCGCTCGACTGCGCCGAACTCTCTCCTCATTCACACCGGAAACTTCCAAAACTTATCCGTGACGGAGTCGTTTTTCGTTGGGACACAGAACATGGGTTCGGCGGCGACAGTTGGTAGCGGGCTGCACTCGCAGATTCTGTACCAGCAGGCGAAGGCCAATGGCAAAATCGCGGTGGGCGGTACGGCAGCCACAGTTTGCGCTGCCGGCGGGTATTTGCAGGGAGCGGGCCATTCAGCTGTCGCGCCAATCTTTGGCCTCGCTGCGGATAACGTTCTCGGTGAGGTGTATCAGTTCCGGTTTCGAATTGGGCTGACCCGCCCTTTGCTGTCGCTAGAGTTCCACATCGTCGTTGCAAGCGGCGAGCTACTCCAGGTCAACAGCATCTCAAACCCAGACCGTCCGCCGTCTTCTCCTTACCACATGTCGCACGGTTGACACCCCCCCCCCCTCCCCCAGTATTCTACGCCCTCCGTGGCGGGGGACCAGGCAGCTGGGGTGTCATCGTCTCCGCGACGTTCCGCACCTTCCCGACCTTCAACGTGACTTACAGCCTCATCGAGCTCGCCGCGTCGAGCAACGCCGCCGCGGGTGCCCTCGCCGCTGTCCATGCGCAACACATCTTCGACATGGACTCCGTACGCGGGAGCCAGTACTTCTACCTGAGCAAGATCTCGAATACCACCTCCGTCCTCGCGCTCAAGTCCTTCATGGCTAACATCACCACGGCGCAGGGCACGGGGCTCCTTGCGCCGTTCCTGAGCGCAGCACTGGCGCTCCCGGGCGTCTCGCTCGTGGAGGAGGAGTATATTAGTGTCAACATCAACGACGCGCTGTACCAGTCAGACGACAGCGTGGGCGAGAATCTGGTGCTAGGGTCGCGCCTTATTCCTGCGGCGTCATACCGTGATGCGCCTGCGACGGTGGGCAAGGTGTATGAGCAGCTCCTGAATGCGGGCACGACAGAGTGCGTTCTATAACGTACATTCTCCGATGGTCCCATCTCACTTCCCTTTCTGTCAGGATTCTGGGTCATCTCGTCGCGGGCGGTTCGTCCTCGCCTCTACTCTGAATGTGTGCACGAACTGATCCACTACCCAGGCCAAGTCGCCGCTAACGCTAACATCTCGTCGGGCGTAAATCCCGCCTGGCGGACGGCTAAGACCCACGTAAGTCCCAGCGCCTAGCCCATGAATGAAAGCTCATGCCGCGCGCCGCGCCAGCTTATTGTGGTGAACGCCTGGGACGACGACACGCCGCTCGCCGAGATCAAAACGCTCCGCGAGATGTTCCAGACGACCCAGCTGCCCATCATGGAGCAGATGTCGGGCACGAATGCGGGCGCATACGGGAACGAGGCCGATGTGCTCGAGCCCAACTTCCAGACTACGTTCTTTGGCCAAGCTAATTACGCGAAGCTGAGCGGGATCAAGAGCAAGTATGACCCGACAGATTTGTTCATTGTCCCGGCAGGGGTAGGGAGTGAGCGGTGGGATGAGTGGGGCCTGTGCACCGTTTAGTGTGAGCGGGAGGGAAAGAAATAATCAATCCGCAGTGTATGCCCTCGTAGTCCTGACATAGATGAAAACGAATGAAGCAAAATTCATTGGCGGTATCCGGAAACGTTGCCCACGATGTTCCCTCAAAGGTCAAGTTTTTATCTTCATCGGCTGAAATTGCTATATGTTTTACCTGTATATTTTGTCTGCTTATTTTGCATTGAAGTTTAAAGAGTCACCCACTAAAGGTTGTGCAATATCTTCGTCCCCAGCTAGCATTGCAAAAACGACTCCTTTGAAACCAGACCTTCAATCATCGTTCTTCTCCCTATCAATTATCCCACGGTTCATTTGCCTTCATAACGGCTGAGGTATACTTAGCGTCATCAAGCGCTTGAATAACGACATCGTGGTGCTCTGCGCTGCGCGGCTCGATAGCGCATTTGAACGGACGAGGCATCACGACGAAATCCTACATATGTGAGGCGAGGCGTGAAAAAAATTCAACCAAACTAACTTACCGAGGAATACTATTTTCGACCGGGCAACCGGCCACCTTAGCATTTATGGCTGGTTCTCGAAAGCCACACTGGCTCTATACAAGCCACAGTGTATCGGAACGAAGGTAGGCATCCCACGAACAGTTCCATATAGTTTCCCCGAATTTAGATGCCGTGTAGATGGAGCAGTGAATTTCCTTCGGCCGACACCCCCAACATGCGCAAATACTAGGAAACCAGCCACCCCGCCAATCAAGTGCCATGGGCACAAACTCAGGGATGTTTCATTCAGGAGTGATACATGGGTGATCTAGGTACTATGTGGGATGCTTGGGGTGTACGTGCAAGGGATGGGACTGGGCAAATTTGGTGGGTGTGACGGCAGCGGTAACCTGTGAAATTGCAGATTCCGGCTACACCGGCGGCTCGTCAGGACCACCCGCGGCGGCGGGCCAAGATAAGTGCCATGTAGTGTTATATGAAGTATGCGGACATACTAGGCCCCTCATCTCCCTGCCGAGATGGCACCAGGTCCCCAGAAAAATCCAAACATCTCGGACACCAAATTTTAACGGGTCGGGGAAAAGGGCAGCGATGAGAAGCGAGGTCACAGTACAAGAAGTGCGGACACACACCATAGTGGATAGCTCCAACTATAAAAGGCTCTCCAAAAAATCCAGACCCGTAGCATGGATCGGCTGCCTGCTATGGCCATAACCAGCCAGCCAGTCCGGAATGAAGTGAAGATCAAGTCGGCTCATATCGAGAGTACGTGGCATGAATGGAGACAGAATGCAATCAGGGATTGATGCCCAGGAGTTGCATGAGTAGAATGAGCCCAAGAAGTCCCCAAAAGACAGAGAACTGGTAGAGATAGAGTGAGAGCGGTTGTTGCAAAACAAGAAAACAGTGATCGGAGCGCTTCGGTATGGAAACCCGGAGAATCACGCTTTTTTAGCGAGCGTCGGCAGGATGCCGGTTGATGCCAAGTGATCTCGGCTGCCGTTTTCGGTTGTAAGACCCCGGAACTAGACATGCGCGCCCGTCCAGTCACCGTTCACACACACATTTGGGCCTCCAGCGTCAGTCCGCCTAATGGTAGTTCTCCGACTGAATCCCAATCAAGGGTGATGTCATGTAAAATAATGATCATAGTTATTGATCCTCAGTTTGAAAACTACCATTCATCGATGTCAGATCCCCCTACAAACTCTTCGTCCGAGAACCAAGCAAAGAGTTCCACATCCTCATCCATATCATCCTGCCCCCTGGGCTCGTCTTCATCAATCGGTTGAGCTGATCTGATTGTTCGACATCTGTGCAATCATTGGTCAAAAATGAAATCTTTGTAGTGTGGTTGGAAGCCAGTGCTTACCTAGTCCTTGCCCGTTATTAACTCCTCCCATGTAGTAAGACCCACTAGGTCCTACTACGCTATCCCCATTGCGCAGTGGCTGCAAATCAGGGATCAGTTCCATTTTCTCTGCATGTTCGTCCCCGGCCATCGCCAATGCATATCCCCATTCCGCATCGAGATCGTGTGGAACATTGTGCGCCTCATCAAGAGCACGGAAATCATTGAGAAGCTGCAAGTATATGTCCCAGCAAGATTCGCGGGTCACGGGAGGCTTCCCAATTTCTGCATACATCCCAACAATTATTTCGTTGAAATCGGGTGGCACTAGCTGAAAAACTTTGTGATCTTGCGGCGCATACAGGTCGCGAACTTCTTTGATCGCCCCTGACTGAACTTGTATCTAAAGTGGTTGTTAGTTACTGATTATCTTTCAAGAAAGAAATTGGTCGTGCTTTGAAGTCCAACACGCCGTAATCTCCAGGATGTTCAAACATGTGATTTGGCACCCCGTGAGGAAGAATCTTGTTACGGTCCGCGCGTTTTGCTGTATTGTTGACACGATCACAGTAAGAGTCAAGCTCTTTCTGGAGCCACGGGATGAACACCCAACGAAATACTAATCTAAATAATTGTGTCAGTTGAGGATCATATACTCCAAGCCGAAATAATCACATACGCTTCGACAAGATTATGCGGATCATACCATCCAGTGTTTACACCCACATCGAGGATATCCTCAAAGCCTGGGGTAAACCGATGGCGCAATTGAGACCAACCAATCTCCGGCATAACATTCTTCTTTTCCCGCATCCAACGATGCTGGAGGGTGCCCTTCAGGTCTGGGTCATGCAGATGGCGCAGGAGGGTGTGCCCGTTAGCCAGTCCGAAGTTCTCTGACCCGGGATCGCTCTGAGACACAAGGGGCATCACTGAGAATGCCATGAGTTCCTGTGTACCAGCGTAAGAAAACAACTTACGTCCCAATTCTTCCACTGCGTCCAAGTAATAGCTCAAAATGAGCCGTGGATTACTGTTAGTCCACCATATTTTCATCCAATGGATCCGGCCAATAAAGGGATCGATGACAGAGGAACCCCCTTTCACAATTCCGGAATTGCGATTTGTTCATGCAGGTGTGGCGGTTGTGCATGAACAGGTTAATGGAACCAATGTTGCCAACACGTCCTCTGTTCGGCGGACATATTTGGTAGAGGAATTCATCAACACTGGAACAGAGCCCCAAGAATTCGTTAAATTCATTCACAATGGGGATGCTGTGCCGCTGCTGCCTCCTGACGACCCACTTTACGGGATTGCAGAGTTCCTGTGCTTCACACAACATGTTCAGTACTTCAAGAGCGGTGGTGCCGTATTTTTGTCTGACTTGCAAGGTATGATATAATTGCTCCTTTTGAACACGAAGTGTGCCAAGGTCTGATTGCAAACTAGGCTCGCAGACTTTGCTCACAGATCCGCAAATCATGACCTCACCGTACGGATCCCTTCTTCGCTGTAAATCGGTTTTAGCTGAGTGAATTTTTAGGGAGATTGCAAATGGCACGGATATCTTCGGTGAGGGGAATGTTGGCAAGGTTTTCGTTGAATTCCCGAAGCAGCATATCTGCAATCGGTACTGCGAGTGGTTCGAACTGCCGTCCATGAAGGTCTCTGGTGCGAATGACTCCTAATACATTCATTTACATCCTATGCAATATGCCCTATGAATATAATCTATGATTATGATACAATCCTCCTGGAGTATGGATGGGTTTCTGTTCTTGAACCACTTCTCCGATTGGCCCTCCGCATAACTTGCCCAGCTGAAGGAGACCTAGAAGTGCAAGTTAGTACCGGTACCCGTAGAATAGGAGCAGGGGACTTATGAGAACCTAGCTTGGGGCTCAGGATGAATCTCCGGGCGTTGATTTGTTGTAAGACTCGGTTCACAGTCGGCAGGTAAGTGTGTATTGTGTCACAGGAAATTTGACATGATGGGATGTAGAAGTATGGTATAAAGGAAGAATTGGACATTAAGGTTGTGGAAAATATACGCCCGCACCGAGTACCCACCGCGTCGACAGGTTTCGCTCGCGACGCGACGTTTGATGCACAGGCACGTGACCTTGATGGAACACGGTTCTGCGCGACACCGGCGCGTAATAGCGGTCGGGGGCGGTTTGGAGTAGCCTGAATAATGATTTAGGAGTGAAGAGTGGGTGGAGGAAAGGTGGGAGAAATGTTATGTGGTCGTTAACACCCATTGAGGACCTCGTGTGCCTCGGAATGATTGAGAAGGAGTTAATTTCAAGGGTGAACTTAAGGTGTTGATTGGGAAGAACTTGGGAAATTTCCGTCACCTGAAGAGTGAGATGCGTTAAGGAGTGGCGGCTGGAGCTTCACGTATGTGTGGTTCCGGGGTCTTACAACCGAAAACGGCAGCCGAGATCACTTGGCATCAACCGGCATCCTGCCGACGCTCGCTAAAAAAGCGTGATTCTCCGGGTTTCCATACTTCGGCCGCCACTGCACGTGTCATAACTTTTGATCCGACCATCACTTTTGGTTGAAATTAGGTATGCACCAGCCTTAGAGGTCCCACTCCCTCCCCAAACCCCAAACTTAGAAAGAACAGAAAATCCTGACTCAATGAGAGTCAAGTGGCCGGTTTCCTCGTGTGGCTGGTTTCCTGGTCGAAAATAGTAGAAGTTGAGGTCCCGCGAAATCGGGGCGCCGGTTATCGGGATCGTAACACCAAACTTGAATGCCCATAGCAAGCGCATAGCCGTCAGTTGCTGTTTTAGTTAGATGAATATGAAGAATACCCTAAACAATTAGAAGGCAGCGCACACCATTGTGGTTCGACCGAGCCATTGGCCTGGACAGATCCACTTTGAATATAATAGCCAGTCAGTGGACAGTTGGCAGTGGAAGGCCGGGAACACTAAACGACCGCCTCCGAAGAGAAGGTTGTCACGGAAGTCAGTGTCCATCCCGGGAAGAGTCCCGTGCTCTGAGTTCAGGAATCGGTCGGGGTTGAATACCTCCGGGTCCTCGACGATCTCTGGATCATGGAATACTCCGTCTTGGGGGAAAATCCAGGAGTAAGTTTCAACACAGATGCATCTAGACACACACATAAAGGTGTTGAGTACAACCACGGCACCTTTCGGCACAATATAGTCCTTAAACTGCGAATTTCACTAGGTAACTCGACCCGTAATTGGAAGGGAGAAACACACAAAAGTATCGGCAGTCATCAGGTGCGGGACACCTGTCGGGAACTGGGGTCTGAACCGTAGGCACTCTTTGATCACGGCGTCGATGAATGGCAGCTTAGGGAAGTCTACGAGAATGGGAAGTCGTGTGCCCCCAACAACGGCGTCAATCTCCCTGCGTGCACGAGCCTGCAATTCAGTATATGTAGCCAGGACCAGCACAAAAGAAAGGAGAAAGGCGGCTGTGGTGTCGGACCCCGCGTCGAGGAGCGAGAGGCCGGTGTACCTATAATTAATTGCACTCATGGCAGAACGAAGAAAAGAAAGACTCAGGTGCTTACGAGTAGAACTTCTACTCGCCTACGGGTACGCCGGACTGGAAGAGCCTCGTAATAAAACATTCGTCGCTTTCCTCGTCGCCCGCAGCCTGCCGACGCTGCATATCATTATACAGCTGCGTATGTATCCCGGTGCGCACGGCCTCGACTTGGCGGCCCACGCTCCGCCAGGGTGTCAGGGGCGCGGGGAGGTACTTGAGCACCGGGAACAGGTCGAACGGCGGGTACGCGCCTGGAGCGAGGGCATGGATGAGCTGGTCGAGCGACTAGTGATAAGTATGTTTAAATTAAACCATTGCACAGATCAAATGAGTAACTAGAACAGACTGTGTAAAAGCGCTTCACATCGTCAGCGTGGAAGGATGGCACTCGTTGGCTGTATGCAATAATCTAGGCTTGAATGTCAACATGTTCATACCACGGGTTGATTAGATTACCTTGGCGAGCGAATGGCTGTAGCGGCGCAAGGATGGCAAGATTTCCTGGGTCAGTCTGAATCGATATTGCAGCAAGATTAAGAACGGATGCGAATACCTCGGGGTGTGCCATCAATTCGTTCAGAAGAACCGTGCTCTCCGCCGCCTGGGCAGGCGCGTACTTCAGCGAGTTCTGTGGCGACAAAAAGCGGGTAATGAACCGGTGGAGGTTCGTGAAGCGCGGACCATCCGATATTTATGCCAGCGGTCTCAAAGAATAAATGAAATCGGCGCACTGTTATCTGCGAAGAGGATGTTGAATCCGCCACCCGAGCCAGAGCTCAGCTATGTAATTGCCGGGACGGGAACTCCCCGCCCACCCGTGCTTGTCGACCACCTGCTTGATCGCGCTGGCACTGAAAAGGACCACCATTGTCCCCGAGCCAATTTTCAGCTGCGCAAGGTCATAAGTAAACTTTAATTTAGGGTTGAGACATACAGAGTAATTATCACTGTAGTAACGTGCCCATTTCGTCATCCTACATTCGTTCAGACGCGAATACATCGGCTGGTCGGAAGCTTACTTCAAATACTGTAGTATTTCGTTCAAATCGACCTGGGGGGTGACGCGTGACCCGAAATACCGATTCGCTAACACTTCACGGAATGGCCCAGCCCCGAGTCGAACGGGGACATTCTGCATACAATGTTGTGCGCGCGGGGCCCAGAACTGGTTGAGAATGGCACTCCGCATGCTACTAGGTCTCGTTCCCATAATGTGGTCCTTCTGTAAGTGAGGGTAATCTGAGTGTGCATTCGCATGCGCTAGTCAATTCTACGAGCGGACCATACAGGAGCCCGCGGCGGGAATAGGTTGATGGGAATAAATGTCAAGAAAATGGGGCTGGTGCCCACCGAACACCCCGTCAGGAAGAGATCTGGATCAGCGAGAAACAACGCGACGGCGTATAATAGGGTCCCTACTGCAGGGATCAGACCGCCCTAGCGAGTCGCACCTCCGCCGGGAGGCTCATGGCTCGTTCGCAGGGCCAAGTACTTCCCGCGCGTCTTAAAAACGAAATGGAATCGTAAGGACGCGCGCGATGACGTCGTCCTAGCGCCCCAAGATGGAGGTTTGAACGTGAAGCAAGGCGGCCCGGCCGATGCCGAGTGGATCCTACTGATGTCGATCAAGCACCGCCACATCTCTGCTTTCTCCCAACTTTCTCCTGCTTTTTCTCCTGTCGGAGTCTCCTCGCCAATGCGTTCGTGGTGCAACCCTGGCTATCCATGTAACACATGAGTGCGTAGTGGAGTGAGGTTGAAGGCTGAAGAAGGAGGGGAAGACGATATGCGTCACTGGCTACTAGACCGATGTCGACAAGGCCCAGCAGTCTGCAGATGGCGTGTTCAAGATTGAAGAAATTCGGCGCTTCCATTCCGTGCTATGCAAGATTCCTGGACCGTAGTTTGACTCCCGGTCGCGCTTTTTCCATAGCTCATGTGCGAAGTACGAGGAAGCACAACGCGTTTCCGTGCGACGATGCGAGAGACTAACCTCAATGGCCCGGCACACTAGTTGGGGCTCTAGCAACACATACAGACTAAGCGAGGGCGCGGCATTCAATATCATTCCATGGACAACGAGATCATCGGACGTCCAGGAAGCGCATACGACGCTAGACTGTACAACCTTTATATGGACTTCGTCCGACTTTGATCGCCGATGGTAAACCCAAGGACGGGAGCACACAAACACAGGCCGACTCAAGACTAGGCTCGACCTTGGGTCTCCCAGTCGAAATCTCGTCGCGGCTGTGAGGGGTTGGCCAAATTAAAGCCCCGCGGGCCCGGCGCGGTCGCGAAACTCGGCTCCACATACATTGCCACAGGTGCAATCACACGCTAGTTTCACGCCAACCATCGCCGGAACATTGCAGTTATTCGCGAGAAATCAGAGGCGTCCCCTCATTCGAACGCTGAGCGAGCAGATCGGGCAGGAACGGTGGCCGCAGTACTTCGGAAGCGAAACGGTACAGGACTGGAGTGGTACGGACTTCGAGCGGGGGGACCGAGGCACTTTGCTGCCCGTATAAAATCTGGCCCTGAGTCGTTTGCACATCAACGCCAACCACCCTTGAAATCTCGTTCAACAAAATGCTCAACTTTAACCTCATCTTCGTAAGTTTCCCACTCGCATCAGCTCGATCTATTCGTATTCTACATCCGATGAATAAGGTCCTTCCATTGGTCCTTGGTAGCGCATTTCACGCTGCGCAAGCCAACACTCAACGCCCCGTAGGGTTCCTACCTGCAATGGGAGCCGGCGCTGGCGCTCAAACTACGCCCTGCGCTGTCAACATCCACCAGGCGCCCTCCAACAATACCCAAGGACCCGCGATGATAGGGCCGGTGGGAAACGTCGCCGCGGTCCAATCCACGACGGGCGATACCCGGCTGTACTATCAGGACGCGAGCAACGCCATCCGCGCGGCCGTCGTAACCGGCACATTCACAGTCGGCCGCCTGACAAGCGACGTGCTCGTCGTTCCCGCCGCGCAGGCCCTTTCTGGGACACCCATCGCCGCAACCGCGCCAGGCGACTTCCACGAGGTAATATTAAGTTTTGTCTTCGATCTAAGGTTATTAACTTATTTATGGCGCAGTTCCACCTCTTCTTCGTGTCCCGCACGTTCATCTTGAGCGAGTACATCTGGCGCTCGGGCACAGGTTGGGCCGGGGGACCGAGCTGCTCGGACTGCGTCGATGCGTACCGCGTCGCTGTCCAGGGCGGAAGCAGGATACTGTACGCGATGATGAACCAGACCGCCGCCGCCGGGACCCCCGCCGTAGTGCGGGTCGGCTTCATGAGCGCGACGGGCCTTCTGAGCGAAGCGACCTATGTTGGTGGACGGTGGAGCGTTGGGCCGCTCCACGATTAAATCTACCGCCGCGCGGCCTCGGCCACACTTCCCAACTGTAGGTCAGCGTATCACATCGCGAGTACAATTTCTTTACATACACCCGCCCGGCAGGGCCAATGACATGTACCCATCGTCAAATCTAGCGAATATTTCCTGCTGTCTCCAAGGCTCGCTCTCCGTCAAGTTCAACCCAACCATCCCATTTCTTTTCCCCAGAATGATAACCTCTTTCCACCCGGATTGATTCTGTGCCTTGTTCTCTAGTGCGGCGTTTTCCACATATGTGACATGTCTGAACCGATGAACCACGGAGCAGTACTGGCGCGAACTTCGTAGTTGAAGATCCATTGACATGCGATTCCGGGCGGAACGATCCACAACGGGACACATTCCAGTACTAATGACTTAAGACTATTCACTGAATGCTGACTTGGGCTTTTAATGCGGCCCAAAATCGGCGGCTGAATTTATGTAAACTGGTGCTCAAGAATGGCATCGAATTATTGAATGAGAAGCTTCAGTCGAATTTAAAAGTATGTAATGGACAACTTTAAACGCTACGCAATGTAACGCATGGAGGCAACGAAGGGGGTGTAGTCTGACTCGTAGTGGCTTCGCCTTTCACCAATGTTGAATTTGAAGTTTAGAGCGTGTCAATCCGAGTGAATTTTCAGCCTCAGAATATATGTTCTAAGTCTTCGAACTTGAACCCGACCCGAATCATCTAGTGGACCACTTGAGCTCCTCAATTTCTCCGCAAGAACAATTACCACGGTTCAACAGGCCACGGGTGGTTGGCGGCACAGGTGCCGTGTCTGTTCCCGCATGGCACGACCATGCCATGGCTCGGAGCCGAGGACGTCGTTGAACACGGTGGTCACGGTCTGCGCTGATACTGACCTCTGGTCATTGGTGAGAGTTTTAAACGGGAAGTGCTGAATCCTTCAAACATCAAGAAGTTATTATCTCAGTATATTTTCTATATGTTCGCCTGTCGTTCAAATTGACCACGGCAATACCCGAGAGTGATGGTGGAGTTTCAAAGAATAAGTCTGGGTTAAGTCTCCACAGCCTCGAGCCTGATACTTATGGTTCAATAGAATTTATGAAACACTCTGAACCGTTCCGTCTCGTATGCAATTTCGCATTGCCCCAACGGGCTGTGACGAACACGGCCCGAAACCGTGTGTGAGCCTGATCTCTGATGTCGGCAATGAGGTAGCCGCCGCGGAACCCAATACCACTCTGCTTGGAAGGAAGCTGATGCACATGGACTTTCTTCTCGAGCCCGGAGAATCTCCGAAGTATATAAGGGTCCCGTGTCCCTATCTTTCTTCCACGATGCCCCGTCCGCCCACTATCACTGAGATCCGCCTCACCAACATAACCCCTTGCCTGAAGCTGGTGATTACACTACTGAATGAGCTGGGTGACGCGCTTGGGGCTCCATTCGTGAAGGCCATCTCAAACACCACCCTATCCTTGATTATTACGCTACAGGTGATGACCTTGTGATCCCCAAAGCCAGGACAACTGATGAAGTTCTAAACAGAATGTCAAGAGGAATCGCGAGGAATGTATCCAGCTCATGGAACACATTCACGGCCTGCTCTATTCCATCGTCAATCTCTACATCAAATCTGAGACTGCTGGGAGTGTTCCACCTGTAATGCTCGATCATATCGGGAAATTTACGGAGTACTCCTGCTTGTTAATTGGCTCGGATGAAGGCTGACTGGACTTCAACAGGACACTCCATAAGATCCATACATTCGTCGAGGCACAACAGGATGGAAATATGATCAGACATTTTTTCCATCAGAATGAAATGAGCGTATTGCTTAAAGATTGCCGTGCGGGATTACAGAAGGCGATGGAAGCGTTCAAGGTGAGTGCAGGTAGCATATTGGGAATCCTGGGATGTTCATCTATCTTCAGATGGACAGCAATGCCAGTATGTTCAACACCATTGATGAGATGAAGAAGAACACGGAAAAGATGCACTTTGAATTGCTGGAATTGATTTCCAGTCTTTCAGATGGAACAATTTCCGACAGATCTTCCTCGGTACCTGGATTGGGTCATATAGCCGAAACTGCAACTGATTTCATAATAGATTTACCAGATGGCTAACGGCTCGCGAAATAGGTATGATATTTCTCCGGCTTCTCACTAATACTATGCTTACATTTTGAGTGTGTAGCTCCAATTCATTTTCAATGCTACCAGCGAAGCCGAAGATCTTCCATGGCCGTGAATGGGAGCTCGAGTATCTGGTGAAACATCTGACCCAAGAACCAGCCAGGATAGCCTTGCTGGGAGGGGGTGGCATGGGAAAGACAAGTCTCGCAAGAGCTGCTCTGCATCAGCCGGATATTGCTGCCAAATATGAACATAGGTTCTTTGTTGCTGCCGATTCGTCAACTACTAGCCTCGAGCTTGCAGCCCAGATTGGGTTGCATATTGGGTTGGAGCCGGGCAAAAATCTCACCAAAGCAGTTGTCCAGTATTTCTTCAAGATGCCTGTGGCTTGTCTCTTGGTTTTAGACAATCTGGAAACACCATGGGAGCCGATGGAGAGCCGTGCACAGGTTGAAGAATTCCTCTCTCTGCTTACTGAAGTGTCACACCTTGCATTGATAGTAAGTACATTTTTTATATATTACATCACACCAATTTGCTGATATTTTGGTAGATCACAATGCGAGGGGAAGAAAGACCGGCCAAAGTCCGCTGGACTCACCCCTTTCTACCTCCCCTCAGGCCGTTATCAAATGATGCTGCCCTGCAGACCTTCATTGATATTGCAGAAGATTTCCATGATGTTGAGGATGTTAACCGCCTTCTCCACCTTACAGACAACATGCCCTTAGCTGTGGATCTCGTTGCTCATCTGGTTGACTATGAAGGCTGTTCTAGTGTCCTTACTCGATGGGAGACAGAGAGGACTTCTCTTCTTTCCAGTGGCTATGACAGACGATCTAGCTTTGATGCATCAATTGCAATCTCGCTGTCAAGTCCGCGTATAACCTCTTTGCCTAGTGCCAAGGATTTATTGAGTCTTTTGTCAATTCTTCCAGATGGATTCTCTGATGTGGAACTTCTTCAAAGTAATCTTGCTATCCAAGATGTTCTAAAGTGCAAAGCTGTACTGCTTGCAACTTCTTTGGCATATAATGATGACAAGAAGCGGCTCAAGTCCTTGATACCAATCCGAGAACATATACAGTATGTATATCCACCCCCTCTGCACCTGATACAACCACTTCGAAAGTATTTTCATCAGCTACTGGATGCCTACCGAAAATATGTGGGAGTTGACCAGATGGTCGGCAAGTTCAACCAGATCAATTTTAATCTTGGGAACTTGAACCAAGTTCTACTTCGAGGATTAGATGCAGATGGCCCAGATCTTGTGGATACTATAAACTGCACAATCTCGTATAGCTCTCTCAGCCGACTAACTGGTCATGGTCATCCTGTGTTGATGGATCGAATTCCGGCCGCATTTCCAAAGCCCAGTGACCATACCTTGGAAGCAACCTTCATTATAGAAGTTTTTCATTCGCTTCTTCACCAACCTATTGTCAATAAGGAAGGACTGGTTGCTCAGGCAGTATCTCACTTCAGTCACCTGAACAATCCTAGTCTTGAGGGTGAGGTTTAGCCATCATGCTACTTAACTGTAAATTTTCTGATTGAACCGTTATCAGCGAAGTTTTACAGTGCGCTTGGAAACCATTATCTCTATAAACATGATGAGATTTCCAGTGCACTTCAGTTCCTTGAAAAGTCCCGTATGTTGGCAAGCTCTTGTGGAGACAACACCCAGCATTCAATTGCATTGAACATTATTGCTGTGATCAAGTGGAAGACAGGAGAATATTCCGCAGGACAGATGCATGCTTCTGAAGCCCAACGATATGCGAAGTTGTCTGCAAATTTATATGAAGAAGCAAGAGCCCTTCAGATCGAAGCTTTGTGTTGTCATCCTCTGGGTGACAATCAAAATAGCATCGTCCTGCTTGGTAGAGCAAGGAAGCTTCTGGCACTTTGTGGTATGTCTGGCGGTCACCTGGACCATCAGATCATGACCACTAAGGCTGAAGTCCATATGGCGAAATCTGAATATGCTGAAGCCCGAAGTATCCATACTCAGATCGTGCAGAGTCTTTCAGTGGAACCAGAACCATGGAACTACGCCTTTTCACTTCTCAATCTGGGCCAGATTGATGTGCCGATTGGAGCAGACAAGGAGGTCATACAGCACAACCTGGACAAGGCAAAAGCAATATTCAACACCCTGGGATATCTTGTTGGAATCAATTACTGTGAAATGATATCTGCAGACCTCAGCCTCAGAGAAGGGAACATTTCAACTGCAAAAGCATTATTCCAGAGTTGCTTGAAGGCAGCTTGGGGAAACGACGCTCAACTTGTGACATATTGTCTTGAGCGACTCGCTGATGTAGAGGTGGCAGGCCACAAATGACTTGGATTCGAAATTCATATGGGCAATAATATATTTGGGATACGCAAAGAAATCAAAAGACAAGATTGCACTTTACAAGGCCCTTCAGTTTTTGGGGTGGAATTTTCTTTATATGAAGGATGGATACACAGCACAGAGTCTGCTTAAAGTGGCACTGGATGGATTCACCTACATGGACATTCACCAAAGCAGAGCACGGTGCATGCTGCACCTCGGAGATATTGCAAAGGGACACGGAGATTTGCCTGGTTCTATAACTCTTTGGAAGGAATCTCGACCGCTGTTTGAAAGATCTTTGCAAGGACAAGCTCTTTCTGCGATCGACATGAGACTGGCTGCTGCTGAAGTAGTCCACACTTCCGACAAATTAGTTTCTGGACAAGATTTTGTGGAAGATCAAACCAAAATCGGAAAAAGGGTGTAGTCGGTGTACAATGCAGTTTGCTCATGCTTCCACTTTCTATGATTTCGGCGATTCTGTACTCCTTTGTTTTTGTACTAGCTCAGTAAAGAATCATCTAAGCGTACTGCTGCCATTGATATTTTTGTCTGATTATTTGTACCACTGATCATGAAACGTTGAAGCCCGGTTAAACGACATTGTCAGACAATTAATGCCTCATCAAGTGAAGAGGAACCCACAATTTTGATGTTCACATTCTGCTCGTCTTTGATATTAAACTCAGTGGGGATCATAGCTGTAATTTTATTCGCCTGAGATAAACTGTGGAGGTTCGATTTCTCCGAGATAAACGGAGAACTACACTTGTACCACGCGGAACTCACTCATCGCTCAGCTTGGAGCGCATGCCTTCGAGAAACCCCGGCTCGTATGGGTATGTATACAGACAATACAATAGGGACATACGGAATAAGTAGAAGAAGCGGAAGCTAATCACCGGTACAGAAGCTGAGCAGATGGCTCCCTTAAGCCTGTTGAGGAAAATTGACGCCCTCAGTTGTTAAATGCAGTAGTGCATTAAATTGCAATTTCGTTGTGAACGTCTGCGGCATGCCCGTGCATTGAGGCCTGTATATCTTGCTGGCTGGCGCACTCCCGATATGGTATAACACTGATGCGAAGGGTGAGTTGGGACAAATTACCACTGAGATTTCATCGCCCCAGTGTAAGACTTCCCGCCTGTGAATGTGACGCGAAATATTAGGCAGTCGTGTCTGAGCCCAAGCGAGGGAGATTAACTGGGAAACAACACTGGTTTTATTTGTCTACAGACCTTGAAATTCTTGGTCGCGTAAAATTATATTGTAGTATCCTCGTCTGATGACTCTCGATTCGACTCATCTGACGAGCCGGCATCTGGCGAGTTCTCATCTGAATCATCTGAGTTTGACGCGTTGCGCATGCGAGTAGAGACGCCAGCTGCTGGATAGATCTCATAATCCGAGGCTAGTGTCGGCATCAATACACGCACGCCTTCAAATTTATACTGGAACTAGCCTTTGATCTCCCCAGCCCGCCGCTTCTCGATGAACCGCTCTGCACACACCCAGAAATCCTCTCCCCCGCTCGCCCCGACCTCCCAATCATTCAAGAAGTCATCCACGATCATAAGTCAAACATGTCGAGGTGCGTGAGCCGCGAGAATAATGCGTGCCCAAATCGACACCCGAGTTGCCAAAAGAAGCTCAAGGTCGACAGCAAAGCGCTCCAGAGGCATTGCTGCGATAGCCGGGAGAAAGGTAGGCGTGGGGGATATCTGAAACAGCGCCAGGCCGATGGCTCCGGTGAGTTTGGACAGGATATGCACACTTTCTTCCAGCGTGGCCTCGGGATTGGTCAGGGAAACGTGACGGACGTGGCCATGGAGGAACGGCGCGGGTTTGGCATCGAGCATTTTTAGGCAGGCGCGCTTGGTTATTCGCATTGTGCCCTCGATGCGGTCGAGGTTAGTTATAGAAAGGACCCTGTATAGACGCTCGAGCTTTTCGGACATTGAATGAGCACTGTGCCTAGCAAGTTTGAAGATCTCTCTCTCAAGATCGATTGGGAGCCGCGGCTCTACTCCGTCGGCGAGACTGGAGGCCATCGGAGAAAATGCGAGGATCCTGGACCAAAGACGGGAGTAGACAAAGCCAATCTAGGGATGCCGTCCTCTGGCGCACTGTCACACGTAGTAACCGCGACGCCGTGACTTGCCCAATTCTACGTAGTACCAGCATATCCGAAGATCTGTCCATTTCTGCCTGGAACTTTCTGTTCCGACCCCTGCCAATAATGCGGAAATTTGGACGATTCAAAATCGAACGCCAAAAAAAAAAAAAAAAAAAAACCAGAGTCGAAATAGTATGGCCACCATCTTTGGACAGTAGAACGAGAGACTATATGTAGGTTACTGCTACGCTTCCTTGAAAGGTCCCAACACAATGAAGCTAGTGCCCCGTCGGCGCATCCGGCAACCCTTGCCACGGAGAACACCAAACCTCAGGCTTGAGATACGTCGTCAACACCTCGAGGCCGCCGTCCAAGAACGGCTGGATAGCAGGCTGGATATCGACCTGCATCTCGCGGTTAAAGTGGATGTTAACCCGCTTCAGCGTCGGCGGCAGTTCGACCGTCATCCGACTCATTATGAAATACAACAGTGCCGTGTCCGACAAGCCACCCGAGCATTGGGTGATATGCAACTCCCGCAGGCGCGGGCAGCTGGCGGCGGGGTGGCCGGGAGAGGGAGTGAGCGCCTCGATGAAGTCGTCGTCGATGATGTCCATGCCCGGTGCCCCCCATATGTTTATTGTATCCGCAATGCGGAGGGTATGCGTGGTCGGTGGAAGACCGCGGAGGAGCGAGAGGAGGGTTGTCTTCGTCAATGAATCTGTCTCGATTCGAAGGCTCTCGAAACGCGGTGATGTGGCAAGTAATGAGGCGAAGGAAACCTCGCCATCGCTGTCTGAGCGCCCACGAAAGTCGAAATGACGCAGTTCGGGCAACGACAGACGGCTGAACATTTGGCGCAAGGTGGAAGACTGGGAAATTCCGGAGACAATGTGCAGAGAACGGAGGGATCGGAGCTCGACGAAGGGACTAAAGTGGCCAGGGGGTGGATCGTTATTTAGGAAGATATGACACGTCCGAAGGAGGGGGCACATCGAGAGAATCTCCAGGGCTACACTGCTTGTCAACGATGAGCCATCCGTCCATCCGCGGCCCATTAACGAAAGCGCCGTTAGACGGTCCCAGAGTACCGGAAAATTCCGGGGGTTGATATCGACTCCATGGAGAGTGACGCTGGAAATATTGCGACCCCGCAGGAGCCCGAACGACGCCGTCGCTTGGGCATTCTGGATTGACCCCTCGGGACGCTGGAACATCTCGAACGTCCTCAGCATAGGGACATCGTTCTCGGAGAGCACGAAGAGGGTTTCAAGAGTCGACAAAGGTGCGTTCAGGCGCATATGCTGCCAACGAGGTGCGAAAGGAATAAGCGCCTCCAGGATAAGGCGCGAGTTTGGACGCCCCAGAGGTGCGGTTTGGATGGGACCATGGTCGCTACTTTCTACCGACACGGATAACGGACACTGGCCAGATCGACCTAGCCAAATTTTGGTGACCTCGACCCGCTGTGCCAACTTGTTCGAGTACTGTACAAGTTCGTTATGACCCTGAAAGTTGCGGAATGGAAGGGTGGGCTCGGCGATATGGAGGCGAGACCAAAGGCGCGGCGTGGATAGGGAAATGGTTCTCCATGAGCTGCATATGCGGCCCAGGAGAACAGGAGCCTCGCGAGCGCTCATGACACAGTTCCGGTCCTTCGGCATGCAAGCCACGAAAATTTCCTGAAGAACGTCGAGTGGCAATCTGCGCATGGGAGAAATGAGAGCCCTGTGGGCATCCACGTAGGCCCCAAGCCTGTTGTGCTCCTCGTTCAGCTTTGCGATGGCCCTATACAAATCGGCGATTTGATCATCGAGACGCTTGAGCCGGGAGGAAGGCTCAACGAGGAGTTCCTGGATCTGAACGATCTCCTCGTCTAAAGGACTATAGCTCGTTCCCAGTTTCGTGACAAACGCGCTGGCGAATGGTGGGGAGGCCATACGCAAGGATGATGACGGCGTAAGACAAGAGATGTCAGGGAGATGGCTGTGCACCCAAAGATCAATCCGAAAGTCTATCAAGCCGAGATGTGCCGTTCGCTCGCTTTCCTCAACGTTGAATTTATTAGCATGTAGATTTCTTGAAACACAGCCGATATGGCGAGAAGTATGCTCAGATGTAGAAATGCAGTGTCCAAGGAAAACAAATTTAATTCGAGATGGACCACAGACGGTACCGTACAACAATTCAAAAAGCTCGTAGCTCAAATTCAACTTTGTCTAGTACCCTCATCACCCGGCACGTCGGACTGTTACTGTTCGATCATGTCCTTTGCCTTTAAATTTGATTCAAGCGCTAGAGGATGCCCAGTATTTTACAAACAAGAAACACGAAGCCACCTCAGGTCGTTGTTCGGTGTGGGTTGAACCTGCGTGTAAACTCCCTTATGAACCTCAGATGAGTACTTGAAATGTTATTAGCTTATTTTCCAGTGATGAGTCCCAATATTAATACTGTCCACGTCTGATCATAAAATGAATCGTAAAATGTCCTTGCGTTCATGTCCATCGAAGGGCGGCGAGTGTCCCGCAAAGAATAGTATCGCTCAGGGCGTGTCGCTCTCAATCGTGAATATTGGGCTCAGATTGCCGGAGTCGCCGAACACTGGGAAAATTAAACAGGTGAATGAGCCGCGCAATGAAGAAAGGAAGATGGGCTAGATGAGCGAAAGAGACGCACAGACGAGCTGATAGTTCGTCCCCGAGAGGACGTACGGGACCTCGATCTCGAGGCGCCCCTTGCGGAGGTCGAAGCCCTTCGCAAGGATGACTGTCGGGAAAATATTATCAGCCCAACGAACGGACAAACGAAGGGGATGAATCGAAGAACACATACACGGCGCCTCCACCCCGCCCTTCGCGAGCAACAGCAGCGCTTCGTTCGAGATCGTCGCCGGCGCGTCCGTCGTGTTCCTGCCCGCCCGCCATCGAATCAGCACTGCGACCAAAAATAAATCTAGATACGAAGTGGACTTCGAACGCACCAGGTAACGTTATGGCGCTGGAAGGAATACCACACCGTCCCCGCGTGCGGGTACAAGATCGGCGGCACGAACACGTCCCGCGGCTGGACCGTGGGGCGCGCACTGGCGCCCACCGCCGCCGCGAGCATCACCGCGAAAAGGCCGAAGTTGAGCTGCATTACGGGGAATTTGACCGTGCTTGTGGTGAGGAAGACAGAAGAGCCCTGCGGACAGTAAGGACACGACGCGCGTCATATACTACCCAGCCGGCGGAGCTGCTCGCCCGTGGTGTGAGCCGTGGGCTGTTTTTAGACGGCGGCCGTTGGGCGGCAGAGAGCGAGGCCGGGTTCCTGGGTCATTTAAGGGTCAGACGCGGCGGCTAGGATGTTCTAAGGGTTTTTATCAACGTCGAGGGCGGTCAGCTGGCTGGCACATGACGGCGGACAACCGCCTATGTCGATTTATAAGCGGCCAGAGCCCAGCGGATCTAAATTCCGTCGACGTAGAATGTTGCGGGCCCGAGTCCAGGCTGGGAGTCGTGACCGGAGAAACAGTAGCCACCGCCGTTTAGTTTAACTTCGGCTGGAGATGGTGGTGAGAGCTGGTGAGAGATACGGAGTCTACGGACTCGGTCCGTATTCCGTGACACCCATTGAGGTGATCCGTCCGCGCAAGTCAGGAATTCGAATAAAGTACGCGCTGTGGTGGCCGGTGCGGGATATACGCCGCATTCAAATTGGAGGGGGGATATACACCGCTTTCAAATTGAGGTCCATCAAAGAATGGAGTAGAAATTGCAACATCGTTTTGTAGCCCAGGCGCTCCGCAGTTTGGCTACCACTAGTGCGAATGCGCCTGGGATGAATTGCCACAACTTTCGGAAGAAAGATCCGACGAGGAGGAGGTTGAACCTTGAATGCCTGCGCGGTCTCCAACATCAGGTACGTGCATATGACGCCAATGCGTACGCTACGGATGTAAACACAACGATACCTAGCAATAATCATTGGCAGATAGTTTGTCCGCTGAGATAATAGAGACAATACTCGGGACTCCAGGAGGACGTGAACTACAACGGAATTCCGAATATCAGGAGCCCAAGTTTTCGATGTGTTGAAATGTTTGAAACGGCGGGTCCAGATGCTGTACAAGCAGGTAATGTTGAATGCGAAGTTTTTCCGACTTTCTCTGTTTCCTCTCCTCCACTCAGAGTCCGTAGCTTTACAATTGAGCTCGCGTGTGTGACACTGATCCCGTGATGTGACTTAACGTGCTTGATCTGTTGTCCTGGCATTGGCAATGTCCAGCTCTTCCTCTTCACTACCACCATTCCATGCCAGTGGCCAATGCTATTCCAAGCAGCGCAATCTTTCCCATTTTCTGTCTTCTGTAATATAAACAACCTTCGGTCCTTGTCTCTGCCTCAATTCCAGAGCTGCCACGCCTGCTTGACGCCTGCCGGCCCGGGGAGCGACACGCTGCGATTACCGATTTGCATAGAGCGGATCCAACGCGGATCAGTCCATGACGGCCCACCGACGACGCTCGATAGTCTCTTTTCGAATGTGACTTTCGTTGCGTCCTTACTTAGTTTCGCTTCGAGATGCCAGTACCAACGTGCTAACAAGCAAACACACTGGTCCTGGACTTCAAGTTCCTGGCATAGCTGCGACTCGGTGCTTGCTACTTACTGCAGGTCTCGCCACGCCTGTCCGGACTCGCTGCTGCGGTCCAGCTGCGCTCCATCAAGTAATATAAAGATCAACTATCATAGATCTCGTGGAGTCGCCGTGGGTTAAAAGCCGAAGCGGATTGGTCCGCAGTACGACTCACTGATAACTCTCAGTAATGTCCCTTCTCGCAGTCTTCGTTGCATCCTTGCTCGCTGCATGGACGCTTCAGCCCACCTATGCCTCGCAAACGGTCCTCAGCAGTCCTGCCGACTCGATTCGTGACAATGGCGCCTCGCAAGCCTTTGCGCCCATCGGAACCCTTGAAATGCTCTCCGATACCTCATTTACCGTGCTCTCACACCCGGAGTTTCCCCAATACGGGGTGCGTATCAAGAAAAGTACATTCTGCGATGATACTGTGAGGTGCGGGACCGTCACATATCAAAATTGGGAGTCTAACTATAGAGATATAGCGCGTACACCGGCTACATCGACATCCAAGTCCGCCATATCTTTTTCTACTTCTTTGAGAGTAGGAACGATCCGGACAAGGACGACGTGATCTTCTGGACAAACGGAGGTTTGGGCCTTCTTCAAGGCGGCAGAATCAGTCTCATACTCTCGAATAGGACCTGGATGCTCGTCGGCGGTAGGCTTGTTCATGGAACTAGGTATCAACAGAATCTGTTCATGTCTTTTCTTGATACTGAATCACCTCGCGAGGCCCTTGCCGAGTGGTAAATGCAACGGATGGGACAGTTTTTAACCCGGATTCGTGGAACTCGAAGGCAAACATATTTTTCATTGACCAACCTATCGGCGTTGGTTTCTCGTATGCTGAATATGGCGAAACGGTGGTAAGTGTCTAACAATTTAACAATGGTCTGAATTCCAAGGCGAGATCGCTGTAGAGCACTACCGAAGAGGCTGCTAAGGACGTCGCTGCTTTTGTAGCAATTTTCTTTGCCCACTTCGCCAAGTTTCAAGGGCGTGGATTCCACCTGGCCGGCGAATCGTACGCTGTACGCACGATTTCTGCTCGCCTAGAGACCATAATTTTCATCGGAACTAGGGACGATATCTTCCGGTCTTTGCGGCTGCAATCTACGACCAGAATCCGAGCCTTGTGAAGGCCGGTCTCTCCCTTGTCAACCTCACATCGGTCATCATTGGCATGCTTGTATCAGGTTCCATTCGGTCTCCGCTGACACGTCCTTCTAGGAAACGGAATGACAGACTTGGCCACTCTGAGCCCGTCCTGGTACATTTAATCCAGTTTATAAGCCATCATCTATTAACCTATGCTGCCCAGGTATGAAATACAGTGCACTCCTGCATCGCACGCACCGATTCAAGATATTCAGTTTGTTCACCTCCGACATTCCCCATTCCGTTCTTATTTCGATATAGAACGTGTGTCCAAATGAAAGCCCGGGTACGGCTTATTGTACGTTATGCATCGAAACCGCGAGGGTTGACGCTTCCTTCTCAGATCTCTCGATGCAAAAAATTGCACAAAGAGTCATGTCAAGACCAGTTCGACTTCATCAACTGCAATGCGGCCACGGAATTTTGTTACACGTCCTTCATGGGTCCCTTCGACGCGACAGGTTTGCATCGGCGCATTCTTCCGCCATAAAATTGTCTTCATTATATCTAGGGCTCAACGTCTATGACCTCACCAAGAAATGCGGGGACGCCGATTTATGTTACGAGGAGACCAAGTTTGCAGTTCCTTCGACCTCCTACATAACTTTTCGACTGACGTCTTTCCAGCGAGATCGCAGAGTACCTCAACCAGACGGACGTGCAGGATGTGCTCGGTGTAGACATTGCCACGTTCCGCATGTGCTCGGAAGCCGTCGGCAACCGCTTCTACGTGTCGGGCGACATGATGCAGGGCGCCAAAGAGTACGTCGGCGCGCTCCTCGAGCACGGCGTGCGCGTTCTCATCTATGCCGGCACGTATGACGTGGTGTGCAACTGGATCGGGAACGAGGCGTGGACGCTCGCGCTGGAGTGGAGCGGCCAGGCGGAGTTCAGTGCGCTGCCGCTTCGAGAGTGGACCGTCGCCGGCAAACGCGCGGGAAAGACGCGGGCCGCCCAGGGATTGACCTTTGCCACTGTGGACGCGGCAGGCCATATGGTGCGGACGCCGTGCCTATTCCAGTCGCGTCTTCCCTTCACCTATAATATTTCCAGGTCCCGTTCGATAAGCCGAAGGAATCGCTGGAGATGGTGAATCGTTGGATCGCGGGGCAGCCGTTGTAGGCGCAATGATATTTTCGATAAAAATATTAGCCTATGGGCATGGGACGAAGCCAAAACTTATCTCAGTACACATAAAAGTGAAGTAGAAACTGGCTTGAACTACTTGAGTTGAACTGTTACTCGGCGCTTGCCGAGGTCGTGATGCGCTCGGTGATGTGTTGAGCACCGACGGATCACCTGACTGTCCCGCCCAAATGATCCGCCTCCGCTCCACTTCCTTACTCTTACTCGTCAATACCTACTCTTATCCTCAAGCACACAGAGTAGGATATCCCGCCGCACCGTCTATACATTTTTGTGGAAACTAAGAGAAAAAAATTATGGAAATAAGATTAGTCAGTCCCTCCCCCCTCCGTCGTGAAATGTCCCCATCCATCCATCCATCCATCCATCCATCCATCCATCCGCCCACATACATACTCCTCCGCCTCCGCTCGCGGTAACCCCCCCACTCGCGGTAGATTGAAATCCCTGCGTCGGGGACCGCCTATCTTCCGAATTTCTTGAGCTCGAAGTACCGCGCGGGCACGCTGCGCCGGACGGGATGTTATTAGTACAAACGGATAAAGGAAGGCAAGGAGAGACGCACTAAACGATACCCGCAAACGCGCCTGCGAGCTCGAACCCAATATCACCCCCGAACGGATTCGCGTCCCCGCCCACCAGTGCGCCGATCTTGCCGATGTACTGCGCGGCGCCCACATCAGTCCTTCTTTTCTCTTCACGGGAGCGAAGAGGAGAGCACTCACCCAAACCTGCGCCATCCCCATCGCCGTCCCCAGCGCGCCGAACAAAAACGCAATCAGCGCCGCGATGCCCAGGGGCGTGCGGTCCTGCCGGTTCCACGTCTCCGCCGCCTCGTATCTTGCAAAGTCGCCCCCGCGGAAGAGGAAGTGCTCGAGGAGAACGACCGTGACGAAGATGGAGAGCCAGTAGCCGAGGACGTTCATGAAGTCCTCGAGCGACGTCGAGAAGGAGTTGGCGCCCGCGATCGCGATGGGGATGTACTGCAAAGGATGAAATTAAGTAAGGAGGAGGGGGAGGAAGAGGAGGGGGGACACACGATAGCGGTGATGACGATGGGCCAGATGAGCCGCGGGACCTTGGCGAGCCATACGCCGATAACGCTGATCGACAGGCCCATCGAGTACACGTCTGCGCGTCCTCAATCAATACACACACATGAGGGAGGGAGCCGCGCAACGCACTGATAATATTATTCGCCACCACGCTCAGGACGAGCAACACCATGCAGAACTTGCCAAAGTTGCCGACGACGGGGACGAGCACCGCGCCGAGCAGGCCGCCGAGCTCGTTCGCCTCGTACGCCGCCGTCCAGTCCGCGTTCGAGGGGGCCGCCCCGCCCGCGACGCACATAATCGCCGCGCCGAGCCACTCGATCAGCACGAGCGGGAAGATCAGGCCCGCCTGCGCGTGTGTTAGCGACTTCATAACATAAAATAACATAGAGGAGCGGAGGGCACGCACATATGTCCACGCAAACGTCTTCCACGCGGGCGTCTCCTCGGGCTGGTACACGTTGTAGTCGCTCGCGAGCGACACCCACCCGACCGCGAACCCGAAGATGACGCCCATGAAGGAGAGCACGTTCGAGGCTTCTGCTTGGCCGCTGTAGGGAGGCGTTAGCGCGTGAAGAGGGCGGTACGAGGGCGAAGGAGGGGGCGGAGGTGGGAGGGAGGGAAGGAGGCCGGGAAGGGGGTGGAAGGTATGAAAGAATGGCGGGGAGGAGGGACGGAGGGAGCCCGATGAAGGGCGACAAAAGAGCACGACGTGCGCCCGGACCGAGCGACGCGGCGTTACACGTGCCGAAGGTGGGCGCAGGCCAGCGCGGAGATACGAATGAAAGGAAGGAAACACCACTCACGTCCCCATCGGCACATTCACCAGATGCTTCGCCGCGCACCCGAGCACGATGAAGAACGTGATCGCGGTCGGGATCCACGACCACTTCTCGTAGATGTGCACGTACTTGTACCCGAGCATGCCGAGCGCGAGGGTTATTATCTGCGGGGACGAGCGTTAGCGCTTGGGGTACACACATTACTTTAGGAGCCAGAAAAGGAGGGAAGGGAGGCCAGCAGGCGAGAGTATCTCCGTGGCGTTACATCGGAGGCGAGAGTTGCGAGGCCATCCTAGCGCTCCCGAGTCAGGACCCGGCGAGGGAGGGTCGCGAGGCGCATGAGGAGGGTGGAGAGCCCGCGCACGCCGGATCCCGGGCACCAAACATGTAAGAGCAAGACGCCGTCTCCGTCTCCTTGGCTGTCGTAGTGACGCCCACGAGGCAGGTACTGCACTCGACCCAGGAGTCGCTGCCAGCGCCCACGAAACGCCTGCACCCTGCCCACGAGCACCCGCCACGAGCTCTACGCCGCCGCCGGGTCGACAGCCTGCGCTGCGCCGCGGACACGGACGGCCCCAAGACCGCTGCCCGACGGCCAGAGACCGCTCCCCACATCGCCGCAGGGACGCCCGCCCTCCATCCATCCACCAATGCAGGCCGCCCGCTGCTGCATTCCGGCACGACCGCCACGACACGACAGCTCCGACACTGTGCCCCCATCGCCCCCATCGCGATGCCACACACCTCGTCTGGCGCAGCCCCCAGCCCCAGACACCTCGTCTGCCCCCGCGTGCCATCGTGCGCGTTTCGCCCTGTGTGTCGCGGTACGCGGCTGCCCGGCGCGCGGTACGCACGCCCTCCAACGCGCGCGACGCACGACCTTGCCTGGCGCAGCCCCAGACACCTCGTCTCCCCCAATCTCCACTCCACCCAAATCCAAAAAAAGAACACGAAGTACGAAGCCAGAGAGAGGAAGAAAAGAGCAAGAGAAAAGGGACGCACAGCGATAATCACCACGCCCGCCGCGTCCGAGATCGTCTCGTCCGCGACGACGCGCAGCGTCTGCGCGCCCGCGATGGTGTTGATCGCGCTGGGGAGGGAGCGTCAGCATCGTGTACGAGGAAGGGGAAGAGGAGGTGAGAGGAGGGAGAGGGGGGAAGGAAGACGGGAGGAGAGCGCCGGCGCAGGGACGAGGAGGGACATGGCGCCAACGAGGGACGTGCGGGGAGAGAGGGCCGTGGCAGAAGGAAGGGCCGTGGCACGCACGACGCAGCGCAGGGCCGCCCGCCACGCTCCGCGGGGCTCGAATCGACAGCGCTCGGCGGGCGCAGCTGTCTGCCGCCCGCTCGGCGAAGGCGGTGGCCCCCACCGCCTGCGCCCCACGCCCACGCCCCGCGCCCCCGGAGCTGCCTCGTCTGTGCCCCCGCAGCTGCCGCGCCCCCGCAGCTCTTCCTCGGGCGCGGCGCCCTGTCGCCCTGTCGCCCGGGGACACGCCACGACCTTGCCCGTCCGGGTCGAGGGGACCCGACACCGTGGCCCGAAGCGGCAGGGGAGGTGTCGTGCTCCACTTCCACCTCGACACCATGCAAGCTCCGTACCGTCTCCCTCTCTCCGGGCGCGCCAGATCGAACTCCCAGAGACGAAGAGCGACATCCCAGAGACGAAGCGGCGCCTCGCATCGCAAAATAAACAATCAGAACCCGAAAAACGCACCTCCACCCAACACACGCCACGCAATTGAGCAGCGCGACGACCTTGGCGCCGTGCCACCCCCACGAGTAGCGCGCGCTCGTCATCTGCCGCAGGCCGAGCTTCGGGCCGAACGTCGCCCTGCGAACGGAGTGAGCATTAAGTAGGGGGTGAGTATGAGGAGAAAAGGAGGAAAGGGAGAGGGGAGAGGAGGGAGAGGGAGGGAGGGAGGAGGGGGGAGGACGACAAGGAAAGGCATGAGGGGATGAATGACGGCGGCGGACGAGGGGAGGGTGATAGGATTAGGGCGACGGCGTGCAAGGGATGGAGAGGGAAGAGGAGTGGGGCGCGAAGGGAAGAAGGGAAGGGCCAGGGTAAAGGGGACATGAAACGGCGCGGGGAGGCGCGGAACGAAGACGAGTGTAGGGCGCGGCGGGCGGGGGGGGACGAGGCATAGAGGGCGGGGACGCAAGAGGGGAAGAGGGAGGGAGGGAGCGTAACGGACGGGGGAGGGACGCAGCGCGGACAGGAGGGCAGGCGGGAGGGAGGGTGCGCGAAGGGGAGGGACGAGGGAGAAAGATGCGGGAAGGGAAGAAGGGAGGGCCGGGCGAGTGGGAGGCAGAAGAGGAGGAAGGAAAGCGCGCGGAAAGAAAAAGGGAGGGAGCGGGAAGGACGCGCGACGACACACAAGGAAAGGTAGAAACGACAGAGCGCAGGCAGGAGGGAAGGGAAAGGGAGATGAAGCGGGAGGCGGGAGGGAGAAGAGGAGGAACGGGCGCAGAAGAGGACCGGGTGCAGACGGGCGAGCGCACGGAAGCAAAGCAAAGGTGCACACGACCACAAAATCCCGCCCACTCCCAAAACTCTCCCTCCCCCTCCTTATTCAAACGCAACGAGAAGCACGCACATATACGCCGGCAACACACACGTCGCCGCATTCGTGAAAAACACCACCAGCATGCTGTCCCCCAATCCCAGAAAAAATAACGCAGGCCCGAGGATGCCGATACCGAAGGTGGATAAGACGCAGTTGGCGGCGAGCCAGATGAAGAGGTTGCCGGAGGGGTGGTCGGGGCGCGCGGAGGGGGGCGTGGAGGGGACGCGCTGGATGCCGCGGGCTTCGATGCCGATCTGCGGGGGGTTAGCGGGGTGTGGGGAGTGAGGGGGTAAGAAGGGGGGAGAGAGGGGAGGCATGGGAACGAGTGGGGGCAGCGGATCCGGACGGCAGCGAGCGCAGCGCGTCTTCGCAGGCACACCGGGGACGTGCGTGGACTTCGCGCCGTGCCTGCACCCGACACCGCGCCACGACGGGTGCAACGTATCCGCACCACCACGTCGGACGTCCTCGGGTGCGTGTCGGCCTGCCGGAGGGCGCTGCTGCACGGGTACGCGGGGCACGATGACGGCGCCGGGGAGCCAGACCAGGGAAAGGCAGGCATGCAGGCGGGTGGGGAGGGAAAGCACCACGAAACAAAACGAAACGCACCTTCCGCTCGAGCGCAGCGCTGAGCGCAAGCGAGCGCCCCCAGAGGCTCGTCGGGTCCACGGGCGCGGCCGCGCCGCCGTCCAGCACGTTCAGCGTCACTGCACCACATTCCTCATCAGCTCTTGTGTCGGCACACGAGCACGGAAGGAGGCGAGACGCACCGATATGTTCGTCCAGCCCATGCGCGTCGTGCTCGTGGGCGGTGGCGTGCACCTGCTTCTCGGGGTCGGGCGACGTGCTCTTCGTCGACATCCTTGCCTGTGTCTTGTCGGCCTAGACTAGAAACTTGAGGAAGGGAAGCGTGCTTCGGGTCGCGGAGACGGAGTGGAAGCAACGGTGGAAGTCCGGTCCAAGGAGCAAGGAGCAAGAAAGCGCCAGGCACCAACACACCGCAGACACGCCAAAAAAAGTCGGACCCAAAAACGCGCGATGCGATGAGATTGAGATTGAGCCGACGCGACGGACGGATTTGCGTGTGGGTGATAGATCTCCCCATCCAATCTATCCATCCGCACATGCACATGGTCGCCTCTCCCAATAACTTCCCCTTGCTTCCTAGCTTCCCTCCACCCACCCCACCACCCCACCCCATCTCCGCGCGGCCTAGCCCAGCTTGGTCGCGCCACCCCGAGCCCTCCCCGTCCCAACCCGAGCCTAGCTTCCCGGAGACTGCGTACCTGGCCCTAGACGGACTCGATTTCAGCCGACGCGCGCATTTGGAAAAACCAGCTTGTGGAGATAATGGGAGTGGTGATGATAAGAACCCAAAAATAGACGTTGCATGTGCTCCGATCGGCATGTCGGCGCGGTCTTCCTTTCCTGTTGATTCCCTCCCTCTTGATCATCTCGCTCTTGATTCAACGCTTTGAGTGAATTGAGTCGAGTCGGGCTTGGCACATGTGGGTCCAGTTCAATTGCATGATCAATGGACAGGCGACGTCGCGTACGACGCGCTGAATGCGCCATATACGCGGTACTCAACACGCGATAGATGCTCAACACGCGCGGGCGAACCCACCCGGCCGTCGTGCGACTCGCCCGCATCTGCATCTGTCATCGCCGATGCATCATCACTCGACTGGCGCGGGACATTGGACAAGTTGAAGATGTTTGTTGCATGTGCTACGCCCGACGGCTTCCCTTCTGTGTGGGCGCCATCTCGCACGACGTGTGGGTTCAATTCGGCCGACGTGCGACCTGACGATTCGTGTCACCCTCGTGTTCCCTCTTCCCGTCTCTTCCCAGGGTTCACTTCTCGCTTCTGTGTGCCCCCCGAGAAGCCCCCCTCGCGCGCCACGTCATTTCGAGGCACATCTAGATGTTTTTTTCTCTGGGTTCACACAGCCAACGCGGACTCGCGAGCGCGCGCATGTGCTCCGTACCATCGTTGAGTTCACGGTGCGGCCCAGCGACGCGACGTCTTTTTCTGCGGGGACTTACTCGGTGCGCACCATCTCGCATCTCGCACGATACAGCATTTACGCCCGCTTCCAATTCCAATTCCAATTCCTCCTCGGTGCGTCCTGCCCCGGCGTCTTCTCACTTCGGACTTGATGGGCTCGACATCTCCGGGAAGAGCCCGCGGCCGGGGCTCACAGAATCGAGGAGTGGACGCGGGGAAGTGATTATCAGCCCTGGGAGGACAAGGGAAGAGACAAGACGGGGGAAGAGAAGAGACCAGTACCAGTGACACGAATCGCGGGGTCGCACGTCCCCGAGGGGCCCCTCAATCACACGAGCACCAAATCGACGTCGGAACAGGTCCGTTGAATTACACCGCAGCGCGGAGGAAAAAAACTTGGAGCAGGCGCGCGCGAACTCGGGGCGTTGGTTCGGTTTAATTGAAAGCGCGCGTGTTGGGCCGCGACTGTGGTTAAAGTTGAACTGAGAATCAAACGGCACGCCCACGGAGAAGCGTGCCGCCGGCGTCGGGAGCTCGGGAAGCGGTGGGGAGAGAGGAGAGCACATGCGACGGACATCTTCTGTCAGTGTCAATGTTGAATTGTCCAGGGCCGCGGGATGACAGGCAGATCGTACGCGCGCGGGTAATATGTAGAACGCATTGATTGCATTAACCACAGGCGCGTCGTTGGAAAAACAGCGAGAAGGCCTAGGCGCGTGGTAGAAAACCCACCGCGAGCGCAGCGCCGAGATCCTTCGAGTGAACGCGCACGTGGTTCAAGTTGATTCAGAAGTTCAAGTGGCGAGTGGAATTCCGAGTTGATTCCGAGCTCAGTTTGAGTTGAGTGACGTGCGATCTGAGGCCGGGGCCCCACAGAAGCGAGAACCACAGATCCCGAAGGCACAGTGGACGTGAATCCGGGGAAGCAAGTGAGTATCAACCCTGGGACGCGCATACATATCATAGAAGGCCCAGGCCCGGCCTCGGAAGGGCCTTAAACGGCGTGCCGTGGCCGGCTGGGACAGGTGTCGTGTGGTGCACGTCGGTAACGATTCTTTAATTGTTTAGGGAAAGACTCGTATCTACGCCGAGTGGCCGTGGGCGAGGGCGGGGACGCGCGTGTGTTGGCGGCGGGCCGTATATAGGAGGGAGTAGACGTAGGAGGGAGTAGACCAAGATTAGCTATAGACCGCCGCGGCCAGCACCCGCACCAGTGACACGGGTCGCGGGGTGGGTGGGCACTGGTGTGGGGCGCATTCGAATCTATTGCACGGCAGCAGGGCGCAAATTCAATTGCACGAGTGGGGAGCTGGGAAACACAAGCACCTGTGCGATGGTGGGTTGGACGTGAACGCGCACACGTGCCAGTGGTTCGATTCATAGGCCTCGGCCTTTCGCAAGTAAATAAAAACGCACGTTGTCCGTTCTCTATCACCGGTGCTGGACACGACACTGGCAGAAGATGTCGCGCGCTCCGTTGTTGACACAAACCGCGTGCACCTCGAACCTAATGTTCAAGTTCAGCGTCGACCTCCCGCGGCGCTACTTATTCTCAGTGGCGCCCCACCGCTGGCCCTCATTTCCCCGGCTCCGCTCTCTACATACATGCGTCAACGCAAGCGGGAGTTTAAGGCATATATTTACGCGCTCGGGGGACGTGCGCCCGCGATTCGTGTCGCTGGTATTAATACTAACACTAACACTGGCCGAGGCGGTCTCTTTCCTTGGGTGGCAGACGTCTTCCCCGGGCCAGGGTTGATAACCACTTCCCCGCATTCACTTCTACGGGGCCCCGGTCTCGGGCTCTCCCCGCGACGCGTTTCACGGAGATGTCGAGCCCATTAAGTCCGGAATGGCGCGTTCCTGATCGTGACGGGTGCTCCTTCGACCTCGGCCTTTACTCTAAATAATTCAACGCACGTTGTCCATTCTCTATCACCGGTGCACTGACAGAAGATGTCGCTCGCTCCTTTAATTCGTTGACACAAACCGCGTGCACCTCGAACCAACCTACTTGGCCGACGCCGAACCGCGTGCGGTTTCAATGTTCAAGTTCAGCTTTGACCTCCCTCGGCAACGGTGCTATTCTCAGTGGCCGCGGCCTGCGCTCCTCAGTTCTCAAATTCATCTTGTGTGGGTTAAATTCAACGAGTGTGCATGCTCTACATGTAAGTATTTCTGTGCGCTCCAAATTAATATTGTCGATGCGGGCATGGAGTTTCAGGTACTTAGATATTTCCCTGCTGACGCGAAATTCAATGGGGCTCGGGGGACGTGCGAGCGACCCCGCGATTCGTGTCACTGGTATCAATACTAGTACTGGTCGCGGCGGTCTCTTTTTTTCTCTCCTCTTCCCATGGGGTTGACTTTCCCCGCGTTCGCTTGTGCGTGGGGCTGTGGGGCCCCGGTCTAGCGCTCTTCCCGCGACGCACTTCACGGAGATGTCGAGCCCATTAAGTCCGGAAGGGCGCGTTCCTGACGCTTTCTCTTCTAATTTAAGTAGGCCTCGGCCTTAACTGCAAGTTGCCCCGCATGTCGCCAGCGCCGGAAACTGACAGAAGATGTCGCTCGCTCCTTTACTTCGTTGACACAAACCGCGTGCACCTCGAACTCGAATCAACTTGGGGCCTGCCGACCCCGACGCCGAACTGCGTGCGGTTTTCAACTTCAGCGTCGACCTCCCGCGGCGCTACAGCTACTTATTCTCACTGGCAGTGGGCCCCGCCGCAGGCCGCGGCGTGCGTTAATCCCCTCATTTTCCCGGCTCTCTATGTAGTGTGGCAATGCATGATGGAGTTTCAGATACTTAGATATTTCCCTGCTGGCGCGAAATTCAATGGGCCTCGGGGGACGTGCGACCCCGCGATTTGGCCATTTGGATTCGTGTCACCGACGACCACACGATTTGTGTCACTGGTACTAATACTCGCTACGGCGTAATCTCTTCTTTCTCTGCGCTTCCCAGGGTCGATAATAACTTTCCCCGCTTCTGTGGGGCGCTTCTGTGTGTGCTCCGAGAAGCACACCCCCTCGCACGGCACGTCTTCCGAGCCCCTGTGCGCGTGCCTATGTATAACATGTGCTCTCGCCACTCGACGCGCAGCTGCCACTACTGACAGAAGACGTCGGGCGCACATGCTGGCCGTCCTGCTCCCCTACGCCCGAACGGCACTTGACCCAGCGAGCCGCGAGGCGCCGCCGCCGCCGGTTTTTTCTTTCTTTCTCTCTGCTGCCGTTGACCTACTCCAACGTCGTTTTGGTGCTTGTATCTTCCCCTCCCCGCGCCTGTGCGATTGAAGTGGCCCCTCGGGGGACGTGCGAGCGACCCCGCGATTTCTGTCAAGCTCCAAAGTACTTACTAGCCCGTGCCGCGGCGGCCGATCCTTGTTACAGTAGACGCAGGTGCTCCCCGGGACATTTTTCTCAGACCGCACGGTGGCGTGCCATGCCATGCCCTCGCAATGCATGAAACTCAACCAAGAAAAGCAGGGGAACTCAACCACACAATTAATTCTTTTTCAACCATGAAACGCAGGGCCGGGCACCGCGCACCGGCTCGTGCTTATTTTTATGTTATTTCTTCGCGCTCGTGCCAACTTGAAAGCTCACTTCTCCTATGCAGCGTCTCCGCGCGCGCGCGCGCGTGCAATTCAATACAATGCATCTCTGGATGCTTGAGAATTGTTACACCCGACTAGTACTGACGTGCAACATGCGATTTGTGTCACCGCCACCGGTCTCTTTAATTCCCTTCTTTCTCAGCGCTTCCCAGGGTTGATAATCACCTCCAGGTTCCCCGCGTTCACTTCTCGCTTCTGTGAGGTCCCGGCCTCGTCCTGCGACGCGCTTCTCCGTGGGGGCCGAGAAGCATTCTCTCGCACGTCATCGCGCGCAAAATTGCGACCAGCAGCCGCGTGCTTACTTGCGCTTCCCCTGTCATCGGGGACAATCAGGACTGACATATTTATGTGCTCGGGGGACGCCGGACCCCGCGATTCAGCGATTTGTGTCACCGTGGCCAACGACCACATGATTTATTTCTCTTCTCTTCTCAGGGCTGGCTTCTCGCTTCTATGGGGCTCCGGCTTCAGGGTCTTCCCGCGACGCGCTTCTCCGTGGCCCCGAGAAGCACTCTCAATAGCACGTCACGCCTTCCGAGGGGAATATTACGGCCACTCGCCACATTTAATAATAACATTACGACCACAAGGGCCCCCGTGCGCGCGTGCTTACCTGCACTTCCACTGTCATCGGGAACATTCAAGACTGCACACACTGACAAAAGATGTTGGGCACATGTGCTGCACTTGTATATAAGTAGTCGCCTCTCGTGCAACATGGATCTATTTGGCGGCTTGTCGACCTCCCGACGCCGACCTCTTCCCACGGCATCCTTCTCCGTGGGCGCGCCAAGCAGTTGTACGGCATGACGCCACGTTCTCCCCATCGAACCGTCGATGGCCATGACTCATTTACATCTACATCGCGGCGCAACGTCGACCGCGCGCTCCGGTGCAATTGAATGGTCGACTTTTCATAGGGTGGCCGATGTGCGACCCCGCGATATCTGTCACCAGTGGCTGGCCATGAAGTTATGCCGCCGACTTGCTCTCGTGTGCTTGCTTGAGACTTGCACGAGCCGTGGCCGACAGAAGATGTCGCATGTGCTACGCTTTCCAGTATATATTTAATTACCTATTAGCGTGCTGCGGTATTCAAAAGACCTCGGGGGACGTGCGAGCCCCGCGATTTCTGTCAGACTCGCAGGTATGTATAGTAAGAGTGGTGCCACCGCGCCACGGCATAATCTCTTCCCATCTCATCTCTTCCCACGGTTGAATTCCCGACTCCGACTCCTTCTCCGTGCCGTGATGTCCTTCTCCGTGGGTGCCACCCTCGGACACTCATACAATACAGATTTATTTATCCCAGCCTCAAGCTTCTCGGAGGGTGCCTAAGCCTTGCCGGGACACTGCCGTGGCGTCCCCCCTCAATTGAATTCAACACGGCACGAGCCCTTCCTTCTTGAACGTTTGAACACCGACACCAACACTGACAGAAGATGTCGCTCCTTCGCTGGCAGAAACCGCGTGCATCTCGAATTCCCGACGCCGACTTGTTCCCGCGAGCCGCTTCGGCCTGCTCCCGCGACATCCTTCTCAACTTCTCGGTGGGCGCGCCAAGGACTCATATATCAGTCGAACCAGTTGCTCATGTGCGTTCAATTTAACATCGCGACATGAAGCCGACTTCAACGTGCTTGTTTGTATTCTGGAGCCGCTGCCGTGCAATTGAATGCGCCCTGCTGCCGTGCAATTCACCGCAATACACACCGATGCCCACCCACCCGGTTACTCGATGCCAGTCACTCGCTGGCCGCGGCGGTCTAATCCTAAATCTAGGTCTGCTCCCTCCAGGGCCTTCTGTCTGGATATCTATCTTCGAAGGCATAACGCCGACTTGACTCGCGTGCCTCCTTGAGACTCGCACGAGCCGTGGCCGACGTGCCATCTGCTATCACCGCGCAACATGTCGCATGTGCTACGCTTTCCAGTATATATTTAAGTATCTATTAGCGTCTATTAGCGTGCTGCGGTATTCAAAGGACCTCGGGGGACGTGCGAGCCCCGCGATTTCTGTCAGACTCGCAGGTATGTATAGCAAGAGTGGTGCCACTGCGCCGCGGCGTAATCTCTTTTTTCATCTCATTTCTTCCCACGGCTGACTTTCCGACTCCGACTCCGACAGGCGTATCTGGGGATTTGATATATTCAGCCCCAGGACACTGCTAATACCCAGACCTAGGGCAGCTTGCCACCTAGGGCAGGCAAGCTGCCCTAGGTCTTCGAACATTTTTTACAAGCTTATTATGCATTTTTGTGGTTGTTCTAACCCTAACCAATCGTCTGAACATATGCTGACTAATGCTCTTCTACAACAGATTCAATATACCTGGGGACCCTAGCTCTAACAAACCCTAACTCTAACCGTTAACGCTAACCGGAACCCTAACCGCTAACCTGGCCCCTAAGGCGGGGCCGTATGGTGGTAGTGACAAGCTTATTATGTTTTCTGAAGTGTTGGAGCTAATCTTATCAGCAGTATATTTGCCATTGCTTTGTTGGCTCAGTTTGGTTAATGCGTTACATTTCATTTATGGTTTGTAATGCAGGAGGTTTTGCGTTCGAATCCTAGCGCGGTCATTATTTATTTTAGGCGCTGCGATGATATATCAGACCGACCTCTAAGTTAGCGGTCTAGATACATCACTGCCCTCCGGCGATTAGAGGTCGCTGATACATCATTGCGCCAGGCTCTGGTCACTCCGACTCCGTGCCGTGATGTCCTTCTCCGTAGGTGCCACCCTCGGGTACTCGTACAATACAGATTTATTTATCCCCGCCTCAAGTTTCTCGGAGGAGCCCTTGCCGTGACAGTGCCGTGGCGTGCCGTCGCACTCTCAATTGAATTCAACCACTTTCTCGATTGAACAATTGAATTCAACCTCGGCACGCACCAGAACCAAGACCTGCGTTCCTGTTCGCCCACGCTCACCTGTCACCTATCACCGCTCCCTTCTCAAACACTGACAGAAGATGTCACTCGCTCCTCCGTTGGCACAAACCGCGTGCATCTTGGATTTCCGAGGCCGACCTCTTCCCGCGAGACGCTTCGACCTGTTCCCGCAGCGGCCCTTCTCCATGGGCGCGCCAAGCAGTCTAACGGCACGTTCTCTCAATCGAACCACCCTCACATGCACGCGTTTAGTTGAACCAATAAATTCCCGCATCAAATGGCTCACCAACGTCGAGCACCACTATTCAATTTAACGCCACTACTTATTCAATTTAACACCACTATTCCATTTAGCACATCCATCCCCCTATTCAATGCTTGCGTGCCTGCCTTTCGGCCGACGTCCGACCCATGCGACTTCGGCCGACGTCCGACCACGCGATTTCTGTCACTAATATATCCTCCTTCGCCTCCAATGCTGGCCGCGGCGGGCTAATATCCCAGCGCTCACGCGCACGCGCTATTTTTGAGGTTTTGGGGGCTCGGACGGTATGTATTCCCGCCTTCTCGCCGGCGGGTCCTTCTCGCATATTTACTCCCGCCGCACTGCTCTACACCTGTCCATGTGCGCGTTCAAGACGCTAGTGTGCCTCCAATGCGCCCTGTACACTGGCAGCCAATACGCAACACGCGCTGTAGATGTAGATGTAGAGGCGGACCCACCCACGCTGACCCACTTTACGAGATTGCTCGCCGGATCTGTCAAAGGTCCCTAATCATGAACATTCGACATTCAACACTGACAGAAGATGTCGGGTGCATGTGCTGCGCTTGTAGGCGCCGTAGTCTCGGAGTCTTCCGTTGGCGGGAATCGCGTGCAGCGGGAATACGTACGGCAGCTGGAACTTGGATAAGTACGGCCTGCCGGCCGCCCGACGCCGACCTATTCCCGCGCCGACCTTCCCCGTGGGTGCGCCAAGCACACGTCTGGCATCGATAGGCCTGCTGACCGTACCATATACGGGGACGGTCGTCAATTTGACGGGGAACGTCCCGTATCCCGTACCGTACAAAAGAATTCCCAAGATCAGCCGGTGCGGTACGGCTCAAAAACGGCCGTACTACGGGAGGATGGTGCGTAAAATATTGAAATAGAGCTTTGCAGGTTAACCGAGGTGTCTGAGGTGCCAAAATAATCTTCTTGACAGTGATACGTGCAAGCCGGAGGTAGCCTCCAAGGTTCTGCTTCAGGATTATCACAGTTTCCGAGCTCAATGAGTTCAACCTAGTGGTTGAACTCGAGGATGAATGATTTCCTTACCAGGGACAAGGCATTCTTACAATTCTGACTTGAAGCAAATCTCGTGCATTCTAATCATTCAAGGTAATATTCCTAGTAACTTTGTTACATTACAGTTTAGATGGATTTGAGTGGGAGCTGCACATACTGCAAAGAGGTTCCGGGGTGAGGGAAGTCGGCATAATATTGGGTAAGCTATCAGCCATCAGAGTGACAGAGTACACATGAAACATACTACTTACTCAGGCTGGGGTGAAAAGAAGACAGAAATTCAACTTGCCGTGAGTCCAGTGATATCCGGCAGGGGGCGGAAGTGCCGGCATGGGCCAATCACTGCGTTCCCTGGGCCCGTCGGCAGACCCTGTCGACTTGTGCTGAGCTCGGTCGAGCTCTGCCGACCCGGGTCGGTAGAGTCTGTCGAGTCCTTGGTTTGAGGTCGACAGACTCTGTCGATCCCTGTCCGCAGAGGTCGACCGAGCTCAACACAGGTCAGCAGGGTCTGCCAAGCTGGGCCGACAACGGGGCGGAACGTAGTGATTAATGCCGAATAATGCCGAGTTCCGCTATATTCCTGGAGGGTCGGCGGCATCGCAGATGCGGTGTTTCAATTGTTTCAGGCGTCTTTCCGGTGAGTGCCGCCTTGGTTCCGTTGGATTCAATCCAATTTAAGGCCATATGGACAGAACTCTGAATGCACCCGTAAACACGGGCCCAAACCGTATTCGGCCGCATTTTCGACGGCCGTAATGGTGTACGGTACGGCGAAACCCGTTCCGTAGGATAGAGGTGTTGAAGAGGCGACGGGACGGTACGGGTGCCGTATTACGGAACCCGTATAACCGTCGCTACGGTCCCGGTCAGTAGCCCTAGGCATCGAACCACCCTCACATGCACGCATTTAGTTGAACCAACAAATTCCCGCGTCACATGGCTCACCAACGTCGAAACCACTATTCGGTTTAATATTCTTCAAGTGACCGACTACCTAGGGGTGGCCGAGTACCCCGTCACCGATAGTAGCTGCAATAGATGGCTGCAGACTCGGATGGGAAAAGCAAGAGGCGATGAGAGTGGCTATGCTCGCATTAACGACTCCCAGTCCCGTCTCTTGCTTCTTGGACTCGTGGTGCCTGGCCCAAAATATGTCTTGTATCCGGTGCGCGGCTACAGGTTAAAATTCGGGGTGAAACTGACCGGAAAATTATGAGGGAGATGCACGTGGCACCTTGGAGCATGTCGCTTAATGCTTCCTCAAGCTCTCGAAAGGGCTTCACGGCTCGAAATTTTAAGACCAAGGGCTGTTTGAGGCCCCTTTCCTCACGCATTAATATGTGAGAAATGTTATTTACATGGTATTGACACTGAGAAAGGTCGTGTTATTTAACACAGACTTTCTTACACAGCGCTAACCCCAACCAAAGCAGAAGCTATTAATACTTGGACTGTGAAATCCAGAGACACAGCTCCAAGGACGTCCCCATGTGTTACGGACCGTACGGCTGCCGGTAATCGTGTCTCGCTGGCAGCAGACAATGAAGACCGGTCCAGAATGGAAATATCTGTGTGAAGGGACACGTAGCACCGTACACTTTATACCGTCTTCCGAAAAAGTCAGTGAACAGTCCTCATTGAAATGCTTGTCTGGCTCACCGTCGAGACGCTATCTAGCCGTTATGTTCTCTCAAATTAGAGCACGCCTGATATTATTATAGCACAAGGTGATGGGAGTGTGATGTATATTTTTGACAGCTCACTGGCCACAAGGTGGACAGCAGTGACCGAGGCCTTGTGCGCCTGACCTTCATACGCGTTCCTGATTCTAGTAACCCTAGAAAGTCAGGGGACTGGCCGGGCCGAAAGTTTAAGCGTAATTATCTTCACGGAAAACCGTTGTTTGTAACTAAAATCCTAAGTTTGAGGGACAGAGTAAGTGCTCCTAAAACCAAAGGTTTCAGGATCAGTTTTTTTTGTTAACAATAAGTTTCGGTTAAGGTTTCGGGGATTCCCGATAGCCTTCGTTTTGGGGGACGGCCCGGAGCGGGCCGCTTAGTTTTGGTAGGTCTGAAAGCATGAAGCTTTGAAGTCCCGAAACATATTTTTTAGTTGGCAAAAAAAAACTGATCCTGAAACCTTTGGTTTCAGGTGCACTTTTTCTCTTCCTTGAACTTGAAATTTCAGGTACGTTTTCGAGGGCCCCGTTACAACGGTTTTTCCGGAATGATCGTGCAAGCTCGGCTTTATACCGGAGCTTGCCTAACCTGTTCGTCTGTCATTGGATGCTGCTGGTCAGCTCTGCGCTTGCGGTAAAATATCTCACTGCAGCGGCCCGTTCAATTCACGATCTCCCGGGGAGCAGGGTATTAAAGCTCGACGTGCCACTGCTTTTCTTCACTCCAATTTTGAAAGAACATGGCTAAAATCCAGCTTTTCTTGCTAGCTTTGATCGCTGTCGTCCCAAGCGTCTTGGCGCAGTCTCCAATTTTCGGTCAGGTGGGCGGCTTCTATCGTTCAACCGGGGAAAATCGCACTCACACAATTTCCAGTGTGGAGGTATTAACTGGACGGGACCAACCACATGTGCTGCCGGATCCATGTGTGTGGTCCAGAACGATTTCTACTCCCAGGCTAGTGTTTCATTCATTAGATTTGTTACGTTTGTACCAACTACGTCTAGTGCGTCCCATCCACCGGGACCGCAACCGCGACTACAACTACGGAAACGACGTCTACTACTACCACCACGAAAGCTACATCTACGAGCACCACGAAAACTACATCTACGAGCACCACGAAAACTACATCTACGAGCACCACCACGAAAGCTACTAGCACGTCTACCACCAGCACCACGAGCTCCAGCGGTGGTACCGCATGTACAGTGACTGCAATAGCTCAAGTTGCTTCTGCAACTGCTTCTTGTACGGCGATCGTGCTTTCCAACTTGGCAGTGCCGACTTCAACTACATTGAACCTGAGCAAGCTCAAGACTGGAACAACCGTCACTTTCGCAGGAAAAACTGTACGTCAGATGTCTTTGGAACAACTCGACGTTTTATCCAAGTTGTGACAGACGTTTGCATTCACCGATTGGGACTCTGATCTGATCGAGATCGGAGGACAGGACATTACTATCCAAGGTGCTTCTGGCTCTGTTATCGACGGTAATGGTCAAGCATGGTGGGACGGTCAAGGCTCCAATGGTGGAGTGACCAAGTATGCTGTCTACAGTTTTACTTTCTGCTCTTACTTACTTAATTCCTCAGACCCGATCACTTTATTGTCCTGAAGACGACCGGAAACTCCCTCCTCCAGAATCTTCATATTCAGAATTGGCCTGTTCACTGTTTCGAGATCACCTCAGCTTCCGGAACCACCATCACCGGGCTGACTCTCGACAATTCCGCGGGCAATGCCCCCAACTCCGCATCAGGCGGTCTACCAGCTGCCCACAACAGCGACGGCTTCGACGTCTCGGGTAGCACGAACATCGTCATCACCGATACCACAGTCATCAACCAAGACGATTGTGTTGCGGTCACATCCGGCACGAACATCACGGTCTCGAACATGGTTTGCGACGGTGGACATGGTCTTTCTATCGGTTCCATCGGCGGAAAGTCCAACAATGACGTATCCAACGTCCTCTTTACAAACTCCGTCGTGAAGAACTCCGAAAATGGAGCCCGTATCAAAACTAACTCTGGAACGACCGGTACCGTCTCCAATATTGAATGGAGCAACATTCAGGTGTCGAACATCTCCATCTACGGTATAGATATCCAGCAGGATTACCTTAACGGTGGACCCACTGGTAAGCGCAAGCGCTTTGTTACCGACTCAACCTAAATACATATTCTGAATCCTTACAGGTACTCCTACTAACGGCGTCACCATCAGTGGCATTACCATGTCCAACATCACCGGAACCGCCTCCTCTTCAGCACAGAACTACTACATCCTCTGTGGCTCTGGATCGTGCTCCGACTTCGACTTTGTGAATGTAGCGATCACCGGCGGGCAGGACGATAGTTGCAACTTCACCCCCACTACGGGTAACTTCAAGTGCACCTAAGTAATTAATGATGCTATTTTTGATGTATTAGGGTATCTATCTATACACGAATCGAACACTTCTTGTGTGGATGAGACAACTTGTTTTCTAGCGTCGTAATGATGGCGTGTTTTCTCGGGGAACGTCAACTTCGAGATTTGCCTTCTTTACGTATTGGTGCTTGCAAATTCTTAGACTATGCACGGTGAGGTATGGGGAGAACCCCCGATCTTTTCTCCACCCAAGGAAGCCAGAAAATGGAAAGCAAAAGAGAGTACAGCAGGAGCCCCTCCGAATCCAAGGGCTCAATAAAGGAGTGAGGCCGGAGGCCGCGGGACATCGGTCCCTTGATTTCCCTTTCCTCAATGAGAAGGGTGAGAAAAGAAAGAGGGAGAGCGGCCGGAGGCCGCGAGACATTGGAGCAATTTTATTTTCTGAATAGGACAGAACAACCAAAAGAAAAACAAGGATGGGAGGTCTGACAGTGAATCAAACTGCGGCCAATGATGGCAGCTTCGGATTTAATTCAGCGACACAGTCCTTGAAGGCTCAGCGGCGAAATACTTGCGGAGAAAACGGGAATTGGTGCGCTATCGGCAAGATTTAAATGTCCTACATTCGGTGCCGCCAAGGGGCATGGATCCAGGTTGGATCTAGGCTTCAGGGGTACATATACCGCTCGGGGTCAGCGGTACCAGGGGTGCCCGGCGGGTCCTGCCGCCCGTGCCGTGCCGCACTCTCAATTGAATTCAGCCACTTTCTCAATTGAACAATTGAATTCAACCGAGGCCGCGAGTCGGCGACTAGTGCCTTTAATGTGCCCTGGACATGGCAACCAACACGCAACACGCCGCGCTGTAGATGTAGCGGACCCACCCACGCTGACCCACTTAACGAGATTGCTCGCCGGATCTGTCAGAGGTCCCTGATCATGAACATTTGACATGCGACACTGACAGAAGATGTCGGGCGCATGTGCTGCGCTTGTAGGCGCCGTAGTCTCGGAGTCTTCATTGGCGGGAACCGCGTGCAGCGGGAATACGTACGGCAACTGGAACTTGGAATTCACTGCAACTCGATCTCCCGACGCCGACCTATCGATTTACGGCATGACACCATGTACTCCCCATTGAACTGCCTCGACGGCCATCTACACCTCCATCGCGCGGCAACGTCGACCGCGCGATTGCTGCGCGCTCCGGTGCAACTGAATGCTCGACTTTTCTTAGCTCGGCCGATGTGCGACCCAGCAATCCCTGTCAGTACTCGCCGTGGCGGTCTAATCTAATCTGGGTCTACTCCCCACACTCGGCCTGGATATTTTGTCGGTATCTATCATAGTCCTCCCGCCTCGGTCGTGTCATTCTGTCTCGCAATTCAATGCACCCACTCGCCTCAATTGGATTCAATTATAAACCAGCGAGCCCGATTTCGACGAGCGTGCTCGCCCTTTGAGGTATATATTTTTCAGGTATATATTTACGCACTGGCGTGCGTGCAATTCGGTGGACATGCGACCCCGCGATTTCAATGAGACTCCAACATTGGCCGCGGCGGTTTCTTCTCTTCTCTTCCCTCGACCTGGGGAAGCAAGCACACTGGGCGCAGACGCTCGCACGTCCAAACGCGTTCTTGACGTCAACTTGCTCGTGTGCTCGGCCTTGGCTGTGAATTAACACGCGTTGTTTGTCACCAGCGCTGGACAGTGCCAGAAGATGTCGCATGACCTCTTCCTCCGACGCGTGCAATTCACCTCGCTTCCCGATCGCTTCCCCTGCTGGCGCTCCACAGACTTCTCGATGGCTCCTGCTTTCCGAACACTGCTGTGCCTGTACCTCAATTGACTTCAATCGCGACCTCAATTGAATTCAATCACGGACGAGGTGGCAACTTTCGTGCGGCAACCCGACGTCGAGCTGGCGTGCTCGCATTTTTAAGAACTGCTCAATGCGCCCGAAGTATACTCTCACATCGCTCCGGACTTGGGGACGTGCGAACCACGCGATTTCTGTCACGGATACTAATACTCGCCGCGGCATAATCTCTTCCTCTTCCCATCTTTTCTCACGGTTCACTTCCGTGCCTCCGACTCCGATTCCGTGCGTGATGTCCTTCAGCACTCGATCGTACGATATTTATTCCCGCCACACTGCTCTAAATTGAATCACCTGCACATGTGCGCGTTCAATTCACCCCGCGATTTCTGTCACTTACTCCCCGCCGGGCAAATACATCCCGACGCATGTACATGTGCTCCCCGCCCGCTTCCGGGGACGTCCTTCTCAGTGGCGCCAGGCACTCGCGCGAGGCATATCTATTTACGCCTTCTCGGCTACTCGACGGCGATATCGTCCATCCTCCGAAGTCTGCCGCGACACTGCCGCCGTCGAATTCAACACTGGTGCTCATGATCACTTGAACTCCACGAAGATCAACTGGATTCAACCACGAAACATGTTGAACTTTCGTGGCGAGACTCGCGACTTCTACGCGCCCCGGTGCAATTCAACGCTGCGCCCGTACAATTCAACGGACCCCCGGCGACGTGCGACCGCGCGATCCCTGTCATTCGCCGCGGCGTGTGCGCCATTCAAATGGTCTCGTGTGTGCCGCTCGAATGGTCTCGGTGGGTGCTTTCTGCCGGCCGACGTCTTTTCTTCCCGCGACGTCGTTCACCGTGGGCGCTGGACCCTGACCGACTTACCCCCGCCCAACCTCCCTAAATATATTGACCATACAAATCATTGAACGACCCTTCAGTTTCAGGGCACACTTCTCGGAGGGTCCTGTCTCCGAGTCCGCATTTGGATCTTGTCGGGGCCAGGCAAAATGGACGCCCAATTTACACTTATCCGTACGTATCTGAGGTCAGGAGTATGGGAATAAGACCCGGTAGCACGCGGCGTGCGTCTGCAGCTCATTCAATATATGATGAAATCCCAGCAGAGGACCCCGTTCGACTCGGGGCAAGGTCATGAATATATCGATAAGCCATTTTTTTGAGTGCTCACCCTACACCGTCGAGAGAGGCTGAACTTATACACGGACTGGACTATGTGAATGAGACTCAGTAGCCCGGGGCGTGCATCTACAGCTCATTGTCGGTGTTCACCAAAGTTCAGCAGAAGGACCGTTCGACTCGGGGCTGGGTCATGGTATGCATCTCTCGCACTTCCAACTTTTAAGTTCCTTTGTCTACCCAATTCCACCATCCCTCCGTTTCTATTAGGTCGGGAGGAGTTCAACCTCTCATATCCCCCAAACCAAGTAGACTCGTAACCAGTCTGCCTACGATTGGCAACAATTGTGGCGAGCACGTTGCCGTAGGCAGACTGGTACAACTCGGGCCAAACAAACGAGGCGCGCGAGGAGTTTGAATTTTTTGATGGCCCTGCTCTTGCCTCAAATGAGGTTGGATAATAAAATCTACAGCAGAGTAATTGTTCTGAGTGCTTATTACTTGAATTCTGTCCTCTCAGATTATTTTCAAACGGCCTGAAATGAGTGGTATGAATGCTCGAAATTACATGCGAAATGATGGGGACTCGGTGATCCAGTGATCGGCCGTGATCGGCACCACTCAAAATTTCAAACTCCTCGCGCGCATCAATTGTTTGTCCCGAGTTGTACCAGTCTGCCTACGGCAAAGTACTTGCCACATTTTTGCCCTTCGTAGGCAGACTGGTGACGAGTCTACAAACCAAGTTAACTTGGGATTTCGGTCAAAGTTATTCGACCACCGGGAAATCAGGCGCGGGGCTTAATTTCTTCCGCACTCAGCCGACGTCTAAGAGAAGGGAATGAGACCCTATAGCACGTGGTGTGCATTTGCTCCTGGGTCAAAAGGAAGGTAGTGTTAGGCAGAAGGGCCTCGTTCGGGGTGGGTTACAGACCCTGCTCTCCAAAATTTTCCCGTTGGCTGAAACCCTTCCTCCTCCGCGGGCCTTACGATCACGGATCCTATTAATTCGCATTATTCTTTCATTCGACTTGCCACAAAGGCTGGTTGTCTTGTACCAAAAAGAAGATGGTGTTAGGCAGAAGGCCCCTGTTCGACTCGGGGCTGGGTCATATTTAGCAAGAAGGAATCTTGTTTTTCTTCGATCGTCCCATAATCAGACCTGGTTGAGCTGATCTGAGTTGCAAAATATGGTAACAAGACCTGGTAGCACGCGGTGTGCATCCGCACTTCGTTAATTCCAAGAAGCAATCTCATCTGTGAAGGTTCCCCCGTTCGACTCGGGGCTGGGTCATTAGAGTTCATTTGAGTTTTTTTCTTCCCGCCATAAACTCCTTCTTCCCAAGGGGGTTTTTCACTCTCTCCATCCTCAGAGTTCAGTGCCTTGCAACTGGTGAGTGGGCTCAGCACGATTTTCCTGCGCGCTCGATGTCAGTATTAGTTTAAATTATCTTCTCTTCAACGCATTCAAGCACTTCAACTATTCCCCGCGAGCACCTGAGATTCAACCTCACTTGTGCAAGCTTCGAAGTATTGGAATAAGACCCGGTAGCACGCGGCGTGCATCTGCATCTCTTAGAGACGAATTCATCTGTGCCACCTGTGTTAGGCAGAACGCCCCCGTTCGACTCGGGGCTGGGTCATTTCTCTGTGGTCATTTCTTTTTTATCGCCCTCTCTCTTCATAGTATTCCGCTGAATCATAGTTCGATGACTTGCAACTGGTGAGTGAGCTCAACGCGACCCCTGCACGCTCAACGGCCTTTTCAAACTATTATTGGATCAACGGATTCAACTAGCTCAACCACAGCGCACGCCAGGCCTTGTTTTGCTGCTCAGTTATCCAAGCTCCGAAGTACCGATCCCATTTTTGGCGTGGTTCAATTCCAATCTCATGTATCCAGGCCCCCAAACAATAGGAATAAGACCCAGTAGCAGGCGGCGTGGCTCTGCTCTTTGTCCAAAAGGAACTTTGTAGCGAGGTGAATATTGTGCTTTTGATCGTCAGTTGCGGAGTCCAAGTACTTTGATCGGCATATTCATTACTCGCTCATGAATCACCATAAATTCATGTTAAAATCAGATGATATGTATAGGATACTGGAGAATGTGCTCCCAACATATGAGAAGGACCGCAGCAAAGATGGAGGGTTAGTGACACGAGTCGAGCACTTCATTATGAACACTCACCCGTGAGAACACTTAACATGCTCAAAGTTAAATTTTCGAGCCCCCGATGTTTTCCTGTGACTTCTGTGAGTACCTGAAGCTATTCTACGCGTGTTTTGGGGAGTTTGTCCCTCCCAAATGGCAGCAAGACGCGTCGTTTGCTGGTGTCACAAGAGTGACGGGACGTGCAAACTCCGATGTTTACATAATAACCCCGACCTCCAATCAGGCAATCAACAAACTACAAACATGCAAGGTGCGACCTTCTTAGTTTGTAGCATCTGTCTACGAGAGACTAGAAGAATAGACCCGGGAACACACGGCGTACATCTGCTCATCTTATGCGAAAGTTGAGTCAGGTGTTAGACAGAAGGTCCCCGTTCGACTCGGAGCTGGGTCATACACGGGGATCATTTCTTTTCTCTGTTCGACTATCATCTTCCCCGTTCTTTTCGCCAGAGGATACTTCGAACTGGTAAGTACTGTACTATTTCGACCGTACGCGGGACGGCTGATTTTTCATTAAAAATCGCGATAATTCAAAAGACAATTTATCGGCCATCTCGGTGAGTGAAAGATCATATTTTCTGTTATGCTCATACAGTGGCGGTAAAAAAGAATGGACACGGTCGTTTGGGCCCGTTTCTATGGCGGTCCATTTGCACTTTCATTCATCCAGCATATTTTCTGACTTTTCCAGTGTTTTTTCAGTCCTTTTCACTGTCCTGTGTTATGGCGGTCCATTTGCACTTTTATTCATCCAGCATATTTTCTGGCTTTTCCAGTGTTTTTTCAGTCCTTTTCACCTATTCACTAACTTTTGCTGAAAACATACAAACTTTCATTCTCACCAACTTTTTTTTTTTGTACTTAAACAAGCACACTTTTTTTTACGCACCTGCAAGCCATTGTTTTGTTTTGGGGCGATCGGAGCCATCTGGAGACCATGTGACTGGGTGCCCGTTTGGGATATCTTTAGTCGTACAGCCCAGCACTGTCAGAACCTGAGGCAGAAAGGGACTAGGAGGTGTGCCGTAGCATTTGCTCTGATACTGATAGCCATAAACTGCCAGTAGCAATGCAAATTGCAGTGTAGAGCTGAATAGAGCCATCTTGGAGTCATCAGAGCCTTTAATTTGGAGGTTTTCATGCTCTGGGGATATTCCATGATGCAGGGCTTCATCAGTGAGACTCAAGAAGGAGTATGAACTGATTGGAAGTGCATCTGAGGGTATCCTGAGCTCATATGTGCTACCAGAGCTCTGGTAACACATAGAAGTTGTGTTATTTGCTAGTATATCTTGATCCCAAATGGACGTGTCTGACCACGTGATCTACCGTGCTGTACACAACCAAATAAAACTTTTTTTGACAAGGGTAGCAATATGTTAGGGAGACAAGGGAACATGTATTTATGACATCCAAGAAAACTTTCATTGCTAAAGTCTGAGAAAAAAACACAGGACAGTGAAAAGGACTGAAAAAACACTGGAAAAGCCAGAAAATATGCTGGATGAATAAAAGTGCAAACGGACCGCCATACTGTGTGGTTTCTCAGACTTTAGCAATAAAAGTTTTCTTGGATGTCATAAATACATGTTCCCTTGTCTCCCTAACTTATTGCTACCCTTGTCAAAAAAAAAAAAGTTTTATTTTGGTTGCGTACAGCACGGTAGATCATGTGACCAGACACGTCCATTTGGGATCAAGATATACTAGCAAATAACACAACTTCTACGTGTTACCAGAGCTCTGGTAGCACATATGAGCTCAGGATACCCTCAGATGCACTTCCAATCAGTTCATACTCCTTCTTGAGTCTCACTGATGAAGCCCTGCATCATGGAATATCCCCAGAGCAAGAGCATGAAAACGTCTGAATTAAAGGCTCTGATGACCCAAGATGGCTCTACCCAGCTCTACACTGTTATTTGTCTTGCTACTGACAATTTATGGCTATCAATATCAAAGCAAATGCTATGGCACACCTCCTAGTCCCTTTCTGCCTCTGATTCTGACAGTGCTGGGCTGTATGACTGAAGATATCCCAAATGGGCACCCGGTCACATGGTCTTCAGATGACTCCAATCACCCTAAAACAAAACAATAGCTTGCAATTGTGTTAAAAAAAAAGTGTTCTTGTTCACCATACGTTTCTGGGTCAAATCTCTTCAAATAAAATTGTGGTATGAAATATGGGCAATTTCATGACCTTTTACCTTGTTTGATCCATATGTTACCTGTCTCAGTTGCTCACAATAAAAATTATACGGGTTTTCTATGAATTCGAGTTTGTGGATTCATGGGGTATCAAAAAATGGTGATGACAGCATAAAATTACTTGAGAAATAGACCCCAGCCACATTTTGGTCCATGCAGATTGATTGGGCTTTGAGCTCACAATGCCCGCTGCAAAATGCTCACTTTGGCATTTTGAGGCAATTTTGCTCATTTGCCCAAAATGGCCATTTTGACAGGCTCATTGTGAGGCCAAATCTCCATGAATGTAATGTACAACCCTGTAGGGGAGCAACGGTCACGGTCACTGGAGGGCCATTGTGTTGCCTTTTTTCTTTCGCACAGGGAGGATAACTGTATGACCTATCCTAAAACATTCAAAAGATATGCTGAAAACATTTACAATAAATTTCCGATGTTTGTCAGTGGAATATATAGAAGATCACTGGTGGAAGATTTCGAGTTTTTGAGTGAAAAAATTGGTGAAAATTAGTTTGGGTTTTACACAAGTTTTTCACCAAAAATGTAGGTGAAAAACTCTTGAGTTTTTCAGCAGTTTTCCATTTTATTTCGAAAATTTCACCTAAAGTTGGAAAACTTTTGAAAATGATTCAAGTTTTTTACCTACATTTTTGGCAAAAAACTTCTGTAAAACTCAAAACATTTTTCACCAATTTTTTCACTCAAAAACTTGAAATCTTCCACCAGTGGATGTTTAAAATAACTTCTCAATGACCAGGATATCTTTTTCATACTCCTTGTTATCAAGAAGATATTGTGAAGATATTTTATATATTGCAGTGTGATGGGGACTGCGGTGCTTTAAACTGCCAGATGGTGGGGAGATCCAGGCTATGTTTAAATGCTCGTCCTCTAGGGGGAATTTGTTCTGTCGCGGTAGACAAGTACGTAGGGAGGTTAAAATATTATTGGTGGGGATATCCGTACAAGGATTCGAACAGTTAGTTCAAAATCCTACTAGCTAGGGTGGTCCGAGCGAACTCCGATGCCTAGTTAGCCTTCTCGGGTTAACGGAGATTGAATCTGTTCCACACTTCCTTGGGGAGGACCTTCAGAGGGCGATGCGGGGTCCAATTCGTCAAGTCCGAGGTGAGATATGGATTTGGGGGCTTCCTGGACCACGAGCCACAGTCGTCCGAAGTATCTTTGAGTCGTAGATCGTAAGACCGGGGGATTTATGTGTTCGCGATAACGTTCCGGCAATTCCTCCTCCCTTTACCCCTCTTTGTGCCTCTACGGAGTTTCCTCTCTCTACTTCTCACCCGTTCGCTTGCTGAAGGCGACTTCCTGCGGGCTCTGCACCGCCAACTTCCTTAGCTAGCAGCTACACACGAACTCCGAAGACCTCGCTGTGCTGTTTGAGAGATTTCACTGCCCTACTTGCGTAGGGGAGGAATAAACGGTTCAATTTCTCCGGCACTGAACTTTTTATGCTGAAATATAAACTCCGTTCGCTGTCTGACGGCGGCGGGGAGTACCGGGGTCGCTTTACTGTGTAACTCGACTCCGGGTGACCTCTAGGTGATGTCCGGGGCGGATATTTAGCTACTCCTAAGCTGGCTAAGGCTTAGAAGGTGAGGATGTGGGCCGAAACTGAGATGATATTTTGGTAGACTAGCTGTAGTATTTATACCCCAGCCCAAGGCTGTGCCGGAGTTGTTCCTTTGTGTCCCATACCTGCTCGCTCGCACGCTCCTCCGCCCTGGAGTTCGCTTATGACTCATTCTAGAACTCCGTGAACCCTTACCCGCACCATCTTCAGTCCAGCACCGATTCCACAACCCGGACTTGTTGGCCCTAGTCTCGGACACTCCATGTCCGGTCCTAACTCGCCTCCTATCCGGCTTCCGCCTGCGACGGCTCGATAGTGTAGTGGAAACGCACTCCGTATCCTTTCACCCCAGTGTTTGACTTACGGAGAGTCCGGAGTTTGATCCTCCGTCGAGCCCTTTTCCCGTGTTACCCACCTTTTTGATTACCCGGAGTCCTCGTTCCATCCTTTCGGGCCGTTTGGTATTCGCGACTCGATGGCGTAACTGTAACGCATCCTGCCATGGTTCTTGCACAAGCACCTCTTTTGCAGGAAGTCCGGAGTTCAATCCTCCATCGAGCCATCCCTCCTTTCCATTCCTTTTTCGTGCGCCTCTTACTGGACCTTCGTATTGCTCGCACACATGGTCCGGTGGCGTAGTGGTAACGCACTCCGTTCATGTAGCTGGCGGGAAACTGAAATAATGGAGGGACCGGAGTTCGAATCTCCAACAGGCCTTTATGTTCCTTTTGTCTGTCGAGTAAGAAGATAGGGCGCGTTTTTGAACGGTTCAGTGGCGTAATGGTAACGCATTCCGCATTCCTATGTAGTTCGCGGTATGCTTCACAGAAAGTTCGGAGTTCGATTCTCCGCTGAGCCATTATGAAGAAAACCCTTCTTTTTCACGGCGATAGTTTTGGCTGGTCTTTCGATTCCTACGGCTCGGTGGCGTACTGGTATCGCACTCTGATCTAATGGATTTTTATATTGATTGACGGAAAGTCCGGAGTTCGATTCTCCGTCGAGCCATTCCGACGGAAACCCTTCTTTTTACGGTGATCGTCTTGGCTGGTCGTTCGACTCTTACGGCTTGATGGCGTAATGGTAACGCACTCCGTAAATATGCACATTTTTATATCGATTGACGGAGAGTCCGGAGTTCAATTCTCCGTCGAGCCATGCTTGGGTCTGGATATGATTTTTGTCATGGTCCTTTGTGGCTTGGTAGCGTAGTGGTAATTGTCATTTTTGGTAGTCCGGTCATGGCTTGGTGGCATAATGGTAACGCGCTCCGTTATATTGGTCGATGGAAGGTTCGGAGTTCGATTCTCCGTCAAGCCATGTTGGGTCTGGATATGATTTTTTGTCATGGTCCTTCGTGGCTTGGTAGCGCAGTGGTAATTGACATCTTTTTGGGTAGTCCGGTCATGGCTTGGTGGCGTAATGGTAACACGCTCCGTGTACCTAACGTTTTCATATCGGCTGATGGAGGGTTCAGAGTTCCTAGTTGGGTCCGGATATCATTTTTAGTCGAAGGCTTAAGGTGTTGTTCTCGGAGTTCGGTGTTTTGAGGTCACGTCGGGAGCTATCACAATGTGATGGCTCACAGCGGACTTGAACACACAAAAGTCATTGTAAATCATATCTTTGAGATATTTGAGCACAAGTTATCTGGTTATCCTCCTTGTGTCAGGTCACTGTCACGGTGTGAGTTGTTGCTTCAAAAAAAATCGTGACATGGTTTGAAAAGAAATTGCGGGACATCTTTAGGGCTCGGAAATTGCCTTGGATCGTGGAAAGCCACTCCTCGGGTGTATTCAATGGCAGATATTAGCTCTGACTGCCAAAAACACAGCTTATAATGGCAAAAGAAATATAGTGATTGTTCAACATGTTGCTTCTTTGAGCAATAGTCATGCTCACGGTGGGGCCCGTTGCCTGAAAAAGAGGCAACAGCTTTGTCACGGTCCTCAAGGTGTTGCTCCCCTATAGGGTTGTACAGTATATTGAGTGATATATGCCCATGATCCATTTTTCAAGTACTTTCATGCCATTATCACCGTTTTTTGATACCACATCAATCCACAAAGTCGAATTCTCAGAAGTTGCTGATTTATTTAATTCAGGGCCGATCAGGTAGGGATGGTATGGTTCAAATGATGTGAATCATCATGAAATTGCTCATATTTCATGCCACGATTTTATTTGAAGAGACTTGACCCAGAAACGGGCCCAAACGACCGTGTTCATTCTTTTTTGCTGCCACTGTACATGTACCACTGCCTTGACAACCTGCCTAGATATAAAACTCATACATCACCACACCTCCCCACCGCCCCCACCCCTACCTACTGAGCTCCCCCTTCCTGCCCCTCCCTCCAGGCCCGCTAGCTACCCTCCTGTATACATGTATAGTGCCACATGGGCCCCCATTGGCCCGTGTGCACTCAAATGGAATTTGAATTGAATTGAAATCGGTGAGTGAAAATTCCGAAATTAATGAACACTTGGTCGAAATAGGACAGTAGTTTGTTACAGCCAGTTGTGGAACTTAGGGCACGGCTCAATTTTTTTTTTTTTTTTTTGATGTTTCGGATATTTCAGCTCTACTGAGCTCAGTTCTTCACCGATTCCCTTGAAACTATTATCAATAGATTTTCCTTGTGATTCCAGAGGGGGTGATGTTGGAAAATATGTTAGAAGCATGGGAATTGCCTTTTTCGGCAAATTTTGAGGCATCTTCTCATATCCGCTCTAGCATTAAATATACTGATCTGATTGACTTCGTTTTTGGATATATCATACTTACATCCATTACCTAGGGTGTGACGTACCAATGAGTGTTCTGAATAGATTGACGGATTAACTTTGAAGTGATTCCCGGGTACATGACATCGTCATCGTTCAGATGAACAAGAACGGTTTGATTCCTTGATCTTCGTCGTACATTATTGCACTGGCAAAGACTACGGCAACGCATGGTACGCCGGCTGGAGTTGTGGGAGGCATGAACTTTGCAGCCTGCTCATTTGGTGTTGAGCTCAAAGGTTCTGTCCGCAACCAGCATTGCAGTTGTTTCAAGATGAACGGCATCCAAGCCGTGGCCAATTTCGGTAATCAAGAATTGACCCGTTGGGGAAGCAGATCCTTCTATAAGTCCTACGGTATGCAGCAAGCGGTCGAGGACCTGCGAAAAGCGGAATTGCAGGACATCTTGGAGAATTTGGTGGAGGTTTGGACGAGATTGACTGTCCATGGCGATGGTTCTGGCGCACAAATTAAGCTGTATAGTGACGATATAGACCAACTGTGCGCTCGCTATTCTATATTTTCTCGATTTTCTCGAGAGACTCTTGCTCTCTTAAACGGTCAGATGGTGAGTGCGTCGAGCTTTATGTAACGGAGCGTTGCGGGGCGCAAGGGCTTTTTGAAGTAAATCAGCTCTCGAGTATGCATGTGAGTTCCGCGATATTTCCTGTGCGACAACAAAGTTGAATTTACCTAGAAAACTCTGCAAGGTGTGGCGGTCGCAGAGGGAGATTTGTTGGTCCTCTCCATCCGTGAGTGAATTGTCCTCGATTCCGGACAATGGTAAAATTATTCCACCTAGGTCTTGCAACCGAGATCCCGATAGGCCGATATTCCGTGATACCAGCGGCCGACAGTGAAAGCCTTCTCGCCAGACATGAAACTGGCGTGTTCCAAAGATGCCGAGATCGGATCGCTCGAATGTCCAGCCATCGTTCCCCGGACTTCAGTCGCTTCATCCTCCCTCAGGCAGTGCGCTTAGTTGAAGCTCTTGGCCACCGGATCGCCTACGACGCAGTAGTGAGTGTTGGGATTGAAAAGTGCCTGATCGACCTCTACATAGTCAGCTGCTTGAAGTCGGACCCCGCGTGGTACGTTGAACATGCGGGGTTAACGCAGGACATACAGCTGAATATGGAGAGCGCTGCGATTGAAGCAGTTCTACCTCGGATGGAGGGTTTGATAAACAATATGGGCGTAGAAGCATATGCTACGGCTCCAATTGTCTCTGAAGACAGCTGGACGCGTTTTGTTAGCACTTTAGAAACTTTCCAACGGGACTCGACTGCGAGACGAATTGTCTCCCGGATGTAACGGAAAGAAATGGTTCATGTTTTGAGAACTTGTGTATCACATGCCATTGCTTCAATGACAGGGTTTGTGTACATTCCGAGGCCTAAGAATGGATATATTCGAAAGCTGGACGTTATGGGAGGCTAAATGGGTGACGAGATGAATAAAAGCTTGGGTGGGGCCGATGGCATGGACTGACCTAGGCCTGATGGCCCAGAATTCTACGTCTCCCCAGCTTGTACAAAACCTATGTCAGAAAGCAGCGCGACGCGAAGGATGCGCAGGAAGCTAGTCTGTGCACCAACGCTGCCGACACATCGACAAGGTCCCGCTTGCGCTCAACTGCGCCCAAATCCATCTCGACCTCAGATGTGATACCAGTAGCAAGAGCCACAGAGCGCAACCAGAGCGAGAGCCGCACATGGGCAGCGTGGAGGTGCAGGTGCGCAGCCACGGAAGCTCGCTGATGTGGCGCGCAACGGACTACATCGGGGCAGTCATTCCAATGTCGCAGGAGAAGGCTTCACAATTTTTGAGCTGATTACATGCAGACGTCGAGAGGAGATTTCAGTGTCCAGTCGTCAGATTTGCGGTCGAGAGTCGAGAGCGACTCGAGGCGGGTGGATGTCCAGTGGGGATTGAGTGCACGTGGGGACTGCGGTGAAGAATATTACACTGCGAGAGTATACGTATGAGTCGCCGCGAAGTCGAGGTTATCGCTGTCATCGAAGGTGCTGTTTGCCTGATCAAATCAAGATCAAATTGGTGATGAATGCCGCGCACCGGCATGATCGGGAATCGGCGCTGCTGGTTCAAAAGGCATCTGAAAGCATTCAACCACTGTGTGACGGCCGGAGTACTGTGTCTCCCTGGGCCACTCCTGCCTGGACTTGGGCTCGGACTGAACGCACCCTGAACCGCAACATTCTACGTCGACGGTGAAGAAGAAATAAGTGGTCCTCACGGGGACCGAGAAGTGTCCAGGTCGTGCCAGTGACAGCGCCGAGTCGTGCAGCAGAATGTGAATACCGGCTGGGAAATAATCAAGACAGCTGTAGATTGAAAAGAAGGGAGAATGATATAGAAAACTTAGCTCAGAGTGATCAAACGGGGGTGGATTCGCACGGAGTTGCTCAGAATCGTGTAGATTGAGGTGGTGGTCAAAAGACAAAAAGGAAAAGTAACGTAATGTTGGTCCAGTGCAAATAGATATAAACCGATGTATGTAAGAGAGTCCGTTAGAAAGCCTCAGTTAAAATCAAACCTTCGCCCAACGAGTCATCCGGGAGGTACGCAAAGACGTATAGGGAGATTAACGCCGCCCCGCTCAGCGCTGAAGATGGGTGCCCAGTCCACTTCAAATCGATCCCCGGCGTAGTCCGAGATGCCCGAGGACTTGGTTTGACTCTTCGTGTTGGCGGTACATAGTACGAAACAAATAGTGTCTGTGTAAGATATGAGAGAGGTGAGTACGGGTGAAATGAGTGATGAGGAATGAGTGGAAGGAGAAAACAAAATTCTGGTGTGCCATGATGGAATATTTGGTCGGACGGCCTAGCTGGCTTGGGAATCAAAGGCGACGTGTGAGGCAGGTCGCGCTTCCACAACGGTCCAGGGATTTCGATTCGCTGGGCTCTGGCCGCTTCTAAATCGGCATAGGCGGTGTCCGCGGTCTTGTTCCAGCCAGCTGACCGCCCTCGACGCTGGTACGAACCCTTAGAACATCCTAGCCGCCGCGCCTGACCCTGCCTGACCCAGGAACCCAGCCTCGCTCTCTGCCGCCCAACGGCCGCCGTCTAAAAACAGCCCGGGGCGGCACGCCGGCTCACACCACCGGCGAGCAGCTCCGCCGGCTGGGTGGTATATGACGCGCGTCGTGCCCTTACTGTCCGCAGGGCTCTTCGGTCTTCCTCACAACAAGCACGGTCAAATTCCCCGTAATGCAGCTCAACTTCGAATCGACCTTTCCGCGGTGATGCTCGCGGCGGCGGTGCGCACCAGTGCGCACCCCACGGTCCAGCCGCGGGACGGTGTGGTATTCCTTCCAGCGCCATAACGTTATTTGGTGCGCTCTCCGCCTCGTATTGGCTTTTATTCGCGGTTGTAATTCAGCGGACGAGCAGGGACACGACGGACGCGCCGGCGACGATCTCGAACGAGGCGCTGCTGCTCCTCGCGAAGGGTGGGGTGGAGGCGCCGTGTATCTGTTCCTCGACTCATCCCATTCATCTGTCTGTCGGCTCGTTGGGCTGATTATATGTTCCTGGCAGTCATCCTCGCGAAGGGCTTCGACCTCCGCAAGTGGCGCCTCGAGATCGAGGTCCCGTACGTCCTCTCAGGGACGAACTACCAGCTCGTCTGTGCATCTCCCTCGCTCATCTAGCCCTTCTTCCTTTCTTCATTGCGCGACTTATTCACCGATTTAATTTTCCCAGTGTTCGGCGACTCTGGCAACCTGAGCCCAATATTCACGATTGAAAGCGACACGCCCTGAGTGATGCTATTTTTGCGGGACATTCGTTGTCCTTGAGGCAATGGACATGGACATGAACGCACGGACTTTTACAATCCACTTTATGATCAGATATGAACAGTATTAATATTGGAACTCCGTACTGGACAATGCGCGAAAACAATTTCAAGTATTCATCTGTGAGGTTCATAGGGGAGTTTACGCGCAAGTTCAACCCACACCGAACAACGACTGAGGTGACTTCGTGTGTCTTGCGTGTAAAGTACTGGGCGTCCTCCAGCGCTTGGATCAAGTTTAAAAACAGAGGACATGATCGAACAGTGCGACGTGCCGGGTGATGAGGGTACTAGACAAAGTTGAATTTGAGCTACGAGCTTCTTGAACTGTTGTACGGTACCGTCTGTGGTCCATCTTGGTTCTTCGAATTAATTTTGTTTTCCATGGACACTGCATTTCTACATCTGAGTGTTCTCGCCATATCGGCTGTGTTTAAATAAAATGCGCATGCCAATAAATTCAACGTTGAGGAAAGCGAGCGAACGGCACATCTCGGCTTGATAGTCTTTCGGATTGATCCTTGGATGCACAGCCATATCTTTGATCTCTCTTCTCTTACACCGTCATCATCCTTGCGTATGGCCTCTCCACCATTCGCCAGCTCGTTTGCCACGAAACTGGGAACGAACTATAGTCCTCTAGACAGGGAGATCGTTCAAATCCACGAACTCCTCGTTGAGCCTTCCTCCCGGCTCAAGCGTCTCGATGATCAAATCGCCAAATTGTACAAGGCCGTCGTAAAGTTGAACGAGGAACGCGACAGGCTTGGGGACTACGTGGATGCCCACAAAGCTCTCGTCTCTCCCATGCGAAGATTGCCACTGGACATTCTTCAGGAAATTTTCGTGGCTTGTATGCCGACGGACCGGAACTGTGTCATGAGCGCTCGCGAGGCTCCTGTTCTCCTGGGCCGCATATGCAGCTCCTGGAGAATCATTTCCCAATCCACACCGCGCCTTTGGGCTCGTCTACATATCGCCGAGCCCGCACTTCCATTCCACCACTTTCAGGGTCATAACGAGCCTGTACGATACTCGAACAAGTTGGCACAGCGGGTGCAGGTCACCAAAATTTGGCTAGGTCGATCTGGCCAGTGTCCGTTATCCGTTTCTGTGGAAAGTAGCGACCATAGTCCCGTCCCACAAACTCCGCCTTCGCAGCGTCCGAACTCGGGCCTTATCTTGGAGGCGCTTATCCCATTCGCTCCCCGTTGGCAGAGCATGAGTTTCAATGCTCCGTGGTCAGTTCTGAAGACCCTCCTCGACCTATCCGAGGATGATGTGCCCATTCTCAAAACCTTCAAGATGCTACAGCGTCCCGAAGGGTCAATGCAGAATTCCCAAGCGACGACGTCGCTCAGGCTCCTACGGGGTCATAATATTTCTAATGTTACTCTCCACGGAGTCGATGTCAACCCCCGGAATTTTTCGGTGCACTGGGACCGTCTAACGGGGCTTTCGTTAATGGGCGGATGGACGGATGACTCATCGTTGACGAGTAGTGTAGCCCTGGAGATTTTCTCGATGTGCCCCCTCCTTCGGACATGCCGTATCTTCCTAAATGACGATCCACCCCCTGGCCACTTTAGCCCCTCCGTCGAGCTCCGATTCCTCCGATCTCTGCACATCGTCTCCGGCATTTCCCAGTCTTCCGGTATGCGACAAATGTTCAGCCGTCTGTCGTTACCCGAACTGCGTCATTTCGACTTTCGTAGGCGCTCAGACAGCGATGGCGAGGTCTCCTTCGCCACATTACTTGCCGCATCACCGCGTTTCGAGAGCCTTCAAATCGAGACAGATTCGTTGACGAAGACAACCCTCCTCTCGCTCCTCCGCCGTCTTCCGCCGACCACGCATACTCTCCACATTGCGGACACAATAAACATATGGGGGGCACCGGGCATGGACATCATCGACGATGAATTCATCGAGGCGCTCACTCCCTCTCCCGACCACCCCACCGCCAGCTGCCCGCGCCTGCGGGAGTTGCATATCATCCAATGCTCGGGTGGCTTGTCGGACGCGGCACTGTTGCATTTCATAACGAGTCGGGTGACGGTCCAACCGTCGCCGACGCTGAAGCGGGTTAACATCCACTTCAACCGCGAGATGCAGGTCGATATCCGGCCTGATATCCAGCCGTTCTTGGACGGCGGCCTCGGGGTGTTGACGACGTATCTCAAGCCTGAGGTTTGGTGTTCTCCGTGGCAAGGGTTGCCGGATGCGCCGACGGGGCACTAGATTCATTGTGTTGGGACCTTTCAAGGAAGCGTAGCAGTAACCTACATATAGTCTCTCCTTTTACTGTCCAAAGTTGGTCCAAAGTGCGGGCCATGCTATTTCAAATTTGGTTTTCTTTTTTGCGTTCGATTTTGAATCGCCCAAATTTTCCACATCATTGGCAGCGGTCGGAACAGAAAGTTCGAGGCAGAAATAGACAGATCTTCGGATTTGGTGGGGCTACGTAGAACCGCAGCGGCCGAGTCTTCCGGATTGGGCATGTCACGTCGTCACGGTTACCTGTGACCTGTCTTTCTCTCAGCTTGTAACCACCACCAGCATTGCGCGCCAGAGGACTACATCCCTAGATTGGCTTTGTCTACCCCCGTCTTCTTTGGTCCAGAATTTTCTCATGTTCTCCGATGGCGTCCAGTCTCGCTGACGGAATGGAGCCCCGGCTCCCAATCGATCTCGAGAGAGAAATTTTTGAGCTTGCTGCCGTATCCCAGCCAAGATCCATTCCCATCCTGATTCTCGTCGCGCGCCGCATAAAAGCATGGTAATCCAACGAATAATCTCTTCAGGCCCACTGCTCACCCATTATCCGAAAGGCTTGAGCCTCTAATCTATAGAGTCCTTTCTATAACTAACCTCGACCGCATCGAGGAGGGCACAATGCGAATAACCAAGCGCGCCTGCCTGAAAATGCTCGATGCCAAACCCGCGCCGTTCTTCCATGGCCACGTCCGTCACGTCTCCCTGACCAACCCCGAGGCCACCCTGGAAGAAAGTGTGCATATCCTGTCCAAATTCACCGGAGCCGTCGGCCTGGCGCTGTTTCAAATAGCCCTCACGCCTATCTTTCTCCCACCTATCACAGCAATGCCTCTAGAGCGCTTTGCTGTCGACCTCGAGCTTCTTTTTGGCAAGTCGGGTGTCGATTTTGGACACACATTATTCTCGCGGCTCACGCACCTCGACATGTTTGACTCGACCCCGCTGGACGCATGGGCTGTCGCCTTCGGGCAACTGCCGCACTTAACGCACCTGTCAGTTTGGCCGGGGAAACCCGCCTTCTTCCGGGGCGTCCTCCAACATTGCGCGCAGCTTGAAGTTCTCGCCCTCGTTTTCACAGACCAGTATGGCCTGCAAGAAGGTCTCGAGGAGTACCGGTTTTTCGGCGATGATCCCCGTTCTGTCCTTATGAGCGTGGATGACTTCTTGAATGATTGGGAGGTCGGGGCAAGGGGGGGAGAGGATTTCTGGGTGCGTGCAGAGCGGTTCATCGAGAAGCGGCGGGCTGGGGAGATCAAAGGCCAGTTCCAGTATAAATTTGAAGGCGCGCGTGGATTGATGCCGACACTAGCCTCGGATTATGTGATATATCCAGCAGCTGGTGTCGCTACCCGCGTGTGCGACGCGTCAGACTCAGAGGATTCAGATGAGAACTTGTCAGATGCCGACTCATTACCAGCTGTGTCTCAGGAGCCGTCAGATGATCATTTAGCAGACGATTAACTCCGACGGTCTGTACTTAGACGACCAGTCAGATTTGCTCGGTCCCCAACTTACAGCCCTCCAGACATTGACTTGTGCTGAGTGTCCGTACTCAATCGTTAGTCTTGCCTGCTTCACTTGTTATATCTTTTCGATGTGTTAATTTGTACATCTTCCGGCGAACTTCAAGTTACACTTCATATAGCAGCATTCCGCGTGCACCGGCCCTTCGTAGAGCTCTACGGAGTAACCATATCTGCTGAAGACCTGCCATGATTCCGCAAAGAAGAAATCATTGCCTTCAGTCCATTATCTAGTGTGCTGAACCTACCTTCGGGTCCATGATCCAGTACCATGTGGTGTGCATCTGTAGTATATCTGTACTCAAACTTTCAACGAGCAGGGACGGATTGTGCTTGAGCTTGAACTTTGAAGGAGTGATCGGGTTGATCCGCCGTGCCGGGGGCTAGACAGTCTCCGACCCGAGTTCGAACGTTCAAATGTTAAATCAACAGGCGCTTCCTTCTCATCGGGAGATATGCGAGGACGATTTCTAGTCAGGTTTGATGTCCATTTATCGCCTCCCGTGTGTCTGACATTTTTCCTCCGGAAGACAAAGGTTTGAAGAGCGTTCAGTTTCGATCTTGAACTGCCATAATTGCTATAGAATAAAGTTGACTTTAAGGTAATTAATGAGTAAGTCCGTATGCCTATCCCGTTAATTATACAAAGTCCCGCTGAAATAACCTCCTTGCAAAGTGGTTACTAGTATGACGACATTTCAAACACCAGCCATTGATCTGTATCGGGGAGGCGGGTCAGGAGTCGTGCCCAGCGTCCCTGCTTCCACACGCCCAGGGTGAGCCTCCAGTTGTGATTCGGACCCGGGAGCTCCGCTGCTGGCACTGTCAACCATGGTGTTAGTATTTGCGGCGCTGGAAGCAGCCGTAGCGTTTCTCTCCCAAATCAAATGTTCATTCGCCAGCTTGGTGGGTGGTATGATGCCCTGCGGTTGTGGGGCGTAGCTGACAAACTGCATAGCCGGCGGCAATCGGTACGGCTCCGGGGATTGGGCATATCTATGGCTCGTCGCGCTCTGGGAAGCGGACCCCGCCCCCTCAGAACGCTCATCGTGGCTGTGGGTAGTCCCTGCGACAAAGGGCTGGCCGGCCAAGATCGCGTGCCGCTGTGCATTTCGCCTCCGGAGCCACCAGAATACGGCTACTCCAACGAGCAGGACAAAGACACCGATAGTAGGCCCGAGGATCAAAGCAATGTGGGGGCCCGCGGCCGAGCTGGAGCTTGTACTGCTTGCTCCACTCGTCGGAATTGTGCCGTTGGCAAAAGGACCCGAAGGAACCTGCGCGGCAGCTAGTGCGTTTGAAATCCCGCTCAGGGAGCCCCACGGCTGTGCACCCATTTTCCCGATGTCATACGTCGCGCTGAGTGCAGTGTCGGCCGTGGCAAGGAATTCGGGAACCGACGTGAAGGCGCCGCTGAGCCACGACGTATCTGTTCCAACAACTTCGCTGCTCCTATCCGAATATTGAATCCTAATCATTGCGATGACGCCGGCGGGTGACGGAACGGTGTCTGTATTGGGTGCGGCAAAGTTCTGCGCGATGACTGTAAAGGTGTTGGAAACAGCGCTGAGGTTAACCGTGAACTGTTGAGCATGCATGAAGTCTGCGGGCGGGGATCCAACATAATCGCCATTCAGATACAAGGCGAACTGATTATCAACGGTGATGAGGACGGTGGCGGACAGCGCAGTTCGTCCGGTAGGAGTGGTGAATGTTTTGCGGAATCCGACAGTCCCCGGCAAGGCGGCCTGATTGGCGTCCGGTGTGGACCAGATCCATGTACCGTTAGAAAGCGTCGCAGCGTCAGGGTCCGGAAAAGGAACCGCTACAGCTCCCCAAGATCCGGATCCGAATGGTGCAAGGAGCGTTGCAGCTGTGAACCGAGAATTGTCGGAAGGGGTGGGGAAATCGGAAGGTATAACAGCAGAAACTGCCCACTCCGAGTCGGAGACGACGAAATCGCTTGAGCCATCACTGTAATTGACTCGGATGGCAGCCAAGAACCCTGGAGCCGCTGCACTGGCATTGGCGTTGTTCACCGCCAGCACCGAAATCGTGTTGGTTGTAGCGTTCAGTGCAGCGCTGAGCACTTGCGCAGACTTCCAGTTATCTGCAACTTCTCCAGACGCTCCGATCGGATTTCCATTCACCCAGAGCGTGTAATGGTTGACCGCAACCATCCAGATTGTGGCCGAAATAGCGGTTTTGCTTGGGGGGGTTATGAACGTTCTCATGAATGCTACGTTTCCTGTTGTTGCATCCGACGTCCAGATCCACGATGCGGATTCCAGTCCGCTATCGGATAGTGCGTCCCGTGTTCCAATATCATGATGCTCCGGGATTCTTCGAAAACTCGGGCGAGCCTGCACAACTTCATTCGGATATAGTAACGCCCCAATAGTAATGGAAAGCACGCACGGAAACAAGGAATGTGGCAAGTAATTAAAGTGAGAATGAGCCAGCGTCGACCTTCTGGCGAAGTGTGAGTCTTGGGGAATAGTATACGGCTCGAGCGGATCGTACTTCCGGAAGCTACCATGGAGCCAAAGGGCGAGTTTCCAACTACGCGAGGAATAAGTAAGATTGCGATACAAAACTTTATAGGTGAACTAGGGGTCGTCGAGGTCGGAGCTGTAGTACGGTCAATCAATGATCTCCGAGTCGTTTCGACCGTACCTAGTTTGACCGGGATGTCGTACAAGATTTGTATTCGCCTCAAATCCGAGTCAATAATCAAGTTCTTCTTCTCTTATCCCCGTGGCGGGTGCGTCGCCAGGTTGTGGCCCATACCCTGCCTCGTGATGCACGCGTATTTTGACCTAATCACGAAGGCCAGCACTGCGGTTGTGATTGCAAATAAAGACAGTGCTGCTAGACTAGGCGCTCCTGATGTCGACCCTACGAAGTCGCCGGGATCGTCGCACCGCCTGTCGATTAATGGCTGTTATGTTTCAGCATTCAAGATCACAACATGCGGGAAGGATTCGGAGTTGATGGTGGAGACAAGCTTGGAGACAAGAATACTGTCCGCAGGGAGGTGCCCGAACGCCGGAGCTACAGTGCCTCCCCCTAGGCAAAGCGTGCACGTATGAAGAGCAGCAGCTCATTCTGGATGCACTGCGCGAGCCCCGCGCCGCAAGCGGCCAGATCTTCTTCGGCACGGAAGTCGGAGATCACGCAGAGGGGCTGCTCGCGCGCCGCGGATATTGACTGCGATGGAGGTGCCAGCCAACTTGGCGATGGCTTGAGGGGTATCGCCGAAAGCACAGCATGTTTCTATCACTGTCACCGCTGGAGCTAGATGGGGTAGGAATACGCCCGCTGAAGCTGGGGCCCGAAATTGCGGTGGAGAAGGGGCGATTGGGCGGTAGTACAGAGACTTTGAGACCGGGAGGTCCGTGGCAATCAATGCGCCCGGCGCCGCCCGCCGACGTGCACGTGAGTGTGCTTCAACCTGCAGGGACTCGGAGCGCCTGGACTGAGCGTCCGGTAAGCGGCTTGTTCCGAGTGATTCCGCGGTGATCCGTGCCACGTGGGTATGTGGTTGATCGGACTTCACGTTTCTTTGTCTTGTCTTTGTCAGTCCCAGGCAGGCATTCGACAAGACGATTCCTCCGCGGGACTCTATTTCGACTGTCAATCCGAAATTTACCTTCCACCATTTTCCCTCTATACTGACATCCCGATACATCATACCAGTACCCGTCATACTGGGCCTTTCCACGCGCCCGATTTATTCCCGGTCGAACGAGGCACTTGGCATAGGAATAAGACCCCGTGTGCTCCTGCCTTCATTTGGCCACCAGTATATCAAATTTGAGCAGAAGGCCGGGGGCCGGGTCATTGTCACTTTCGGATGCACGTTTTTTGCTTCCTTGCCTATCCCATCTTGGTCGTTTCAGGCATGTGTTCGCGATCATTACGCTGAACAGAACACAAATTATAGTTCAACTTCCCACAGCAATAAAATATCAATTTCATCCTCACTTATCAAGAGCCGAGGTTCAAAAGGGAGACCCAGTAGCATGTCGTGTGCGGTTCACTCTTCGTTGCATTCGATAGTTTAGACATCCCCCTTTCGACTAGGGGCGGCTGGGTCATGTTGGATTCTTATGCACCGGTCTTTTTGCCTCATCAACCTACCCAGTCATTATATTGGTCGAAGAAATCATAGTGAGAAGCTGAAATCGTCGTGAGAAGCTTAAGGCATCACAGAACCACGAGAATAGTTCACTTCATTCTCACTCATCCGAGATCAAAGCCATGAATACATACAGGGCCCAGTATGTTACATGCAGCGCGCATCTGTACTCCGTATATAGGCACGGCGTCCTTCAGTGAAAGGTCATTGTTCGACTTGGTCTCCCGTAGTCAGACGCATACCAAACTTAGACAGTCGAATTTCTTTAGTCCTTATATGGATGTTCGAAGGGCTGGATCATGCATTGAAATTTCGGGGCAGCTTATGTATGAGCTGCCATTACGCAGTTTCGACCGTGGCAGTTTGCCTTCACATTTCATTAAAATGCTCAGGGTGTTTCCCAGTGTTTTCTGAACAACTTGAAGACAACCGGCTTGATTTTGTAGTTATCAGTGAGCTATTTGCACATCTATATCCATAATACCCTTGACGCTTCCAACTACTCCGGCGGAAAGGTGCTCGCCAACCACTAGCGGAGGCGATGCTGCAGCCAGCCCCACTAAACCATCGTACACCTTCGAGTGGCTGGACCGCATTCTTAGTAGCCTGGCCCGGGTCGTGACGCCGTCCAGTAGCACCACGCGTTGAAGTTGCGCTCTCCCATGACTATTGGCAACCCGCGACACCAAAGAATTCCATTCTGGGTGGCTCTCCTGGAAATCGATGCGATGAACCGGGATCATATGGATCGAGACAGAGCCATCGGTGTAATTGAACTGAAGGACGGGCTCATGTTCGCCGCGTGCGAACGATAAGAACATCTCCAAGAATATATCAAATCTTTCTGCGTTGAAGTCCCATTGTATGAGAGCCCGCAGAAAGGACCGGTCAGTCGTGCCGAGTGTTTCTTCTATTTTGATTTCCAAGTCAATGGTCTATTGGACAAAAGAAGCAAAGGCACCAACTCGCTCGCTCGGAACGGAATACATCGCACTCTTCCCGATGACCGGACTTCCAATCGAGAATTTGGCACGCTCTTGAGCAGTAATGGGTTTCGAGACAAGAGCATCGCTTGAAATCATGTCTGTCGCGGATCTGGCCACACTGTGATTGTGCTTAATTTCAATGATCCAATGAGTTGGGGTTATCCCGGAATGAGACGAACCTTCACGTTGTCGCACGCCGTGGATACGATGTATTTACCGGAGTGGAAATGTTTCAACAGTGTGAGGCGGTCGTTCGCTAGCTTGGCGAACTCGTGCCACTGAGGAAGTAGCGTGGGGAAAGCTGGGATCGTAGCGGTAAGATTTTGGATGTCAAGGAAGTCCGGAGCCATGGGTGCCAAGACACTGTGATAAACCATAAGCGGTGGAAGGACGACGCCGATGTAGAATTTCAAGTGCTTTTTGATTGCTTCATCCTCGAGAGTCATGGACAATGCAACCATACGCAAAAGGCCACCCTCGCAAGCTTCAGCGACCCACGAGCGGCCCGGACATCTCTGAAATCTCTGGGTGATAAGAGCAAAGCATTGGCGTAACATTTTGAGGGCGGTGGATTCTGTTTTCAATGCACAATGGAGAGCACAACCTGCTCTTGTGAGAACCCCAATAAGTCCTCCCGACATTAGGGCCGCTTCGTACGGTCCATCAAGTCCTCCGCGATTGATCGTTTCAACTACGAAGTCGAAAATAGCTCCGAGCATGAAGATCTGGACCGCTGAGAGGGAGGACAGTTTGTCCGCAACAAGATATTCGAGATGCCGAACAATTGTGGATGCGAGATCAGAAAAGGTACCGCCGGCGCCATCGACTAAATCATCTCTTCGTGCGATACGGGTATCTGGAGTGGGCATGTCGGCGCAGAGAAAATCACAAATCCCCTTCAGCCCAGGAGCATTCTCTTGTTTGAGGAAGATTACCCATGCCCTCCCGACGACGACACGAACACCGGGTGTCAACCCAACTTCCACGCGCCATTTCTGCTGGAAGTGCGTGAGCAACGCAATGAACGAGGAGTATAGCGGCAATTCGTCGAGTAGCTCGGGAATGTTGCCACTATATGTGTGCAGAAAATCCATCCATGGCCAAGCATGGTCCCAAATATCAGGGATTGCTGCTTGGGGAGGAACGGGAGGAACGCGGAGTAATGAGAGAGATAAGCGAGCCTTCTGAATCGACTGCCGTTCCGACTTCCCCCCCAGAACGAGAGTGTCGAGAGCCTCAGCTGTGGGAATCGCTGCGGGGTCGAGGTTGGCGTAGAACACGGGGAAGAGGAGCAACCTTTCAGAATCGGACGTGGTTTTTTGGAGCATAAGGTTTACGACACGGTGTTTATCCATCAAGGAGCCCTTCATGGCTGATACCGCCAAAGCCTGTAAAGAAACTCGTCTCGAAAGTGCACGATTTCCGGGGAGACGAACTACGATTACCTTGAGATAGGCTGGCAGTATCTCCAAAGCGTTCTGTAGAGAAGGAGTTCAAAGCTGAGAGAGAGGGAAGGAAGAGAACGTGGCGATGCACCAAAGCAACAGACCATCGATCCGATCCGGACCAAAAGCACTCGTCGCCGCTCATCAACTAGATAGTAATTTGAGCGCGCCGTGGCAAGCGTACCAACTTGACAGTCTATCCTTTAGCTACTCATATGGGCGAACAATTGGACTGAGGAGCCGCAAAGGGACTGCTCAAAAATAGTCAACGCGAGGTCAGCGCGACAGTGGTCATTCACGTCCGTCTTGCATAGGGTAAGTCAACAGATACCTATATACGACTACATTCGACGGAAAATGCACACTCGGCATGCCATCGCGCGCTGGGAGTTCCACAAAATATCGGGTGTGACACAGCGCACAGGAGATAGATTAATGAAGTGGACGGAGACGCACATGAAGGTTTCAACCGAACTAGAAGTAAGGTATCAGACGCACGCAATAGAGTAGAACAAAGCAAGACGTACACGTCAGGATATCCAATCAAGCAACCCGTCGAATCCTCCAAAGAGGAATAAAAGAAGGAAAAAATTGACACCACGACAGACCCAGAGTAGTCTGAATCGAGTTGCACGGCATGCCGCCCGTCCTATAGAAACGGGGACAGCCAAGTGCCGCAAAGTGCACTAAAGGAAGGTGCAGTCCCGTCATCCAGTAGTCCTCCGTATCTCCTCGTGCGCCGCTCCCCACACACTGCCCACAGACGATCCCGCGCCTCGCATTCGGGCAGCAGAATTACGTCGGCACGCCCAGGTCGTAACCCCGGCGTGCATCGCATAGATCCAAGTCCAGAAGAAGCCCGTCATGCGAACGGCTTATTGTCGAGTTTGAGTCCATGTCCACCGCGGATGGGGAGATATCCAGGTGTACCCCAATGAACCCACCCTCGCGTAGCGAAGGCAGGCATCCAGGTTTGAGCGGCGCGAAAGTGAAGAGAGGCCGAAGCCAACATGCGGCGGTCATCAATTGCCGCAACCGGTGTGCGACCGCCGAGCTCAAGAGCGTTGGCGTCGATTGAGACACAAAGGAGGACGGGCGAATACACCTCCCAGTCCCACGACACGTTCGAAGCCAGCTTGTGCGCACCCTCCCTCTGTGACGAGATCTTTGGGGCGAGTCGACAAAGAGGCAATCTTCTGGTGCGTCGTTTGGCTGGGTAAGAGCCAGATCCATCTAAGATCCAACTGGGGGACTAGAATCCTCAGACCTTCCCGCTCGGATGTGGACGGAAAGTCCTGTGCGGAACGAGCATCGCGGCTTTGGCTGTCGTGGTGAAAGAGAGAACAATCACGGTGTGACGTGCCGTCACGGTTTTGTAAACAGTCGCACGCCCAAGTATCCCACGCTGTCATGGGCTTGGACTGGGACTCAACCTGCAAGGTACTTACTCACTGTGGTTTCGCAACCGCTTTCACTCAGCGCGCAATGACTAATGTGGTGTTGGACCCCGTATATTTGTAGCATGTGTTTCTCGAGTTCTCGTCGCCACAGGAGACATGTTTCTCGACTTCAAATTTTCAACCTTTGGGTTGGTTCTGCGTTAGCCTCTCCTCGTAGACAGACGCTTCTTCACCCCAAAGAAGCGCGTACATCGCATTTATTCTGGGTTCCTGGTCGTCCACATCCTCCCACATCTCACCTCCGTCTTGGCTTTAATGAATCCAAAATGAATCGTTAATCCATTCCATACCAACTCCGAGTCCTGCGATTGGCAGTTTGGGAGAGATGGATTCGTCAAGCAATTTGAAGAAACGTAACTTAAGTCGTGAGAGGAAATGGGAAATGCAGGCTCGAGAATCGAGATGTATAAATTCCATTACCAATCGAACCGCTATGTACACCCAAAAATATTTATGTAGTCTCAATTCGTGAAGCCTGCAATAATGCCGTCGTACACAATCTTGGGGATGAGATTCTGTCATTGGGACACAGTAAGTTTAAAGTGGGAGCCATGCATTGAACGGGGATCTGAAATATTACCTCATCCCACGGAAGCGCGCGGCCCTGGCCAGGGAATGCACCTGTTCAGAGTGTTACAACAAGCCCAGAAAATAAGATGAAGGCTCACTCGGAATCCACGAATACTAGCAGCAGGAACTCAAGTCATAACTGCCCTATTTCGACCACAAATACAACGCACCTTGTCCGTATAGTCCCAGAGCGTCACGCCTACACAGCCAGCGACGGCCTTGCAAGCGGAGGTAATCGTCTGGTAGTCAGTTTCCTCCTGGAGGAGACTGAAGTTCGGCTGCGGGACACCTGTACGGATGTCGAGCTCCGTTATTGCGATCTCAACCCCGAGTGCGGTGAACGCCTCAAAGTTCGCGATGAGGTCCGCCTGGGACGGGAGCCCCGCGGAAATGAGGTGCCCCTGGATGCCGATGCCGTCGATGGGGGTCCCGGCTGCCTTGAGCGCCTTGACTAGGTTGATCAATGCGGTGGATTTCGCGCCGGCGGACTCGATGTTGTTTTCGTTAATCTGGACGCGATTTTAGTTTCGGCAGACTTGCTGTAATAGCACGGATGCAGGCGTACGTAAAGCTTCGCGTTGGGGTCGGCAGCGCGCGCGGCCACCAGTGCATCGGTGATATAAGATATTCCGAGGGCGTCAGAAAAGACGAAAGAACGGAGAGTTCCGTCATCGTTGAACGGCTCTGTGAGAATGGGGATCAGCGAGGATTTTGCGTATATTGGGCTTGAAGTCTGCATACCATTCACAACGTCCCATGCATCTGTTTTGACCTGCGCCTCAGTATGTGACTTCAATTACACGAACCAACTTACAACTGGAACTAAGATTAATTTCGAGCTCAGCCGAATAAATTCAAATGCTTACACTTCCCCAGCGTAATGGCTGACCTATTGAAAAGCGAATTAGGATTGGTCGACATCACCGAAGGCGATGGTGGACGAACAACGGTCCTGCAATGGGCCTCCAAGATGGTCTGAAGAGCGGGAGCACTGAAGTTCCTCGCAGTGACCCAGCTGGGGAGCTGATCGTACGAGACACAGCTGTGCCCTCTGAGGAGCTGGCCGTTTTTCTTAGCCACCGCCGCGATCGCATCTCCCTGTGAAATTGAACATCAGTTCAAGGCCAAGTGAGTGAACCATGTTGTGCCGTACGCCGGTAAAGTTGAAGACGCCTGCAAATGGGTTAACCTGTGCACTCGCAAGTCATAGCGTTAAACATACATACCTCGAGACGGTTCTGTTGCGCTCTTCAGCAATTCATGAGTGAAATCCGCCGTGGTAACCTCAGAAATCCATACCCATTTCATGCTATTTTCCGGCGTTATTTGCCCAAACATTGCGTTATCGCTGAGGATATTAATGTAGGCTGTGTCGCTCAACTCCGGGTTATCGGTCGCACTGGTAAATCTTAGGAATTGTGGACAGATTCTGGTCTCAGAACGACGCACGAGCCAAAGTACAATTTGCCTCCCAGGGATTTCGCTACAGTATTCGCCTTCGCGGTGGACGTCGCCGTCTTTATTTCCCGGAGTCTGAGTCAAGGAAACATTCACAAAAATGGCGGACTAACAGGGTAACAGTTCGAAAAGAATTGGTTTTCCTTGTAGCAGACAGCCCCAGCCACACATGTCTGACAAGTGAATTGTTAGTTAACGACTCCTCCAGACACCTTCCCCTTGTGCACCGTTGGTCCCGTAAACCCCTGACCTCCGCCTTTTCCAAGCTGATCAGTTCCGTGTTATAGAAGGCGGGTATAACAACATACACTGTGCCCACACAGCCGCCTGAGCGATGGCCGTCGGCAGGAAGACGAGGACAGCAGCCAAAGAAGCAGAGATATTGAGCATCCCAGAGTGTCTGCCTTTCAGATTGACCCAAGTAGGTTTTCGATATATATTATATACTAGAGGTCGAGAATTTCACCGAAGTTGACCAGCCGCTTTTGTATAGAGAAGCGCTCCGATTGGGATAATCTCGTCAGGCGGAACACGTCCCAGACAGATTTCATGGCTGAAATGAGTGAAAGATTGCCGAAGATACGGTCGGAACCTCGCTTTCGCTGGGTGCCTTGAGCACTTGACCGTCGTCGGTCAAACTTCGGTCGATGCTGGGCTACAGGAAAGATGGTAGCTTATAAGGCTGCTCAGAGCAGGAGAATGGCGGGTCGATCCGCCAAGATCCGTGGATGCGGTCCGCTCCGCGAGTAGCAAAAGAAAAAGAAAAAAGAAAAAAGAAAACGAAGTGAAATGGCAACATGGAAGTTGGAAGAATCCTGTGGAACGTTGATTGCTCCCCATAACCTCAGGACACTATACGCGTAAACTTCTCTGAGAGCCACAGACGAAGAAATACGAGTGCTTGCCGGTGTTGGCACAGCCAGATGACGTTGTGTGTTTCTCTTGCAGAAAGTCCTATGGAAGCCGCGGGGCACCTAGTGTTTGACAGCGAAGCTCTCTTGGCCCAGCACAGCTCGAGGAGGGCCAGAGTTGGAGTTGAGTAGTGAAGATGCGCCAGCCTTTCTTTCAGTCAACAGTTCGTTGAGGCGTGGAGTGATCTGAGTTCCTTCGCGTCCTACGGGATATAGTTCTTGCAACATTGTCTGGGGTCCACAGCCGTAAAAGAGTCTCACCGAATGAAGTCGCCAAGAAGTCGCATGCGATGGGAAACTTAAAAGGGAAGTGAGCCGCTTGGACGATCGGATCAGTCGGATCCTGGATCGTTGAAAGTGAACAAGTCTCTTCAACAAAATTCGAAATCGTAAACAGACATTGATGATTGATTCAAGTTAATGACCCTTCGTGGCATAGCAATACGTAGTTTACAGTGTTTGCGTCACAGGCTCATACTGGGAATGGCTTTGAGAGGAGTTCGGCGGGATAGATATTTAATTCTAGCATACCCTTGCCTGCGAAGTGTGAAACATCCAGCACCCATGAGCTAGTGGTTGGGTGGAATATGCCTTGGATAAAACATCAAAGACTTCGTTCCAGAGCGGAAACGGAATGCATATCATTTTCCCGAGAGATGAGACGGGAAGATGGCGTCGCGATGAAAATGGCGACGACATCACAGCCTTAATATATCGTGGAGCGTCTAAAGCTTCTTAGCTCCCGAATCGACCCCCGGAACCTTTTTTCTCAAACATTACAATATAAAACTAGTAACTCCAGGTTTTTTCCGATTTTTTCCCCGCTCAAGCAACAAGTTTGGTTGGGTTGACACCGACGGCTGTGGAGCTGGTGAGACTAGAAACAAGGAAGAAGGGGAAGCCTGCTCACTGATGTAGCCGATGATACCTGTACATGAATGAAAAGGTCAGATTATCGAACCGATGGCGAATTTGATACATGCGCTTACCCTCTGGCCAGTCGTCATTGATCTCCTCAATGCTGGAGAGAAAACTCAACAAGAAATACGAGTGGCGATGGAAGCTACTCACTCAATGACGCTGTTGAATCCGTTCTTGTTCGCGGCGGCGTAAGATGGGTCAGCGGAGTTCCTCATCCGGCTATGGGTGTTCTGGTTGTAGTTGGTGTACATGCTGATGATGTCTACGGAACTCTCGTTAGATTCGAGACCAAATAGTGCGTGGGTTATACTCACCAGTCCAACTGTCCGTGAAGAAGAGCTGGCCGATGTGCGCAACCCCGGACGATTCGGACGAGGTCGGGTGAACAAGGACATTGAGGTGGTTCGCGGCGCCGCTCGTGAATCCCGGGAAAATGGTCTGGAACTCGGCGATTCCATTCGAAGCTGATGGAAATGGATGTGAACGAGGGTTCCTTCTCAACATTGAGCAACGGACCGGTCTTGGTAGCACCTCGGAGGAAGGTTGTCCCATAGTTTCCGACAGCGTTGGCTGCGAAAGGAAATTTAATACATATGCTGAAAGATTAACGAGTGATCTTACGGCCCCAGAGCTCAACCATAACCTGCAGATCAATTACACATTAAACTCCCGACGAAAGTGAAAGTGAAAGAGTATGCGAACATTGGGAAGCGGCTTGCAGGTAGTCGTATCCATGACACCGATGTCGACTGTGAATGCAACACCGCTGCAAGTCTCAAGTTAACAGCGGGCCAAGTCTGGACAACAATGTTGCTTACGGCTGGCTTTCCGTGATGTCTGTACGAACAGGCTAGAAGGAGCTGATGAGCGGCGCGAGGCAGGAGCCAAATTAAATAGCTACGGGGTTGGCAGTGTAGTCCTCTAGAAAATTGCACATAAGCACATGAGCACATTTTTTACTGTGGACATTGCTGCGCACCCAAAGTCGTCTCAGGCGACAGAACGCAGGTGAGCTATACAAACAGATGAGATATTCTCGAATTGTGGCTGTCAATGGCTGGCGTACGTTCAGCATGTTGGTGTAGAACGTCCGCTTGCTAAGTCCACGAGCCTCTCTGCGCTCCATGTTGTACTGTGCGACCTCCGCCGAACAGTCTCTTGGGGCGGGAGCAGTAGGGACGGCTAAATACGCGTCGGTAAATACGCCTGTAGAGCACACAAAAAGTAAACCGAACCTGAAGCAATGCCACAAAGGACAGCAAGAGACACAAAGGATGTGAAGCGCATTTTTCGTTGGTTGAACTAAGAACTGGTTGCTCGAGGACCGGAGAGAGATCAAGACCTTGAGGCCTTTTATACTGGAGTATGCTCAATTATTGACACAGATCCGAGCCCGGCTGCAGCGGAAAAATGACGGGGGTAAACGTCTCCAAGGAAAACATCTCTTCATCCTACAGGCTGAGGCATCGCGGCTGACCGAGAACTCCTACAAGACCGCAGATTATCCTTGAGTATTCCTGAAATATGAACATGGAACGGGGTAACTCATTTGAGCGTGGAGACGTACTTACCATTCTGGATGGATGCGTGTACTCGATCTTCCACAGGGGGAAATGACGCGTCGGAGGCGAGCGGCAGGTCTACATAATCCCGCCTAGTTCCTTCGAGAGCTTGCGGCACCGTAACGCCAGTCACCCGAAAAATTGCCTGCGAAATGCAGTCGGTCTTCGGGTCGAGGGCGTAGCACATTGTGGACGACACGAGCTTGGGTCACCGGGGATTGTGGCCGTTGCCCGAAAATCCGGCACGCTCGCCATTGGCCATAAATTGACTCACATTGTCTCGGCGTGAGTCTGTGGGAGTCAGCAGACTGCTTGAGGTAACTGTTGTTACTGCCAGCAGATGATCCCGTAGATATCCCATCGAGGCTCATCGAGGCGTACTAATCTGATAACCAGAATTCGCGCCAGGTCAGATATAGCTTGACCTGGAAGAAAGAGAGGACGTACAGGGACGTGCGGCCGTTGCAAACCAAAATACATACAGACTTTTGGAGAAAGGGCGAATGCAGGCTGTCGAGAAAAAGCAAAGCCAAATGTGGCGTACGAGAATTCGGTTGGCTCGGTGCCTTCGAGCTTGAAGAGAGGATCATACAGGGACTTGCGGCCGTTGCAAACCAAAATACATACAGACTTTTGGAGAATGGGTGAATACAGGCTGTCGAGAGAAAACAAAGCCAAATGTGGCGTACGAGAAGTCAGTTGGCTCGGTGCCGTCGAGCCCGGAGGGTGCTGTACAATGAGGACGATCGGAATGCTTACCGCAATGCCCGCGCTCAGTCAGCCGGAGGTCGAGGCATATTACGAAAGCGAGGATACATCGCGTCCGGAGCAGCCCAGAAATCTAAAAAGATGTAACGAGAATATTACTCGGCGGCGAAAGGAGGGACATGGTCGCTTACAATCTGAAGTCGCAACCCGCACGCAATCTTATGAAGAGTGGGATGGTGTCGCATCAGTAGTGGATTAATTGAAGTAATAAAACACAGATCCGCATGAAGTGTCCTCTGTCAATACAACAAGGTGATACATTCTGCACTCATCCCTCCGTGCTGCGTAATATCCGCTCCACTAGTGTCCAGTCCGATGGCCCTGGTGCCGCGACGTCGTGTCTGTGGTAAGCGTGTCAGTAACGAAGGATTATGTACAGTAGAGTATGATGGAGACATACTTGTCGGACACATGCGATTTAATCGTGCGCAGCGACCTCAGCTTGCCCTGCGGGCATCGGTTACACCGATACTCCGCGACGTGGCCCTCCAGCGACAGCAGTGCAGGTACGCGGGGTGTGCGCTCCGCGCCGCTGAAGTAGATAAAGTGCTGGCCTTTGACGGGCGCGCGTATGTTATGCCTAGGCGGATGTTAAAAGATACCCGAAAAAGCGAGAAGGATGACGCACCCCTCCCGTACATGCTCGATTACAGCTGTCAACGTCACCCGGCCCTCATAGTGCACTGTGCAAAGGGCGCACACCCACGCGTTGTCCTTCGCCACCGGGTCCGGCGCCTCCCGCCTTCGCACGTCCTCTGCGCCCGCGTCCGTCAGGAGCACCCACGCGGGCGCCACGTCACGGTGCGCCGCGTCCCCAGCACGGAGACGTGTTCGCTCAATCGTATGCAGCACCTACGGCACCCGGAGTGCGTCAGTAAGTGCGGAGAGGCAAGGAGAAAGGATGGACGCACACACTCGCGCCACCGCATCGCGCGTCGCCCGCGCACCCGTTTGTACCCCTCCACGTCACATCGCGCGCACAAAAACCGCTTCTCCTCGTCGCCCCGGCGGCCGTCCCCGCACAGGCGGTCCATCTGCTCTGCCGTCGCCGTCGCGGGGTCCAGCCCGACGAGGCGCACGAGCTCGCGCGCCGCCGCCGCGCCCTCGGACGCAAAGTGCACGCGGCGCTCCCAGAAGCGCTGCAGGCTGCGGCAGCGCAGGTGCGCGCCAGCGCCCTCCCACCCGATGAGGCTGCGTCCCGCCAAGACGGACGTCCCGCCGACCCATGAGCCGAGGCAGGTGAACACGCTCGTCGCGAGCTCCAGGGTACGCACGTCGGGCGGGTCCGTAGCGCCAGGGAGTAGGGACGCGAGGAGCACACGCTTCTCCGTACGCCACGCCTCGACGAAGGCCGGCAGCCCGAGGAGGGCATCCGCCAGCCGCGCGTCATCGTCCGCGAGAGGCGTCGTCGACGGGTCGTCGATGAGCCCACGCAGTGGCGCGAAGGTCTCGATCGTGTACCCCGGGGGGTTGTACGGCCAAGTCTCACGCGGTGCGGTGCGAAGGACATGCGATGCAGCGGTGACGGCCGCAGATGTACGGGCGGTGACGAGCAGGGCCCGCTCGCGCGCCAAACGCGCGGTTCGGGCGGTGTCCACGAGCGGGAGAATGTGGGGTCGGGCTTTGTTCCAGCGCTTGGACGTCAGACGCGGGATACGCTCGAGGGAGGGGGTCGCCCAAACGCCGCTCAGGACATCGCGCGGGTCGTGTCCTTCCTGAATGAGGCGCTTGCGAGCGCTGTTGGAAGCTAAGTCAATGCCCAGTGCATGCAGATTAGACACACCTGTTGATCACATACTCATGCCTCTCACTCGATCGCTGGAGCGCCTCATGCAACAAGTTGGAGAGCCAGCTCTCAGTTTCATCAGCGAGGGCGTAGGTCGCCTGCACAATGGTTTTGCGCGCATCGATGAAGGCTTCTAGCGCCCCCGGTGGGCCATCCTCCTCGAGTCGTGGGTTGGTTTCGGCTTTGAGTCCTTCGTATTTTTCCGCTACCGCAGTACCATCCGCGGGCCAAAGCCACCCGTGGGTAGAGGAGTCTGTGTCCTCATGTGACTCTGAGCCATCTGCGAATCAAGGTCACGAATGGTTGTGGTGCACAAGGTAAGAGGACGAACCGATGCGGAAAGTCTTCGCTACAAGGCTGTTAACCTCGTGTGAAGATGGGTACTTTGGGACGTCGCTACAAAGTCTGGCGCAGGCTATCAACATCAAGTCAATATGCAATAATAGGAGTAGACGTACTTCACGTTCATGCAATCCGTGCAGAGCTGGCGCCATATCCTGTAATCTGGCAAGGTGTTGAGTGCGCCACACCCCTAGGTCGTGTGAGCCTCTTCACAGCAGAAGCTGAGGGAAAGATACGAACCTCACACTGCCGGGGACCAAACAACAGTTTGGCCCATCGTCGGGGAGAGATCTCGGGAGGGCACATCGGTAGCGGAGGGTGCCCGTCAAAAGCAGAGCGCCACAACACGGTTGTGATGGGGGCGAGAAGGAGGCCACGGAAAGCCTTGTTCACGCATGAAACCTGGATGAGCTCAAGCGGGTGGAGGTGGCCAAGAACCTGGAGGCGCGCCGTGAGCATCTGCAAGGGAAAACTGAGAATCCCCGACACAAACCTCGAGTACAATGTCAATGTGCATCTGCGGAAAGAGAGTTAGGACCTTTAACGCGGAGTTTTCGGGTTTCTTTGCAATTCGCAAAGCCCTCCAACACTCGGCAGCGACATAATTTACTGTGGCGGCATGAGATTGGGCAGGGGGAAACATGGGCCGGACTCAGACTTACTTGCCGCGAGATCTCTCATGGGCTGCCGCCGCTCCCCAAACTCCCCAGATGGGTCGTCTTCAACGAAGGGCAACGCATACATCCCGTCGCAAAGCTCCTCAAATGCAGTCACATCCAGACTCTCTTCCGAGTCGCTGTCGCTAAAAGTATCACTCCGCACGATGGCCATGGGGGGTAAAGTGAAATGGATTCAAGGGGTGCACACTGTCTCGGTTTTGAGCGGCGCGGAACCGGCAGTGACTAGAACTGGTTGGCGCAGGCTGTGCGGTGCGCTCATGTCAAGGGGAGTCACACAAGTCACAGTGAGTCACATTTTCGGAGGCCCTTAGATTGCATTAACGACGCAGCTTCAGCGAAAAGAGAGAGGAGTCGAACCGGTCACAGCTGCTCTTGTCGTTCTATTGAATGTTCCGAATAATTTTCATAGAGGCGAGGACTGAATGGTGAACTTCAGAACCGACGTTGACAATAAGCTGACAAAGTTTGGGAGATGGCTCGGAAGGGATCCGGAGACGACTAGAGAATTCGGCGTCGGTTGAAAAATCCCAGACGGGACTAATAGACTATAAAAACTCTCGAAAGGAATCACTGTCGGCGTACTCACGAGTCACCGATCAAGACGGACACAAGTGAGCCCTTTAGAACATCCTGCTGGGACCTTGAACATGCCGAGAGGATCAAATGAAGTGAATTTTCCAGCACCTTCGCTATTGGTGGGCCAATAGGAGCTTTTTTGAGGCCCTCTATGTCGTTCCTCGGGACCGAAATCAAACCGAAATACTATTTTCTTGTAACCAGCCTGCGCGATTTGGTTCAGGTCTTTGGACAGATGTTTCATTGTATTTGACACGTACCTCCGGGTCCGGCTCGGAGTCGCACTCGGCAACTCATTCGATATTGACGACTCGGCAAATTTCAAGGTGGCCTAAGGTGGCATATGGTAGACATCGGCAAGAGTTGCCGTAATCCAGTGTTGCATCTGTCAGAGACGGGCCTAGTTGATTTTGTGTCGAGTGGGGTTGTGCAGGAAGAAAGCATTCAGAAAACAAGACTTGGAAGAAAGGCAAGAAGCGATGCGCGTACCCGTTGATGCGGGGCATGTTTGGTCGATTCGCGATCACGTGATGCGCATCTCGAGTGATTTAGAACCTAGTCAAGAGTTCGTTTGGCACCTCTGGCAGCCAGTATATGGAAGGGAATCTGCGGATCAATTCTCTCTGCGGTGGTAATCTGGTAAAACTCCGCGCGATGGCCTGCATTTCATGATGTTCATCGGCGAACTGCGGGCAAGAGCTGATATTTTGGACGACCCCTCTATGTGGCGGCCCAAAGGGAGGCAATTATCTAGCATCTCTGGTGAAATCACTAGAACCTCGTCGGAAATTCGTACAGGAAAATCTTTTCCGCCGAAAGGAATGGAAAGTCGGACAGAAACTGCTCGATTTAGGTTGCGGATAAGAAGGGACCCCAAACCCTAATTTTTTTGGGTAAGCATTTTGGCCGATTGTCAGGGGGAGAAAGAGGCGGCAATAACGCGTCGTGGTGGTAGCGTCCAAAACATCAGAAAGACTCCAAGGCTCTTGGCCATCTGCATTTCTCTTGAGACCGTTTCTTTCGCTGTCGAAGTAACTCATCTCTATTATTGTTATCACTCCTTGAAGCCGGCAAATAGATACTGTTCCGTCATGCCGCATGCCGCGTCATCTGTGCAGTGGATGGACATCGATTGGCGCGCGTTCATGCACTTTACAATTGTATTTACGGCACGACGCGCCACATTTTCTCATCTTGTCTTCCTTTCTCAGAACTGTCTAGCTGCGCAGCAGATGGGATCATGGGGGCGTGTCTGGCCTCAGGGTCTACGCAAAAATCCCTTCACCGTTCTTCTGCCACCGCTACAGTCTCCATGGCCAGCTGAAGTAATTGGTATGAGAATTCATTCCCTCAATTCCCAGTTCAATAAATCCCACCTTATCCCACCTCACCTGCGTTGTGGCAAGTAGAAGTCCTCAAGCGCTCGCAACGTCAGGTATAGATCAGGAAGTAACTAAAATTGTAACAATGCGGCTCCATTACCGCCGCGTGACGTGTGTTGTCACATCTGCACCGCAATTGGTGTGGATCCCTCTTGTCTCTTACCACCACCCACCTACAGCCTACCACACATCCACATCCTTTTTTCTTACTTTGACACTATGCCGCCTCGTAGTCAAAATCGAGGTGACACTCGTGGTGCCCCTCGTGGGGCCCGCGGCGCTTCTCCAAGTGCCCGAGGACGCGGAGGACCGCCACCGCCACCGGCCCACCAGCCTCCTGGTCAGCAACTCTATCTACTATGCCTGTTTACATCTTGAAAATCTAATCCAGCCTCGCACGTAACCACCATCGGCGTTAAGCGCCCCGGCTATGGCTCGAGTGGCAGGGCAATCACCATTAATGTCAATTCTTTCACCGCGGAGATCCCTGAGGGATCCATATATCACTACGATGGTGCGCTGCACATGAATTGTATATGTTTCCCCTGATACGAGGCGATCCTCCCGTTCTTACACAGTCGGTACGTTCGTCTATTGTGTTCTGCGTCTATTGTGATCAACTAAGGTTCTCGAAGTTATCGCGGCTGAGAATCTGCCGTCGGCAATGAACATGCGACTAATCCAGGCCCTTCAAGATAATGTCGCGCATCATATCTTCGCGGACACCCGCGTCGTCTTCGACGGGCGCAAGAATCTATTTGCACCTACTGAGCTAAATCTCGGTGGTAACTCGCGCGAGGTATGTGCGCGGATCGCATAGATTATGAAGCTGATCCATTTTCAGTTTGATGTGAGCCTTCCGGGCCAGCAGACCAGCAGCGACAGGCCACCAAGGATCTACAAGATTCGCCTAACGCGCGTCGCGAAGATTAACACAGAGTACGAGTAATCCGCGTCCTCAATTCAGAACATATCTGATTTCTTTCGCAGGATTCTTCACCGCTTCATCGAGGGGAAACAATCGCAGGACAATGCTGTTAGCACTGCCCTCATGGTATGTGGACTACCCTCATACATCTGTTCGAATATACAAATATCTGTGATTCCTCTTCTAGGCTTTGAACGTAGTGATCCGCATGGATCCATCCCAGCATTTCCCGGTCAAGGGTCGCTCATTCTTCACCGACCAGGAGACCTTGGCTCTCGGCGGTGGCCTCGTCCTTTGGCGGGGTTACTTCCAATCGATCCGCCCCGCGGTCGGTCGGATGCTCATCAATGTTGACATTTCAACGGGCGTCATGTACCAGTCAGGGCCACTGATCAACCTGTGCCTGGCTTTCCTCAATCGCAACCCGAACGACCCGTCCGTGCTTACGGAGAGGCTACCCGACCGCGAGCGGCTTGCGCTTGGTCGCTTTATAGCGGGAATTCGTGTTAAAACTAAAGACGCAGGAAGCGGGCAGGAGCGCGCACGGGTAGTGCGGAAGCTCAGCAACAAGGGTGCGGACCAGGTGACTTTCGTTTTGCGGGGAGGTGGGAGCATGACGGTTGCCCAATACTATCAAAGAATCACGAATAAATCTTTGGGGCGTCCGAGCCTTCTCTGCGTCGAAGTGAGTTCGGTTTTCTGGCAATTAATTGTCCTGACATATTTTGAAGGTCGGGCAAGGTGCATTGATCCCTCTCGAGCTGTGCTTCGTTCTCCCCGGACAGCTTGTCAGAAAAGAAGTCCCGGATGACAAGAAGGCAGCTCTCGTGGGGTTCGCAACCATGGACCCTCAAAGACGCCTCGCCAGCATTCGCAAAGGCCTCGAGGTACATATTTTAATTGATTTAAAAAAATCTCCGTCTCAAAAATTCGCAGATCCTTGCGTACGGCCAATCGGAATATGTCCGGAAGTTTGGGCTAACGGTCGATCCCAACTTGCTTTCCACCAAGGCGCGCATTTTGGATGCGCCGGCCCTGAAATACGGGGCCGGGAGCGCTTCGCAGACCGTGGTACGTTCTACTTATTTCTTTAGTTGATGCCCAGTTGCTTAGCAATATCTCTGCGCGCGTTTTAGAATCCAAGGAACGGCGCCTGGAATATGTGCGTGCTTCTCAATGGCATGTTTTTGGGCTCTGAACGTTGTTTTGATAGGGCCGACAAGAAGTTTTTCCGCCCATCCACCATCGTGGCTTGGGTGCTCATCATTTTTGAGACCGAATCCCGTTTCAGAAATGACGCTGTGCAGGATGTCTCGACCAGCTTTGTTAAAGGCTGTGTTGCTACCGGTAAAACAACGCACTGTAACGTATTCCGCCCGAAATATTCAGATTTTGACAGGCATGACTGTTACCAATCGGGTCCCCATTGTCCGCCGCATCAATGGCCAGGGAAGAATCCCCGAGGTTCGTCATTTATTTGGCTGGTGATTTATTGTACATCTTCACAATTTCGAACGTTAGGAGCTCCAAGCTGCTGGTGCTGCATGTTTTGCAGAAACAAAGGCCCCTCCGACATTGTTTGTCTTTGTACTTCCAGAAGGCGCCAATGATCTCTACACCATTGTCAAACAGCACGTTTTTTTCCCCGATGGTTTAGTACTTGCTTGCTCATTTTTTCCTTTTTCTTTTTGCAGTTGGGGTGATGTCAAGGTTCGTGAACTGTGCTTCGACTCGATCTTTCACATGTTAAAAATGTCCTTTAATATCAGAAAGGAATTGCGACCCAGTGTTTAAAGTCTAGAAAATGCCGCGGTGCAAAGGAACAATTTTGGGCGAATGTTGCTCTCAAGCAAGTTTCCTCGTCATTTATCTGTTCCAACGTTCTCATCTACGACGTAGAGTCAATGTCAAGCTGGGCGGTATTAATGTCATCACCGATCCAACTCGGGTCGCGATCTTGTCAGATCCCCACAACCCTACAGTTGTGATGGGAGCCGATGTGATGCATCCTGGGTGTGTACTTTTGCTTTTGTTACGTCCGCCTGTATCTGATGTCTCTCCAGAGCGGGAACGAACGGACGCCCCTCCTTCGCAGCTGTTGTCTCGAGCGTCGACTCGAACGCAGCCAAATATGTCGCAACCCAGAGGGTGCAGACATCGCGACAGGAGTTGATCAGTGATCTCCAGGAGATGACCGCTTATCTGCTCGAGAAGTATATGTCCTACAGAGCATTCATCGAAAAGGTGAAAGCACCGAGCAATGCGCCCAAGCGCCTCATATTCTACCGAGGTCTGTTTCATCGCTTTTTCTTTGCTCCCTGGTGAATTAATGGCGACTGTTCAGACGGCGTCTCGGAAGGACAATTCCAGCAGGTGCTCGACCAAGGTTAGCTGACATTTGCATATCATACATAAAATCTAATTAATTTGTAACAGAACTGCCTCTTATCAAGGGTACGTACTACACATTCTCTCTCTGCAAACTGCACAGATGCTGACGTTTTCCCAGCCGCTTGTCAGCAGCTCAACATCAAGCCAAAAATTACGCTTGTTATAGTCGGGAAACGTCATCACGTCCGGTTCGTTCGTTCCGCATTGGATTTTATTTATCTCGCTCATGCATGCAACTGCAGTTTATTCCCGAACAGCAGAGACGCGGATCGGAGCGGCAACTGTCCCGCCGGCACGGTGGTCGATCAAGACATCGCCCATCCCACCGAGTTCGACTTTTATCTCCAGAGCCACGGCGGGCTTCTCGGGACCAGTCGTCCCGCTCATTACTCGGTACGTTTTCGAGCTCTTCCTTCAGGAATATCGTCTAAGGATCTCCATGCAGGTTCTCTATGATGTAAGTCGTAAATTACGCAGCCTTGATAACTCATTCAACTTCGTCAAACGCAGGAAAACAACTTGACGTAAGCCACACGTATATGTTGGCGCCTGCGGTTGCTAATTGAGCTGCTGTTCAGGGCCGACACCATGCAGGCGCTGTCCTTCGCCTTGTGCCATGTGTATGCTGGCTCGACGCGCTCAGTCTCGATCCCTGCGCCTGTTTACTGTGAGTCCTTTCTTCCATCACCGTTCGCGGCTAACGGTTCCTTCAGACGCCGACACCGTATGCGCGCGGGCCAAGATCCATTTCGATCCGGAAAAGGCCTATTCGGAGACGCAATCGAGCAATACCGACACCACGGACCTGGAGAAGTTCAAGCAGGACTACCTTGCAACGCACCAGAACCAGGCTCAAAGGATGTATTTCTCTGTGGGTGTTTATCTTTGTCTGCCCGCGCTAGATTGCTGACGCCGCATCGTAGTAATCGTCGCCAAACGGGCCGAATAAATACTCATGGCTGCGATCTTACGACTAACATTTTGATTTGTTGACGAATATCTTTGATACTTGATTGTCCTTCTCCCCGCCTTTTGTGTTCTACATACGTTCTTGTTCTCTTCCCAGACATGCTGCTTTTGCTACTTCTTGAATATCCCTCTCCCTATCCCAGCCGCCTTGTGTGCCCTCCCCCAGTGCTTGCTTGGTTTCCCATACACGATGTATAACACCTTTTCTACCTCTCCCAACCGCCTTTTCGGTCCCAGTATTTTCTTCTCCATACACGATGTTCCACACCTGCTCTACTTCTTAGCTATCCCTTGTGCCAATTACGACCACCTTTTGTGTCCCGTTACCCCAGTGTGTTCTCGATAGTTGTTTTCCTAGAGACGATGACTGTCGCTCAATACTATGTCGCACTTCATTATAACTATTAACACTTGTGTCAATTCCTCCTGGGGCTATAGTGCACTCTATCGACACCGGCGAAGACAACGCTAACCAGTTCGTAAACGACTCGTAGCACAAATCAACGAAGTACGAGTCCCGGCAAGGTAGAGACATACGGCTTTAGGACTGATCACGGCGATCAATCTAGCTACTCTCTCTCCTCAACTACCACTTGCTAGAAGCCAGACCCTACAGGATTTCCTCCGGGGGCTCTCGGTCTTTCCGTCACTCTCTCCCCGTCCCCACCGAGTCTTACAGGCTTGCTTGGACCTCAGACCTTCAGAGGCTATTCCTATTCGTACAAGTGGCAAAAAATACATGATACACGAAAGGAGGGGCGGAATACTATGCTACGCCGAGACTGCTATGTATACAACACAGGACGCCGTGGAACCAACTCGAATCAAGCGCGCCACGCTCTAGACGTACCCGGGACCACTGACGAGGAACGCAAACCTGGAGCGGCCGAGGGCGCCCGCGCAGGCGTCTTTGCGCGCGCTTGCGATGGAGCGGACGTCTTCACGTTGGCGGTGCGCTTGAGCGCGCTCGAGATCGTGCTGGCGGTCGACAGGTCGCGCGGCCGGCGGGGCTTGCTCTTCCCCTGAGGCTGCTGCTGGCTGCGCTCGGCATCGGGCTGGGGCTGCTGCTCCTCCTCGCAGCCTTCCTTCCGCTCCTCATCCAACCCGATCTCTGGGATGACACCCATCATGCGGTGGTGCGGGTCCGCGGCCCAGGTGCGCGCCGCCTCTTCCAGGAACGTGCGCGAGAGCCCTCCTTCTGTCTCGTCGTGGCGTCGTCGGCGTTCGAGAGGTCCCGCGTCGCAGCGGAGGCCGAATGAGAGGACGCCCATGCCGTCGAAAGGCGAGCCGTCGGCGTTGAAGAGCCCGCTGAGGCCGAGGCCCATACCGGCGGGCGGGGCCCGGGGAAGGGTGAGCGCGTCGAGCGGCGGGTGGGTGAACGCATCGCGCGGTGGGAGGGCGAACGCATCGTGCGGTGGGAGGGTGAAGGACGTGTCCGACGCGGGGTCTTCTTGCTCGTCCGCCTCGGATGCGGAGGTGGAGGTGGAGGTGTCGCTGATGAGGGAGATGTCGAAGGAGGAGTCGGCGTCGAGGTCGAGGGCACCGTTTGCATACGCGGGGAAGGGCTCCGTGGCCGGCGAGGGCCTGCGGGCGACATCAAAGGAGGAGGCAGGCGAGGTGGTGCCGTCTGCGGGCGCGGCGGCGCAGTCCACCGGTGAAGACCCGCTGGGGACGTCGAAGGAGGCGTCGGGTGACGGCGCGGCGGTGTCTACGGGGATGCCATAGTCCACCGGCGAGGGGGTGCGCGCGCGCGGCGGCTGACACGCGAGGACGGGCGACGCGTGCGCGAGCTTCACGTTCGGTATGCCCTGGTACGTCGGGAGTCCCTATCAGCCGCTTTGCCCTCATTCATGCCTGCAGGGGAAAAGCCTACCTTGAGACCGAGGTCGCGCTGCGCTGTACGGCGCCGCAGGATCATCCCGCTGCCCGGCCCGTTCCAAGCCCAATATCCCTCCCCGTCGATGGCGCTGCTGGGGCGCGCGCGCGCGTCGGCGAGGGCGGGGCGGCCGCGGCGGAGGGTGCGCGCGGCGTTGGGGTCGCTTTGGCTGTTGGGTATGCCGGGGCCGGTGGCGGATGCGGAGGACGGGAAGAAGATACGGGAGAAGGAGCCGAGTAGGGCGGTGGTGAAGTTGGACATGGGGCACGGCGGAAGAGATAGGATATAGGATGTGGTGGTGTGGAAGAGAGAGAGACTGGGAATAATCTGGGCGCCCGCGAATAAATATGGTGGGTGGCTGACGCTGAATCATGAATGAGGCTGACGGTGAAGAAGAGGAACTTGCCTATGGAAATCATTTCCAGGATGAAACGGGATCGTTGAGGGATGGGATACCCATACATGCACGTTGTCTCCTCAACACAGTCTCTCTGCAAATACATTTTCTCTTCAAGACTCATACGGACAATTTAACCCCTGAGCGCGATCACGTGTTCCGCCAGTTCTCCTCCACACCAACGCCCCATGTCGCACTCAATATTCGTGAACTACTTATGGCGCACTTAGTTGGACTGTCCGATGGTCGTGTGCACTTTCTCGAAGACATAGGCAACCCGGAATCCCTGGAACAGCGTCCGTTCACTGGCATCGCGCCAGAATTATCGCTGCATCCATCTCCAGGCTTTGCCGACTCTTTCCCTGCGGCAGGTAAATCCATCCAGCGCTTCTCTCTTCGCCGGACTTTTTGGGCCTGTCTTGGTACGGGATTTTAGCGTAAAAAAATCCCGGAATATTCCAGAGAGGCACGGTGTGCGCTAACGACGAGTGGGAACTCGAGAGTGATCACGCCGGGAGTACACAGGGCCGCAGCCATACGTGTGGGGTATGTCGACGACCTACGCGACGGCGCGACATAGTGGAGTCTCTGGGTCTAGCGTACATGTATCCCTCTGTTCATTTATCTGTTAAAGGTAACAGGTTGCCACTCTGCGGACGATTGACGCGGCGGGGTGCCAGCGCCACCACGACCTCAACTCGGCGAACATCGCCGGTGATAGCTTACAGGCGCGCTGTATGAAATTCGAATCGTGCTGTTCGGACGAGTATGCCCTCGCGGCAATGAGCACCGGGTGGTAAAGTGCAGAGCGGTAGACGCTCGTGGGGAGGGCTGAACTAAAGTTGGACTGAATTGCATTGGTTAAATTACTTTGGCATACCACTCCCAAGACAATGCTAAGTTGACTCACCGTTGGACTGAAATTATGGAACACGCCTGGAGGATTTACGCTCTGTGAAAGTAATCTGATCCCAAAGACTAAAACATCCGGAGGTTAGAAGAGTTAAGACCAGCCCTGAGACGAGGCCAGTTTGCCTCATTGCACCCTACGACTCTCCGTTTCAACATGCTGTTTACGATCCGAATAATTGTATCATTGAAAATTGAATACACCAGAAAATAAGAATGAGAACTATGTGATCCGGAAGACCTCCAACGAAAATACTGATTCAGCGAGGCTAAGGTTGCATGGGCGCGTCGGGCAGCCCCTGCCACGGAGAACACCCAACCTCAGGCTTGAGATACTTCGTCAACACCTGGAGGCCAGCGTCCAAGAACGGCTGGATATCAGGCCGGATATCGGCCTGCATCTCGCGGTTGAACTGGACGTTAACCCGCTTCAGCGTCGGCGACGGCTCGACCGTCATCCGACCCGTTATGAAGCGCACAAGCGCTGCGTCCGAGAAGGCACACAAGCCCTGGGTGATCTGGAGCTCCTCCAGGCGTGGGCAGCTGGCGATGGGATGCTCCGTAGAGGGAGTAAGAAGCGCGATAAGATCGTCGTCGGCGATGGATAAAGCTGGGTTCGCCCACATGTGTATGGTATCGGAGATGCACAGGTGCTGCACGGTCGGGGAGAGACTGCGAACGAGCGAGATGAAGGATGCCTTCGTGGTATCTGTATCGATTTTTAGATCGATTTTTAGACTCTCCAAACACGTCGATGTCGCAAGTAACGCGGCGAATGAGAACTCGCCATCGCTATCTGCGCGCCCGCGGAAGTCGAAATCGCGTAGTTCGGGTAGCGACAGACGGCCAAACATTTGTCGTATGGTGGAAGTCTGGAAGATCCCGGCAACGACATGGAGCGAGTGGAGGAATTGGAGCTCGACAAATTGGGTTAACTCCATGCCGATGAGTGGATCTTCGCCCATAACGATCCGACAAGTCCGAAGTAAAGGGCATCTAGAGAAAATCTCCAGGGCTACACTGCTCGTTAAGGAAAAACCATGACTCCATCCGTTGTTCATCAACGAAAGTGTTGTTAGACGGTCCCAGTGTAGCGGATAATCCCGGGGGTCGATGTTGACTCCTTGGAGAGTGACGCTCGAAATATTACGACCCCGCAGGAGCCGCAAGGACGCCACTTGGGCGGTCGGCACCATCACCTCGTGATGTTGGGACATCTCGAACGTCTTCAGCATAGGTACGTCAAGCTCCGAGAGGCCAAAAAGGGTCTCCATAGTCGACCAAGGCGCGTTCAAGCTCATATTCTGCCAACGGGGTGCGAATGGAATAAGTGCCAGAATAAGACGTGAGTCTGGAAGTGGCGGAGGTGCAATTTGTGGGGGACCATGATCCTTTGCGCTGGTTTGCACGGAGACGGATAAGGGGCACTGGCCGGATCGATATAGCCAAGTCTTGGTGACCTCGATCCGCTGTGCCAACTTGTGCTCGTATTGTGCAGATCCGATATTGAATAGGAGTAGGTGGAATGGAAGTGTAGGCTCGGCGATATGAAGGCGAGCCCAGAGGCGTGGTGTACAGAGGGAAATGGCTCTCCACGAGCTGCATATGCGCCCCAGGAGAACAGGCGCCTCACAAGCGCTCATGACACAGTTGCGATGCGTCGGAATACATGCCACAAAGATTTCCTGAAGGACGTCGAGTGGCAATCTGCGAATAGGGAAGAGAAGAGCCTTGTGGGCCTCCACGAAGCCACCGAGCTTGTCGCGTTCCTCCGTCAGCTGTACGACGACCTTGTGCAAATCGGCGATTTGATCCTCCAGGCGCTGTAGACGGGAGGAAGGCTCAACGAGGAGATCCTGGATTCGAACGATCTCCTCGTCTGAAGGGGTATAGTTCGTTCCCAGTTTCGTGACAAACGAGCTGGCGAACGGTGGAGAGGACATGTGTGGCCTCGTTGGCGCATGGCTGTGCATCTGATAAGTACCCTCCGGGTTCTGCCGAAACGATCAGTATTCGTACAACTTACGAAGAATGAAACCTGGCGCAGATGAACGAATACGAGGAATTTAAATCCGGCCCCCACAACGAGTAACCCGCATTCAAGTAAAGAGAAATACAAGTACAATTTCAAGAGAAAACACACAGTAAGCATTTGTACAACAGCGGCGCAAAAAAACTATTGCAGCGGTAGATGGACTGGAGGTTGAGGGCATGCAAACACGAGGCAAGAGCGTCAAGACGAAGGCAATCTAAAGCGAACATAGAAACGACACCGTCAGAATCAGCCTGGGGTTGGGAACGTTGAAAGATGAAATGCACCAGACAGGGTCCTCCATCTTCACAAGAGCCTCCTTCGCAGCGGCATCTCGCGCGGCTGTCTTTGTGCGCCCCATTCCGTGGCCGAAGACCTCATCGCCGACAAAGACATCTGCGGACCACACCAAAAATTCACTTCCCTTCGGGTGTTCTGTAGAGTACACCCACTCAACGCGCTTGTCGCTATTGTGTAGGCGGTTGTTCCACTGCTCGATATAGCTCAATACGCTGTCGGGTGGCGGCGTAAGGAAGACGGAACCGGTTCCATTCGCGTCGGTGTTCGTCGTAGTGCTATACGCCTCAATTACGTGCGGCCGAAAGAGGGCCTCGAGCCATGTTTGCACACACTCGAGCCCTTGGTCTTCGTACAGCCCGCCTATGTACGACTATCGGCGGTTGAGTTTTACTTCATTTGATTCAGCACAAATCGATACCTCGAAGACGTCGGCTGGAAGAATATATAAATGCATGATACATAAAAATAATCCATCGATTTTACTAACCTTGAACATTCTTGCATTGCCGCAATTGAGGCTCCATCTGATCGGGCAACTTATATTTGACGGAGCTACCTTGAATTAGTGCAGCGACCTCAGGAGGAGTCGAACTACACACATTTTAGCCAATATCGCGTTACAGACGAGGAAGTTCCGTATGGACTATCTCGCCGTTAGAAACACGCGACAGCTTCGTTGTAGTAATTACAGTTAATGGCCCGATTCCGAGATCAGGGCATATTTCCAGAACTAGCCTGGTCAAGACCAGTCTCAAAACCGAGTCGCCTAGAAACTCTAGCCTGCGAAAAATAATTAATCATATTGCATACGGCTAATCTGGAGGCAACTTTTGCTTCTGAACCAGATGCTCTTCATTGCGCTCAGGATCGCTGCCGTGAGCGAATACCTGCGACCGGACATCCTTCCTTGCGATATTTGGGAGAGCCGGCAACAAATGACCAATACCGGAGTCACTGGATAATGAGCTTATCAAACGTGAGCATGTAAAGCAATGGGCACGTACTGTAACAGATTCAGATATTGGTCTGACCAATTTGACTGAACTGGTTCTGCATTCGTTCTTGACACAGCATGCTCTTCATCGGAATTCAAACTTGGTTGAAACCCGGACCTTTGCAAATGTGGAAGGTGCCCAGGAGCGGGGGAGTTGGGCACCAAGCGCCGAAAAAGCCCTCGACGCCGAACTCGCGAGAGATTATGAAGAGGCGGGGACCTTGACACCAGACGCGCCCAGTCTCGATGAGGCCGAGCTGAAGCTATGTCACCATCTCCGCCGTCCCGTGGATCCTGAATGCATTATGATACCAGGGAAACAAGCGTGAAGGACAAACACACCACTGTCCATCGCTGCTTGTGATCAGCCCTTCCGTAGGCATCCATTCGCATCCGATATCGGATCTGCGACGTTATACTCGTCGGTGGGATTGCATTGCATGGGGTGCGGATCGAAGAAGACTTCAAGGTGGGGCTCAAAATGAGATTGACACCCAACTTCACGCTGGGCCACTCCCACGATCTGGCTTTGAGGACGTTTAGCTTTTTTTTAAATCAAGTGACCCAAGCTTGCACCATTAGAATCGGAGAATCGGAGAAAGGGCTTTCCAGTCGTCCTCGGCTTCAACCTGAAGCTGCACCAGCCCAGCGCTGGTCTGTGTACACTGGTGGCCAACTTGCCTCTTGCAGCAGCAACCAGATAAGTTCGAGGCACTATGAAGTCTATGAGAGGGGGGCGTGTTCGAAATTGCTGCCACTGACTCTGGTCGAAGCGGCAACGACGGGATGCAAAAGCGGCTGCCATTGGTTGGTGGCAAAGGACTCACGCGCTCACGTGAGAGATGCACGTCCTGATTCAATACCAAATACGCGTACATACCGCGTATAATAGACTCCCTATATCCATCGAATCCTACCAAATTAGAGCAGTGGGGTATGTAAATCTACAAAGATAGGACTGGTATTAATGCAGAAACAGCGATGAATCAGACTTCGGTGTCCTTCACTTGACACTTTCGCAGACTACTTGTCCTTTCCCGGCGCGAAGCGCCACCGTTGTGTGTGAACTGTCTTTGTATACGTTCGTCTCCCGGCACTATTATCGAAGGGAACTGAAGCCCCATTATCTCTCCTCTTTGCTGGAGGTGACTGATGGGCTCCGGTCCACCATGTCGCTCAGTTGCGTTTCTGGGGTAGAGGGTGCACTAGATGTTGAAAATTGACGCGTTTCCTGCGCATCCATTAGAGCGAGGGCTTGTTCCGCGGCGGCTCTCCGCCCCGCTTTCCTCGTAGTCCCTGTTCCTCGTCCGGCTTTCTCCCCATCAAGGAGTACCGTAACCGACCACACATATGTATACGGCGGTTCCCCCTGGCCGGCAACACCATTCTTAGATACATGCACCGCCGAATAAAGCCACCACACACTCCGGTCGGACTTCTGCGTGCGTTGGTTGAAAATTATGAGGGGATTTATTGAGTGCCGGATGCCTGCTTCGAGATGAGTGTCCGCAGGACGGGCCGAAGAATCGGAACGCGCTGCGAGGCTTCGGACCTCATTCGGCTCTTCTAAGGAGCTGTTATCAGAGATGTTACTCGTGGACGATGGACGATGCGGAGAGGTCCCGGAATCACGGAGCAGACTGAAGTCGCGTTCGCGTTTCGACTGAGCCTTGCGTCGGAACCGCAGGTGTGCGTACAGGGCGCGGAAGGGCCGCCATCTTCCCCCACCTTGCACCGAAGGCAGAACAGATGGAGAAGACTGATAAACGTCTGCTGTGTTGGAAGGCAAGATCGCCGTAACGCCAGAACCGTCAGTTCTCGGCGGTGTGTGCGCATCCATGTCTGGAGAAGCCCTCATCCCAGAGTCGATGTTGTTTCCGGGCAACGGGACGTCTGGAACGAGAGAAGGGATTGCGCCGGTGCCAGGAACGCGAGGTGCTCTATTGCAAACGTAAAAATAAAATTCTGATTCGGGGAATACTGATACGCACTGTGTTACCAACGTGGAGAATACACGGGTTCGGTATGGAGTAGGAACCTATCTCTTCATATCTGAATCTGTTGCGCATGCCCAAGCATTAGAGAGAAGGTCCTCTACCTTCGGCCTATCAAGAGTATTAAGTGAAGATCTCTACGAGCATAAGACAAGCAAGACATACTGTCGGAGCAGCCAAAGGAGTGGATGCAGGCTGTCGTACCAAAATTGGTCCTTCAAGTCGAGATTATCACGTCCCACCATCCAACTCTGCATCCCGGACAAAATTGCTGTGCACAAAATATCAATCCCCTCAAAGTCCGAAGGTTCCGTCGCAACGCCATTTTCTGGAGAATCTATCCCAATATCTCTAAGAAAAACGGCGGTTCTGGTGATAATTTTCTTGACCACCGCTTCATACAGGGGGCCACTTTGTAACCAGAAAGACAGGAGTTCCAGGATTCCCCCCAGATATCTAATTGCAAGGGATGTTGAGAAATCCGAAGGGTCTCTGTCAAGCAACAAAGTTTAGCATGTCTGTGATGTAATATTCATGGTGAGCTTACCCGCTATCAGCAGCCACCAATAAGCGCTCCACAACGCTCAGACCTCCAGGGCGAGTATCGATCCATGTCGAAGTTTTGGGATCTTCCTCGAGGATGCCAGAAATGTCGACATCAGCAATACACGCCGCCGCGAAATTTCGGAAGAAATCCCAATCTTCTCCGCAGGAGTCCCGACTGCGATCCCAGAGCGCAGAGATAGTGTCTTCGGTGATTTCGATACCCCGGACGCACTTGCAATTGAGGAACAGACGTCTTAAGCCAGGGTATCTGGACGTCAGGGAGACTAAACTTCTAAAGGCATCTATCTGAGTCCCAGTGGACTCAGTCCTTTGGATTGATTTTGAGCGCCGCAGGAAGTAAAGGTGGAGTAGAAATACATACGGTAAAGCGTACTCCATAAGCTTTGAACAATTCTTTGCCAGATTTCGAGACGCGCCACCTTCGAGTCTTAAGGCGTTAAGTTTGAGCTCCCGGTGGTGTCCCACTCCGAAATCCGAGCAGCGACTGCCAGTGGGCCGAGTCCTAGAATATGAGCAGCCCGATTTGCGCTTGCTTCAGCGACTGAACCCAGCGACGAGTAGATTTCATGCAGGGTTCTGCCAGGGCCGGGGAGGAAAGACCGGTCCATCCAAGTAGGCGTTTACGGTGGTTACTGCAAGGAGGTCGCCCGATGGCCGTACAATGAGAGAGGTACTATTGTCCATCGAGTGGTCCAGCAATTGCCAGGGAAAGCAGGCTCCGTGCACGCAGAGAGCCGCGTCTGTCAATTGGCATGCCTAACGTCCGCCGAGTGTTTTTCGCAGCGGGGCAGTGTAAAGTCATAATCGCCGTGGTACAGCAATGATACGAATTGGTCCGACATGTCTTGTTGGCGTCGAAGCCTCGGAATTGTGAAGGTAAGGCACGTGCCATCGACGGCGCGTCGGGAATTCGCTAACAAACGTATACACCGCGTCCCAGCAGCGTAATATGCAATATGACCAAGTCCGCAATCATATCGTCTACTTTCATTGCTTTCGTCGGATCCATGGACACCAATCGCCGGTGATCTGTCTCATGACTGAATCAGTGCAACCGCTTCCTCCTCTCGTCCGCACCCAACGTTGTACGTTCCATTTTCCGGTGCGACTTGGAAGTTGACAATACGTAGTAGGAGAACTTTACATAATGAGTGCATACGCCCCAAGAGGTCCGACCACCGGGTTTATGTTGTTCTGCTCGGGGCGGAGGCAGGCTATCAAGGACGCAAACCCTGAGGCCTCATTCTGTTAGTGCCCTGTCACTGGATCTCTTTCAGTCTGATGTAAATGCATGCATCTCAGCCATGATAATCACAATGCTTGGGAATGCATGGCAGGCGCTGAGCGAGCAGGATAAAAGGGTCAGGCTTCTTCCCATATTACTGCATTTGATCTTACCTGTCCAAGGTCTACGAGGAACGGGCCGCGGCAGACACGGCTAAATACTGTGCAGAGTCCGTGAATCCTGCGGTACGAATATCTAACGTTCCCGGGCTGTACAGACTCGAAAGACGAAATAGACACAGAACGAAAAGCAGGGATGAATTTATAGCAGGCCGTCCTACTTGGTTTGTTTCTTAATCAGTTTTTGATGAAACTAGTCGGGACGCACTAATGGGGAAGTGGAAGTATGAGAGTAAACCATGTTTTCATCGAATCGAACGAAAAATGTTGAACAACATTTATTGACTCCTTGTCTTATTTGCGCCCCGCATTTATGTACTGCTCCCTCCGTCTCCCAGTGTCATACATTTCCACCCAAATTCGATCCGGCGTGCGAGTGCTTCGGAACCATTCGTCGGGGGTGAGCGGGTTGATCGAATGGCTTCCTGTCGGTTGAGGTGGGTACTTCGACATCTCCACGATATCGTCGAACGCCAACGTCATCCAGTGCGTCCTGCTGGCCCACTGCATCAGCGGCTCGTCTTGCGGCTCATCGTCCTCGGCCAACGGCTCCTCGTCCTCGTCTTTCGGCCCTTCGCCCTCGTCCTGCGGCTCCCCGTCCTCGTCCTCAACATTAAAAAGGGCGTCGGACTCGGTGGTGTATACGACATATGAACAGATGTAATTTTCGCTAAGAACGAGCCACCTTTTCCCGTCAGCATCCTCCCATGTTAATAGCGCAGGGACATCCACCGAAACAGGCTCTTCCGAGTGCCCCCGAGCGAACAGAACAGTGTGTACCACAGGCGGGACGCGTCCGAGGAAAGTGCAGCCCTCAATGAGCTCGACGTCATCGGTCTCCAGGCTCCCATAATATTTTGCTGGGAGCCCGGGCCAGCAGCACGCAATGACGGCCTTTGCGGGCCACTCGAGGATCCAGATGCGGAAGTCGTCAGGGAGATAGTTGTGCTGCTCGAGAAGCACGGCGATGTACGCTTCCCGATCGAAAGGGCGCAGATTTTTGAGTAGCCAAGGACGCGTCCTCTCGAAGACGGGTGACTCTATTATTTTAAAGTAGAGATCGAGAAGCCCGCGACGTGGGGAAATAATGTCGGCGAGGGGAGCGAGATGGCGCCACAGCTTGCTGACGCCGTGCGCTGCAATGCGGAATTTGAGAGGTAGTTGGGGAAGATTTGTAGGAGAACTTCTTTGGAAAGGTCCTGGAGCTGCGCCATGGTGGTCTTGTTCGGGGAGGCGAAATGTTCTACTCTTTATAAAATAACGTGTGTCCGTGTGAAGCCTTTAAACTCCGCCAGGCTATCACCGAGTCCTGTATGCCGAGAGACGTGGAACCACGTACCAACACGACAGCAATTTTGAGTCGACATTTATTGGCGCCGCTGCGGAGGCGCATGATTCAGATTCCAGCGAAGTGCCGGTTCTTGCCAGCAACCACGCTCCCCAAGTGGGATATCTCCTGTCCTTCGACTTCGCTCTCACTGCTGCTGGCCCCACACACTGCCATTTTCCCGACATCGAGTGCGCCGCTTACTGCCTTACTACCACTGATCATATTTTCCAACACTACAACCCTTGAAAATTGGTGCAACGGACGTGTTGGAGAGTTGTAAAATTTACAACCATTTGAACTCTTCATTTACTAACCGTTTCCGTTTGCCACTACTAGAAAACCGAACGGAAATAAAACCGCTTTAATTCAAACGAAAGCGGTTGGAGCTTTAAACGCCGTTTTCCAGCTAAATTATAATTTCAGTTAAAAATTCGAAAGCACGAGGACGGCGACATGTACAACTCTTCCAACGAGTATTCTAATTGATAATTTTATCTGTGGGGCTGCGCCCAGAGATCGCGCCAATTGGTGGTCATGTGATCGCGCCAGGCGGAGGCAAATGCCAGGCAACATAAAGGGTTTTGATGGCAGTTTGCAATCGGCCCTCGCTGCAGCCTCAACCGTCATCATTCTGGGCAGACTTTGACTGAGGAATCTCTTTCTTTTTATATTACGGAGGGAATGTTCAGAGTCGATTTTTTATTTTGTCCTTTGCTCGTCCCCAGGTAATTTCTTTCGGAGTTTAAGGCCATTTCACAGCCATTTTCGACAATTTATAAACCTTTTTCTAAGCAAATTTTAAAAATTCTGGCCTGAACATTCCCTCGAGATTCATCCTCTATGCCATCTGAATTTTATTTGAGGTCATTGACTCACTGTAGAAGGCTGGGGCGAAGGCCGACGCGGAACAAACAAAGGCCAAATAGACATTTGTTTGGCGGGGATTTTGAAATGGCAATGCCGACTTTGGCTGCCGAGGTGCCGACGTCACGTGGCCCAGGAGGATGACACACAAACCCACGACGACACCACTTCCAATGACACCATGGCCTAGGTTCGGAGCAAGCCTGTGCCGCTCCGGCCCGGCGAGCCGGCCCTTCGCTGAAGGGGCTTGCTTCAGAGTCCGCCGATCAGAGGGCTTGCAGATCATTTTATACCAACCCCAATACTGCCTCAAATGCTTAGCTATAAATTGGAGGTTTGTTCCAATATGCAAGAGGTCTTCACAGTCTACTTCGATGGGAGATTGAATCCGTTGGCGTCCCATAATTCACAGATTGATCGCCTCCTGTTGCATTTTGAAGGATTGTTTGCTGTAGGTCTAGAAAGTGGATAATTCTATTTGGAAACCCGGTTGCGGGCAGAAACCCTGCCGCATTAGGAAATTCCGTAGAAATCCCTACCAAAGGTTAATGAGAAGCCCTGTGGGAATAACTTGACGGCGATCAAGCCGTCAGCGGAGTGTCAAAAATGCCTTCTAGTTTTTCAACCGAGTCCAACCGACTGTTTGTCACGAGTCAGTCAGCTAACCTCTGTGCTTACGGAACATTGTATTATACTTCACCGATGACTTGCCGGTGTGTGCCAGGACAGTACACCAATCAATACCAAACCTGCATTTGATCCCATGGTGAAAAACCTGTTGGGCTCACACTTTTTATAGCTCAACCGGGAGATAGAACATGGTTAAGCTCAATGCAGTCATCTTACCAGTTCTACATCCCCCAACCATGTACAGTATCATGCACCACACATCCAACATTGAGCAATGACATAATGGAAGAAAAATGGATGCCCAGCACAGAAGAAGTCTGCCAGGTGAATCGGTACTAGTACAATTCTCAATTATCCTTCGTCGCACAGTTCAGGGAATTTATTCTGCACAGTACTACTCAATCGGCACGTTGATCGGCATCGGCCAGCACTGCGATCGGCATCACCTGGGGTTTCCAGCAACCCGGTTTCTGGATAACAAACTCAAAAACCGGGTTTCCAAATAGAATTATCCCTAGAAAGTAGGTTTACCGATGGGGACCCGCATGATTTATTGTTCCAGCTGTTCATATGTATGTCTCAGAATATTATTACGATTTTAGATGACGTTGTGGTGAATATCTGAGCCACGCGAGGTCGGGTTCTCGTTCTGTCACACTGTGTCACACTCATCACCTTGACCTCGACGCGTCTCATACTTGTCTAAAACACCAAGGATTGCACTTTAAAACGCATAGATAGCTACTTCACTAAATTTAACGCGTCTCTGGCAAGAAAACCTGGAGCTCTGATGATCAAAAATAACTTGGATTTCACCAAATGGCTAAATGTACGTTATGGCTTGGTACAATGAGAAGTCTACAATATAGAGTCAGGCTGAGTGAAATGAGATGTTTATATACGTAGCCAGAGTCCCCCCGGGTCTCTAAACTAAGCCCTACGTCCGGACTGAGTCTTGTTTGCAGAGTATAGGAAGGATGACTTAATCTTCACTATATCATATCCCTTCGATCCATATAGTGATTCTGAGGTATCCTAGACACTTTAAATATCTTTAGATGTTTACCTGTCATTTATAACTGATTTTATACCGAACACATAGAAGGGAGGAAATATTTCGGTGCGAGTGTGATGGGTGTCACATATGTGACACGCTCCCCAATTTGGCTGTTTCACGAAATGGATCGTGAATAGCTGAGGGCCCAGCGAACATACCACCTTAAGAAGACCCGTTTCCAGGAGCGACATGCTAAGGGTATATTCAAATGAAAGGGCTTCATTATTCTGCAAGAAATAAATATTTGTAGGCCTCCTCAAAAAAAGCGCGTTTTCACCACTTTTCGGGGGCTTCTAGCTTGATGAATATGGTCCCAATTCTTACGCATAATTGATGAAAGTCATAGCCAGATTGATGAACTAAAAGTCTTACCAATTGACCCCGGCGCTCTGAGCCTGCGTTGTGTTGCTAGAAGGTGATTTCCAAGCCCCCCGATTTCCGGACTTTGAAGCAAGCCCCTTCTGACGAAGGCGTGTTTGGTCTGTTTGGCTTGATGTTTGGTCTATTTGTCCCACCCGGCACGCACGGCATCGTCAGAACGGGGCTTGGACCGAACCTAACCATGGCCGTCGGAACTATACCTCTCTCCGCACTCCCGGCCGCCGATATTGCTTTCGATGAAGATGGTGTCAGCCTATGGCACATTCTTCTTGCTGCCGAACGGGTCATGATCCAAGAATCCCAAGCCTCGCAGCTCAAGACCCTTTTGGTCGGCGTTCGCGTTGTCGGGCATTTCTTCTGCGAATTCTGGTAAGCTCGAGGAAACCTCCTCATCGGCGGCAAGGGGCCATACCACACTCTGCTCAAGGAAATCAAATCATGTCAAGCACTCCCGTCCAGCGCCGCGTCCCGACAGGAGCTCGTCGCATGTTATACGAAAATATCAGATTTAGGGATACACTACCAAAAACACTTAATATGTGTCTGTGAGTGAGCTTAATCTCATTATAGCACAGGCACCAACCTCCTAATAGTCCGTCAACACAGCGGTTCGTTGCCCAAAACGTCGCAGCACCCTTCCCGTCCATCTATGGATACACTGATGGCCGACATTGTACAGCAAATAAAGAATGCTGACCAATCTAAGCCCAGTGTAAAGCGGCCCGTATGTGTACTTTTATATCTTGTGTTTAAAACACCTTCGAAAAATTTCCAGGCTCTGGCGCGTGATGGCTTCAAGTGCGTAGTTTCGGGATTAATTGATAATCCTTCGTACAAGGCGTTCCCTACCGCCTTCCCGGCGAATGCTTTAACGTGCAAAACTCAGTGCTGCCACATTTTCTCGGAGTCTGCGCAGGACGGCGACGAAAAGGTTAGCTTTGCGCTTCCATTTCTTATCCTCTTTCAAGACTGAGTACGCTGGCGCGGCTATGGCCATCCTGAAGATGTTCAATTTTGATTTCCATTCGCTCCTGGGAAGCGGTGTCAACACCCTCCACAATGTGGTCACAATGGACACAGAGCTTCACAATATGTGGGACGATTTGGAGTTTTGGTTCGAAGAAGTAATAGGCCAAGTGTGTCTTGTTTTTCTGCCTCCTAATTACTAATGAACATTTTTACAGCCCAACACCTACAACGTCGTAGCGGCGATGCCCAGTTTCTGGACCATGGTCCAACGCCCCCAGCAACAAGTTACTTTTACTGTTGACCCCGATTTCGCTGCTAAGTGTGCCGCGGAAGGTGTTACTCCAGAGCTTCCCAGCCGCGGATTGCTCGCCATCCGCGCTGCGGTTTCTCGCGTCGCGCATATGTCCGGCGCGGCCGAGCAGTACGAAATCATTATGCAGTACCGCGAAACAAGCACAGTAATGGCATACGATGGGGGATCTGCAGAGTTACTCCAAGCGCTTGTTGAAATTTCGGCCGCCGCGTAGAGAAATGGAAGCCTAGTTGTGAGTATGCACTATGTACAATGAAAACTGCTCGCAGGTTTATTATCGTGGGGACCCTGGTTATTGCGGTCCTCAGCCTAATGTTCGATCTCCGTTGGGATGCTTTCAATAATTGCATTCGCCGCTCCCTGAAGGACGACGCTCATTCTTGTCACTCGGGATATTATAACAGAGCAGCAGCTGCACCGACGACGCCGCCTCGTAGTGCGCTGAAACGCGCCCGGGACACGACCGATCAGCAGGACGAGGCTGAGGTAAACGATATGATGATAAAAAGACCCAGGCACTAGTACGCAATTCATGTACAAAGATTTCCGTATCTACTTTTTTTTCGTCGTGTCGTTTTTTAGCCGAGTCTGCACAATAAACATAACAACCCTCTGGAATTGACGACTGTTGACGATGATGGGGATAGAGTAAACAAGGGGTGCGCAAAAGCAACATTGTCCGCTATCCTCTTGTACACAACTGGGGGTGAACGTCGTATGATCTTGCACGAGGATCCCTCTAACCCTATATAGAAGGCGCCGCACGTTACTTGTAGACCCACGAATCACATCAGTGACATCTGATCAAAATGCGGGATCTCCGAGTCCAAAATGCGGTAACTCTGACTGGTCCATTGAATCCGACAAACCAAAGACAAACTGGACCGGCGGCATGACGCGAGCTCTTTGCAGCGGAGGACGCGCAGCTATCGCAGAGAGAAAACTGGGAATGGTCGCCGAATCTGCTCTATCAGCGAGTATTGTATGTCGGTCAATTCACTCTTGAAATGCGCACACTTTAAGTATCCTCAGTATTGGTCGAGCGAACGAAGCTGACCCAGGCACTCTCTGCGGCGGAGGAACGCGCGACAAACGCTGAGGGTAAATTAGGAGCGCTGTCCCAATCTCAATCCTTCAGTTCCGAACCAAGCCTGCGCCGGCGTACGGCTCTAGTCATTACCGTGACCCCTGCATCAGGTTTACTGCTCCAATTCTCCAAGCGCCCATCCTGACCGCTCCGTATGCCCCCAGCACAAACACATCGCCACTATCCTCCCTCTCAAGCCTCCCCGATGTACACGATCGCGATCCAAAGCAGACTTCTCCACCCCCCGCGAAACATCGGAAAACACAGTCCCTGCCGATGGACTTGGATATCGAAATCACAACATCGCCCACCCTGACCTCCAAGCATCTCAACATCCTGTACCGTACGGCGGAGGAAGGGCGCTCCAAGCACTGCCGCATCTGCCTGTATGTCCTATTTCCCACCTCCTCATCCCGCACACCTAATTTGATTTGCGCGCAGGACCCTCATCCCAGCCGAGCACGCTCTAGACGTGCACCTAACGGCGCCCGCGCACCAGAGGAAGTGCTCGACGCAAACCTGAAGAAGTTTGCAGAGTTGGACGGATCGTAGCTGGTCTGAAATACATCGTTCAAGTCTAGTTGTTCCATAATATTCGAGGTATAATTCATATGTACTACAATACGCCAATAATTTACGCGTCACCACGCCGTTCGGGCGACCCACGACTTGGGATGCCCCCGATTCCACCACTTCCGCGTTTCGTCCAGGAATAGGAGGACGGTGCCGTACCTGCAGGGAATAAATGAGCAAAATGGGGAGATGTGCAGTGACAGGACTCACGCCATGGGCAGGAAGAAAAATTCCGCGGAGATGCCGCGCGTGAGGAAGATCGTTTGGAACCACGGGATATACGAGAAGAAGCTGAGGGGAAGTGGATTAGCGAGTCTCTCGAAAGCACGCGATCTGCGCACCATGCGAGTGCGAGCGCCGCGAGCATCGCGGGGAATATGTACACGTTGCGCATCGTCGAGGAGCCAAGGGGATTTTGCTGGAAGAGAGAGAGGCGGCGCGTGCGTGTCGATAGCAGGTTGAACCACTGCATGATCACAAGGTTGAAGAAGTCTGTCGGCGTGGATTATTTTAGTACGAATGCAACCAAGAAGCGAGAAGCGTACACAGAGATTGCGCCCGGTTCGTCAGCTCCGAGAGGATGTCAGGGTCGACCGTGGACGTCCCGTATTTCCGCCACAGGGCGGAAAACGGGACGCCGTTGCGCTGGAAGCCAAAATAGAACGCCCTAAAGAATGGTGAGCAGACCGATGGAAGGTTGAATGGCGGTGCGCACGCTGTCATAGAGCTCAACGTCTCCAGGAGCCCGAGAAACAGGTACGCGTGCCCGAGGAGTCGGACATCCGCGAGGCGGTCCGTCTTGCGATTGCGCGGCTTGCGAAGCAGGAGGTCAGCCTCGGGTGCCTCGTATACAAGGGACAGTGCTGGGAGGACATCGGTGACGACGCAAATCTATGAAGTCGCCGCAGTCAACTTCAGTTCAAGAAAAAAAAGTGGAAACAGGACGTACAATGATCATATGGATGCTGCTCAAAGCCTGCGGTACGCCAGCCAGGACATTGAGCAAGATGGGAATGAGCTCCGAAAAGCTGCCTATTGAAACTCAATAAACATGAGCAAAAGTCTCGATTAAATATTAATGGACTCGCCGGCCGGGAGGAGATATAATATAGACTTGCGCAGATTCTCAAAGCAAAGACGGCCATACTTGATCCCAGTGATCATGGTTGAGAAGTTATCGGACAGTAGAACCAAATCCGCCGCTTCCTGAGATAGTGTTGGACAACGCGCATTTCAACACCCGGGCGCACTTACCATCACCACTTCGGACCCACCGGCCATGGCGACGCCCACATCTGCTTGCTTGAGCGCTGGCGCATCGTTGACTAAGAATAAGGTCAAAGCAGAACCCCGCGTTGGTCATCCGCACACACCTCCATCTCCCGTCACAGCGACCGTGCACCCTCCGCCTTGGAACGCACGCACAATCTGCAGCTTCTGTTGCGGGCTTGTCCGCGCAAACACGATCTCGTCGAACTTGAACCACAGTCAGCGTTGAAAACGAACAGACAGTGGGGCAATCAGTTACGCACGGTAAGGACCTGCTTCCACTGCGACTCCGTCATGGTCATCATCTCCGGTCCACTCAGCACCAAGCTCGTGAGAACGGCGTCCTCCGCCTTGTTCGCGTCAAAGTCCGGGATCTTTGAGAGCGGGGTGTCGAGCGGTAGGTCCGCGAGGTGATGGATCGCGGTCTCCGGTGTGGTGATGATCCCAACTTGGTGCGCGATTGCGGCAGCCGTCAGGGAGAAATCACCGGCAGCAACCGAGCACCGGCGATGAGCATCCGGTGCTAGGTGGGAGAAAGGAAGATGTCAAACAACAAATGTACCGGTGACCATAGCGAAGCGGATCCCTGCCCTGCGGCAGACACGCACGGTCTCTGCTGTCTCGGGGCGTGGGGGATCGACGAGCGTGAGAAGGCCCACGACTGTCAGGTCCACGTTCGCGGCCAGTAAGTGCTCCTCGAGCGAGCTATTGTCGGCACGCTCCTTCGGAAGCCCGGAGGCCAGTATTTTCCTGGCGAGGAGCAGGACGTGTTGGCCGCGCCCAGCATAGTCCTCCTGGATCGCGGAAATCCCTGCAGGAACGGTCACGCTGAGCGGGCGCTCCATGCCGTCCGGATCCACGTAGTACGAACAGCGGCGGATGAGCACGTCGGGCGCCTGTGCGAGCTACGCGTCAACTAACGCTCCTTCTTCAAAGAGAAAAAGGCCATCACGCATGCCTTTGACTGCCAGCAGATAGTCCCCATTTCCGACACTCCCGAAGGGCGCGTCGGCATCGACCGGATAATCCGGCGCCCGCGTGAGGAGCTTTACCGCGAATTTGTTCTCTGCATTTGTGAATGAGCACCAATCAGGAAGTCGAATAGATACTATAAAAATGTCGAGCGACAAACGCACTAGAGTTGAACGCGACCTTCCCCACCTGAACCCATCCCGCGCGAAGCGCCTCCGTCTGCAACGCGCTCTCCGCAAAGCGCAACAGCCCCGTGTCTAAAACACCCACGCTAATTAATTCCTGCGATACGGAGAAGAGAGAAAAAACGAACCCGTGGCATCGCCGTTAACCTTGCGGTGCTCCACCGCCTCCTCGATCTTCGAGGCCGCCTCGAACGCCGTGTCGTTGCACAGTCCCGCAATCGCCGCGAGCTCGCGCAGCGCCCCGCCCACGCCCTCACGGGCGGAAGCGAGGACGCGTGCGTCCGCGGCGGCATACTGCGATAGGCCCACGGCCGCGTTCACGACTGTCATCTTGTTCTGCGTGAGCGTGCCCGTCTTGTCCGACGCGATGAAGTCCACTGCGCCGAGGCTCTCGACTGTCGCGAGGGACTTGCAGAGGATGGCGTTGGAGCGCATCGCGCGTGCGCTTCGGGAATTCAGTCACCAAGAAAAATACATGAAGAGGAGGGGAAATGTACATGACGGTAAGTGAGAGCGTGACGCAGACTGGGAGGCCGTCTGGCAAGAATTCAGTATCGTGTATTAACTGGGAGGAGGGGATGATTGGCGCGCACCGGGGAGACACGCGACCGCGACGGAGGCGCAGTCGATGAGGAGGCCCGGGACCGTTATGAACCCGGGGTAGTCGCGGCGGAGCCACACTGCCCATAGAACTGTACCAAGGAAGAAACACGGATCAGAAGCGCGATGGATACGTCTGGGGCACCACGCACCGACGATGAACGCCGCGACGTCGAACGCGAGCCCACCGATGATAAGGACAAGGCGCAGGATCTCGACCTCGAGCGTCGTGCACGCGGGGCGCTCGCGGCTCGCCTGCACCGCAATGCGCCCGAAGACAGTCCCATCGCCGAGCCCGACCGCGATGCCGACGCCGCTGCCGCTCGTGCAGAGCGTGCCCTGCAGCGCGATGTTGCGCGACTCCATGACTGCGCAAAGAGTAAGAAAGTGAAAGTGAACGCCGTGCGGGCACGCACAGTTCTTGTCCGTGCAGTCGACGGTGGCGGCGACATCGGTACTCTCGCCCGTGAGGATCGAGCGGTCGAAGCGCAGATCGGAGGACACCTCGAGCAGGCGCAAGTCGGCGGGGACCTTGGAGCCGAGGGTGATCGACACGATGTCACCCAATATGAGGTCCGCCGCGGGAAGCCTGCATGGGCGGATGAGTTCCAGCACGCGTGAAGACGGATTCGGAGGAAGAGGTACTTGAATTTCTCGCCGTCGCGGGTGACAAGAATCTCCGTCGGGAGGAGCCCTGCGATGGAGGCCATGACGTGACTGGTCGAGTAGTCTGTAGGCCGGGCGTGAGAGGGATGGATAAATGCAAAGAGCGGGTGCACCCTGCCAAGCGTTAAAGCCCGCCTGGATGGCGATGACCACGAGGAGGACGACCGCTAGCGCGAGATTTGGGATGGATGGGTTCGGGTCGCCTAGCGGCCGCCTTCCTTGGGGGTCAGATTCCGAAAACGAAATCAGAGTATGTCCTTACCAGGCGATGAAACAGATGGTGCTTGCGACGAACAGTAAACTTCCGAAGCCTGACGAATCAAGGTTAGAGGCGCGAAGCCCAAAAAGAAGCACGACAAACCCCCGAAGATGTAGAAGAAAATCTTGCGCGCGAGGTTACTGGGCGGGCGGCTGATAACATTCTTCCCGTCCTTTGCGAGGCGACGCGCCGCGATGGTCGCGTCCAACCCTCGCGTCTCGGACACGCCCAGGCGGGTGCAGAGCTCCGCCGCTGGAAGCGCGTGCCAGGTGACATCGGACAGATCTGGAGAGGTGAGCCAGGGGGTGGCGACACAGGATGGCGGCAGACCTTTTACATTGCCCTTGCTCGCAACTGTTCCTTGCTCCTGAGTTTCGGTGACATGTATACTGCGGGGTGGATTAGCAAGCCTCCCATTTTCACTTTCAAGGCTCTGTATACCTAAGGGTTGCAAAGTCCCCAGGGATCTTCGAGCGGGGATCGACTCTGGTTGAACGGATGGATGGAACGCGGTGCAATTGTCGCTCCAGCGGCGCAAAAGATGTCGTTGCAGGGGCCGTGTCGTATTCCGACGGCGGGGGAACGGTGGCGAATGAGGACGCTCTGGATTCTTCAAGCTCTTTAGCCTCCATCGGGGAGAGAGGTGGATATCTCCACCGCAAATACCTAGAGCTTAAATCACTTGAGGAGCTTTTCCATGTGACCTGTATTATTTCCGCTGCCCCAAGCTGAATCTCTCTTTGGATCCTGACAGACAGAACAAGATCGTTTGTCTCCAAGCCCGCCGGCGTCGGGACAAAACCCATAGCATATATCCCTCAGCGTCGGTATTTTGATCACAGTGTAAGGCTGTGACGTTGAGGTCATTGGCGTAGATTAGGGCGGTTGTCGTTATTTCTAGTGCACAAAAATCCAGAGTCTCATATCATAAGAGCACTCCCAAATATTTCTGAGTTTTTAATTGCCCATTCTGGAGCTCAGCACACAATTTGATCTGCCGCTCTTGCACACCTTTGCACGCTCTACAAAGACATTGTGTTTGAAAGGGATTCGGAAGCCCGGCGAGTTCAAGGTCACGGTTGGAGTTGAGGACAAGAGGCAACGATTGCCGGCCGGCAGTGGCCCGACTGACGCAGCTGTTGCCGAATTGCCGAGCGTTAGCGTTAAGTCTGTATGGTCTGTCCGTTGGAGACGTCAGGACTGGCAGCCTCAACAAGCAGACATGGCGGTAACAGACAAGAATAGGATGATGACTAAGCTACCACATCGGGAACTCTACGGTAGCCGGCCCGATCACCCTACTACACCCGGCCCGCCATCTGAACAAAGTACGGTACTTTTCTCTTCGCTCCCTTTCTTCCCTTTCATCTCTCGTCTCGCTTATATCACATTTCCTGCATTGACCTGCCTAATCTAGTATCACCCAAACCACCCCCTCATAGCCCCGCTGCCGTGATACCTTACCTACCTACGCCCCCCGCCGTGACCACCTTCCGTGCCAGCTACTTTACTTCCATGTCTCACGTATAGTGCTACATGGGCCCCAAGGGGCCCGCGCGCACTTTAATTGGATATGAATTGAATTGAAAGTACGGTACCCCAGGATGAGTCAGTTAGATCCCTGGAAGTCGTGAGAAAATACGGCCTCCGTGAATGGCGAAGGCCAAGAGGCTGGAACTTACTATCTGACTTCACATGAATCCAGCTACACTCTGGACCGGTCCCTGAGACCCCCCTGCGGAAGACTTGTGTACTTTCCGCCTCCGATCAAATTCCCGGATATGGGAATTATCTTCGGCAAGGTTCGGCACGGCATCAAAGGCAAGCAGGAACTTGGGGGAAAGCAGCACGCACATAACAATATGCAGTAAGGCAATATGTGAATGGTAGTACTTCAGCGAACCTTCAAGCTTTCAAGCTGCAAGTGCAGGCAAGCCGCGCGTGGCACTGCCACGGATGAATTTTGAAAATCACAAGTTCCGAGCATCTCAATCTATAAATGAGAGCGCGCCGCAAGTGGTGAAGCGCACACATAAACAAGTATTGCCCACAGCTGACAGAGGGAGAGGCGGCACCATACCTTGTTGCTGGCTCGGCGGGGCAATTTCATCATTTTGATCGGGTGCCGCGCTGCCGAGAAATATTCCCGAATTTGGGACTTTTGATGCGAGGCGGAAAGTCAAAAGTGCTGCGGAAGCCAGATGTCTCGGCTCCCATCTTTCCCTGGAACTATAAATTTCTTGTCTACGTCATCCGTATCGAAGCTGCCATAATAATTTTTGGGACCCGGGCAAGCAGCACGCAAGGACACCCGGGGCTCCGGAAAGTCCTTCGGGAGATTCAGATGAAGCACGGCATGTATGCCTCTCGCGATCGATTAAATGGGCCCAGATTATCGAGCAACCAAGGCCACGTCCGCTCGAAGATGGGTGACTCAATTATTTTAAAGTAGAGATTGAAGAGCCCGCGACGCGGGGGAATAATGTCCGCAAGGGGCTGACACTATACCGCAATGAGGGACTTGAGGAAGATGTGGAGGGGCACTTCCACTTCAGCTCTCGGCAGGAAAATGATTCTGCCCACATGCATCGCCTAGGAAGACTGCCAGGACGCTGAACCGCAAGATCAAATTTAAACCTGCAGAGTTTACCTCGTTGGGGGTTCTCTCCCGGCCGCCCCTGCGTTATCTCCGATCACTTAAGCTAAAATACCAGCCTCTCTGCAAAACCCCCGCGGCCAATATCCCTCAGCACTTTGTATAGGCGCGAAAGGCTGTGACCAAATTCGCGCTAGACTTCAGGACAAGAGGCTACGCTCAACAACGACCCTAGTGTTCCATGGTGTTCCAGGACGGAAATATATAACAAGAATCGGAGCACATAGATTGAAGTGGCCGATCACGTGCTCCGTTCAACCTGAACTTCAACTTGAACTCTCTACGTTAGAGAAAATCAGAGGGAGAGCTCACGAAGACTCGGGGGTGGATCCTCCTTCCCTACGGACCCGCCTATACAGGCGGTGAGCAAGGCCGCTGGGACAGTGGAACCATAATGTCTTAGCCCCTGTCTGTCGAAGGGTCCACCCAGCTCGGATTCTGCTTTCCGTATATTATTTGTGCACTGAGTCCACTGCTGGATTAGCGCTGATCCCAGCAGTAATGGGCCGTTTTCCATCGCCATATGTATATCCGCATTTCCGCTCAAACTCATTATCACGTAACGGTCAAAGCGACGAATTCCAACGCTGATCAAGTCGAGGTTTCCTCCCATAAATTTAAGGGAAGCAAGAAAGAAAGGAAGGGATGAATCCTAGCTATAAACTACGACGCGGTCGATCAACACAGTCTGTCTACCTATGTAAATATTGAACCGGACACCGCATTATAATAGTATTGTTCGTCAGTAATATTGATCGTGTTCGGCAAAATCAGCGTCTCGAGTCCAGAATCCAAACCAGATTCGAATTCCGCGACCGGGTGCCAGCCTACCAGGTGCGAGGGCCTGAGTTAGACGGAGTACTCTTTAAATTTGTCTGCTCGACACCTCACGTTCTCCCTCAATAAATATTGCTTGCTTGGAAGGAGAGTGACTGGACGCGTCGAAAAATATATTCAGATGCCCCGATGCGAACCCTGCCTGCGCACGGCCGCCTGCGCACATCGTCGGGACTACTCGGGAACGCCCGAGCCGAAAGTGCCTCTTGGGTCCCAGGATCTCCCGATAACCGACAAAAAATGCCGGTCGACTTCTGTTAGACCTCTACGCCAATCAGCAGCGAGCAGCCGCGGTCTCCTCATTAAGATTGACAATCCACCAACCAATCTCGAACGTTCGAACGAATCAACGTCCTCATGAACCAATCAACGTCCTCAATAATGCACACGCACCAATCACCAATTGCCCATGGGCGCGACCGGTAAGTACCGAAGGCAACCTTGTGCTAGTGTCAATGTGGCTAATTATTAATTCAGATTTCAGATCCCAGAATTCAGTGACACCGACTGATGCGCCGATCGCGAGACGTCGCATCAGAAGCGGGTGCAGTGCCGGTACGGGTACAGTTTGGCCTAGTACGAGATTATGTAGGCGAGATAGAGGACTGGGATAGGACGACAGATAGGACGGATCCTAAACTCGACAATCTTATCTCTCCTTCCTTTTGAAGCTGTAGCGCCCGGCCTATCATATCGCTGCCACACCGATTATTCAAATTCCGCCCCGGAACTCAGCGTCCGCCGTCCGCGGCAATTGCATAGATCGATGCAGCTATATCAGGCGATCGGCGCTTCAGTTGGGTTTGGTTGGCCGTAGATAAGATTGTCTAGTACCAAGCAGCGATTGCGCGCTATATCCGGCGCTGCCCGCAGATCATCCACCAAAAATACAGTGCAGATCGCCCGCCCACTGTTGCAATCTATTCCAACTCTTTCCAACTCGAGTCCGAATTCTCCTTCACCAGAAGCACGGCCAGGGTGGGTGGTATGCCGGTACCGGTGGTATATATAATTTTGTACTGCGAGGATGTATGTACAGCTAATGCGCCTACAACTACGAGTCTGTCCACTATGTACAGCCAATTCGTGCTCACGATGCGAGTATGTACAGCCAATTGCAATGCGACTATGTACACCATGTACAACCAATGCATATTCGACGTCGCGATGTTATGAACGCGGCGCGGGGTTGGGGCCCGGGCCTGCGGCGAGGAGGGATTCGAGCTGACGAGGGCAGATGCGGGTGTTAGTTTGAGTTTGTGTTGGAGAGAGTAAGGAAGCGAAAGCGGTGAGAAGAACGGGTGGAGGGGGACAGCGAACAACAGCGACGGGGCGCAAGCGACAGGAAGAACCGCGACTACGGGGTGAAGGGACGGAGAAGAAAGCAACGCGCACACACCTGGTCGAGCACCTCCGACCCGCCGCCGCGCTCCTGCGGCACGTCGCGGTCGCGCTCGTCGCCCGATTTTGGCTCGAGCGCTGTCGGGGAGGATATCTGTTGTGTGGGGTGGAGTGGTTAGCACGGTGCGGTAGAATTAGCGGGGGACGCGGGCATGGATTGGTATGGGCGCGGCGGGCCGACGAGGGGGGCCCGCAGGGAGGAAGCATGGAGGGAGCAGGGAGGGAGCGGGTTGTGCAGTGATGGCCTTGGCTTGGCCTGAAAGCCGTGCATTATACATCCACTGAGCATGTACGTTCATCCCGGCTTCGTCTGGCTTTGGCCTCGTACAATCAGAGGCGAGGCCAAAAGCCAAGCAAGCCAAACGCCTGGCATTAGCCTGAGAGCCAGAAAACCACGGCTTTTGGCGGGGTCAAACAGAGAAATCTGGATTTGGCCTGGCGAAATCTTAGGCCGGGCCAAAAGCCAACCCAGGTTATGGATTTGATTTGCCTCTGGCCTTGGTACCAAAGCCTAAAAGCCGTGGCGTTTGTGGCCTGAGGCCAAAGCCAGAACATCACTGGCCCGGTTGTGGGCGCCAAAAACCGGCAATTAAGGCGGAGTTCCAGGCCTAGTGATCCAGGCCAGGGCGCGTATGTACCGGCCCCAAAGCGCGACACACCGGCCCTCAGCCGAGCCACAGCCCCCGGTGGAGGACGGACTAGATAGACAGACGCACCGGCTCGCGCTTCGCCATCGGCGGCCCCACCGCTGGCCCCGGCTGCCCCACTCTCTTCGGGCCCGCAACCGCTCCCGCTCCCGCACCCGCCGCGACAGCACCGGCAAAGGGCTCCTCCCTTGGCACGATATCGATGAGAAAATCAAACTGGTCTGATTTCGTGAGCGCCTTGGCGATGTCGGCGCGCGAGAGCGTGCGGCGTTTGTTGGAGTCGGCGATGATGAATGCGCGCGCGGTGATCTCCGCGATGAATACTAGGGCCGGTGTAAGTACAAGTATAGCACACACCAAAAAAAAACGCGAAAAAGGTACGCATAGATACAAAGGAGGCAGGAACGGAACGGAAGGCAGGGAAAGGCACAAAAAAGGAAGAGAGGGAACGCACTCTCGCACGCTTTGCAGAACAGAATGGGCGCTGCGACCAACAAAAGCGAGGCGGGGCTGAATGCGGGCGTGCGGGCGGGGGCGCAGCGACGTACCGTCAGCAGCGATCATCTTGCAACGCCAAATGAACGGATGGCACTGGGTAAGTTTTTTGCTTGACTTACTTTGACGTCGGGGTCGCTCTTCATGACCTTCTTTATGCGCGCGAGCGGCAGCGGTGGGTGGCGGTAGTCGGGCGTCTCCTGCTCCGCCGCGTCGATCTGCCGCTGCCAGAAGGACCGCAGAAAGTCGTTTAAAGGCTCGCCGGTCTGCACATAGGGCGACGACGACGACGGCGACGATGCCATCGACAAGGGAGAGAGGAGGGAAGAAGGTATTTGTGTGTGTTTGGCTGCGCCTGGCAACCGTAGTCGCGTACGGCGCTTGTCTCACGTCCACCGCCGCCGACGAGGGAGCGCGGGTTTCTAGGAAGAACATCATCTCGCTTCAAGATATTGCCACTCGACAACTCCGAGTCCGAGGGCTTCATCGACGCTATAGCAGCCGCCATGGCCATGGAGACACAAAGGAGCTCAAGGAGCGCCGCGGTCTGGAGTCGGACTCGGAATCGGAATCGGTTCGCCGGGGCGTCTCCTGCGAATAGCCTTGGCGTCATTCCGCAACCTTCTCGCAGTTCTCTCAAGGATGGGAGTTTACCGGCGTTCCTAAGCGGGACCGGCCGTGTAATACTACCTACCTGCGACGCGTGCAGGCCGAGTGATGGCCGTAAACACATTACTTCTCTCATTAAAACCGTGGTTGATTACTTCTTCTGGTTGCTCTGATTTACCTTGCCAGGAGTGAATTCGAATATAACCTCTTCGAGAGCGAATGAGCCCCGGGACTGGACATGAAATCTGTGGCGTCCGCTAGCGCTCGGGTCCTTCTTCGCTCGCTGCGATCTTCACATACTAATAGATTCTCTGCCTGACTTCCATTGTTCCCTGTCTACTCTCCCCTCTAGTGCCCTTTCAGCTCTTCTCCGGAAGGTATTCGCTAGGCACGGCTATAACTGGTCACACGTATGTACACGGCGCAAGCAATTCGGGACTCTCGAACAGTAATTTCCGCGCGTTGAAATGAATTATAAACCTCCATTTCACTTTATTAATCTCACTCGCATTTCGCACCCTCGCTTTCCTAGCGATCCGTCCCGTCGTTTGCCCGACAAACCCTTCGAATTGGAACGCAAGTATCAAGCTATGCGTACTACTGTAAGTAACTGACCATTAATCATAATCCTGACGAAAATTAAACCCGGAGGCTTCCGTACAGCAAGCGCATCCGGGACGAAGCGAAGTTCATTTATCGCAATTCAACATCGTAATTCGTAATTCGCCTTCAACACCTCTGTACATACATTCAGGTCGAGCATTTCTTCCTTCCATGGTCAGCTGTCAGGCAGGCAGGCACTGTAGTCTGGCTTCTGGAAAATATAATTCAATCACCCCTTGATTAATAACCCTTGCCAATGCCAGCGATTTAATGTCGCTTGCCAGGAATCAGAATTCCCCGCCACACCAGCTCTAGGTCTCTCCGGTTCTGGATCTCTCCGGCTACATGTACGATACCTCATCTAATCCTCAGTGCTGCCCGGGCCGTCCTGTTCTGGCGTTACCAGAATGCAAATTCAATCCCTGTATCAGTAATCCCAAATACATCCGGCATACCCAGTCATAGTAGTCCGTGCTGGTTCAACCAGAGACTACAGACTACGGGATGACTTGAATATTAGAATATTGGCGGCCCGCAATTGCATTTAACCGTCTCACACGTAGAGGCTCTGATCTCATCTCAGCTGGAGTTTCTGGGATCGTGAATTCCGGGACGAAGCGATGTTCATATATCATAATTCAGGATCGTAATTCGTAATTCGCCTTGAACAACTCTGTACATACATTCAGGTCGAGCATTCCTTCCTTCCATGGTCAGCTGTCAGGCAGACAGGCACTGCGCCGGAGTCTGGCTTCTGGAAAAAATATGGTTCAATCACCCCTTGATTAACCCCTGCCAATGCCAGTGGTTTACTGTCGCTTGCCAGGAATCAGGATTCCCCGCCACACCAGCTCTCTATGTACGGGTATATTATATCATGCCTTGCCTTGCCTCCAGGGCTCCTGTCTCGTGTGCTCGGGTTACTAGAACTAAGTAACTCCGGATTGATTCTGATTTTCGCATGTCTGCAGGCGGATGCTCTCATATAACTAGAGCTCCAGAGCTCGATTATCAACTGCCTGGTTAGACTCTGAGTACTGTACACGCATCCTGCTAGCCGCGTAGCCAATAATGACTCGGTATAACAATGACATATCTTGTTGCGAGTCTGATGGGAAGGGCCTGTGGGCCGGACGTCATGCGGCAGACGGAAAGATAATGCTGCTTAGGTGAGAGCGAGGCTATCACCGTTCTTCCCGGACGAAGCCTGGACGGTTTCAACGTCTTTTCAACCAAGTCATGTGACCGCTGTCCGACGACCTTTAGCTATGTACTTGAAGCTCAACCTTGGGAGAACCGCACGTGTGACTGTCCCATCCGAAAGTACTTCCCCCTGTGTGTATTTTTACAGCTTGAAGAATTGTGTGTTGTGTTGCCAAATTAAACATGATGCGGCAGACTGAGTTAGTGGGAAGTTATTTTTTGCAAAGTATATGTGCCATACAACACAGGGGAGTTTAACCACCCACAACTCGGACCCAGGCTGCTCATCTGTTCATTGGGGCATAATTTGAATCTCACTTCATAATCATAACAACGAGCACCGATATCCTACGCCGGCGCTCAACAAGGTACATAACTCCGCTCGTGTCCTCAGACTTCTTCACCCCACTTTTGCCAATGCTCTCAATCGTTCCGTGCGTTGGCATCATGTAGGGGAGATCAGATATTACCCGTCTTATGGTCTAAGGCGCGTAATATAGACATAGGTCGCTCCGCGGGTGTCTTGCGGAGGGATTCAGAGCATTTTGCATTTTTTTTTTTGGCGAAGGTTGTATGTGTTTTACCTACTTACTCTGCTCTGCGGTATTCCTCGCATTCGTACGTACTCTGATCAGCAGTCGGAGGTTGGTTGCCACTGCCAAAGCCGAGGTGAGATACTATATTAGTGTTGTGTACCTTGTTGGGCGTGCGGCGCGGGGGAATCAGTACAAGTTGGTATCGAGACGAAGTGATAATTCATGGATCCCCGGAGTCAACGCCAACATTGCGTCCCAAGTCTGTGCAATCTGAGAGGAAAGAACTCGGTCCAATTTTTGACAATTGTCGAGATGGCCGGGATCCCCGAACCGAAATGGAACCTGGAAGTAATAAAACAGGCTACGGTCAACTTGCGATGGTGACTTACAGCAATCGTGGGCCGGCCCCTATCCATAAAAGAGACTCGATACAACCCGAAAAAACCTTCCGCAGAAAATAGAAAGAAAAAGCAGAAATTCTCGTGAAACAGAAGCAAAATGCTCTGAATGCCTCCGCAGCACGTCCGCGAAGACATCATCTGCACACATTACACGCGCTCATCAACACGATGACGTGTGAGTAGGCGCTCCGACCTCCTCTACATGACGCCACCGCAGGGAGACATTGACAGAGCATTGACAGACTTCAGTCGAAAACTCCGGGGATATCAGCTGAGTTGTGTACCTTGTTGGGGGCACCGGCCGGGTAGGTGGAATTCAGTACAAATTGAATTATGACCATGGGACGAGATTCAAAACATTGAGCTTAGAAAGCTTAGACTCGTCCAGATGCGCAATCTAAAGGAATTGATAGTCATCGAGATATCTATGGCTGAGATGCCCGACTTTGCTGCACTTAAAGATATGATAAGCGCTGAGGAAGTAGCGTCCGACTGCTTTTCAGGCGGGGAGCACGCTCTGTACAACTTAAAAAAACCTTTGGTCGATGTCCCCCCCGAAACAAAAGACACAAGCAAAATACTCTGAATGCCTCCGCAGTACAGCCGCAAAGACATCATCTGCACATACAACGAGCGTCTCAGACGACGAAGTTATTAGGCCTCCGACGTCCTCTACATGACGCCACCGCACGGAGGCATTGACAGAACATTGGCAAAAATGAGGTGCGAAAGTCGGAGTATATCAACAGAATTGTGTGCTTTGTTCCGTGCACCGGCAGTGCAAGTTTAACTTTGAGATTATAAGATGAGAAGTGCTTTAAATCCAATAGCTCTGTCCCGATGCGCAATCTGAAAGGAAAAAAAAAAAAAAAATCTACTGGAACAGAAGCAAACATAAAAATGCTCTGAATCCCTCCATAAGTCCACATCCGCGAAGATATCGTGCATACATACAGCATGTACGGCTCGGGGTCACCGAGAAAAACGCGCATGCCTTAAGCGCTTCGACCTCCCCTACATGATGCCGTTCCACGGAGCAATTGAGAGCATTGGCAAAAGTAGAGGCTGAAAGTCGGAGGATATCAGCGGAGTTGTGTTCCTTGTTCGGGACACCGGCCTGAGATATGGCGCAAGGTTAAATTATTATATGAGAAGTGCTTCAGAAAATACCCCAGTTCAGCAAACCAAGCTAGAAGCACTACCGATACGTCATACTATTATTAAACAAACAATTCTGCACCAGCCCCATGTTGCTGGTTTTCGAGATGGCCGAGATGGCCGAACCAAAATGGCACTCTGGAAGTAACCTGACTGGCCGAAATTTGAAATCTGCGGGCCATCTAAACTTATTGCTATCCCTAATGCTAAGGCCCAATCGGCGCAGTCCTGCCAGCTGAAGGGGGGGTCCAGTTCCGACCGACTACATACTTAATCACATCACGAGGAACTTCTGAACGCAGCAGGAGCCGCTCAATCCTCCCTATAACTGCCGATCATCATGGGTATGCTGGAGACTGTAGCCATAGCTCTCTTCTTAAATATAAAAAGCATCGGTAAAAACGGCGGAGATTCAGCGCGTCTACTTAATATCAACTGTCGCTGTGCGGTGATACCCGTGGCAAATTTAAGGTCGGCGGAGATCCCGTGCATCTTCGCGGACATGCCTGGAATCCGGCGGGCCGCTTGGTTATTACGCCTTCGAATTCCTCTTGCATGAATGAACTTGGCGCAAGTCGTGGAGTGTTCATATCAAGATTCATATACACAGCGTAGTGTGGCGGAGTTGATTTGAATTGCGCTGGCACCCCTTCGCGTCTCCCCTTCGCGTTTATGGCGTAGCATACTTTATGTAGTATCGTAAGCCCTCCAGTAAGCCGCTGTAAATTTTGTCATTGAGAACCAATGAGGACCTGTCTAGTGTGCCGATCTGAACGGTTGAAGACCAATTGAGGACCTGCCCAGTAGATTCTGTGTTGATCTGGAGCGCGATCAATGACTTGACGGTTCGTTCCCCGAAAGCTTGCACGCAGCGCTTTTGCTTGTACAAGACAGGAAGTAAATCGGACAAAAAGTGAGTGTGACTACTGAAAGAGAAGTGGCAGTCTGAACACCGACATCAGATTCGGCGACAAGAGGCCATCAATCATATCAGTTGATGATCTCAACCGGGGCCCTCGCTTATGATTCGGGATGCGATTCGTTCCCTCAGGCTCCAAGTAATCGAGTCAGGATAAATGCTGATTGTGGTAAAATACACGAATGCGGTATAGCGTGGAATACAAATTACAATGTGCGATGGATACGTGGTAAGCAGGCAAGCAAGCCGGATGATATCAGAGAGGATCAGAGAATGTCCGAATCCGAATCCGAATGTGTCATAAATAGAAGGACGCGCTAGCGCAGCCGCGGCATAAGCGCGACGCAGTCATATGTGTGGTCGGCGGCGACGCGCCGCTTCGACGTTCGAATCAGAGGTTGTACTGCTGGATGTGCCGCATGATAATGAACGAAGCAAGCAACTCTGACACGGAAGGCGCGGTGAGACGGACGCCGCGCGTGGGAGGCCGACGGACGTACCGAGCGTCAGATGCGCAAAGGCTTCGTAGATCGTAAGGGTGTTACCCGAGACACCGTATGCGCGGACGTCCGCCGGCTTGAGGTCGTAGTGCGCGACGAGGTAGTTGTCCGCGGTCGTGCACTATGTAATACCGCACCCGTAAGCGGCCGCATAAAGGGACGAAGAGAAAGGGAGGAAAGGGAACGTACCGTCCACTCCTGCCCCTCGACGCTGCGGTGCACCCACTTGTACTCGCGGCCGTCGGAGCACACGAATTTGCGTGATAGCGAGCTGCGGCGCGGAGGCAGGAGTAAGGGCCCGGGTCGCGCAGCTTATCAGACGCGGGAGCTCACCGTCCAAAGAGCGACGTCTTGCGCAGATAGCGCACCATAGGGATCGTCAGCGTGCCGGCAGGCTGCATGAACGCCACGTTTCCGAGCGAACCGTCAGGCAGGAACTCGAGCACGGCGGCAGGCGTGTGGTGGAACGGCTGTGAATCCCGGTGGCGCGATGCGCGGCGGGTCATGCTGTATACCATGACGGCGCTGCTGCCCGAGCGCTGCGGCGTGGTGGCGACGTGGAAGAAGAGGCGGTCATAGATATCATCAAAGTCAGAGGCTGTATGGGCACCCGTGCGGTCTTCGAGGATGTAGGGGAGGGGGCTTTGCAGCATCAAAGTCGTGGAGGGAGCGCTTGCTCGCTCGACAGCCTCCCTTTATACTTTTGTACCATCACGAATTGTGACCGAAGGCGTGGCGCAAGCGCGGCCTGAAAGAGGCTTCGTCAGCTCCCAAGAAGAAGCAGTAGGCCATTGTGCATTGTGACAAGAAGGGCGCTAATCCCCGATACGGATTCGTTGACTCTCGCAACTTAGATGCCGGTTAGCGAGGCACAGGGGCCGCATATAAATGGATTTACGGCACCGTCTTCCTTCGTGATACCGATCCGCTCGACAGCATCTGGAATATCAATCGGAAATTAGATGTCGTGATGACTCGCTCTTCAACAAACTTCCGCACCACAACCAAGAGCCCCGGCTCTTCAGGCCCGAATGCGGTGTGCACGACATTCCCAGAAAGGTGTGGGCGCAAGCCAAAACATCCCACGGGCCTCTCGGGCCTCATCAAATTTGGGAAACTTGCCTAGCTGGGCAGGCAGCGCGGTTTGTTGATGAGCCGTTTAATCAAAGAAACTGCGCTTGGAACGTCGGTAAGTAAGTGATTTTGATCCAAAACACCGTTACAGCTGACGTCTTTGGCTCCGCGTAAGCTTCCGACGACGGAAACAAATCTCTTGATGGTGTATGTCGGGAATCGTTCCGGCATTCGCCGCTCGGTCCGTACCTGCACAATCGCAATGTTATTAGTATCTTTGGAAAGCCTAACAAACTAACCTCAAGGTACACCAATCCCCCCGGTCTTCGGCGCCGGAGACTATCCACTAAAGTTTTTACATTTAAGTTATTATCGCCACCCAACACCTGACAGCTGACCGAAAATCACCCACTAGCGCAAACCCACAGAGATCCACCTGACCCGCCGCCCGGTGATGCAACCTCCTGCCCGGGGCTGGCGAGGGCGCGCGCCCTTCCCAGGCCGTCCCAGGACATACAGTTCCTAGCGATCAGCGTGTCACAGAATAATTAAATATAAAGTTTCCGCCTGTTTCCGCCCGCTAGGCACGGTCCTATGACTGTTCTGCCTTCGTTGGCTTCGCGTCGTACGATTCGCGAGGGACAAGACACATGGGCGTAGGCGCGGAAGTACGCGGCTGTATCCTCGCCCAGCGCGTCTATATCGGCCCACCTGACGCAGTATAATACAGTCGCTTGGACGAAACCCGGGCTTTGGCGGTTTCATGAATCGCACCGCCGGCATTGCCCGAGCGCGCGGAATCGCGTGCTGCTGGCACCGTCGTCGTGGGTCCATTGCCATGCTTCACGAAGACCCCGAGTCGTGATTGTGGCGCTGAGCTGAGAGCGATTCTGTCTGTCGTTGAAAAAAAAAAACACAACGTTACTGTGCACCTGGTTCAGTTGATCATCAGCCTCGCGTCCCAAATCAGCAAATGAAAGAAAGAAAAATACCGAGAGAGAATCGCGCGTCTTTCGCGTGCCCCGAATTCGAATCCTAGGGGAAGAGCAGGACGGACGCACGCACCTATTACATGGGTATCTCCAGCCCTTGGCGGCCGATATCTATCCCCGTGCGCCACTGGCACCGTCGAAGATGTCGGAAATGCATGCATCTCTGCGCTGTGCGCTTGCTCCGTACGTATGCTTGACGCTTTGCGTCGTAGGCATCGGCACTAGCAGCGGGCGCGTACCTGTTTCAGAGTTGGAGGGAGTCTCGAGGAGTCTCGAGCGCCACTGCTCGTCGGAGGAGCGACATGCCGGACGAGCAACAGCGCCACAGGGCACCCAGGAATGCGCGCGCGGACCTTGATCAAGAGTTTTCTCCTCGTCGAGCGGGTCGAGCGGGGAAGCTGCCGCACGGAGGTCGTCCCAAAGAAACGCCACTACGCGTCGAGCAAACAATTCCGCCACGAGGTGCCGAGTGACGCGGATTTTTCGCGGACCTTGATCGGTAATTTCTGCTCGCCTAGCAGGCTAAGCGGAGACGTTGAGCGGGGGTCGTCCCCCTAAGCGCCACTGTGCACCACGAGCGACGCCGCCACAAAGCGCCGAACGGCGCGGATTTTCGCGGACCTTGATCAGGGATTTTCTCCTCGTCTAGCGAGTAGAGCGGGGCTACTGCTGCGCAAGGACCTTGCGCCGGATGAGTATCCCGGGTCCCGACTTGTGTCAAGCATTATGGACGGGCCCTAATTTCAATTGAGGCGTGTAGTGCATTGCCATGGATCGAAAGTAAAAAATCCCGAGCGCCAGACACATGGGCCACATCGTCAACTATATTCGTATAGGTGTGCCACGCACGAGCGCATTTCTCCGGGCGGCGGTTAACGCCATTGAATGGATGCGCAGCACTCACACCACATTCAAGATCCTTGGATGTCGAAGTGGTCGAGCACTGAGCTATCAGACGGGGGGTTAGCGCATCATCCGGTTATTCAACTGCTTCCATTTACTCACCATACCCATGCCCGCGCCGAGGCCGACGTATGATTTCTCCTTCATGGTCGGTGGTTAGATTCCAAGTAAGAAAATCCACCATAGGGGCTTGCTTGCAACGGATACAGCACTAACAGAGACACCCTTGAACTCCAACATACTGCGCGTGAAGCTGCAGTGCTGCGATGGTAGAAAGATGGAAGACGCAATCGGCGCACGAATCTGATGCTCTGAGTCATTACCGTCCCGCAGGGAAATGGTTCAAAAGAGCGTACGAGTGATTTGATTTCCTGGAGGTTCACCTACTGATTTTTATATCCCGGGCCCCAAAAGCATACGGTCTGTAGAAGTTCCAATGACCATGAAAAAGTTACACCGACTCGAAGATTTATCGGCGCACCTAGGCTCTGCTGAGCAGGAAGAGCAAGCGCTTGAAGCACGGTCCGCAGTGAGACAGAATTTCCTCTATGAAGCGATTCAGACACAAGTGGAAGCAATAGCGTACAAATGGACCGTCGGGTCAACCGTCAATATGAGCGTTGAAGACAACAAGGCGCCGCATGACGTCACGCGTCAATACGCCAATCATAGACACAACATAGACACACAGAGACACTGCCTCCCACGACACCGACTCCGAGTAAGGGTGACCAGCGGGAGACGCAGCTCTGATTCCCTGCCAATAACCTGCTACGTCGAACAGCTACAAGGGTCAGCTGTCATAGATCCCGCTCTATCACTTCACTACCACCATCAGGCGAATCCCCTGGTCCAGGACCAGTGACCTCTGAGTTTTCTAATTTATGTCAAGGTGCCATAAAAAAGTCTGCATTGAAACATTCCCTATCTCGCGATCGTCTTGTATGTCTGGCATCTGGCACCTGTAGCTTACCATTCCGGACTGCATGTCGTCCGGACACCGGAAGGACCCAACACTCATCTGAGGCGTAAAGAATGACAGATGAGCCCAAATGTCGCCACTAGCTTAGATGATCTCACTCAAGCCGCACTTTTCGCGATGGTTATCCGACAAACCGAGCGCTGGAGGCATTCGGTCCCGGATGTCGGCCTTGCCTGGTCGGGGTTGGAACACATGATGTACTGGACTTTCAAGCTGACCATCTTCGGGCGGAGTTTTCTCCCAACGTCCTCATCTGTCTTGTCTTTGGTTGGAACACATGATGGACTGGATCTACGAGCACATCAGCCGCGTCTCTATTTTCGGGTTTTTCTCTGAAAAACGTCGTCACCTTCACACGGGATAGTCGCCAAGAGGCCTTTCTCGGAAAAAAGGATGATACAAAACATGAAGGAGGTGCGGCGAATCAGCCTCAACACACAATGAAGGCATACCTCGCAGCGATTTCGTTCTTTGCAACCTCGGTCCATGCCCATACTATATTTCAGGTTGGTCTTTCACTTGTGCGATGAACAATTACTCACGCGTCAGATCTCAGCAAATGTACGTGAATGGTGTTAGTCAAGGGCACCTCACTGGCATCCGGGTTGTCGATTATGACGGCGTAAGTCTCCCCAACTAACCTAGCTGTGTCCCTGACGATGTTGGGCAGCCAATCATGGATGTGACCTCTAACGGTATGTTGTATTTGAAACCACTTGTTTCACCGTATCTTACATGTCATCGCACTCCAGACCTCATCTGCAATGGTGGAATCAATCCGTACCACACGCCGCTCCCAAACACCACGATCACAGTTCCTGCCGGTGCGCAAGTAACTGCAGAGTGGCGTGAGTCATTTGGTGCTGTACCTGAGACTTTCGAAAAATCTGAGCGAACATTAATTTTAGATCACACGTTGAGTGGGGCAGACCCTACGGATACCGCGGACCCGTGAGCAATCTCCCGCCTTTCACATAGATGTGCCTCTCATTCCGGAATTGCAGGGTTGACCCTAGCCATCACGGCCCCGTAATCACATATCTGTACGTACGCGTCGGCCGTTGGAAAATAATCAGCTTTCTCAAACCGCACAATCCCCGCAGCGCGAAGATTCCCAACGCTCAACAGAGCACTGTGACTGGCTTGCAGTGGTTCAAAATCCAAGAAGACGGATTTATTGCGGCGAACCAGAGCTGGGGCGTCGATCGTATGATTGCGAACAAAGGCAAAGTGACTTTCACAATTCCATCCTGCATCGCTGCAGGGCAGTACCTCCTTCGCCACGAGATGATCGGTAGGCTTACCTCTCCTTCTCCCGTCTTCTGGCTTTCTTATGAAGTCGCCCTTCACAGCTTTGCACGGTTCGTGCATTCTTTCTTACGTGTCTATGGTTCCATGCCCTAACACCCCCGGCTCCCCATCCAGCCGCAGCGGCATACCCAGGGGCCCAATTTTACGTGCGTAAAGCTTATTCTTGCCGTACTTCATTTCCTGAGTCCGAGGGTCTGCGTAGATGGAATGCGCCCAGATTCAGATAACTGGCGGAGGCAGCACTTCTCCCGCCACGGTCTCGTTCCCCGGTGCGTACAAGGTACGCGCCTCCTGGAAACTTCATCTGCGCGATGCCAAATGCAATTTTACACAGGGAACAGACCCCGGAATCACCGTCAACATCTACCAGACTCTCGCCAACTACACTGTTCCGGGTGCGCCGCTTACCTCCGCTCATTTCTCAACCCGTGACCCCGTGCACAGGACCCCCTGTTTTCAGCTGCAATGGCGGCTCCGCGACGACCACTACCTCCGTTGGGACGACCACTACCCCCGTTGGGACGATCCCTCCTGTTACTACGACGACGACCACATCTTCTTCGACTACGACAGCCGCTGGTACTGTCGCGCACTTCGGACAGTGTGGTGGACTCACGTAAGTCCCATTCTCTGACCGGAGTTAAGATATCAACGGAACCCCAGGTATTCCGGCCCCACGGCCTGTGTATCTCCGTACACATGTGTCGTTTCCAGTGCCTATGTGAGTTGCATATTTAGTAATTCTGTTCGACACGTTTTAATTTGTTCTTCAAAACAGTACAGTCAGTGTCTGTGATTTTCGTACTTCATTATGTATATTACTATTGCATCTACGGAGTTGTTGGTCGGTTGTTGAGAAATCAAACATTGCTTGGTTGTGTTTCGCTACCGTGCCTCCCACGCGACTCCTCACGTGCACAGTCACGCGATCGAAACCGACTTTGATGGCATGAAAAACTCGCAAAAAAACTTGGACCGTCACTGCAGAAGCTCTTGGGTCCGGGCACCCTGTAAATATGTGCCACCACTGCAGCTACGCGTCTCCTCCTCCTCTCTCAATCTGCAAGCTGAGCTAGTAGCGCCCAACTCCGGGTCCTCTGCGGCGACGACGGCTTGATAGGGACCTAGGGTCCAGAAGTGCACCACTGCACGCGGTACTCTTGTGCGATAATCTTGCTCACCCTACCCTCGACTCCGTCCTCAAGCTCTTCTCGCCGTACTGCTGAATTGTATGTACCGCTCTTCTTTACCGGACAAGACCCTGACCTCAAGGCTGTTGCAATGGGCGTTGGATCCTCGTGTTCAGCCGACTTATGCCTGCGTATCCTTTGCAAGCTGCGTGCGGCGGTATTATAGACGCCGTGAGGACGGCTCGACCGGCCGCCCGCCCTGTATAGACCCAGGGTACAGTTTGGCCAGTAGGACTAACCGGTGTGACGGTGCGTATTGTGAGCCGAGATCAGTACATATTTCCTCTTGCTTATCTGATTCTTTTGAGACACGGAGTTGAACGGTAAATACCCTGGAGAGGGAGGGTGATCCGCTGGTCGCTAGGTAGGTGGTCCGGCCCCGCTCCCTGCTAATCCTCCGAGCAGGAATAAACACGGATAAATCTGCCGACGGCTCAGGAAAACTTTCGCGTCACTAAGGGTCCGCGGTTCCGCGGTAATCAGTCGCCGCGCGTATTTATATTCTCCAGGAATTCATTATCTCCAAGAAAAAAAAAAAGCAACTACTAGTGCGACGCTCAAGGGCAGAGGTGAGATTTTTTCCTTAAATGAAACTCCAAGAATTCTGTCAATTAACCCAGGGGGCAAGACTCAGGGCACGTCACCGTTACGTGCCGGCCAAGCACGTACCCGGGCATGTACCAGGGCACGTCGCACGGCACGTCGAGATTAGTTGATTGAACAAAGACGTTCGATAAAGGCCAAATTCACGATCACATGGTAGAGTCCACCCTCCAAATATACGTGTAAATGATTCGAGAGTTTATGTGTTCAAGCTATGGATTGGGCATGAGGCTGGACATGAACCATTCAAATGACTCGTGCTTGCAACAAGTAATGTTTTTGGGAACCAGATGCACTGGGGACAAATCCCTAGTAAATTCGGACCGTGCCTACGGAGTAGCCTCCGAGCAGGTATTCACCCAAATATATATTTTGGGGAAACACGAAAACTTATTCCATGGGATCCAGGATAATCTCCCTAGTTCAGCACACAACTGTGCCATTAAAGACAAAGGGCCAACAGAGGCACCTTGATGAGAGGTGCCCTGGTACATGCCCAGGTACGTGTTTGGCCGGCATGTAACCTTGCATGTAACGGTAACGTGCCCTGAGTCTTGCCCCCTGTGTAACGGATTGAATTCGCTGCCGGTTTCTCCGCATAGGACAACATTGGACCCACGAGCTTGCATGCGACACAGGACAGGACAGTTTCGCTTAAACGTGATCTATGTTTCCACATGCAGCATCATCAGGACCCATAAACGCTCAATGCGAACCGAAAGCCAAGCAGGACCAGAATATCCAATTCTGCTTCATACACACCGGCGAAAGATAATTACCGGGGACAGCCTTGAATAACTCAAACCCCGATTGGTTGCTGATGTCAGTCCTTTCTGCTAAGGACAAGTTAGGAAAGAACAGCCTTCTAAAAACAATCTCGGCGTAACTGCAACTTATCGCTTGGCATCGCTCGACTCCCTCGTCCCTTGGGAAAAATACTCCATCGCCCATCAATTCTGGACAGTGTCCAACAGCTGTGACTTACGGTGTCTTGCCAGTGTCGTCAATGGCGGCATTCCCCTTGACAGCGGTGCGTACTGGACCACGTCTTAGGTCTATCACCATCATTCTGTGATCACGTCGCGTAATTTGCACTGACTTGATATGCCAGTAATGTCTAGGCTGTATCCTGCCGATCCTCCGGCTGTGAACATCTCAGTTGAACCTAGCTCGAATTAGATAAACCGAACTAACCCGCGCAGTATTGTGGGTGTCATGATCTATCATTATAGGTACGACACGTCCCTTACGGCTTAGACTGGAGTTGAGCTGATAGATGAACCGCAGCTGCCCAACGATTTTCCGTTCCGTCGTTCGGTCGAACGATTGCACAGTCATAATCAATGATTCTCGGCTGCACATCCCCCGGGACCTGACGAATGCCACATGCAGCAGGATATATAAATGCAGCACGAACCCGACACCTCCGTCAAAACTCCGCTATGGACCAACTGGACTCGAACACTCTTATCCTCCTCTTCACCATCTACTACTTCGTCGAGCGAGGTCTTCGACTCGTCCTCAAGTCCTGCAATGGGGTTTTCTATAACTCTCTGCGGGCGTCGCGGAAGGACATGGTGTTCTTTGGGATCTCAATGGGCCTGCTCATTAGCCTGGCGTCCACCCCTTCGTGCGTCAGAGGTGCTTGGAGCGCGTGGCATGCGCTATCGCCTGGAAGAGACGAACCTCGGTGGTTCTTGGACGAGGATGCCAAGATTTGCGTGTCAGCGCGCGCCGTCCTTTGGGTCTCAGAGTTAAATCGCCTTGACCTCTATCCACTGTATGTTATCCATCACGCTGGATCCATCGTATCCCTCCTCTCCTTCCTATACTTCAAAGTGCGTACCTGCCATCGTTTTGTTACTTTGTCCGTTGAAAAACATTGATGCTGCAGTGGCCGGCGTTGTTGTTCCTGGTGATCTTCAGCACACTCGGCTCGGAAGTCCCAGGAGACCTTCTCTGGATGCTGTCGGCTTACATCGATAGCATGGAACCCGCTCCTCGTGGTCTCGTGGAGTTCAAGCGCCGGTTAAACATGTTCAATGTGGCACAATATGCACTTATTCGTGGTTGCGGAATACTCACGGTAGCATGGATCCTCGCGTACAGTCCGGCGGGACTCCGGACTCGATCTCCTCTCATGCAGGCCCATGCGTATACGCTGCTGTCCCTTTACGCTGCGTTCTGTGTCGCATATGTTTTCCGCCAATACTGTAACATCCGTGCTCGCAGTCTCTCACGCCCCACTTCGCCGTCCCACATCCCAGTGGAACTCGACGGGCCCTCGCCACGTTCTCTGCACCTCAGGATCCCCACGAGGCCCGCCATAATTATTGTCCCTTACGGTGCATTAATGGGGCTTGGTTTTGCCGCCTTGGTATTCACCTCTCTCACGATCGCGCCGGCATCTAGAGAGGAATCGGTCCTTCTCTCACGCGCACTTTGCATAACGATTTCCTCGGCCATTTTCTTCGCGCGCGCATTTAGCTTGGTGATGGAAGACGGAATCGCTCGGCTCGTTGCCCAGCCCTTGCGAACCATTTTTCGTCCTGGATTCTGGCTTCATGGTGGGCTCTTCGGGGCGGCGGTGGGGGGAGTTATCGCCCAGCTCGCGGGATACGTTCCCAACTTCCAACTGTTCGCCGCGAGCCTCGCAGTTGGGCTCCCACTGTACGAAACGTTCTCTCGGATTGGATGCCATACCTATGGCTGCTGTTATGGCTGTCCTGTGGAGTCGATCCCGGGTATGTCGTCACGCTCCCGATCCCATTTATTGTGGCGCATGTTCCCGTACGCCGCAGTGACATACGACCATCCCACCGATTATGCCGTCACACGCGCCGAGCCCAAATTACTTCAACAGCCGCTAATTCCAATCCAGCTCATTTCCGCCACGCTCTTCTTCCTACTCTTCGCATGCATTTCCCTTCCGATGGCCGCCTACAGATCGCCTGAAATCGCAGGAGCTGTGACGCTTGCGTATCATGCCGCGATCCGCCTGGCCACCGAGACATGTCGTGCAGATTACCGAGGGTCGAACGGTTGGATATCCACCACGGGACGCATGGCGCTCTTGCAAGCTACGATTGCGATTGCGGCCATCCTGTACATCCATTCGACTCCCGATACTTTGCGCACGGTTGCGTTCGCAGTTTGGTCGGACGTTCTCGAAGATGGACGCCTCTATGCATCTGCAGCCGCTGTGGCGGTCGGGACGGTCGTGTACGGCATCCATGTAGAGGAGATTGGGACCTGGATTCCCGAGATCGAAATTTGTCCTGAAAAAGCGCCCCGATTGGACGCTAAGTAGTTATTTCGATATTTCCGCTGTATCATATCATTCTAGACGTCATCCTTGGATTTCACCTATATTTTGAGTACTACCAGATTAGCATTGCACTTTCTCACTTGCTTACTTTAAATTCTCGTCTGCTCCTGGTCTACAGCGGGTACGATAAAGGGACTTGATTCTTGCATGACGGTTGAAGTTAGATCTTATCTGAATGATGGTAAACATCGAATTTTAATCGTGGGTGGAGCAGACGGTGAAATATATGGGATTATAATCCTTGGATTAGTAGCAAGGACGTAATACCACCCCATATGGTCGCGAATGATTTAAATCTGACAGTAATTAGCGTGCGAAGTCGCGAAACTCGGGTTGATTGTTCGTTATAAGTTAATTATCCCCGTTGTCTCATAACCTTAATGAGGGGCAACTGATCCGGGTATGTGCCACTGATTAACGCTCTTTTAAACCAAACTGTGTCCAGAAATTCGAATAAGAATTGAACGTGATTACGCGCACTATCAGTTCGAGCCCCTATTTCGGTATTTTGAATTTTGCTATCGCATCATTTGAGCGGAAGCCAAGCGAAAGCATACAAAAGGGATGAAACGCAAGAAAAGATTTTCCGTGGCTCCTCCTCCCTCGTCCATGGCGCAGTACAGCCTTGTCCTCGCTTGGGACGAAGGCGACGAGGAGGCTGCAGGCCCAGGAGATGCTGAATTCCTCAGCGTGCTCACACCGAACTGCCACATCTCCCTGCTGAAGCACATCCAGATCGCACGCCCCCAAACGCACCTTCAAGGGGCGAAGAACGACATTCGGGAAATGGTCCGCCACATTGCCCCGTTCCAGGTCCTCATTTCAACCGACCTCTGGCCTTCTGGCGCGGCCATCTGCCTCACTGTTGCAACTCATTCGCTTGCGACCCCGAAGGCCACGCCGTTGGAGGATTTGCGGTCTGATATATTGAAAATGTGCGCTGTCTGCTTTATCTTCGGGAGGTGGAGTGATCTCATTCAGCGTTGCAGATTCGACCGTCCATACAAGTCGGCGTACTCGGTGGCGGAGGCGGAGAAGCGACGATACAAGCCACACATCACCGTCCGACGCGACTGCGAGTCGAATAGCATCCCTCATACGCTGAAGACATGTTCCGACGTCATCCGGAACCACGTTGGACCTTTTCGCGAGCAGCTTGCGCTGTTAATACGAGGCATAAATATGTTTCAGGACACCGCTGCAGGTCCTCGTTTCGTCGAGCACTTTCCATTCGGAGGGTCTCGACGTTGTTTATGGTGTATGTTTCAGAACATTTTCCCTCGTCTGACACCAATTCTAACCATCCAGAATATCGCAAGAGTCTTTGAGGATACATTTATTTGCAGCTTAGCCAAGTCACCTCCAAATACCAAAGAAGTAAACCATTCACATGAGAGGTAAATTCGCCAGAGCCTAGTGGGCACGCCGAATTTATTTGTCATGTGGATTGGGGACAGTCGATTGCCAACGGGCTAAGACGGTTTATTTCTGGTTAATCTTGTGATCCGGCGAGTCTGGATCCAGAATTAATTTGAACGGCATTTGGATGACGGCGACGGTTCTGCTCAACATACGACATCCCGCCGAACGCCTTCAACTTCCAACCACTCTGATACCCACTCTATGTTCTCTGTCGTCGTATCCTGTTACGCATAATTCAGACCAATTTGAATCTATGGATGCTTCTACATCATCAGAATTCGTCGATACTACATCCGCGCCATAAGCGTGGTTGAAAATTGCAGGAATACTCATTGGGCCGCCAGCGAGCAGACGTCTGGGGCCGTCGATGTAACCGGGTTGGACAGCGTGCCGAGAGGAGGAATGGAGATTTCCACCAAATCGCCGTCCTTGAGCCAGACGTTAGGCGACATGCCCATCCCCACGCCCACGGGTGTCCCCGTTGCAATGATGTCCCCTGGCTGGATCGAAATGCCCATAGACGCGGTCGCGATCAGCGTGGGCACGTCGAAGATGAGCTCGGAGGTGTTCTGCGACTGACGCACTTGGCCGTTCACTGTTGTCGTTAGGTGCAGCTTGTTGAAGTCGAGCGACGAGGACGGCACGACGTAGGGGCCCTGAGATGAGATTTAATCTGAGGGTGTTCTCGGGTAACGGTAACAGTTGAGACGAACCATGGGACAAAATGTGTCGAGGCTCTTGCCGATGTAGAACTGCTTGTGGTCGCGCTGCCTCTCGCGCGCGGTCACGTCGTTAATAATCACTGCACCCCTGCGCGACGTCAGCTTGCGGAGGCGGGGAATTTTTTGAATTACCAGACGTGCGCCCAGGCACTTTCTTTGGGGACTGCCAGGCCCGCCTTTCCGATAATTATGCCCAGCTCGCCCTCGTAGTCTGGACTCGAGGTGACGTTCGGATGTGTATAGATGGGCTTCCCAGTCGGGATAATGGACGTCGCGCGTTTAGTGAACAGGACTGGGAAATCGGGCTGCTCGTTTTTATCGGAGCTATCGAACCCGCTCTTGTGAAACTCCGCGGCATGGGCGATATCTGGAGAAGGGATGAGGGAACTCCAGCGAGTAGGTAATTATTACTTGCAATTCTTGCCGATGCATCTACGACGGCAACGTGAAAACGAAATCCATACGGCACGTTTTCGGGACCTACAGGATATCCCGTCCAGGAAGCGGCGCTAGGATCTCGACGGCCTTCAGCGAGGTGGTTTGACCGGTGGTGAACTGATAGTCAGGAGCAAGGTTCGGATGCGCCTCGATGAGCTTGAACAGATCGCTGTAGCCGAGGACTTCAGTGACGTTTAGTTCTTCCGTGTCGACTAGTCCGATTTTCGGAGGGCCATCGACGCCAAGGCGATAGCGGACAAAGCGGTGGTTCACTGGCACGGTCGTCATCAAGGTTTGGGGTAAAGAACGAGATGATGATCATTTGCGGGGACGGAAGCGAACGGGTCGCCGTGTTCCGCTGCGCGAGATTCGAACATTTTTCCAGGACCGATGAGGTGCTGCGTTACACGGTCCGGGTAATAAACTAAGGAGAGGAGCGACTCAGAGTACGGTACAGAGGGAGTTTTGCACGTGCGCGTGGTGATCTAGTCGCGTCCAGGCAATGCCGAAAACACAGCACAACAATTGATGTGCGCCAGGAATTTAGGGATGAATTTCTGAGCACTTTATCGTGCCCCGCCTCCATGTGCTGGGCGGCCCGGGGGGCTTCAGCTGACACAGAGTTTCTAGTAAGTACGACGCGCGAGGAACGAGCATCTGTCACTAAGAACCTATTGTTGTTGGCCTGTCGAAGGCCCCACCCGCTCAAGATTTCCCGGGTTCTCGAAGTGACAAGGTTGGAGAAGCCGGAATCGGCTCACTTTTTCGACTGCGTATGCGCGTGTCTGAGCCAGCGCCAAGCCAGGGCCATCAATCACAGTTGAAATGTTGAACCTTTCGAAGTATGAGCTAGGAGAGACCAACCTTTTGCCATAATGCACAGGATATTCCTGAAGTCTGTGTCAGATCTAGACTCTCACCCATTTTTCGCCAATAACCCTGTGAGGAAATCCCCCCTGCTTTATCTGAAGCATAATTTCTTTTGTGGTTTCGAGCATGTTGGATTCAGGCCGGAGACCACCTGCCAGGTCGACTGTCCGTCAGAGAGTGCTTCCAACGACATTGTCAGGGTTGAACATAACTTCGGAGACTTCTCTTCAGGGCCATTGCGGGAGGAACATGTGCGCGGACCTCCGTACCAAGGTATAAAGTTACGAGCGAGGGCCGTCTTTTCAAAGGTTCATTGCACGCAATGCTCTCTCGCCTCGCCACCACCGTCGCGCTCGCCCTCATCGCCTTTTCCGCCCGCGCGGGCGCAGTCACCTGCGGCGTCTGCAGCTCGACCATCTTCTTCCAGGGCCTCACGCGCACCCTCACGCTGCAGTGGGAGGACGAGAACAACACCGTCCAGTGCAAGTGCGTCCTCCGAGTTCCCATTTGCCCGTGGTTGAATTTATGAATTTGAACTGATTGGGGTTGCAGCTACGACACCCCCGCGATTCCGAACATGTCCCCCGGCTGCCTCTATCGCGTACGTTTTTTGGTTTAGTCGAGGAACTGGCAGATGAATATTAATGCCCCGCCCGCAGAATGTTGACGGCTTGCTACTGTTCACAAACACGGGCCCGACGCTTACCTCGCTTCCTGGAGCGTGTCCGTCTATTCAATTGGTCCAGAAGACGACGTGCTAGCGAATTCGTACCAGACCCGAAGAGGTGGAAAATTACTGGACACATTCACGCGTCCTTCGGAGCCTAAGATGAAGTTGTACCGGTCAATGTTGTTGGGCAGTCGAATAAAATTTATGGAGAGAGAATCGTACACTTTCATCAAGGCTCCTGGACTGTACTTTGAATAAGTTGAAGACGGGTCTCTGTTTTCTCCCGTACTCTTCGAATCCTGTGCTTTACATGGAATGCTGTGTATCTGAGCATGCCAGAAATTCACGCGTCGTTTCTGAGGGGGTGAGGTCGTCCACACAAAATAGAATTTCTGGAGGAAAGTCATACGAATGTGCGGAGTTTGTTCCTGAAATCCTTGCCCATCAGCCATTGTTTAATTTCGACCCAGGTAATCCGAGTCGCCCGAGTAGATTTCGAACCTTGGATCCTTGATGGTTGCACACCGTGTGGTACTTGCAGAGAAATTCTAAAAATATCAGGCGACTGGTAGTGTCCTTCTCCCCATGTTCCATGTCACAGTATTCCTTCTAGTACGACAGAAGGCAAGTCCATGTAGTTCGCTCTAGAGAATCAGAGAACTTTCAGGTTGATAGTGGCCAGTCAAGCGGTTCTGGAGAAGTAACCGGAAAAAGAGGGCGGATTTTCACTGAGCTGAACTCCATTGCAAAATGGTTAGACCTCTTCCGAGTGGCGATGAAGGGGTTCAAGTTGAACATAATTCGTGGACCTCCACGTGTCGAAACGTGTCCAGTTTAGGGCCGGCGCAAACTGACATCTAAAACGACTTTCTTTACTCCACCTGCCAGCATCGGTTTCACTTCGCTTCTCACCTTTCCACCACCATGCGGTTCCCCGCGCTCACCTCGTCCCTCCTTTTCCTCCTGCTACCCGCTACAGGGACCTACGCAGACACAGGCGCGGGCCTCTATCCTCCCGGCCTGCAACCACTTATAACGAGGGCCAATGTCCTCCTGTCTACCGGCCAGTTCAGCGAGGCTGCCAAGGTGTATTCTGAAGCTATAGGTGGGTGTCATATACTCTATTTTTCTTATGCCGGGGGCTTGCTAGGGGGGAGGGTTGGCCACGACACACTGGGCGACCGACTGCGCACTGCAACGGATCCGCCACATCGCTGGGTTCGCGACCTCACCGGCTACCATCGGGATTGCCATGTCTCATGCGTGGTCTACAGCCAGACTCGATGCGGCTTCTGTGTGGTAGCTGTTGCTGAGCGTGGCTTGTTACGCGACTAGCTCGCACGTCGTGTCGGTCTTATGCCGTGCTTGCTCAGGGAGGACATGATACGTGGAGTGGCTGGACCCACATCGTTGCCTGCGACTGCTCATTGGTATCCGCGCCGCGATGCTGGGCGCAAGCGCGACGTGGCACAGACGGCGTATTCGTTCCCGGGCCGTTCTGTGGGCATACGTGCTACACGATCTGCTGAATCGACTCCCACACGACGCTGGCTCGCGGCCTCCAGCGCATACCGTGGCTATTTGGCGTACCCCCTCGCGACTGCGTCGTTACCTTCGCGCAGATGCGGCCTGCCTCGGCGCGGCACCAGTAGCTGTTGTTACGCGCAGCTCGTACTTGGTGGTCTAACTCACATGCCGTGGTGTTCATTGCTAGGAGGGCGTACTGCATGGCATATGTGGAGAGGCCAGATTGTCCGTGACTCATGTCTATGTCGCTCGCGTCGTGCACGACGGCTAATGGACCGCCACGTCGCATGTTTCGGCTATGTTTGGAGGCGACTCCGTGGGGCTTATTCCAGCGTGGACGTGGGTCTAAGGCCGAGGGCGCTCGTCGCCCGCTACACCACCTCGTATTCGCTCCCGGGCCCTCCTCGGAGTCTATCCTGGTGGGCCGCGGTCAGTTATCGGTGCTTCGTCACTTGACGCAAGAAGCGAGGGGTATTTTGGCGGTCGCACAGTCGCACGAGATGCACGATAGAGCTCAGCGGTCGTGGACGGTGTCCCATTTCTTGTCGTCGCCTTTTCATCATCTCTTATTTTCTCTTCTCTTTTCTCCTGGAATGATCCTCAATGTCTAACCATCCTTGCAGAACAATCCCCCGCCGACTACCTCCTCTTCTACAAGCGCGCGACCGCGTATCTCTCCCTCGGGCGGCACGGCGCCGCCCTGGACGACTTCGCGCACGTCCTGACCCTCACGCCGCTCCCGTCCGCGCACCTGATGCAGGCGCGCATCCACACGAAGGACGGCGACTTTGCGCTTGCGCGCGCGGCGCTGAAGCACTACACCGGCGGCGAGAAGGAGCTGCAGGAGCGGGACGCGCTGCTGAAGGACATCGCGGACGCGGAGGCGGCTGCGGCACAGGCGGCGCAGGAGCGCGCGGCGCTGCTGTGGAACGCTTGTGGGGAGAGCGCGAGCCGCGCGCTGAGGACCGCGACGCATAGCACGGCCGTGCGCACGCTACGCGTCGAGTGCGCGCTCGGCGCAGGCGACATCGAGGGCGCTGTCGGCGATATGAGGTGGGTTCGTCCCTTCCTTTGAGAGCGAGATTTGCTGACGGGTCCGTAGCCGGCTGACGTCGCTCCTGCCCGAGGCGCAGACACCTGCGCTCCACGCGCTCATCTTCCGGCTATCGTTCTTCCTCCTGCCGGCGTCACCCGTAGCGTCCAACGCGCTCAAGCAGTGTCTGCACTCGGACCCCGAGTCGCGGCTCTGCCTGCCGCTGCACCGTCTCTCCAAGGCGCTCGAGCGTGGGTTCGCGCGCGCGGAGGAGCAGAGCAATGCCGGCGACTGGCGCGGCGCGCTCGCCACCCTGAAGGGGCCAGGCAAGCAGGCCGATGTGTTCCGCCGCTTTGAGGACGCGGCGAAGGAGCAACTCGCCCCCGCGCAGCTGACGCTCTTCTCCCTGGATAAGAAGCAGATTGAGTTGCCCGCGTTCGCGAAGGTGTCGCCACGCCGCCGGACCTTACTGAGGACGCTGTGCAAGGGGCACACGGCGCTGGAGATGCACCGGAAGGGGGAGGAGTGGTGTAAGATGTTGTCTGAGATGGAGGGCGGGGCGGAGGACGCGGACGCGCTGCGCGGGCTCGGGGAGGCGATGCTCGTGAAGGAGGAGTGGGAGGACGCGGTGCGGTATCTCGAGAAGGCGTTTGAGGCGACGGGGCGGAGCGATCGCGAGGTGGGCTGCGTCCACCGCTAACACGAGTCGATTTGCTGACGGCTTGCACAGTTCCAAGGGCGCTTACAGAAGGCGCAGCGGCTGCTGAAGCAGAGCCGGGCGAAGGACTACTACAAGGTGCTTGGTGTCGCGCGGGACGCAGACGCGCGGACGATCAAGAAGGCTTTGTACGTCCCTCCTTCCCTCCCCTTCCGTAACTCATACTGACCCAACGCGCAGCCGCACGGCCGCCAAGACCGCGCACCCGGACAAGGGCGGCACGGAGCAGAAGATGGCGGCGGTGAACGAGGCGTACGAGGTGCTCTCCAATCCCGAACTAAGACAGCGCTTCGACAACGGCGAGGACCCGAACGACCCGATGGCGCAGCAAGGCGGGCACCCATTCCAGCAGGGCGGACACCCCTTTGCGCAGTTCTTCCAGCAGGGCACCGGCGGCGGGCCCGGCGGGTTCCAGTTCCACTTCAGCCACGGACACTAGACTGGGGCCTGTACCGCGTCGTGCTGTGGGCACACGCATCTGCTGTATCGCGCGATATACGCTTCTGGACGCGGTATTTACAAGTACTAAGCGTATGAGTTGTAATGCTCGGTGTGGGGGTGGGGTGGGGGAGTGCTCAAAGATAGTGTATTGTTTGACCACGTCTCTAGATTGTTATTTTATTTCCGGATGCGATATTTCGTCGAGAAAAGGGAAGCTCAGTCAAAGCGCAATTTAGTGGACGGGCGTAAACAAGGCCAAACATCATGCACCGCTTTTCATAATATTCTCTCGACCAAGTCTTTACGCGTTCAGTCTTGTGGAAAACTCATCCTCCGCCCTTACCACTAGTTGGACAAAGGGATGATCGAACATATGGTTTGCCTCATCTCCCAAAGTCAGACGTCGACAGGATGAACAACTTTCCTACCTCAAGTATCCTGTCTGACGCTTCGCCAGTCTCCGAGTCCCATCTTGGCTCTTGGTCCAGCTCATGTGTCTCGCTGTACTGCTCAGCAGCGCCCAGCGTGAAAATAGATTGAAAAGAACAACGGAGAAAAAAGTGTTCTCCGTCCCGCCCGAGAATCAGTGCTCAACGGCAAATTTTTAGCCTCAATCCTTCCTCTCGCTGTCTCCGGCTTAGTTTCGGGCTTTTCTTACCCTACTGCCCGGAGGAAGTCCGCTTTCCAGACTTTCGTCGTCTAAGAGAGTCTGAGCGGCGCATCGCAAGGGTTTGCCAAGATCGGGCCCGCCAGCGCCTCCTCGTCGACTAACCTCCGCATTGCTCTCGCGTCCAAGGACATCGCCGGCTTGGAGAGAGCCCTTCTCGACGTCAGTCACCCGTCGAGCGCCAACTACAGAAACCATCTCAGCAAGACCGAGGTAAGCAGTTCCTTCATAGTGCCCAATACTGCAATATAATCATTCTTCGCGTCAGGTCAACGCGTTAGTCGCGCCCTCCGACGAGGCTGCCGCTGCCGTCCAGGCATGGCTGGCCTCACATGGTCTCGTTGCGGACACCTCGATGTCCGCGGGCCACTGGCTCGCGGTGGCGGTCCCCGTCTCCAAGGCAAATGGGATGCTGGCCGCCAACTACGAGACCTTCGTGCACGTTTCGTCACGCAAGACGTATACGCGCACCCTATCGTTCTCCGAGGTTGCAGACTTTATTGACCACGTTCACCCGACCACTGCCTTCAACAACCCGCAATCCCGCGGCCTCGCCCTGTCTATTCCCCAGCTCGCCGCTACCATGTCCTCGGACGGCGAAAACTCGTGCGCGACGATCACGCCCAGTATGCACTCTTCAGCTTCTACCTCAGTTTCATTCTGACGCTTTCTATGATAGTGCCTCCAGTCACTCTACGAGATCCCCACCGCCGCCGCGACCGAGTCGTCCAACCGCATCGCCGTTGCGGGCTACATCAACCAATTCGCTAACAATGCCGACCTGGAGGCCTTCCTCAAGGCGTTCCGCCGCGACATGAACTCGAGCACGACCTTCACCGCTCAGACCTTCGACGGGGTCCGGGACCCGCAGGATGCGAGCGATGCTGGGCTTGAAGCGGTGTGTCTTTTCTTTCTATTCACCGTTCCCGCTTGACGGGGAGCGCAGAACCTCGACATTCAGTACATTGTCAGCCTCGTCACGGGAATCCCAGTCTCCTTTGTCTCCGGCGGCACCAAGGGGCAAGACCCCGACCTCGGAGGCTTCCTCGGTATCGTCAACTTCCTTTCGGGCCAGGACGACGTCCCGCAGGTCTTGACCACCTCGTACGGCGAGAACGAGGCCCCTCTGTCGAGGGCCTTTGCGTCGTAAGTTGCCGCCCCCCATTTCGTCGATTGTATCATCCTGAGGTGGCCCCATAGCAAACTCTGCGAAGCGTACCGCGGGGTGTTTCCGTGCTTTGGGCGTCCGGAGACGGTGGTGTCGAGGGCGATAGTCGGAAGAGCTGCACCACGTACTAGGTCGCGTTCCCGGCACCTCACCCGAAGTCGCATCCGACTTCTCAAGCGGCGGATTCTCGAATTACTGGGGCGGTGCGTCACCTCGCCGCGTTCCCTCTGCCCTTGCTTACTTATCCCTTCAGCGCCCGACTACCAGGCTGATGCCGTCGCGGCATATCTCAAGGCGCAGGGCAGCACCAACAAGGGCCTCTTTAACGCATCCGGGCGCGGATATCCCGATGTCTCCGCGCAGGGCGCGCGCGTGCCCATCGTCTTGCGCGGCAAAACAGAGCTCGTGCACAGCACGTAGTGCTCCTCGCCGATCTTCGCGAGCGTCATCGGCCAGCTCAACGACCAGCTTATCGTGGCGGGCAAATCATCGCTCGGGTTCCTGAACCCATGGCTCTATGCGAACCCGGGGATGTTTAACGACGTGACGAAGGGCAACAATCCCGGCTGTGGTGCGGACGGGTTTGAGGCTAGGAAGGAGTGGGACCCGTCACTGTTGGTGTTTCCGCTCTGAAGCCCTGCAGCTTGCTAGTTTACTTTGTTAAAAAAACGCAGGGCCTCGGCACACCGAACTTTACTAAGATGAAGGCCGCTGCTGGCTTGTAGAGGTCGTAGCATTTGGTGTCATCCGCATCTGTACACTATCGTATTTGCATCTGTGTCAATTGTCTGTATCGATTCCACCCTTTTCGTATATTGCGGTCCATGTTGCTTCGCTTTGGCCGGATGGGAAGGAATTGTATTTGCAAATTGTCGCTTTGACCGTTACGCGTCGCGTCACAATTTTTTTTTTTGTTACTACTACTGGCAGTCTCGGACTGGCCTGACCTCCCTGCGTTTGCTCAGGCTCCTGCTTGCCTCTGCGTCCTATAACGCTTAAAACCCAGGTCTCGGCGACCTTGAAAGCTCGAAGGATCACGGATCACGGCCGACTCTGAATACCACTCTTTTCGCCGTCCCATAAGTCCTCCTGCGTACCGCTGCAGAGAATGGACGTCTTTCAGTCTCTGCTAGCTCGCATGCGGTCCCAAGCATATGCGCCTCTCCCCGTGGAACCCTCCGGCCGCCGGCGTTATCGCCAGCATAAATTCACGCGGCGGAGGTGCATGGCCTCGCCGCTAACGAGCATCGTCTTCCTCGCTGGTGTATTCACTGCCTTCGCGGCCTTGGTGGTCCTCTCGCGCCGCGGTGCGCTCTACCTCTCCCATGTTTCCAGGAAAAAATGAACGAGCAGTGTCACAGAGCCTCCGCCGAGTCCGCCCCCGGCAGTGGGGCGGACGGCGGTGGACAGGCTGTTCGCGCGGCAGTCGACGAGCCTCGAGCAGGCAACGGCGCGGTATGCGCTTAAGTACGGACGGGCGCCGCCGCGCAATTACGAGCGGTGGTACCGCTTTGCGAAGGACCGGGGGTGCCTCATCGACGAATACGACCAGGTGCAGCGCGACTTCGAGCCGTTCTACCAGCTCGCAAAGGAGGACCCCACGTTTTTCCGACGCATGGTGCGCCGCGGGACGCAGCTGGTACGCCCTCTCCTCTTTTCATCTATTTGGTTTTCGAGTTGGGAGGCTGACGGCAGAAGGGCAGGCGGTGGCGGAGGACATGGGGATGAAGACCTTCCAGGTGCGGGACGGGGAGGCGAGTATGACGGACGACCGGGGGAGCTCGTACAACGGCGGGTGGATGGAGATGTTGCAGACTGTGTGTGCCCACCCCTTCTGCCCGTGCAGTGACTGACAAGCGCACAGCTGGGCCCGATCCTCCCCGACCTGACGCTCCTCATCAACCATCGCGACGAGCCACGCGTCGCGTTCGACGCGCGCGTCCCGCACGCGCAGGCAGGTGCTTTGAACGCCCTGAGCGCGAACGACGCGGACGCGACGCCGTTTCGGCACGCGCCGCGCCCGACGACGGCGGGGTACTATAAGGACGAGGGGCACTGCGTCGTGCCGAACGAGCCCATGGGCTTCATGACGTACGCGAACGACGCGAGCGCGTGTGCGTTCTTTCCCTGCCTCCCTGTTTGTGAAGATTACGCTGATGCTGACGTGGGTGTGCCTGTGCAGTCCTGCTGGCGAGCGCGAGCGCGGACTTCACGACGGACCTGTACCCCGTGCTGAGCCAGTCCAAGATCTACCCGTGCTTCGCGGACATCGTGTTCCCGTCCGAGGTGCGCTTGCTCTTCTACTCCCCTCGGCGCCCACCGCATCCCGAGCTGACTGTCTGGATAGTTCCACTACGCGCGCTCCCCGTGGGCGCCAAAGTACGCGTTCCCGGACAACGTCCCCTGGGCGGACAAGAAGCCCGCGCTCTGTGCGTCCTTTCCCCCTCTTGATTCTTGTCCTCCGCATCTTGACGACGCACGCACCCCTCCCACCTTCCTATTCCCATGTACCCGTGTACCGTGGACGCACGCTGACGATTGGCGCAGACTGGCGCGGGCAGTCGACGGGCGGGTGGATCCGTGGGGATAACTACCACGGCTTCGCGCGCTTCCGGCTGCTCGACATCGCGCGCGCGCATGCGCATGCGCACCCTCCCACCAACACCAACGCGGAGCCGCTCTTCGACGTCGCGCTCTCCGCGCTGTACACGTGGTTCTGCCAGGACGGGTGCGACGCCGACGCCATCCGCGCGGAGTACAACATCACCGAGGCAGGTGCGACGCCGCGCGAGGCGGGCTACGCGTACAAGTACGTGCTCGACCTCGACGGGAACGCGTTCTCTGGGAGGTATTTGGGGCTGCTGAGGAGCGGGTCGTTGGTGTTTAAAGTGCGTTGCCTCCACTCCTTCTGTTCCCTTCGTGGTCTTCGTTGCCCGCGCCTTTCTGTTTTTTCGAGGCTGATAGAGAACTGGACGGCCAGTCCACGCTCTTCACAGAGTACTTCGCCGACTGGCTCCGCCCGTTCGAGCACTTCATCCCGGTGCTACCCGACCTCTCGGATCTCGTCGAGCGGCTCGAGTGGGCGCGGTCCCATGATGCCGAGGCGCGGAGGATACAGCAGGCGGGCGCGGAGGTGGCGCGGAGGGTGTTGACGGATGCGCAGAATGACTGCTATTGGGGGATGGTGCTTAGTGAGTGGGGAAGGCTGGAGGGGATGGCCGGAGAGGGAGTGTAGGGGTGGGATTGGGATGTAGGGTTTGGGTAGACGGAGGAAAGGGAGGAAAAGGCGAGCAAGCGAGAGGTTCGGGGATATCGCGGGAGTACGTATACCTCGTGTGAGCGCTTTGGACGTCTGCTTATTTGTTACCACATCATAGCGCTGCCCAGATTGTGCGCGGCGAGTGTATCCCTTGCCAGGTGGCGTGGATCGAAGACTGGAGATTCGCCGCGAGTTTGACTGTGGGGTTGGTGCTCAGTTGGGAGAAATCACTCGGACGACAGTCTAAGTGGCGACGAGTCTTCTTTGCCCGTGGCCATTGGCTGGAAAACATCCTCCGAAATGCTCCTCTAAACTTCCCTGAACGCCGGCTTGAACCACTCAGTCCAGTGCTGCTATAGCGGGATCTCGCTCGTCTAGCTCCGCTAGCGCTTTTGATCTCCGGTGTCCACTAGTACTTGAAAATAATCGAGTCGCCCTCCGCCGAGGAGGACCTCCAAACTTGAACTACTCCTATGGCGCGAACGCTTTCTGAAATACCTATGTCTAGGACCTGCGGCTTAATGGCTGGGGACAGCTGTGTACGATCCGACGCGCAATGAAACTGGGGAGTTTAATTTAGTGAACAAGTATATGCACTCTAGGGTTCGTCTCTGAATGTGAGGTCAGATTATTTCTAATGCAGCCAGTAGAATTGTACCCCATATTGGTTGTTTGATCAGGTAGCTCAAGTAGGTGTTAATTTTTTTTGAACTGACGTATGCACGTGACACGTGTTCAAGAACAAGTTTGACTTTGTTAAAATTCTGGCAATCATCCTGCGGTACAATTAGGGCATGCTTACTACTTCCCTACTGATTTATTTCCCTCCTAGCACGTTGAAGTTGTCTTCGTAATCAACGGAATCACCGAGGGGCACGCGCCGGGGAGCGAGGTGAGGGTGGCGCCAGTGTTGGTGAAGGTTAGAACGCCGTCCACGTTCTACGGAGGGTTAATATGCATTCTCTCCTCGAAATGATCAGAATTTTACGCGGTAGAGGCACCCCGGAGAGAAGCCCGAAATTGCGGGAGTGTCATAACTGAAAAGTTACGTCAGGTTGTTTCTGGCGGCCTGTATCGAATTATGCGCACTTGCACTGCACGGTGTTCCCGCCTTCCTCGCGCATAAGCGTCAAAGTGCGGGTGAGACCGCTATAGAAGATCGTCGAGTTGCATACACCACAATTAATTGCAGCAGTGCCTGCAGAGAATGAAACGACGGCGAGGGCGAGGGCGGTAGAGAGGCGAGACAACATATCTGCGAAGAGCGAGGAAAATTTCCCTGCATTTTATACTCTAGGATCCGGAATGGCCGCCGTTCATCCGGCGGATGGCTGATGGAGTTCATGTAGAGCGGTACTTTGCCTATTGCCGATGACTGACAGCGAACGCGAACGTAGTGGTTGACAGCAGTCAGATAGAACTGATGATAGGTCAAGTTCGATTGATTCGCAGTTCACTCTGGAAGATAGTTGGCCTTCTCGCGAAGAGTCATGTTTACCTCGTCACGGACTGCTGCGTGGCTGCTTGGCCTCGGAATTATGAATTGAAGTTCAAAATAATGCATTCTGACGCCAGAAACATCGACAATTGATGCCCCTTGACCTGACCCGCAGACGTCTGGCATTAATAGCTTTTAAGCGGACAGCTTCGTTCCTATCAAGAAACTCTTAACTTGCTTGCCACACGCTCGTTTATCCTGACTCATTGACTATGCACCCCATTGGGTTGATAATCATTTTAACTTACGACGAGTTCACTCCACGTGTAAGGTTAAGCCACAATTTTCGTAACTACATTTGTGCCAAAGGGGTTTACAGGTATCGCGTGTTTAATCGAGAATCCCAGGCCGGGCACGAAATTCCACTTCTTAGCAGAACGACTTCTGAACCACCTGGATCGATGACGGACACGCTCCGCCCGTGTTGGATAAGGTCAAGATGCCGTCGACGTTCTACAATTTCATTGTTCAGTCCGAGGTTAAAAAAAGCACTCGTGAAATATACTCTGTAGACGCAGTTGGGGTTGAAGCCTGAAATTGGAGGGTTGTCGTAGCTGGGAGAGATGAGATTTTCTCGTCGGCAGCATGAATATTGGAATCGACCTACTTGCACTGCACGGCGTTGCCCGAGTCCTGAGTCGCCACCGTCAAGGAGAGGGTGACGCCGATAAAGAAAATGGTAGGGCTGCACACTCCGCATGACACGGCAGTGGCGCTTGCGGAGAAAGAGACGAGGATGAGAGCGAGAGTAGTGGTGATACGAGAGAGCATTGTATGCAATGGAGAACCGAGGCCGGTTGACCTTCAGCTTTATACTCAGCGGAGCTCCTAATAATATCTACAATGAAACCGCGACGTGCACGTTCCCTGGAACTGAGTGGCCAGTACGTCCAAAGACAGCGCTGAACGCGTGCTACATCTGACAAGATGAACAGTCGAAGGAAACGGGAATCTCTTGGCTCCTGCATTGAACCGAATTTCAATATGTTCGAAAAAGTCTTGAGTCGAGAAGGAATACGTGCCAGGCAATGCCGGGGTGTCTTCAGACAGCGCATGTATGATCAAGTTCAACATTGAACTCGGAACAGTCGGCAGCGTGATTGATGGCCCTGGGCCAGACATGAGATGTTCCTTCGAATAAGTCAGCGGATACAAAGACCAATACGCGACGCCTCTAACTCTCCAGCTTCTCGAATCGTGGAAGCTGTTCGCTCCTGCGCTGAACTTGTCTTGGCAATTCTTCATGTTCTCGGGAGACAGATGGTTGTACCTCGCTGTCTCCGAAGGATACACGTCGGGCATCGTGAGGCTCACTGCAAAGCGTTCCATGAGATTTCATAGTCTGAAGGTGATTTTTATCCTCTTTGCGTTCGAAATAAACGCCCGAACAGAATTTCAACCATTGTTGTACTGTATTTCCACCTGAAATTGATCGCGCCTGGATCACATTTTCAAGCACGTGCCTATACATCCAACCTTCTTGAGTTCTGTTTTCGATGTGTTTCCTGACTAATTCCATGACGGTCACTCTGGGAAGAATCTTTATGGCTCTCTTAATTGAATGCAATTTGTGCTGCAGTGCCAATCCAACTCGGAATTCCATTCCTGATTCAAGTAGCCCCTTCCCGTATTCTAGTGCATCTCTACGCCATCAAATGTACTACCAAAGTACACCCAACCAGAATCAACTCAGGAACACGGCATCGGAAGAGTTAGGACTTTCCAGTACTGGCGAGAAGTTCAAGTATGATCAAATCGTGCAACGTTAAATGGGCACAAGAGATCAAGGAGGTTCCATTTTTCTCCAAGGACTTCCTCTGACTTCTTATAGTGATTTAAATGACTTATCCTGGGACAAGAACCCTGTTAAATGAGATTGTTCAGATTATACAATATCAGAGAGACCTCAAGCTCGGCAATTCGGCAACAACCTCGTGGGAGCATCAGCTCGGCTATTGCCGGCCGGCATGCGTTGTCTCTTGTCCTGAACTCCAACCTTGAATTCGTCATGCTTTCGAATCCCTGGGACTCTGGCTCTTGGCACACTAGGAATAACAGCAAGCCCCCTAATCTACGCCGATGACTTCAATGCCACAACCCTTTGCTGTGATCAAAACACCGATGCTGAGGGATATATGCTATGGGTTTTGTCCCCGACAGCGGCGGGCTTGGAGATAAACGATATCGTTCTGTCAGGATCCAAAGAGTGATTTTAGCGTGAGGCAGCGGAAATAACGCAGGTCAGGTGGGAAGTTCCTCAAGCGATTTAAGCTCTAGGTATTTGCGGTGGAGATATCCACTCTCTCTCCCCAATGGAGGCTAAAGAGCTTGAAGAATCCAGAGCATCCTCAGTAGCCACCGTTTTCCCGCCGTCCGAATACGACACGGCCCATGGAACGACATCCTTTGCGCCTCTGGGGCGCCAAGTTCACCGCGTTCCGTCCATCCGTTCAACAGTCGATCCCCGCTCGAAAATCCCTGGCGACTTTAGGACCCTGAGGTATGCAGGCCCTGAAATTCAAAATTGGAGGCTCATGAATCTATCCACGCAGCGTACATGTCACCGAAACTCAGGAGCAGGGAACAGTTGCGAGCAAGGGCAATGCAAAAGGTCTGCCGCCACCCTGTGTCGCCACCCCCTGGCTCACCTCTCCAGATCTGTCCGATGTCACCTGGCATGCGCTTCCAGTGGTGGATATCTGCACCCGCCTCGGCGTGTCGGCGGCTCGCGGGCTCGACGCGTCCATTGCGGCGTGTCGCCTCGCAAAGAACGGTAAGAACGTCATCAGCCGCCCGCCCAGCAACCTTGCGCGCAAGATTTTCTTCTACATCTTCGGGGGTTCGCCGTGCTTTTTTTTTTGCGCCTCGCGCCTCTAACCTTCATTCGTCAGGCTTCGGCAGTTTACTGTTCGTCGCGAGCATCATCTGCTTCATCGCCTGGTAAGGACATAACCTCCTGTGATTTCGTGAAAACGAAATCTGACCCCCAAGGAAGGCGTCCGCTGGGTGACCCGAACCCCTTCGTCCCAAATCTCGCGCTGGCGGTCGTCCTCCTCGTGGTCATCGCCATCCAGGCAGTCTTCAACGCTTGGCAAGGTGTGCCCGCTCTTTGCATTCATCCATCTCTCCTCTCACGCCAGCCCGACAGACTACTCAACCAGCCACGTCATGGCCTCCATCGCAGGACTCCTACCGACGGAGATTCTCGTCACCCGCGACGGCGAGAAATTCAAGTACCCTTCCTTTGACTCCGTCTTCATGCGTGCTGGAACTCATCCGCTCACGCAGGCTTCCCGCGGCAGACCTCGTCTTGGGTGACATCGTGGCGATCACCCTCGGCTCCAAGGTACCTGCCGACTTGCGCTTGCTGGAGGTGTCCTCCGATCTGTGCTTCGACCGCTCGATCCTCACGGGCGAGAGCACCGACGTCACCGCCACCGTCGATTGCACGGACAAGAACTGTGCGTGCCCACACGGCGTTCATTTTCACTTTCTTATTTTACGCAGTCATGGAGTCGCGCAACATCACCCTGCAGGGCACGCTTTGCACGAGCGGCAGTGGCGTCGGCATTGCGGTCGGGCTCGGCGACGGGACGGTCTTCGGGTGCATTGCAGCGCAGGCGAGCCGCGAGCGCCCCGCGCGCACGACACTCGAGGTCGAGATCCTGCGCTTTGTCCTTATCATCGGTGGGCTCGCGCTCGGCGTCGCGGCACTCATCGTCGGTGCGTGGTGCCCCAGACGTACCCGTCGCGCTTCTGACCTGTGTTTCTTGGTGCAGTTCTATGGGCAGCGTGGCTCCGCCGCGACTACCCGGGGTTCATCACGGTCCCAGGCCTCCTCATCGACTGCGTCTCCGTCGCGGTCGCGTTCATCCCCGGTGCACTCCAACATCCCTCTCCTCCGCAGTAGATGCACGATACTAACCTCGCGCCAGAGGGCCTCCCCGTCTGCGTCACGCTCTCGCTTACCGTCATGTACGCTCCCTTTCCTCGCCATTATATGTTCCTTTGGTGACTGAAACACCCCAACTTGAAGTGCACGCGCGATGCGCTCCAACGCGATCCTCTGCAAGTCCCTCGCGACGGTCGAGAGCCTCGGCGCGGTGGACTTCATCGCGTCGGACAAGACGGGCACGCTCACGCAGAACAAGATGACGGTCGTGAACGTGGCCGTGGGCCTCTCGCGGTACGCCGCCGCGGATGCGCGCATCCTCGCTTCGGCCTGTGGGGGCGCGGGCGGGGCGCTGCGCGAGCTCACGGCGCTTGCGGGACTGTGCAACGACGCGGTGTTCGAGGCGGCCTCGAAGATCGAGGAGGCGGTGGAGCACCGCAAGGTTAACGGCGATGCCACGGGTTCGTTTTTCCTTTCTTCGTATCGCTGGAATTAATTAGCGTGGGTGTTTTTAGACACGGGGCTGTTGTGCTTTGCGGAGAGCGTGTTGCAGACGGAGGCGCTTCGCGCGGGATGGGTTCAGGCGGGGAAGGTCGCGTTCAACTCTAGTGCGTTTGTCGCTTGACATTTTTATAATATCTATTCGACTTCCTGGTTGGTGCTCATTCACAAATGCAGAGAACAAATTCGCGGTGAAGCTCATGCGCGCACCGGATTCTCCGGTCGATGCCGACGCGCCCTTCGGGAGTGTCGGGAATGGGGATTACCTGCTGGCAGTCAAAGGTGTGCGTGATGGCCTTTTTCTCTTTGAAGAAGGAGCGTTAGTTGACGCGTAGCACGCACAGGCGCCCGACGTGCTCATCCGCCGCTGTTCGTACTACGTGGATCCCGACGGCATGGAGCGCCTGCTCGACGCGACCGTTCTCGCAGGGATTTCCGCGATCCAGGAGGACTATGCTGCGCGCGGTCAACGCGTTCTGCTCCTCGCCAAGAAAATACTGGCGTCCGGGCTCCCGAAGGAGCACACCGACGGCACCTCCCTCGAGGACCAGCTACTTGCTGCGAACGTGAACCTGACAGTCGTGGGCCTTCTCACACTCGTCGATCCCCCGCGCCCCGAGACAGCGGAGACCGTGCGCATCTGCCGCCGGGCGGGGATCCGCTTCGCCATGGTCACCGGTACGTTTGTTCTTTGACGTCTTCCTTTCTTTCACCTAGCACCGGACGCTCATCGCCCGTACTCGGTTGCTGCAGGCGATTTCTCCCTGACGGCTGCTGCAATCGCGCGCCAAGTCGGGATCATCACCACGCCGGAGACCGCGATCCATCACCTCGCGGACCTACCGCTCGACACCCCGCTCTCAAAGATCCCGGACTTTGACGCGAACAAGGCAGAGGACGCCGTTCTCACGAGCTTGGTGCTGAGTGGACCGGAGATGATGACCATGACGGAGTCGCAGTGGAAGCAGGTCCTTACCGTGCGTAACTGATTGCCCCACTGTCTGTTCGTTTTCAACGCTGACTGTGGTTCAAGTTCGACGAGATCGTGTTCGCGCGGACAAGCCCGCAGCAGAAGCTGCAGATTGTGCGTGCGTTCCAGGGCGGAGGGTGTACGGTCGCTGTGACCAGAGATGGAGGTGTGTGCGGATGACCAACGCGGGGTGCCGCTTTGACCTTATTCTTAGTCAACAATGCGCCGGCGCTCAAGCAAGCGGACGTGGGCGTCGCCATGGCCGGTGGGTCCGAAGTGGCGATGGTAAGTGCACCCGGGTGTTGAAATGCGCGTTGTCCAACACTATCTCAGGAAGCGGCGGATTTGGTTCTACTGTCCGATAACTTCTCAACCATGATCACTGGGATCAAGTACGGCCGTCTTTGCTTTGAGAATCTGCGCAAGTCTATATTATATCTCCTCCCGGCTGTAACGGCAGTGACCGTCACTACGTATTTCTTTTCTTTATACTCACCACACAATCCTTCCCCTCCCTACTTATCAACCCCACACTTTCCTTAACTTTTCCTGATTATTACGACACTTGCGTCGCCCACGCTCGTTCTTATCTTGGCGTGTACTTATTTGATTATCGCACAGCCACATATCTCCGTAGTATATAAAGCTCTCTGTGTACTTAGGTTTCTTCGGTGAATCCACTACTTACAACAGTCAGTCTGGATTTGCCACCCCGTGTGCCGGAACTCGTCCTCACGCTTCCGTCACATATTTTTGACTCTACAAGCCTCGTCGCTGCTTTGCCTTGGTTCTCTTTGGTCTGATCAACCGACAATACCAGCCTCGCTACCGACACCTCGAACCGAAGAAACATGTCTGAAACCCAGGAAGACCCGGCCTATCACACTCGCTTGGCAGCTCGCCGTGGCAATCCAGCCACCGGTGAGCAACCCGTGAGTGCTCCATCGACTAGGTCTTCCTCTAGTGAGGGTTCCCTGGCTGGAACCCCTCGCGCGGATCGTGAACCCGAGGCTTCGCCTAAATCACGCTCAGTCACTCCCGAGCTGTTGTACAGCCGGGTTGTTTCTGCCTCACCGGCTCCAGCGATGGAGCCTGGTGCTACCACTAGTACCTCGGAGACTCCGAGGGAAAGTGCTGAGCCGTCTGAGCTCTTCAAACTTAACCCTGTCGTGGACTTTGGCTCTGACGAGGGCCCCCAATCGGTCGCATGGACTCCGGTTAATCGGAAGACAGCCAGGACTCATCGTGAGCGTTCAGCATCGCAGACTAGCAATGTATCGAATTCTAATTCAACATCGCCGGTCCTGACTGCTACGCGCGACTTGAGTCCGGAGCAGCTCTTCCAGCTTGCTCGTCGTTACCAGACCTTGGCAAGACAGGCGAGCCAAGCCCGCGCCCAACTAAATGGAGACAGTAATGAGTCAACGAGATTCATTTCGGCGCCACCTGCCAGGAACAAAGGCACCAGGGGTCGGGAGATGATAGAAAATCGCACTAGTCCCAAAGTACCTACTGCGGTTTCCACACTCGCTCCATTGAATGCAAATGTTCAGGCATACAGCCCCATTGTCGTGTCCGGCGAAGGGACTTCCCGAAACAAAGGGAAAGGCCCTGATCCTCGAAATTGGGGTGAGATGGACTTCTCGGAGCAATTCTCCGAGGAGGACCTTGAAGCCCAGCGCGATGCTCTGGAAAATTTCGCCGAGATCAACCGCGTCATTAAACAGGAACCGGAGACTACTCCGGTCGGCTTTTTTGATGATATGCCACCGCTTGATCTCACCTCGCACGGAGAGAGTTCTCCGTCAATTGTTGTGAGCCCGCCGCCTAAAAAGAAAGGCGGCAAGGAGTCTGGCCAGACCATGTCCGAAAGGATCGCTAGTTTAACACGAGAACTTAGCCTGCTCAAACAATATGAACAAGAGTCGAAACCCGTTACAAAGGGTGCGACCAGTAAAGCGAAGCAAGCTGTCAAGGACAGCTTGATGAATCAAATTCGCAAGGATAAGGCTAAAGAGAAGCCTCGTCCGCCTCCTGCAAAGTCTGCAGGAGTTCGAGTTGCCACCGGAAGTTTTATTGAGAAAGCTATCCGAAATTCCGCTGGTGTTAATTCAGATCCGTCTTCTTCCGATCCGTCTGACAGTTCCTCAAGTTCAAGCTCAGATTCTGAGCCTAACTTGAGTGACGAGGATGAGATTGGGTCAAAACGAGATCAATCCGCTCCAGCGCGGAAGAGGAGTAAGTCTAAGAAGACTTCGTCTGGTAAATCGAAAATGGTGTTGAAACCAATCCCGCCTACCAAGTATGCCGGAACAGATGATCCGTTCCTGTATTTGCGTTTCATCCGAGAAGGAACGACTTACCTGGTTATGGGAAAGGTCCCAGTAAAGCAGCAGATCTTCATGTTGAGCTATTCCCTCACGGGTAAAGCTGCTGATTTTTACAACCGGAAGGTCGTGAAAAACGAAGCTCAATGGACCTTGAAGGAATTCTTTTGGGGAATGTTCAACTTCTGTTTCCCTCTGGATTTCCGCATTAAACAGCGCGACAGATTGGCCCGCTGTTTCCAGAACAAAAAGTCAGTAGCTGAACATGTGGCGGAATTGGATGAGATTTACAACATGATTGGACTTGTTGATGACCAAGAGAAGGTTGTTAAGCTGTGGCGAAGACTACGCCCCGAGATTCAAACAGAGATGTACCGTGACAAGCTTGATCCCGAGACATCGACTTGGGACGAAGTCTCGGATGGAGCTGAGCATGCGGAAATTCTGCTAGCAACCTCGAGGACGTCGAGGCCACAGTATGGGACTGATAATACTAGTCAGCCAGTGGCAGGCCCTGCTCGTGGTGGCTTCCGTGGACGCGGTCGCGGTCGTGGAGGGCGCTTTGTTCCAAGAAGTCGAGGACAAGTCTTTCAGACTTCGTCTGCGGGCTTTTCAGAGACTAAGGCAGAGGTCGGTAAAAAATTGCCTCCTCAGAATCCTTCAAGGAAGGATAAGGCCCCAAAGCCGTGGGTCGAGTGAAAACTGTCGCCTCAGAAGAAAAATGAGCTCATGGCAGCAGGCCTGTGCCTGAATTGCGAAGAGGCTGGACATTTTGCGCGAAATTGCCCGCGGCTGACTACAATGACTTCTAAACAGAAGGGCAAACCCCCTGGTTTCGGAGCACATGGGATAGATATCCCTATCCAGGCGGCTCTCTACGAGACGACTGAGGTGCTTGAAACACTGCAGGTTGGGTCAGCAGCTATCGGTATTGAAGTCGATGAGGGCGAGGGGACCACGAACATTAATTTCGATTCCCTACCTTCAGAACTCATGCCGTCGCAACTTATCGGAGATTTGCTAGCCAAATATGCAGAAGTCGTACTTCAGATGGCGCAGCCTTTCCCTGGTGATAATGAATCCCAGGTTGAGAAGAGATTTATGATCTACTCAATTTCAGAGACAGAACATCTCATAATGGACAATGCGACGTCAGAAGATACCGTTATATCCACCGAATATCTGCGTGATCCAGAATTCATGATTGGACTCTGGTATGCAGGACAACGGCAAGCTGCTCTCGGGCTACATCAGGTCGATGTTCCGTTAGAAGACCGCTTTACGGCTGAGTTCGGAGATGCTTACAGCGCAGGAGCAGTTCTCCTCCTTGAGCAAACAACATGGGATGGCTCCCAGGCAGATACTAATTTCAGCCGGTTCGCTATTCACGAGCACGGTTCGGATACATACAGGTTGTGTGACCTTCGCACCGGGCTGGAAAGACTTTTGACTAAAGCCAACCTGCTTAACCAGCAGTTTGACCTCGGAGCTTGGTATTGTAATGCCTTTGACACATCCGCCTCGGACGCAAGGGACTTCAGCCCGTCCTGTGATGGGACGTCTGACTATGACTTCGCTTCAGTCTCAGACTCCGAGGCTATGGTCCTGTCCTCTGATGACGAGTGTGACTTACCTGAATTGGAGTCAGTCAGTGAGTCGGACAGTGAAGCTGAAGAATCAGCAGCTGAAGAAACCTCCCGGGAACCAGGAGACGTCAACGAGACATTTGCGGATAGAATCGCTACGATTGGCCGGAGATCGGACATCGCGAAAGTGAAATCAAACACTGTCACCTGGCGCGGTCACCAGATCGGTGATCTCTTAGGAATTTGTGCTCGCGCAATGCTGGAATTTCTTCAGCCATACCCAGGCGATGAATTGGTGTCGAGCCTTGATGAGAGGTGCCTTCTGCCTCGCTTTGAACTAACGAGGGTATCCGAAAATGAATACACCATCTGGGATGCTTATTTTCATGAGATCACGATTCTTCCAGTGGCTTTGCTTCGAGATCATGCCTTCGAGATAGCGGATTGGTATGCTCAGCAGAGACTCTATCAGTTGGAATGGCCTGCGGAGACTCCGCGGCCGCTGCACCAGGTTGCAATCGATGATCTCATCGTGGTTGGAATTCTCCAATACTTCCAGGAAATCAGTGCTGAACTCCCCGAGTTTGCCGATTATGATATTAATCCCAGATTTGCCTCGCAGGCCCGCGGTGAGACATACGTGGTTACTCAACCGGGTTCGCGCTGCTCGCGTCGCTGTTATCCTATATCTGAATATCTATTGTTGAATCCTCATTTCGACCTTGTGGGATGGGTTCGAAAATCACAGCTTAAAGCAGAGCTGGCTCAAAATGAGTATGAGAATGGTCTCGGAGACTTGGTCATGTTCGGCTACTTCTACACTTTGTTCGAGCAGGATATCTCGGAGGAAGAAGTTGAACTTCTCCAAGTCCTTTGCCGAATGGAATCTGTTCGCATGTCCATGGAGGACGGATACATTCCTGAGTCTCCATTACCGAGCCTCACCTACTTCCTGGAATGGATCGCAGATCGAAGGCATAGCTCTAGGCGCTCAATACTATTGACTTGCGCTGGGATTCAGGTCCCGTCTGATAATGTGAATGGGATTACTCGGACAGCATCAATGCCTCGCGTACCTAATAAAATGGTCGCGAAGCCGATTGTGGTTGTAGTTCGAGTCAATAATCACCCTGTGCGGGCGCTCGTTGACTCTGGATCCCTCGGAGATCTGATCTCTACCACAGTTGTGGATCAGTTGGCGTTGGCGCGCAAAGAGCTGGAGGAGCCGATTACTTTGCAACTTGCGGTTCAAGGATCTCGGTCCAAGATCAATCATACCGTCAGTCTTGACTTCAGTTATCAGGACATCATGGGTCCGCGCACCTTTTATGTGGCGAACTTGAGCGGATACGATATGATTTTGGGAACCTCGTGGTTGTTTCAACACAAGGTTAGTATTGGCTTAAATCCAGCTCGAGTTTGTATCGGAAGTGCTGACTGCTTACCTCTGCAAGGTGTTGCTACGGCTCGAATTTACTCCCATGGTGTAGAGATCGACGGTGATGTTGTCAGAGCTGCTAGAGAAGAGTTGATTGAGTATGCAAAGCCCATTTGTAAAAAGGCATCGGAAACTGTCTTGCCTCCTTTACGTGCAATTAATCACACTATCCCGCTCATTGATGAGAAGAAGATCCTACCGTGGAGACCGTCTCGGTGCCCAGAAGCCCTGAGGCCCCAATGGGATGAGAAACGGCGAGATTACCTGAAAACAGGGCGGTGGAAGATCACCAACTCGGGCAATACTGTCCCTATGTTGCTGATCCCCAAGGCGAAGTCCAATCCGCCAAAGCTTCGCACAGCAGTGGACTTGCGAGCCCGTAATAAAAACACTCACAAGCTATCCTCTCCGTTACCGGACATGGAAGGTATTCTGCGACGTGTTGCTCGATGCCCATACCGAAGCTTGATTGATGGTCAAGATGCGTACGAACAAATTCGTATTATTCCCGAACATGTCGACCGCACCACGGTCACGACACCCGACGGGAATATGGTCAGTCTTGTAATCCAGATTGGCGACTGCAATGCACCTGCAACCTATCAGTCATTGATGAATTATCTATTTTCCGATTTCATAGGCCGGTTCATGGACGTGTATTTGGATGATATCATCATCTACTCTGAGACACTCGAGGATCACAAAACTCATGTCAAGTCCATCATTGATATATTGAAGAGAGAGACCCTGTACCTCAGTGCGAACAAATTGCAATTTTTGCAATCTGAGTTGAAGGTGCTAGGGCGCATCGTAGATGACCAGGGAATCCGGATGGATCCGGATAAGGTTGACGCGGTAGTCAACTGGAAAACTCCCACGAACCGCGACTTACTGCGTGGATTTTTGGGGTCTGTTGGCTACCTTTCCGAAGACCTTGCCCTGGTCCGGCTTCCGATGGCTGTTCTTCATGGACTCACAGGAGACACTGTACCTTTTCGGTGGAGTTATACCCATCAGAGGGCTTTCGAGGACGTGAAACGAATCACTCACGAGGGACGTGATCATCATCGCGTGCCGTTGAATTACGGCAAGGGCTCCCTTCCCGTCTGGTTGGTTACAGACAGATGCGGAACCGGAGTTGCTGGTGTAGTATGCCAAGGAGAAGACTGGAGAAATGGCAGAGTTGCCGCATTCTTCTCAGCCAAATTGAACTCCACTCAGCAAAATTATCCAGTTCATGAAATAGAGATGCTTGCGGGTATCGAGGCGATGCTCCGGCACCGTGATATCCTTCAAGGGTTCCATTTTAAATGGATAACCGACCACAAAGGATTGATTCATCTCATGAATCAGAAGAACCTCTCTGGCCGTCAAGCTCGATGGATTGAGAAAATCTCTGAATTTGACTTTGAGGTGGTGTACGTTCCAGGCACTGAGAACGTCCTGGCTGATGCCTTGTCTCGAATTTATTCGAATGAGGCCCCGGGAACGGTCCGAGCACGGAGTGAATATACCTACCACGATGTGATCAATAATGATATTTTAGAGATTGGGTCCATATCTATGCCTGTCTTCGCAGGAAAGGAGGCATTGGCGATGTCAAGTGACCGTGTAACGAGATCACAGACGCGAGCAGCCGCAGAAGCGCTGGCCCAGGCCAAATTGCCCCGGGAAGAAAGGCCCGGATCGGACTTGGAGCAGAGAGGAGCTGCAAAGAGTAAGGGGAACCTTGCACGAATGGCAAAGAAGCAGTTTGTTCTCCAGAGTCCTAGAGAGACAAAGGAGGGCGGGAGTACACCCAAAAAATCGTTGTCAAACCCCTATGACAAAGCAACTGATCCGGCGGATCAAACGCCCCTGAACGAATGGCATGCCGTGCCACCAATTGACTCTGAGTTGGAGGCAGAACTCGACCGAATGGATTCGTCGCTGCTACCCGTGGTGACCGGAGGCTGGGATGGCTTGGATGTAGCCAAATTCATCCGCAACAAATATGACCAAGATCCTTTCTTCAAAGAAATGATCGCGGCCCCGAAGGCGTATCGCAACTTCGAGGTTACAGATGGGCTCATATTTCTCTGCGAGAAAGAGTATCGACTACTCTGCATCCCTAGGCTAACCTTCAAGGGCCGAAATATTCGGGAGATTATCATATCTGAAGCACATTCTGTGCTAGCACACTTGGGAACCAGGAAAACTCTCGACTATATTCGGGATTACGTATGGTGGAAAGAAATGGTCGAAGATATTCGCAGTTTCTGTGAAACTTGTGTTACCTGCAAGCGCAGTAAACCTAGTAATCAGAAGCCTTACGGGTTACTGCATTCTTTGTCACCACCGAAGCTACCCTGGGAGTCGATTGGCATTGACTTCGTCGGGCCGCTGCCTGAGTCTAAGAATCGAGATGGTTCTTTTAATTCCATTACAGTTGTAATCTGCTTGCTTACTGGCATGGTGCACTTGATTCCGGGTAGAATCAATTACACTGCACGACAAATTGCCGAGTTGATGTTTGAACACATCTATAAACTGCATGGACTGCCGAAGTACATTGTGAGTGATCGTGATGTGCTGTTCACTAGCATATTCTGGAAGCGACTCCATGAATTGGTTGGAACGAAACTCCATATGTCTAGTGCTTACCATCCGGAGTCTGACGGAGGAACGGAGCGGGCGAACCGCACTGTGACTCAAATGCTTCGACAATGCATAGGTCCTAAGCAAAAGGACTGGGTCGCGAAACTCCCTGCGGTTGAATTTGCGATGAATTCAGCTCGATCCGAATCCACAGGGTACTCACCGTTCTTCTTGAACACCGGGCGGATGCCCAGGTCGCTGATCTGGGACTCAGATCGGTCCCGGAAATACCCTGGGATCGCGAATTTCGCCCTTCAGCGACGCTTAGCTATAATGGCTGCGCATGACAGCATTTTGGCTGCGCGGGTCAAGCAAACTCGGAACGCTAACCGCAAGCGTCAAATCGAACCCTTCAAAGAAAATGACCTTGTCTATCTTTCGACCAAGAACATCAAGTTCGAGAAGGGATTAGCTCGAAAACTGATCCCCAAATTCATTGGGCCGTACCTGATCTTAAAGGAATTTGGGAATTCCTCCTTTAGGATAGACCTACCGCCGAACATGAAACAGCGCGGAGTTCATGATGTCTTCCATTCTTCGCTACTCCGCATTCACGTACCGAATGATGATCGCCGGTTTCCAGGGCGGCTGGAGAATCAGCTGAGCATTTCTGAGGATGCAAGCCACGAGTGGGCTATTGACCGCATCCTTAGTCACTCAGGAAGTCGTTCTGACGCTATTTTTGAGATCCGTTGGCAATCCGGAGATGTGACCTGGATGCCGTACGAGCAGGCGAGTCATTTGACCGCGCTTGCAGCGTATTTCGAGATCCTTGGCATTTCTGAAATCAGCCAGTTAGTGCGTGGAAAAGGGATACCTCCGAAGAATGATCTTGAGGTTTTTAGTGGGAGTACCCGAATGGAGTTAGCCGCCGTCCAAGGCGTCAATAAATGGGAGTTAGAAAGATTTGTTGGCCTGACCAACGAATTATCCCCACCTTTGGCCACTGCAAAACACTTGCTACTCTATTTTGAATTATCTACTATGTCGGCTGACGGGCACATCATACCTGTCGCTGATATCCCTTCGATCTATTCGGACTTTAATCTGGTCCATCAGCTTCTTCGTCGCCAGGACCGCGAGACTTTCGTCCTGAAGGATCCCCACTCGGATCCGCCTAATGCTGAGTCGGTCATCACTGCAAAGACTGTGCAGATGTTCATCAGGCACAACTTCGTCATGAACGACCCCGACAAAGACACTCATTACTCGCCGTTCGGCTATCGAAAGTTCGCCGAGGACATGAATGACTTTGATCACAACCCGGCGAAGTGGTCTTTCTATGCCGAGGAGGATCAGTGGACGACCTGGCATGTCGACAGAGAAATGCCCACGCTTGCGGCGTTTCAGGTCCGTGAGAAGGACATCGAGATGGGTGTCCCCCCCGGTCATATGATCGTTCAAGCGGAGCGTTACGAGCGCGCAACAGAGGCGCTTTGGCAGCGCGATACAGGCCGCGCTCGGTCCATCGCTCAGTCGAAGTTGAAGAAGCAGAGTCGCGAGCCGGGTCCGTATCTCGCAATCAGCTCCCCGGAGAAGAGGGCTGCCTTGACTGCGAAGATGCAGGTCAAGGAGCAGGAGTATAGGGCTCGAGTGGGCACCAGCAGGGCGCCGTCGAGCACCCCCACCATGAGCGGTTCGAGCGCAACGCCCATGGATGGATGAGATCGTTGCAGTCAACGATCTGGAGGGCGTATGTAACGGCAGTGACCGTCACTACGTATTTCTTTTCTTTATACTCACCACACAATCCTTCCCCTCCCTACTTATCAACCCCACACTTTCCTTAACTTTTCCTGATTATTACGACACTTGCGTCGCCCACGCTCGTTCTTATCTTGGCGTGTACTTATTTGATTATCGCACAGCCACATATCTCCGTAGTATATAAAGCTCTCTGTGTACTTAGGTTTCTTCGGTGAATCCACTACTTACAACAGTCAGTCTGGATTTGCCACCCCGTGCCGGAACTCGTCCTCACGCTTCCGTCACACCGGCCGGTGAGTCCATTAATATTTAATCGAGACTTTTGCTCATGTTTATCGGGTTTCAATAGGCAGCTTTTCGGAGTTCATTCCCGTCTTGCTCAACGTCCTGACTGGCGTACCACAGGCTTTGAGCAGCATCCAGATGATCATTGTACGTCCTGTTTTCATTTTTTTTTCTTGAACTGAAGTTGACTGCGGCGACTTCATAGATTTGTGTCGTCACCGATGTCCTCCCAGCACTGTCCCTTGTATACGAGGCACCCGAGGCTGACCTCCTGCTCCGCAAGCCGCGCAATCGCAAGACGGACCGCCTCGCGGATGTCCGACTCCTCGGGCACGCGTACCTGTTTCTTGGGGTCCTGGAGACGTTGAGCTCTATGACAGCGTGCGCACTGCCATTCAACCTTCCGTCGGTCTGCTCACCATTCTTTAGGGCGTTCTATTTTGGCTTCCAGTGCAACGGCGTCCCGTTTTCCGCCCTGTGGCGGAAATACGGGACGTCCACGGTCGACCCTGACATCCTCTCGGAGCTGACGAACCGGGCGCAATCTCTGTGTACGATTCTCGGTTCTTGGTTGCATTCGTGCTAAAATAACCCACGCCGACAGACTTCTTCAACCTTGTGCTCATGCAGTGGTTCAACCTGCTATCGACACGCACGCGCCGCCTCTCTCTCTTCCAGCAAAATCCCCTTGGCTCCTCGATGACGCGCAACATGTACATATTCCCCGCGATGCTCGCAGCGCTCGCACTCGCATGGTGCGCAGATCACGTGCTTCCGAGAGAGCACTACTCGCTAATCCACTTCCCCTCAGCTTCTTCTCGTATATCCCATGGTTCCAAATGATCTTCCTCACGCGCGGCATTTCCGCGGAATTCTTCTTCCTGCCCATGGCGTGAGTCCTGTCACTGCACATCTCCGCATTCTGCTCATTTATTCCCGGCAGGTACGGCACCGTCCTCCTATTCCTGGACGAAACGCGGAAGTGGTGGAACCGGGGGCATCCCAAGTCGTGGGTCGCCCGAATGGCATGGTGACGTGTGAATTATTGGCGTATTATAGTACATATGACTTATACCTCAGATATTATGCAACTAGACTTGAACGATGATGTACTTGGAGCCACCTATGATTCATCCATTTCTGCAAACTTCTTCAGGTTTGCATCGAGGACTTCGTCCGGTGCGCGTGCGAAGATGGCGCATTCCGTTGGGTGCGCGTCTAGCGCGTGGGCAATGAGCGGCGCGTGCTCGGCTGGGATGAGGGTCCTGCGCACAAATTATGTGTGGGAGATGAAGAGGCTGAAAGTAGGACGTACAGACAGATGCGGCAGTGCTTGGAGCGCCCTTCCTCCGCCGTGCGGTACAGGATGTCGAGGTGCTTGGAGTTGAAGGTGGGCGATGTGGTAATTTCGGAGCTGGAGGCGGCGGTGCTGTCCAAGTCCGTCGACAGGGAATGCGTTTTCCGACGTTTCGCGGGGGGTGGAGAGGTTTGCTTGGGATCGCGATCGTGTACGTCGGGGAGGGTTGAGAGGGAGGATAGTGGCGACGTGTTTGTGCTAGGGGCATACGGAGCGGTCGGGATCGGCGCTTGGAGAAGTGGAGCAGTAAATTTGATGCAGCGGTCGCGGTAATGACTAGAGCCGTACATTGGCGCAGGCTTCGGCGCTTGTGGTTTGGAACTGAAGGATTGAGATTCGGATAGCGCTCCTAATTTACCCTCAGCGTTTGCTGCGCGTTCCTCCGCCGCAGAGAGTGCCTGGGTCAGCTTCGTTCGCTCGACCAATACTGAGGATATCTTAGGCGTGCGCATTTCAAGAGTGAATTGACGACATACAATACTCGCTGATAGAGCTGGCAGATTCGGCGACCACTCCCCGTTTTCTCTCTGCGATAGCTGCACGTTCCTCCGCTGCAAAGAGCTCGCGGGCGAGCTTCATTCGCTCAGTCAACACTGATTAATGCAGTGTAAGCGCGTGGAGGTTGACGGAGAACTGACGTACGGTAGTCGATCCCGGAGCTGAGGGTCGCAATGAGGGCGTCCTTGGTGTCCGATATTGTCGAGGTCGAGGTCAGTTGACCGAGAGCCGCCTTGAGCTGCACTTCTAGTATTTCAGAGGAATCTGATAGCTTTGCATTTGCCTCCGTGACAGCCTCGTTCGCTTCCCACAACAGAATCAGACGAACTCCCACCGACCCATCCATCATTTCTGCGGCGGAGTGGTATCCTCCTAGCTCTTGCCGCGCTGACAGCTTGTTGCCGGTCCAGTCTGCGGGGAGCTTGTCGCGGTGGTACCAGCCTGCGCGCTTGATGGTACACCAAAGAGCGTAGAGCGGCAAGTATGGATGCTGTATCATGCGCGCCTCGTCGAACGTTGGTCCGGACCATCTAACCCATTCCCTGGGACCATTCAACGCGAACAACGCGAACGAAGCTGGCAAGATGTTCAGCCATATGTCGCCTGGGTTGCCGAGGTCGGGAGGTGGGTCGCAAGATGCACGAAACTCGATGAAATGGATGGGGTGTCGGTTTTCCACGAGCTCTGGCAAGCGAAAGGGGAACTCTACGCCGAGGTTTCTCGGATTGACACGTACGGCTCTCCATGTGTGCTGGAATTCAATAGGCGCTGAAGTCTTGGGATGGTAACTGCCCGAGTGTGGTTGTTCTTGCTCCATGAGGGAGAGCAATAAAAGAGCATAGAGACGAGTGGCACCGGCGGACCGTCAACAAAGCCAAACGATTGATCCGTAACTCTTGGTCCAGTTCACCATCCTTCGAATTCTCTGTCCTTCATACAGCTGCTGGGTAGTTTCACGCTTGGTTAATTCCGCTTAAAGTCTGCGATTAGGTTTACGAGTTCCACGGGCAGTCTGGCGATATTGCGCCTGCGACGTACCTGGCAGCCACTCAACAGCCACTGGTGGATGAACTTCGAGGCGTATGAGCAGGTACAGCAGCAGAGAGTCCGGGGGAAACTGGGAAGCGTATCATGGAAGAAACGGCACAAGATGGTGGTGGGAAGAAAGAGGTTGAAGCGTGTGAGGTTGTGTTTGGTTCGGATCTGGTCCAGTGAGCTAGCATCGAGGTCAACATTCTTAACTGGAACCCATGCGCTAAAGGTGAGACCAAATCATAGGCGCTTTGGATTTTATATTAATATGTGCGCGTCACAGTTTTTCTGTTCACAGCTTGCGAGAGTCAACTTAGATCTGGTGGCAACTTCAATGAAAGAGCGGCCTCACAGTATTGCCGTGGAAGGTTCCAAGGTGTTCCAAGGCGAATTGGCAGTTCCCAAACATTAGCGAATTGATCCATTTTGGCTCCCAACGCAAGGTCTCAAAGTTAAACATTTTTCGGTTCAATTCAACGTAAGTATGGACGTTCGGTTGATAGTCAGCGGCGATCTTTACAGTGCGTTTCGAATCTGTTTCCTGGACAGACTGACTAACGACCAAACAGGAGGTTCACTGATTTTCTTTGTGCATCTAGTTTGTCTTTTGAGTCCATGCATAGCCCCCGAAAGGTTGGATGTTCTTACCGCATATTTGGCGGACTCTGCTTGGTATCTGGCCAAGTCTTCTGCAGCCCGGTCCTCGTAGACCTTTAGGACAACAGGTAAATCCAAACGTGATATATGTGAGGAAGCCTGACCCCTTTCTCCGCCTCACTTAGCGCCTGCCATGCTTCCCCGAGCAGTCTGCCTAGCATAGCTAAGGTACGCCGTGAATCCGAATTAGACAGAGCGATAGATCTAGTGATAGGCCACAAACAGAATGGAGCATCGGGGTTCGCCTCCTTGACTACTTGCCTCTGGTCCGAACAGAACAACATAAATGCGGAAGTGGGAAGTTTAGGTGCGTGTACGGGCGTTGAGTTCATCGTGTTGAGTTATACTGGACGGCCAGTTTCTAGTTCATAGTGGGGCAACAAGATGTAAGAGGTGATAAGGTTGGGTCTGACATCGATTAAGGAAGCGATTGCACTGACATGAGACAGATCGCCACTGATTGTTGTCGCCATGGATCCGATCCGGCAAATGAAAACAATAAAGCAGAAATGAAGCAGAATCAATTGGAACTCGGTCAATTATTGCGCTGCTGGGAGTCTCTACGGGACGCGGTGTGTACGCTTGTTAGCGAATTCTCGACGCGCCATCGATGGCACGTGCCTTCCCTTTCCCCCGAGGCTTTGAGGCTAACAGGAACCCATGTCGGACCAATCCGTATCACTGCCGTATCACACTTACACTGCCCTTCTGCGAAAATCGCTCGGCGGACGTCGTCAAATGATCCGGCTCTCTGGAATCTGGATCCTACTTTCCCTAGCACTTACTGGACCTCTAAAGCGCCCACTGCAGTACTGGGGTCTCCACGAAGATCTGTATCGCCTCACTCTTGAATTCTTGTCCCAATGGACAATAGTATGTCTCTCACCATACGGCCGTCGCCAGACTTTCTCGCGGTGAACACCGTGAATGCCCACTTCCAAATGGAACGACCGGTGCTCTACGGCCCTGGTAGAACCCTGCATGAAATTTATTCATCGCTCAGCTCCGTTGCCGAAACAAGCGCAAATCGGGCTGCTCATATTCTGGGACTGGGGCCACTGGCAGCCGCCACACGCATCGCCGCTCACTTCGATGATGGACATCACCGGGAGCTCAAACTTGATACATTAGGAAATGCCTCGTCTCAGAATCTGGGGAAGAATTGTTCAAAGCTTATGGATTATGCTTTATCGTGCGTAGTGCTTGTCTCCCTCGGTTTCCTCGAATCCTCAAACTCGCCCAAGGACTGAGTCCATCGGGACTCAGATAGATGCCTTTAGAAGTTTAATCACGCTGACGACCAAATACCCTGGCTTAAGACATCTGTTCGTCGAATGCAGATATGTCCGGGGTATCGAAATCACCGAAGACACTATCTCTGCGCTCTGGGATCGCAGTCGGGACTCCTGCGGACAAGATTGGGATTTCTTGAGAAAATTCGCAGCAGCGTGTATCGCTGATGTCGACATTTCTGGTATCCTCGAGGAAGATCCCAAAACTTCGACATGGATCGATGGTCGCCGCGGAGGACTGAGCGTTGTGGAGCGCTTATTGGTGGCTGCTGATAGCGGGTAAGTTCGCTATGAATATTAACGTTACAGACATGCTAAACTTCTTATTGACAGAGGCCGGTCGAATTTCTCGACATTCCTTGCAATTAGATACCTGGGGGGGATTTTGGAACTCCCGTCGTTCTGGTCGCAAACCGGTCCTGTGTACGAACCCGTGGTCAAGAAAATTATCACAAAAACTGCCGTTTTTCTGAAAGATATTGGTATCGATTCTCTGGAGGACGGTGCAGCGACGGAACCGTCGGATTTCGAGGGTATCGATATCCTGTGCAAAGGAATTTTGTACGGGATGCAAAGCTGGATGGTGGGACGGGATAATCTCGACCTAATGGACCTATTTTGGTACGACAGCCTCTATCAACTCCTTCTACTCCTCCGACAGTACGTTTGCTTTTTTTACACCCGGAGCGATCCTCAATTAATAATCTTAATAGACCCAAAGTAGCGGACCTTCTACCACATGCCTGGCCATACGCGACAAGTTCTGAAATGAAGAGGTGGGTTCCTACCTCATACCAAACCCGTGTATTCTCCACGTTGGTAGCACCGTACGTACCAGCTACCCCCGAGCCACGATTTGCTCTCATGTTTCCAGTAGAGCACCTCGCGTTCCCAGCACCGGCACAATCCCGTCTCTTGTTCCGGAGCTCTCGTTGTCCGGAAACAGCATCGACACTGGTATTCGGGCCTCCTCAGAATTTTATGCAAACCCGCCGCCGAGAACTGACGGCTCTGGTGTTACGGCAGTCCTACCCTCTGACGACGCCGGGGATGTGTATCAGGCGCAGCCATCTGTTGCGCCGTCATTCCGGGATGCAGGCAGAGGGAAATGGTGGTCACTTCCCGCGCTGTACGGACACCTCCGGTTTCGACGGATCGGTAACGACCCTCGATTGGTACACGATCCCACTCTAGCTCCCGATATCCCTCCACATCGTCCGTTATTTGCGACCAAGAACTCCACGGTCACATCCCTCCCGGAAGAGCTTAACGCGCGCAACGAGGTAGAAAGCCTCGCAGCACGTTCACATTCTTCCGCCCCTCCCGCGCACACTCATCTTGAAGCGCCCACTGGCACCGGGAAGCCCATCAACCCGCTTGCGATTTTCAACCAACGCACGCAGAAGTTCAACCAGAGTGTGGGGTGGCTTTATTCAGCAGACCACATATCGAAGGATGGTGCGGCCGCCCAGGGAGAACCACTTTATGTGTGGTCTGCTACGGTCCTCCTTGACGGGGTGGAATTTGGGCGTGGAACAGGGAGTACGAAGAAAGCGGGGCGCAGAGCCGCCGCGGAACAGGCCCTCGCTCGTATGGATGCGCAGGATGGGCTTCAGATTTCTGGATCTACATCCTCTTCCCCTCAGACGCAACTCAGCGCCGCGGTGGCCCCGCACTCCTCACCGGACCCCGGCAGAGAGGAGACACACTCGTTAATATCGAAGGGGAAGAATGAATAAACTGGACTTCGGTACCTTTATGTGCTTCGCGGACTGCGTGCACCGAAGAGAGGGCCAGTCGCGCTGGTGAGCCGTCCCTGTATGTGCTCGCCTCCCGCCGTCAATGAAGGGCGTCGAGGGGCTCACTCCCGTGCTCGCACATTGGCTGCATATTTCTCCCTCTTCTGCAGTTGTACGTAAATTTTTGGCAAATGGGAATCAGTCCTCCTCACAACGTCATATTTTAATTGGGGTGCGAGTCCGTAGTTCAGTATGGCCAAAGTGGAAGGGAAGGCATGTCCATTTTTTCCTTCCCACGTATGTATGTATCCGCAACATCAAGTTCACCCACTAAGCACTGGGCACGACGGCATCTGAACCAACTTAATGGCCGGACACGCTCCGGGAAGCGAGGTGATGGTCGGGCCTGTATTGGTTATGAGCAGCACACCGTCGATATTCTACGGGCGAGTTCGTCATCCATTCTCACTGTAAAATGGGAAATTTTACGCGGTAGAGGCAGTAGGGAATGACGTTTGTAAGGCCTTGGCTGCTGTAACTAGAAAAGAGAGAAAAATCAACCAAATGAGGGGCTACTACTTTGACGGCTGTATACGTACTCGCACTGCACAGCGTTGCCCTCCTCCACGCGCTGGAGGACCAAGGTGCGGTTGAAGTTGTCAAAAAACATGGTCGGGCTGCATTCACCGCAGGTAACTGCAGCGGCGCTGGCAGAGAAAGAGACGAGGGCGAGTCCAACGGCGGTGCTGAGGCGGGAGAGCATTGTCTTGCAGTCTAAGTGCAATGGAGAAACTTTGGATCGGACGCTTAGCTTTATACTCTGCCACATGCTCTGCCGCACGGCACCCCACCTGAAGAGAAGTATTCGAAGCGACCGTCTGGCAGTTTTTGACGCGACATTTGTTCGGCAGAATTTGACGGGTCAGTGGAAATGCCTTTCATGATCTCCGGAACCAAGAGCCAGAAATGCGTCGAATTGACGACTTACGAGGCGGAGGGGGATGGGAGACTTTTTGATACCCTTTGATATGAGAATGCACAGAAAAATGCTCTAATCCTAAGACACGTTTATAGTGTATCGATTGGGGTTCAGGGTGCGATGAGATTTCAACATTTCAACCGTGATTGATGGCCCTGAAAAAGACACGCACAATTCTAAGTTCCTTCGAAAGAGTCAGCCGATGTATTACTTTCGTTCCTCGCAGAAGCTGGGACCTCTTCTGCCGCAGAGCCTTTGCAATTCTATAGGCTGACATGGACAGATGCGTGTACCTTGAACAGAGCTGGCATGTGGCAGAATTATTTTAGGAGTTCAACGTCGGTTAGTTTAGGCCCCCAGGCACTTTATGGAATAGTCCTTTGAAAATTGAAGGGATGAATATTTTCCCCGTGGGATTTCTTTCAATAAATGAACCCTTCATTGTTGCTGTGCTGTGTTTTGACCAACAAATTCAACGCGACTGGATCACGGGGTAACCCCGATGTGACAGAATTTGGGCAGGAGCTTAAAGGTTCAGGTTGGCGGTGAGTGAAGTAACCTGAAATTTTCTCCCAAATACCAACCGCTCAGCTACAGTAAGTAAAATCACCCTCAGGTTGAAGCGGTTTCTACATTGTTCGGAAAGCAACATGGATTCCTCAGAATCCGAGACATACATAATATAACGCAGACCATTTCTGACCCAATCCAACATGCGCCGCTTCCTTCGCCTTGGCGATATAATATATATGTGAGCTCAACTTGAAAGAGGTAAAAACTATAAAGAGTCTCACCGTCGCCCTCGACTGATACATTCGCCCCGCAGCAATGTCATGAATACGCAGTCCAAATAACTTATCCACAGCTTCCTGTGCAACGATTCGACACTCGGCGCAAAATCCTCCACCTGGGAAGGGGATCATCTCGTTTTGAGGGGTCCGCAGCTGTCCGGCACCGATCTCAAGATACGGCTCTAATGCCCCAAATTCGCAGCAATCTGGTTCCCGTTCCGCGTTTCTTGCGTTTGAGCTCGGGCAGGACTTCAGGCTACAAGCTACGCCATGCATATCCAACCCGTCTTCACCCTTCATGTGGAAATATTCGACGTGGTCGTATTTGGTATTGGGACGATCTTCGATGTGCATGTTAGCGGAGTCTGACCATGTATGGGTTCGTAAACAAAATTGAACACACTATTCCGGCGATTCATGTCAGGAATTTATTATGGTAATGGATCTGGAGACTTTTCGTCCAATTCTGAGAATGGGAGATGTTCAGGTTATCGGGGTTACTGAAGACAGCTCATCCCTCTTATACCAGCGCGACCGAGCCTAAAGTAGAACATACGATCTCTTGTTCTTTCTCAACGTTGTTTTCTACAGCTGAATCAAAGTGTTGGTCATCAATAATTCAAATCTCCGCCTTTACTGAAGCATAAGTGCCAGTTGTTCACTAACGCCTTGTCCGACAGAGATAAACTAGAACAGGGAAGTATAAGGGAACAAGCACATTATAGGTGCTCTTTCGATCGGGAGATTACAATTGTTCCGTAGGTTCTCGGGAGCTTACACACCTCGGGAGCGTACAAAACTAGGAACAATTCCACGCTGGACATAAATGTATATGAGCAGAGAGACCAGCTAGGCTTCAGAAATCCCAGTGACCCCACCCTCTTTCTGATGTGTTTGTATCCGCACCTTGAAAGGCATTGTTGTTCTTTGTTTACGTAGTCCATCGAGCGCGACTACATCACGTGTGTGACTTGCCTCTCTCCTCCATTGCTCCAACTCTCCTCCAAGTCCTTAATCCACACTGGCTTCAAAGGAACTCGAAAACCTATGGGCTGGGGCATCTTCGAGGCAAATGGCATCAAAGGCAGCCGCTCGCACAGGCGCCGAACTCAGCGTCCTGATCGAGATCGTGCCACGCTACTGGAGCGCGTAAGCCGTAAAGCAACAAGTCCTCTAGAGTCTATCTTAAGGTAAAGGCTCCAATTACTATGGTTGGAGTCCCCCGACCCCATACCTGGAATATCGTACCGCTTGGGATGACTCGTAGCCCATTGACGCCACTTGCATTCAGGTCCTGAAGACATTAATAATTCCCGGGTTCTCCAGATTCTCCAGGCGACTCGTGGCAGCAACGTGCCACTTCAAGTTAGCTTTTAGCCCCGTTATACTTAGAGGTAGATCCGTTTCCCTCGTTTCTTTTCGTCCCGTACCACCACGCCAATCCGCACGCAGATCGCCATCCTCAAAGGCCGCATGCGCATCAGCCATATTCATTTTCACGCCTGCGAGGTGTGCAGCGCTACGGTGCCGTACCGCATGACATCGGATGCGAAGAGTTTGAAAATGTGCCCCTGCAGAGCAGCATTTTATTGCGGGTGCGCACTTTCAAGGGTTGCCAAATTTCTGCTGAATCTTCCAAACACACAGCTCTGAGCACCAAAAGCTCCACTGGAAGATCCATCGAAAAACGTGCTACGTCAAGGCACACCCCGGGCCTCTCACCCCCATCGACGTCGCGATCCACCATGTCATGCAGGCGCACGATGCGTCTGTAGTTCAATTTCTGCCGGCGGCTTTGATCAAGGCGAATCCAGATTGCGATCTCAAGGAGGAACTCGAGAGGTCGGCAGCGGTGATCACGCTGGAACAGGCGCCAGGGGAAGAGCCGATGTCGGTCGCCGTCGCCGCCGGACGCATTCCGCCGTACACGATCTCAAAAAACGTGAGCATTGTCTCGCTCGCGGAGGAGGCTAGGCGGCGGGGGCACTCTGACCCATTCTTCGAACATCCATGGGATCGCCAACGGCGGCTCGACTCCGGCGATCTCGCCGTGACGTTGATATTTCAACCGGGAGGGCGCATCTTCACGAAGAGGGTCCTCGCGCGTGGCGCAGTGGCGAATCTGCCGGTTTGGCAAATGATTCAGCGGAATTCGAAACTCCAATCTTTCGAAAGTCAGGGCCCGTGGATCGACCACCTCGTATATGCTGCCAATACGAGAGCTCGTGGAGAGCGCGACGAGGAGAGAAATGTGCCTGGTGTGTCCTGAACACCACCCCGCTTCGTGATGGTTTCTAATTGTGGCTAACTTACTTGTAGTGCATGGTGCCGAGGCTGTCGTTGAGTTCAGCAGGGAAGAGTTCATGAAGCACGGCATCGGACGAATACACCTCAAACCCACGAAAACTGCATCCAGTCCCGAGAATGTTGACGAAGACGTGGCGCCTGCTCCGAATCCTGCAGCGACGAATACGGATCATGAATGGAGTCTCTGGAACTCCTGCGTCGTATCTTGAGCCATTATTTCCATCCCAGGCGTGTTTCCTACACTAAAAAGTTGTATGGAGTGGAAATTGAACCAGGTATCATATCCGATTGATTGATGGCAAGCCTGTTTGACCGCTTAGACTCACCTTAGCCGCGTTGCCATCTCTCGCTGGAGCAGCTTGAACTCAGAGACCTAATTGTGGAAATCTACACAGGTATAAACAAACCAATGTAAGCCGCCGGTCTGTCGATCAGAACGCTGGAGGAATGAGTCTGGAGTCGAGACTCACAACTTGTGGTTCGCCATAGCCTGTATTTATGTACGAGAGATCCCCGACAAGTTGGAAGTCATGTGTATTGAAGTGGATGAACGTCGGGGCCGGAGAGCCGTCGGAGTTGACCATTGCGGAATCAGCGTGCCGCTCGTGGAATCGTAGTTCCAGATGGCGGTCTCGTACTACACGTATCCTGGATGTTGGTCGCCAAAGGTGTTGTCCCCGTTGACCGAAGGGCCTGCGGCCGCCTGTGATGTCCCTACAATGAGTGCCTCGCTATTGCAAACCTCGTAAGTCTCTACACCAGATGCGAGACCATCCGACTCACGTTGGATGGCCAGCGCCCAGGTCGTCGGAATGGGAGGTCGCCAGTGAAACTACCCAGGCGTTGAGCAGAAACGTAGACGAAATGGGGATTTAAAATCTTGCTCACCCGCGCCGAAATAGGGCTCGGGGTGTGAGCGCGCCGCGCCAAGCGTCGGCGCAGAGACTGAGTGCCGCGATAATGGTAAAGAGTGCGGGGCAGAGGGGGTACAGCGGGCGAAGGGCACGCTGGGAAAAGAAATGTGGGCAGGAAGGGGAAGGGCACGCACGGTGGGCGCGCGCGCAGGCGGGATTCGGGCGTGGGATTTCTGCCTTGGGGAGGGAAGGGGAGGGGAAGGCGTGGCTGGAAACGCTATACTCTCGGGATCTTAGAAACTAGCTCTTCGTCGGGTCGACAAACTCCCACGCTGGCAGACTCCGCGAGCGAAGCGCGCGTTGAACGAAGAGCTGTGGCGCGGAAGGGAGGACGCGGCGAAGACGTTTGCGAATGACGAGTAGAAACGGGGATTGGGGACGCAGCGAGACGCAGCGCTGGCCGCAACTCGGCGTTCTCGCCGCGCAAGAGCCTGAGGATGGGACTCGGAGTTTGAAGTGAGTGATGGCATCAGCTATTGATGTGATGGCCATCTATTTGGGTATCTTCCGCATCAACAAACTTTGGATTCCGGTTTTTTTGCGGGGCTCACGCACAGTTCTGGGTCCCAATAGCCATCTCATGAGGTTCACAGCCGTTGTTTTCACTGACCAGGCGTGCTTCGTGCACTAAGTATTAGTTCAAGTGGTAGTACTGTAACAACTGACTAGAAATCAACCAGGTATCATCTCAGCCTTCTTGAACCGCTCAAATGCCTTGAGCCAAGACTCGGTGGGATCAAGTTCCTCCTCGAACCCAAGAGCCCTGATTTTATCCAAACTCAACTGCCTGTCGAAATTCAGCGAAGAACCGTATCGATCCAAGAACGCCGCGCCGGTCACGTTGTTGGGTTTCTTGCACTGCGCCTTCAGTATATCCTGGTGCTTGAGCGCATACTCTCCGGGCTTGAGCATACTCGCATCGGGCGCGGGTGGGCCGACGCCGACGAGCCCGAAGTACGCGGCGAAGGCAGGCCACCGCTCGCGCATCGTCGAGGGCGCCGCGCGGTCGGCGATGTTGAACAGCTGGCCGGCGGACTTTTCGGGGTGCAGCGATGCCCAGATGGCGAGCTTCGCGATAATTTCGGACGAGGCGTCATTGAACTTCGAGTTGTACCCCGCCTCGGTGCCTGGGTACGGCACGGACGCGCCTTCGCCCTCGATGACGCGGTAGAGGGCGAGGTATGTTGCCCAGTGGGCCGGCAGGCTGTATGTGCTGCCGTTCGGTGTGAAGCCGACCTGATGGCGCGTGTAAAACGTATCAATGCGGCGAGAGAGAGGAGGGTACGTACAATGGCATCGGGGCGGACTTCACACCAGGTCCACGGCTTGCCTTTGCTGCGCTCGGCGAGGATATCCTCGAACTCGTAGTAGAAATTGGTGTCTGGCGCCGGAAGACGCCCCATGGATTCTTTGTATGGGGCTTTGAACGGTCCGCCGCCGGGCTTGTAGATTCCATAGCCCTGGTACTTTCTTTAGCAACCAGCACAGCGTGGGGAAGCACAAGATGAGATCTACCAGTGTCCCACTCGCCCAAGCGAGGAAGCGGAAGTTGGGCGACAATGCCTCCACAGCGCCGAGGACGCGCTCGAGCATCCCGCAGTTGGTCTTGATCTCCACATCCGCGTCGTCGTCCTGCTTGTAGACTTTGGTGCACCCAGTGAGCAATAAATCAGCTTTATAAATAAAGACTGCCCACCAAAGTAATAGACGTGTGTGATTGCGACGATGTCTTTCACCTGTTCTTTGAGGAGCGCCGTAAATGTCTCCACAGTCCCTTCCGTGAGATTGACATTGGTGACAAGCTCAAGGGTAGGGGACTCGGGAGTGGGCCAGAACGAATCTGCGACACTCATGGGCCTGTTGACGACGGCAGTGACCTTGGAAAAGGTGCCTTTGCTGGGGTAATTTTCCAAGAGCTGCTCGACGACACCCCAGCCAGCGAGACCGGAAGCGCCAAAGACGAGGGCATGAGCAGAAGCTGACGATGACATAGTAAATAGTTGACTGGGAGATGGTTGACTAGGCGGACAAATATGGCTTGTTTTTCAAGTCGGGTGGAATAGTTAACTTGCAGTAGGCGGTTGCCTTTAAAAGCCGAGATCGGTGTAGTCTGCTGACTCATTCAATGGTTCCGCGGTACCGCTAACGGATCCGGCCCCGCAATAAGCGGCTCGCCTCGTTTGTGCCAATGCCGGCCGTACTGTCAGTACCCATAACGTGCTGGAAGAAATTGGCCCGATTCACTCGGACCTGTTGAATGCCCGGGATGTATTCAAGTTGCATAAAATATAATCAGTATAGGGATGCTTCCCTCGTTCAGAATCAATTGTATCCCGAGACAAACCGTCGAAAGTTACAACAAGATATGCGCTACAACGAAAATTTGAACCTTGATCAAAGCGTTTAGACTGGACACTGAGACACCTAATTAAATTATATTGTGGATTATCCAATGATACGTTGTCCAAGAAACTGGCATTATGTGATAGTTCGAGTTCAACCTTGGTTCAACTCTTGCCCGTCAGCTTGCCCATCCCACAAAACTATATGCAGTATGTAAAAAGAAGTAAGTCGATTCGTGGATCATTTTAGGAAAATATTAGGTCCCAGCTACAGCCACAGCCCCTCGTCTACCTTCTCTAAATCTAAACAACGCGACCCCGGAGCGCAACCTTCACGACTGCGATTTTTCGGACTTGCCGACGCCGGTGCCCTTGGTGGTTCCTCCATTGGTAAGTTTCGTTCTTACCCAATCAAGCAACCAACTAAATCGTCCGTAGCCACATTGACTGGCATCTCGAGTAATAGTTTCCCAGCCGCTTGAGCACTTTCCGCCGATATATTCTCTTAGAGCTGGACTGGCCGTGGTGTTCGCCGAGGATCCCGCCCAACAGCGCGAAGGTCCCCAGGCCGAGATCATCACTCCGCAGTGGCTCGACCTGTGCCCCGCCTATGACGCCCTCCCGGCGGGTCAGTCCCACATTTTTCGTTCCCAGTACCGTTGCTAATCTCCTTGTCAATATTCAGACGAGCAGTGATTTCCTCGCGACAAACTAGTCCCCCCTCGTCCGTGGCGTCTCCTAAGCGTTTGATCTCCCGAGAAACTTGTGGCCTTGTGTATATATGTGAAATCGTATTGTATTGTGCATTTCCAAAAGAGGGTTCTTTATATGAGCGTGGAATCCCACCACCTTCTCTGATTTCGAACTTGGTTCGATGTTGAACTCCAATGCACAGCCGCTGATGGATTCAAAGATTCACCATTGCCAAGTTCAAGCCAAGACAGGTATCTGGGAATGCTTAGCTATGCTTAGTTCATTTGTAGAAGCAACTTCAAGGCGACTGATCCGAAGAGAAAGTTCGATGTCTGATACAGCTTGACCTTCCCTGGCAGGCTTGGCATTTTTTACCCCTGTTTATCAGCTCAACATCAGTATGGATCAAACATTAAGAGACTTGATATTTGGGCGAAGAGCTTAGTTTTAGCTTGGGGCATGTTTCTTGGTATCCGGTCGATGCACAAACTAGATGTTCGAAACTCAAGTTATGCTGCACATCGGGGCCCTCTGGCGCATAGCCAGCATCAGCGATCCAGAATAACACGCCCAGTCGTCCTCTCCTTTGCCTTCGCCTACCACAGAAAGATCCGATCAGCTCAATCATCTTTTCAGGAAGGCCGGGCCACACCACCCCAAGTCTCCGGAACATCGCTCATCTCGAACCGCACCTCTCCCCCCGCCGCGATCTGCTCGTGCTGGATGATAGGCCAAAGCACCACCTGCCCGTCGACACTCAGCGCGCGGACGTACTTGGCGGACGCAGCGCCCTGCGCGGTGATGGTGAGTGGTGTCGCCTGCCCGGGGAGATTCAGCGTGACTTTGTCGAAAAAAGGACTGAAGGGAATCATGTGAGCAAGAGACAGTCCGCGGGCACAGGACAAAAGACGCACGAGCCGACGACGTATTCGCCTGACACTGGATTCACGGGGTAGAAGCCGAGCGCGGAGAATAGGAACCACGCGCTCATCTGTCCGCAGTCCTCGTTCTGCAAACAGCCAGCCAGTCAGCGAGCCGAGCCGCAAGAGCAAAGCAAAAAGGTAAACTCACCCCGGACAGACCAGTGGGCGTATTATTATAATTAGCCTTCGCGATCTCGCGGACGCGCTCCTGCGTCTTGCTCGCAGCCCCGGCAAGAGCGTACAGATATGGGATATGATGGCTTGGCTGGCGCATGAGGCTCAACTGGAAATCTGCTTCACCTCGAAAAAAGACAGCGCGCACCTCGTTACTATGATCGTTATGGCCGCCATCGAAATGCTCGTCCAAGCTGAGCACAAAACTAGCGTTTCCGCCGCGGTAGCGCGCGAGCGTGGGCACATCGTGGACGACATCGAACGAGTATGCCCACTTGTCGCCCTCCGTCCAACCCGCATCGGGGCCGGCCCACGCCCCGCTGGCATTCCGCGCCTCCATGAATCCCGTAGCGTTGTTAAACAGCATGAAGGGCGCGGTCATAGCCCGGTCGTGGAGCGCGTCGACGACGTTGGCTGGCTTCCCTAGCGCATCGGCGAGGCGGTACAGGGCGTAGTCGTCGTCTATCAGGATTTCAGTTTCAGGTAGCGGCAGGGAAGAAAACAGGAATGCGCACACGCGTAGTCGAGTGTACGCGAGGCCGATTCGGAATGCACGTCATCTGCGACCCAGCCCTTCTCCGCATACACCGACGACAGCCCTGCGCGCACTTCGTACCCCACATTCTAAGTAGGGTTAATCAATCTCGTGAGAAGCAGCATCAATGAGTGCAATTCACCTCTTCGCGGTCGGAATAGCTGGGAAATAATCAGCACGTCTGGCCGGGCGAAGTGAGCGGGGGAGTACGTACGTGGTATTCCAGTCATTCTGAGGTGGTACAGTTCCGTCTTTATACGCTGCCTCCCATGCTAACTCCATGTCAAATTCATTGACGCCCTTGACCACTGCCTCGGCGACGAGCGAGTCCGCGTGCGTCCCCACCTACTCAATCAGTTTGAGCCACAAAGACGGAGTGAGCCGGAGCAAAACTAACCATGATGTTAGTTTCTATTTGAAAGGTGAGGCGCGGTTTCAGTCACAAAGAAATCACAACCCACCGACGATATTCTTCCACATAGGAAGCCAGCCGCCCTGGAAAGAAAGAGCTGTTAATGAGAGTGGATATACCTGATAAAACGGACCCGTACCTCTTGGTAATCCTGCAGCATGCTGGTTATCATCCCGGGCACTCGTTCAGGCGCGAACAGTATGAGCCAGGCCCACTCTGCACGGAATGTATCCTGTTCAAAGTCAGTGCGCGAGTTCTGGACAACGGGAGCGCCGCGCACCCAGATTGAATAGCCCGTGTACGATTCACCCTTATGAACCTTGTTGTCGTACCCAGAATAATAATGCCCGCCTTCGTCTTGCTCGTACGGATACTGAGAGACGACGAGGATCAGCCTATATAACCAGGATGAAAGATAGATCCCCGAACCTGCAGTGAATGGAAGAATGCCGTGTAAAAGACTTCCTTGTCCTCCTCCGTCGCACCTTCCAGTGCGATGCGGTCGAGCTTCTCCGCCCATGCTGTGCGCGTCTTCCGCGCGGTCTCCTCCAGCTGCACGCCGTCCGGAATCTCCGACTCGAGGTTCCTCCGGGCCTGTTCGACGGAGATGAATGACACCCCTACCCGCACGTTCACGACGCGCGCCCCCTCAACGAACCGCGCATACCCGGAGAGGAGGCTTCCCTCGGCTGCTTCCGCGCCCACGCGCACGGACCCGTTCTGCACGACGCCCCATGCCGCGAACGCTGTGTCGAAGCGCGCGCAGAAGTAGCCCCGGAAGTGGCTGGCGCTGGCGGCGGTGCTGGTCGGCGTGATGATCCAGTCTTGCCGCTCGCTGTTGGAGCCGGTGATCTCGCGGCGTACGGGGTCGATCGCGACGCTCCCGAGTGGGTACGTGATGTTGGTGGGGGTGGAGGTGATGACGGTGGGCCGCGTCGCTTCGAGGAGGACATATGGGGCGGCTTTTGGAGAGAACGTGAATCGCAGGTGGCCTACACGCGATGCTGGGAGTGATGTGAAAATCGGACGCGAATGCAGTTTATTGATCTCTCACTTGCGCTCTGCTCCGCCAAGATAAAATCACCATTCCCAGCGTCGAGATCCACGCGATAATAGCTCGGGGAGATAACCTCTGTGGCGTTGCTGAATCCGAGCCCGCGATCGGCAAAGCGGCTTTTAACTTGGTGCCCTGTTCCAGGAACAACGACCACCTGGCCACTCTCTCCCATCCATATGGCCGGCTGGTGAGTGCCCTGGAATCCATGGATATTTGTCGTAGTGTGGTTATATGGGGTCACAGACACATAGTTTTCATGCGTCTGAGCAACCCAGCGAGTCATAGCAAATGGTGGAGCGGTGCTCGGAATCTGGAATCCTTGTTCGATTGCAATGCGCAATAAGTTCATGAACAACACGCACCATTCCTCCAGATCCATTTGGTGTGTCTCCACCGTTGCCAATGAGCCTGAAAGATCATAGATTGAGTGCTATGGTGGAGTTTGGATGGAGATGAGTCTACGAACGCATTGACATGATCGACCGCGTCACTCTGTGGAACGGAGAACTCTGGGGGACATTCCGATGCGGAGATGACTTGAAGCCCTAGTACGATGATTAGTGAAGCAGCTAATCTTGACATTTGAAGAGACGGTGGAGGCTCCAAGCAAGCTTCGTTTCAGACTTGGAGTCACGCGGTCAATACTGATGACGGGATGTGATTGGCGAGAAATTTATTCGGCGCAGCTCCTGAAACATTTGAAGCCCTCGGACGATCGCACGTTGGAAGCGTCCAGGTTTTCGAGGCACGAAGCTTGTGCGAAGCCAGGAGGAGAACCGTGACGCGATCACGTTTCAGCCTGACTAGCAAAATACCGGCAAGTAGCCGGCGGGGAAATGGTTGAACTTTTTCTAGCTCGCCAGCTGGTGGCCAAACTCAGCATTCTGCGTTCCGTTTTGGGAGAACGTATGTGCAGTGTTTCGATTTTTTCTTCTTCAATAAACAGAACGCCGTGGTGGACCGTGGTGAAATTTCCGGGGTCCTGTTTTCCATTCGTCCGAATCCGCCTTGATTCCGGCTTCAATTTGGCAATTAGCCTCTTACTTGGCGTTTAACTTCCAACGGGGGAACTCACTGCGGAAGACGTGAATCTGATACGCGAACACGTTACAGCTGCGTGCGAGAAGTGTATGGCGGACTTGACGTTGGATCGCGCCTCACGTCTTCCCCTCATCCAAGGCCGCTTGGAACGTAACAAGGAAGGACGGCTTGTCCAAATGCCACTGAAACTTCGACAATATCTTTGCGTCCCCGCTCCCGCTCATCGCAAAGCAATCACCCGCCTTTTCCTTTCGTCGCATGCCCTTGGGATCGAAATCCTGCGCTACACGGAACGGTACCGTGATCCCACCCCCCGACAGTTCAGATTTTGTCGGTTCTGCAGACGAGCAGTCGAGAGCGAGAGCCACGCTCTTCTGGGATGCATGTCGGAAGGCTCGCTAATCGAGCTGAGACGGGACTTCCTTATAGATGTCTACAAGCTGGCACCGGACTTGCCGCACACTTGGGCATCCGTGGATGATTGCCTCTTGCGCTTGGCACAGTCCCGCAATTTTGACTTGATTAAGCGGGTGGCGAAGTACACTTATGAGGTGTTTAAAATCTACTCTACCCAGGACGTGTTCAAACCCGCCGAGTATCTTTATAATGTGCTGGAATAATATTAGTCTCGGTCGTACCTGATTTTGGAAGCCCTGCCACCCTGTGGATTCCGTCGATGCCTCATGCTCCCAACCAGGTTTTTCTTTTTTTCAACTTGATGTTGCGGGAGGTACGGTGGGGTCGCTCAGGTGCTCAAGGGGTGGAAATTTGATGGTATCCGTAGCATACACTTGACGCAATGTATGTAGTACGGGCCCCGGCTGTTTCTTCATGGGACCGCGCCGGAATATACCTACCTACCTACCTACCTACCTACCTTGGCGTTTAAATATTATGGATTCACAATGGTTTTGATCCAGCAGCTGTCTGTCAGACATCAAGTTTAACTCCACCTCGTGGTTCCGATTGGCTCTGTTTGCTTTTTCTATTTGCCGCCAACATCGTCTCGTCGAACGGGATGACCCTAGTCCACCCATGCGCCTCAAATCCGTATCCCAAATCGTCGGTGCAGCCGTGGCTCACGGCTGATAGGAGGGAATTCATAGTGCCCGCCGAGGAAATCCCTCCTGATTATCCTTACATCGTCGTGCGCGGCGCCGTCCGATACCGGATCCCATACTTCGAGTTCCACGGTTTAGGTCCGCCGAACGATCTTGACGTGGGAGGCCCGGGCGATGTGTACGTCGATCTCAGCCCAGGGGAGAAGGCGCTATGGGGCTACACGGCACAGGGCTGGCATCGGTGCCTCGACATCTGCGATGTCTATGGAAAGCCCTCGGGCAATCGATGGATCGTCCGTCACCCGTTCTTCGACTATTCACTCCGGATAAGCACTGGGGGCGGCCATCACATAGCGTGGCTCAAGAATTCCAGGAGCAGCAATGTGCGCATGGAAACACGGAGGTGGGCGGTGCAGCGGGGGTTGCTCAGCATGCCCCTGGTGGGTGTGAGGAAGGACGAGGCTACGGCGTGCCGCGAGGTATCAGCGATTCTCGTGGAGCTCGAGAATCTCGAGAATTTACCTCAAGCGCCAGCGCTCCGTTCACCGAATGTGCTTGGATCCTCGGGCATCCTCTTGAACTGTGGCAGGAGTGGTTCCCCCTCGATTTATCCATCTTCTCCCGCTGCCGACTGGGAAAGTCTTAACTACACAATCCCCCTTTCGTGGTCCCCTCCGCTCGAAGACAAACCCACGGATGAGTTTTTGAAGCCCCAACATCCTTGCTTCACAACTCCGACCCCTGTATCCCTCGTTCACCCGGAAATCATATCGAGAATGAAAAAGTTCACCGCACCTACATGTACCGTATCCCCCGATTATCCCTTTCACCTCGAGCCCGCGAAAGGCGGATTCCAAGTCCCGTACTTCCAGTTCACGGGCCGTGGCGCCCCAACGGAAGAGCTCGATGTCGGCACAGAGGGCGATGTTTACTTAGACGTCGCCCCTGACGGGACCTACGGCCTATACGGCAAAACAGCATCCGGGTGGAAACGCTGGTCAGATACGGGCGAAGCACTGCCGGGTAACGAGTGGCCAGAGAGCGACTGGATCGTACATCATCCCTATTTCGAAAACCACGCACTGTGGGTCACCTTCAGCAAGAAGGGGGGCGGCTCCGGCAACATATGCTGGTACAGGGGACTAGGCAGCCCAAAGAATGCGCGCATCGAGGCGCGTAAGAAGGGCCTTGTCACGAAGAGCATCCTCAAGGCGAAGCGCGGAGAGATGAGATTCGTTGATGCCTCGAATATTCTGGAATATATCATCAACGGCAAGAAACCAGAGGGAGAATTGGAAACATCGTCTTCAGAGATCCCTGCAACGACCGAAGGGAGTAAGAAGAAAAGGAAAGGGTTCACGAAGCCCGAAGTGAAAGGGGAGTCTCTCCGGGGCCCGTTTTCAATGTGGTTTTAAGGTAAGCTTATCTCGGTTGAAGTTCGAGGGACAACTACTAACCGTACTGCGCAGAACTCTCATTCCGTGAATAAATTGTCGAACCAGAGAATAGATGAGCTGGTCGTTCCGATCTAATAATATGAACCTACTTGTACGAATCATGTCTCCCTTGCATTCTTCGCGAGGCGAAAATTGTTTTACGCCTGTTTGCATGATATGCGTCGTCTGAAAGTCTGCAATATTTGACATGGACTTTATCACCATTGACATAATAGAGGAATTTGGGACATAAGCGATTGTAGGATGGGGTAACGGCCATGCCGCAGCCTATAGAAATTGAACATGATCACGTGATTGTACACGTCCCGAGACACCAGCCGCCTGAGTCCTCTCCTCTTGTCGTGCTTTCTATCTTCGACTATCTTGCTAGCTGCGTCACCGTTAATATCGCCGATCACAATCTTATCGCTGTAGTTGAAAATGAATGAGTCCATGGAGGAATGGCCTGGATTTAAATCTATAGCCCACTGAGCATTCGAGGAACTCTCAGGCGGCCTTCGCTACCATTCGCCGGATTGAAAATCAGATAATCGCCCAGAAGAAATCAGTCACGCTCGCTCACAACAATGGATCCGGAGGGAAGAATGAACTGGAAGGATCTGATCTGTTAAGCCTCCTTGTGAAACAGAACCTGGCGGTGGATTTACCGCCGGAAGAACGAATGACGGACGATGAGATACTAGCCCGCAAGTCATCGTATCTCGTTTCGGATCATGTTGGTTCAAGTAAGATGTAGAGATGTCGTCCGTTTTGCTCGCCGGCCACGAGGTGTGCGAGTCTCGTTTCCTTGCCACCAGAGATCTAACGCAAAATGATCAATCCCATTGTCCTAGACCTCAGCGTGCGCCATTTTATCGAGTCTTTGGGGTAACGATCCTACGCACTGCCGCTGTCACTTGGACCTATTCTCGTTGGCCAACAATCTCGTAGTCCAAACCAATCTACGGATTGAACTTCTCAAGGTCGAAAAGGAAAAACCAACCATGGATGAACTTATGTCACTTCCATACCTTGACGCGGTTGTCCGGGAATCGCTCCGTCTTCACGCCCCTGTTGGTTTCACCGAGCGCATTGCAACAAAGGCTGATTACATTCCGCTACATACACCATACTGCGGCTTTAAAGGAGTGGATCAAAATACCGTCCGGTATGGTTTTCACGTCCTGGTCACACTTGCTCATCATCACAAAAACATACCAGAGTCGACAAATGCGACAAGATTTACATTCCGGTTCGTGCTGTCAACAGGTCGCAGGACCTTTGGGGTGTTGATGCAGAAGACTAGGTAAACTCCGTCAAAGTTGCTGGGAACTGAACCAACTATTCACACGCCAGAACGTTGGCTTGAAAACGGTGTCCCTGACGCCGTTAAAGCCATCCCCGCTGTTTGGAGCCACACAATGACTTTTTTAGCAGGACCGCACGCATGCATCGGGTATCGTGTCGCCCTCATCCAGTACGGCTGTTATTTATCATAATTTCCCTGCTCAAACAGTGTTTCAGAATGAAGGCCATGCTGTTTACTCTGGTCCGCGACTTTGAGTTTGATCTCGCTATTTCAGCGGAAAATGTTGGACAACGCAATAACATAGTAGGGAGCCGTACATTGCAAGCGACCCAGGCTCTGGCTCCCGGCTTCCTATGCTGATTCGTCCATGCAAACGCGATGTCTGAAATTTTTATCCGTGATATACTTTTTGAATGTCCCAGAGCTTACCGAGTCAATTTGTATGTTATGTATGAGGGAGAGTTGGAACTGAAGTTGAGCTTGATTGAGCACCCAAAACCGATATAGTCTGGGCCGGCCCAGAACGGTGCAGGCTGACATTGGGAATGGGGTTCGCTCCCGAAGTAAGGATGAAATGTTCATGGATATCTGCTCACAACTCCCGATTATCACCGTAATAGAAAATTTGAGACAGCGATTAAAGGATCCCTGAAATTAAACAGAATTACGTGATCGTTCAAAGCAATTAAACACGATCACGTGATCGTTCCTCCAACAAAGAATGCGCGTCCCAAGTTGGTCCCAAGAGCCCAATTTCTCTCCTCTAATGCGATAGCCGACTCAATAGTCCAAAATTTGAACATAGCGGGCACGTCCCTCAGATGTGCATGGCGGATATATATATGTTCAAGGCTTTCAAGACGAAATCGAGTTAATTCTATACCTTTGTCTTGGGGTTCCCTCTGTACGTCCTGTGAGCTCCATTTAAGATTCTTGTTGCTTCAGAATCTGGAGTGATAATTTCTGTCCGTCCATTATTCTTTCATCTCGTCTCCGGAGTCCTTCATTTCCAAATTCTGCATGGTGCGACTGGAAGTGATGTCCCAGAGACTTGAGGGTTTCTGAAATGGGTGCTGATTGAGACAATGGAGAATGGAGATGGCGCAGGAGAAGATAATGAATGTGCGCCACATTGCTCTAGCTGAGAGGACTGACGTCCATCAAGGCAGACTGTGAGAGATTTCAACACAAGTTCGGCTTGGCGATCACGGGCGATCGCTAGTCATGCGGGAGTAGAGCCTCGTGAATGGAGTGTACGGAAATGGAGGTTGGGAACTTGCATCTCGATTCTCGATTCTCCTGGTTGGTACCTAAGTATCATTTGGTTGAATGTCCCCACAGGCACGTGAAGATACTATAAGAGTGCACTATTTCCTCAAAATATTTCACGAAGGGTGAACCAGAATCCACCTCCATAACAAACGAATTCGAACCGGAATGGTTCCACGTAATCAAACATAAGTTATGTGGATCTGGCGAGTAAAAATGTGAACGCAATCAGAATTTTCCCGGACGGAGATAACTTGCAAGACGCACAGTTTTGCGCGCGCGCGCGCGTGTGTGTGTTTTTATATTGTGCAGAGAGCTTCTTTTCCGACAGTCTTGGCTTGAACTTGGCGTTTCTTGGCCCATCAGTGGCTGTGTAGTGGGTTCGAAATCACTAAACTAGCCCACGCTCAAGAGAACCTCGATTGGGAATGTACAACACAATTTAATTGCACAGAGATATATACATGCTCCTCGTTTTTCCAGAGACAGCTACGACATAGAAAACCCCAAACTAGCCAATAAGTACACAGGAGACACAACAACAGGGGAAGCTAGCACACAACACGAAAGAAATCACTGCTCCGCTGAATACGAACAGAGGGATATGAGTGACGGCATCTGTAGAAATAGTGTGGGACTGACCCGCTGGCAGAGCATCGTAGGCGGGGCACAGATTGAGCCACTGTGGGGTGACGATCTCGGCCTCGGGACCTTCGCGCTGATCAGCGGGTGCTTCAGCGAAAACGACAGCCAGCCCGGCTCTAATGGGTAGCATATCAGTGTAAAATCTTTGGGCAGCAACAGAAGAATATTATTACTCGAGATGCCAATCAATGTGACTGTGTACAGTTGTCAGCGGAGGCTCGACTCGGCAAAAAATCAAAACCTACCAGTGAAGGAACCAGGGTCCGGGGTTGTCAGCTATTCATTAAGCAATTTGATCAGGGGTAGATAGCGGCCGGATGAAATTAATGGTTACCGCGGAACCGAATAGTGACGCCTGACTGCTGAACTCCAATCACATCCCGACGAGGCCTGACAGGGCGAGAGATTAGCTCAAGGATTTTACACAACCATGTGGCACTCACGGATTAACGAAGTTGGCGGGACCCGAAGAACTCTTGACAATATCAAAGGCATGGCCGCTGAGATTTTGATGTGTCAACTAGGAAATATGAAAGTCTACAAGTAAACTGACTGAAGATGGAAGGGGTGGACGATTCCTGACGAAGGAATGAGAACTTAGGATTGATCTTTGGAAGGAACGCACCGTGATCCGAGCCGTGGATGTTGAGCTCAACGACCTCGTCCTTGACCAATACGAATGTGTGCTCGGAAGTGTTGAAGTCAGACGAGACCGTGGCCCCGTTGATGATCTTGAGGAGCGTCGGGAGCGTTGGCGGAGTGTAGACGATTCCATTGATCTCCCAGATCTATCGAATTGTGTGGGTAAATGATTCTGCAGAAGAAAATGACGCGTACACCAGGGCCCGCCTAGAAAATGGCGATTGTCAGTACAGCGGAGAGGAATAAAAAATAGCACTCACAGCATCGAACTGGAGGTCGATGACATGATCCGCCGGCGCGTCACCTCCGGGGGCGCCAGGATCGACCAAAGTCTGAGAACCCATTAGGCGTCTATGAAATAGAACAGAGCCCAAGTCCTACCGCGAGCTCGAACTCCTGAAGCGGACCTGGTCCCTTGAGGGGAATAGGGCCGACGATCACGGTAGAGGTGACGGGGTCCTGGATGGGAGCGCCTGCATAGCGCAGAATAGCCTTCACATTCTCCTTGTCCACTGTTGAAACATCAGGTAAGATTTTTGCACCGTATAACTTGGATAAGGCGCACGGGTGTCGCTGGATCCTTGCACAATCTATAAAATGGTAAAAATACTGGTCTAAAGTGATCATTTGACCGACCATGGGCGCGCGAATCCAATAGTTGTTGACCGGTTGATTTGCGGTGAGCTGAGTTGAACTTAGTTTACTGGTATACAAGATCGTAGGAGGACGTTACATACGACGACGCTATAGCGTTGAGCTGGATCAAGGTAAGAAAGTTTTGAACACAAATCCAGCACAGGTAGACGTACCAACATAGATGTCGAAACTCGTGACAGTCTATAGTGAATGATTAAATGCCGCTTGACGAAAATATGTGAATTGAGTACAGACCAATGGAACAGTCTCAATACCATCCGTCTCGATGACGTCGAAAGTGTGCCCGTCGACGGAGAAGGTGAAGCCAGCGAAGGCAGAGATGTTGATCACGCGGAGACTGGAGAATTCAGTACGACTATGAGTGCTCGGCGTGGTAGCCTACCGGTAACGCTTTCCCGCTACGACGTTGACAACCGACCACGGGACAGCGGGGCCTCCAACATATCTCTGCAAAGTAATTAGCCGCCCGAATGCCAAATAATCCGCGCGACGCACCCCGACACCGTTGATGAGACCAGAGTCTGGTACGGGCTCGTGGCCGTCGAGCTTGAACTGATCCATCAACTGCGTGGCCGGGGTGTGGTACCTATAAAGGGTTGATTAACTAGTTTCTCCCTTAAGAATGTGCTTGCCAATCGGCGAGGGTAATGACAGTCCCTGCATCGTCCACGTCCCACAAATCCTTGAGGGGATCGTCGGGGTCTGCTGAAGGTTATAAAACAATGGATTGATAAGATTTACTGCCCACCGTCTGCAAAGGCATCAGTGATAATCGATTCGGTATTTGAATGAACTCACAGATCACCAAGGTTCCACGCTCGCCGTCAACGTATTGGGTTGAGAGATGGCTGATGGAAATCAGCAGCCTGTTTTAGCCGCCGAAAGATATGTTCCATACCTGTGGAACCAATACGTTCCAGTTTGGTTGGCCAGCCCGTAGTTGTACTCTATATGTTTATGTGAACTTGGGAAAGAACAATAGCTCGATCAGGAGACTCACGATAGAACATGCCCGGAGGAATGGGACCTGTTGGATGGATATTTAAATATGGATATTTAAAGCGGAACCAAGGAGGAGGGGGACTGCTGACATTGGTTCACGAACGCCGGGCTAGAAAAATGTTTGCTAGCCAGGTGAGGACGATGGAGCGTGGGATTTACCCGTCTTCACTTCCAGTGCGGGCCTGGAAGAGTCCGTGCCAGTGCTGGGGTTGGTGGCAATTAAATTGTGGGCTTATTTGTAGAGAGAGAATACTTACGATACTGGTCGACCGCCTCATAGTTGAGTCGTGCAACTCATTGGTTACGTTGATGTGCAAGGTGTCCCCTTTCATGGCCACGATGTTGAAGCCGGGGAATGTTCCAGCCTGGATCGCGGAGCGATTGAACCCATCGGGAGCGACGAAAGCGTTTGTGATCTGCAGAGCGATCGTTAGTGAAAGCATAGGCGCTGAAGTCAGGCGCACCGGAATGTCGAAGAACAGGTCTGCGGCAAGGGCTTGCCCGATGATGAATGGGAGGAGCGCAAGAGTGGCTGCGAACTTGAATGCCATGACACTAGAAGCAGTGGTGGTGAAGTAGGGAGAGTATTAACTGGCTGGCTTTATAGCGTTTGGCTTTAGGCGTGTCCCAAATAAATGGCTCGTTCTCTCACCATGAAGGGAAGCACCGGCGAGCAGATGCCGCCCACCTGAATGGCCATACGACCCTGGGGTTCTTGATAACTCATGAAGCAGATTAGTGATAGGCACAAAGAAGCTAACGAGACAAAACAGAATGTGCGGGAAGCCCCTCAATATCCGGTAGATTGGAGCACCGGAGCCGGTACATTGGCTGGGTTATGTGACACGGAGAGGTTGAAGAATGAGGAACGAGTAGGAACCGGGTGGTGGTTTTGGGACCGGAAACTAGCGTGCTCACATAATAGGTAGGACGGCCGGAGCAAGATAGTGTCTTTGCCCCAAATCCGGTTCAATTCCAGGGAATTTTTGTGGCCATTGGACGATGGAAAGTGATACCATGTCCCTATATTTATCGCCCCAGACCGCATGAGAGACGTTAGAGACGCGGAGAGGGGGCCGAATCGCCAATCAGCTTGCTGGCACGGTCGTGACGGTTGTTAAGTTGTATCAAGGATGGGACTTCAAGCGCCGGGCTGGCAAGTCTAGAACCGATTGATTACGCTGAGGACGAACGCTCTCCAGATTCCAGACGATCCTCAGGACCGGGAATCGCAAAGTCCATTTGCAGGGCGAAGTATCCTCGAATAAGATCTGATGATGGACTTCGATCCAATTTTTGGTCCGACCCTGATAGAGAAGTCCTTGGCGTTGGCTCTCGATTAACTGGACAACTCTCACCGTCTCGAGGAACTAACTTGACCCATCGGAACATCGGGCCGTGGTGATCATCAGACTGCGGGGCTCCTCCCGAACCTCCCGAAGACGCGAAAAGTAAGGCGTGGGCGTGCTGTCGGTGGAAATATTGCAGATGCAGCGACAGTATTCTATCAACTTCAATATCTAGAGCATATGTGATTGACAGGTCAACAGCGGATCGGAGTTAGTTCAACATTCAACATCTATTCGACGATTGAATTATGCAGTCGGTCTAGATTTGTGTGAACTGATTGCTAGGTACCACACCAGAAGTAGCGCGCGCCGAGGTACATATATAGCCATTGAATAGGATTAGAGCTCCCTCGCTGTAAACACTGGCCACTCTTGCGACGTGGATTAGATTCTGCGTGCGTCCCCAGTTTCTGTCTATTAATACTCAGTGAGAAAGTGCTTTTTTTTAGAACCACGGCAATCTCAGAGAACACATGGCATTTAAACGTTGTTATTTCCGCATAAGACGTTTAGATTCCTCGAGGAGCTTTGCCAAGCTTTGCCAAGCTATCAAGCCAATAAAAGATCTTCCCGGCGGGGGACGTCTGCGCTGCTCCACAAGCTGCCAGTCAGACGGTCCGAGTGACAGCTTGTGGAGCAGCGAAAGCCACGCGCCACATCGGCCCTTCCGTCTAGGACGTCCCAGCATCAGCGACTGGGTCCTGGTGTTCCACAATCTCTAGGCTGCAAACTGTGTCGGAGAAAAATCAACAAGAATTGTTAGAACAAATCACAGCGCTGGTTCGTGAATTAAAAGGGCATTTTAGTTTCTTTAAGTATCGTAAAGCAAATGATGCGGCCCAATTCAATATATCTGATTTGGGACTCAACTAAATCTTCTTTTACGATACTTAGAAAAGTGTGGCTAACTAAACGGCCCACTTAATCCATGAACCAGCACTCTGATTGGCTGCTAGCAGATTAAGTGGGCTGTTTAGTTGGCCACACTTTTCTAAGTATCGTAAAGAGATAATATTAGATTTAGTTGAGTCCCAAATCAGATATATTAAATTGGGTTTCGGGCCGCATCATTTGCTTTACGATACTTAAAGAAGCGTAGCTAACTAAAATGCCCTTTTAATTCACGAACCGGCGCTGTGAATGTCTTCGCAAGATCATTTTTTGAGACCGCTTCATGTTTAACCGAGACAGATATGGGAGACCATTCATCAGCCGGTCCTTGTCAGCGCTCAGTGTCTCCGGGGAGGGGAGGGAGGGGAAACAGTGATTCAACGGACCTAAAGATTCGGCGTCCTCATGCGCTCCCGTCGTGCATCGTGCGTTCCCGTCGTACTGTGGAGTAGACCTTTGCTTCCACCATGCATACGCTTCAGGCCTTCCCGTTTAGCTCGAATTCACATACGGCTGGGAAAAGAGATATGAGTGACTTATTTCCGCAGTAAGGGTTGGCGCCAAAACCAAGCAACCGGACGTCATTTCGTTTCCACCGCCCTGGGATAGACTTGGGGATATGCTGCATACACGCCCGACACAATGGCTCGGACGACTTCGGAGGTCCAGCAGGACTAAAGACTCACGATGTATGGTAACGAGAGTGCCTAAACGGGTGAAATCATACTTTCCGACGCTTAGGTACGGAGAACGTACAGATGATGGCCCTGTTCCATGGTTTCGTCCGCGGTCTTCCGCTGACAAAGGAGCTCCCCATAACTCTGGACTCGAGTGGATAGGTTTCGAGTCCCATTGTTTCGTTTTCAGCCTGCTAACGCAATGCATATATCGATAGTCCGTTCGCTGATGGGTGAGTATTGAATAAGCCCCGGGCACTAGAAGACTGAGAGCTCGTTTTCCCCGAGTTAACGTTTTCCGGTCCATATATCCGCTCTCGATTTCAAGGACTGTGAATTATGCCAGGTAGTTGGCTAACCAGGCAGTTGACCAGTTCAGCGCTGACCACTTCTAAGAGGATATCGATGCCTCGGATATGAGGGAACCAACCGTTGCCGTGAGTCCGTGACAGCGGGTCGTCGCCGTCTGCGGCATCGGCGCCATTGCCAGATTTAGATACGCAGTGATGGGTTGATTGATCCGCCATTTTATAGTTCACATCTCCGGCTTCGATCGGCGAACCAAGCTAGAGGACAACCTCACCATTGTCCTGTCTATGAACCATGTGAACGACTGGCAGTTACACGTAAGTGTAGCACTTGGCATGGACTGTCCTCATGGTTGATTTTTGGTCTCAATGGGTAAATATTTGATTTATTTGATGCATTTTATTCCTCGGGCCGTTGCGCCAGCCAGCACCATCAATCTGGGTCGGTGGTCCATTTTCCCGACTGCAGCCGTTGAGTTACATACGCCGCTGGAGAAATTCACCACGCTCTCAAAATAAGTAGCATTGAAATTTGGCTGAATTAGTTTCAGGGATTCGCGATTCGGAAGTTAAGATGTCTGCCTTCTGAACACACTCCGTAGTATCTGACCCCACTTGCAGCTGCAAATACTAGACGGTCTCTTCCATGGCTCCGAATAATCATCAGTGGGTTGATTTTGCTATTTTAGCAGCTTCCACTGTCCTTGGTGTCAACTGGATCGGATGTTGCAGGATTCACGTGCTCGCTCATCGCTGAGGCGGTCAAAGGTATCGAAGCATTTGCCAGGAATGCTGCTTAGGAAGCAGCGTAAATATAACGATGGAGAGCTCCCACCTGAGAATTCTCCGTACGCGTTGACCCTTTTCCTTGGTTCCACCCGATGTGGCGACTATTTCCCAGCTATTTCAATCGCGAGAACACGGCCAGGCAAACCTTTGCATTTGTAGTCTAAATCAGCCAAGGAAGACCTACCCTTTTCTTCGGCACGGTTGACGGACCCTCTACCTTGACTTATGAACTTAGATTTGCTTGGTTTTCGAGTGCAGTTCGATATGGCGGTCGAGCTACCCAGCCGACATTGTATGGCCGAGAGAGAGGCAAATTGTTGTTGCACGCTGCTCTTGACAGCGATAAGACTACTGTGACCACACGAGGAGAATAGACCAAGGGTTTACTAAGATGAGGTCTGGCAGAAGCGGCATTGAGAAGCGGTTTCTGCTCCGCGCTAACCGCGGGACTCGCCTCAATAGTTTAAGCTGGGGACATCTTACCAGCACGAATTCTCTGGCACCTTTGGAAGCAGCGGGAATTAGAACGGTAAACATCCAACTCCAACTTACACCCACACGGACCGGACATCGCAAAATACCCCCGTGACCTCGGCAAGTGCCGATTAACAGTTCAACTTGGATTCACGTTCAACGCCAGTTTCAAAAGCTTTAAGTTTTGCTTCGTCCCATGTAAATATTTCATCGAAAATAGCATTGTGACCTACAACGGCTGTCCCGCGATCCATCGGTTCACCATCTCCAGCGACTCCTTCGGCTTATCGAACGGGACCTGAAAATATAGTTGGTGAGAGCAAGTCGAGTAAGTCCAGCAGTGTCTGCACCATATGTCCAGCCGCATCCACAGTGGCAAAGGTCAATCCCTGGGCGGCGCGCGTCTTTCCCGCGCGTTTGCCGGCGACGGTCCACTCTCGAAGCGGCAGCGCACTGAACTCCGCCTGGCCGCTCCACTCCAGCGCGAGCGTCCACGCCTCGTTCCCGATCCAGTTACACACCACGTCGTACGTTCCAGCATAGATAAGAACGCGCACGCCGTGCTCGAGGAGCGCGCCGACGTACTCTTTGGCACCCTTCATCACGTCGCCCGACCCCCAGAAGCGTTTGCCGACGGCTTCCGAGGACAGGCGGTACGCGGCAATGTCCACACCGAGCACATCCTGCACGCTCGTCTGGTTGAGGTACTCTGCGATCTCGCTGGAAACATGTCAGCCACAAGTTAGTAGATTGAAGAAGCTGCGAACTTGGTCTCCTCATAACACAAATGGGCGTCTTCGCATTTCTTGGTGAGGTCATAGAGGTTGAGGCCTAGCGATGATGAAGACGATTTTCTGACGAAAGAATGCGTCGATGCAGACCTGTTGCTTCGAAAGGAACCATGAAGGACGCCCAACAAAATTCTGTGGCCGCATTGCAGTTGATGAGGTCAAACTGGTCTTGACATGATTCTTTGGTCCATTTTTTGCATCGAGAGATCTGAGAATGAAGCGTCAGCTCTCGCGGTTTCGACACATAACGTACAGGAAGCCGTACCCGGGCTTTCATTTGGACACACGTTCTATATCGGTAAGAATAGAATGGGAGATGTCAGAGGTGAACAAACTGTATATCTTGAATCGGTGCGTGCGATGCAGGGGTGCATTGTATTTCATACCTGGGCAGCGTAGATTAATAGATGACGGCTTATAAACTGGATTAAATGTACCAGGACGGGCTCAGAGTGGCCCAGTCTGTTAGTCCGTTTCCTAGATGGAGGTGTCAGCGGAGACCGAGTGGAACGTAATATAAGCATGCCAATTATGACGGATGTGAGGTTGACAAGGGGGAGACCGGCCTTCACAAGGCTCGGATTCTGGTCGTAGATTGCAGCCGCAAAGACCGGAAGATATCGTCCCTAAATCCGATGAAAATTCTGGTCTCTAGGCGAACAGAGATCGTGCGTACGGCGTACGATTCGCCGGCCAGGTGGAATCCGCGCCCTTGAAACTTGTTGAAGTGGGCGAAGAAAATTGCCACAAAAGCGGCTATGTCCTTGGCGGCCTCTTCGGTAGTGCTCTACAGCGATCTCAGCTTCAAAAGGAAACCACTGTTAAATTGTTAGACACTCACCACCGTTTCACCATATTCAGCATACGAGAACCCAACGCCGATAGGTTGATCAACAAAGAATATGTTTGCCTTCGAGTTCCACGAATCCGGGTTAAAAACTGTCCCTTCCGTTGCATTTACCACTCGGCAAGGGCCTCGCGAGGTGAGTCAGCATCGAGAAAAGACACGAACAGATTTTGTTGATACCTAGTTCCATGAACAAGCCTAGCGCCGACGAGCCTCCAGGTCCTATTCGAGAGTATGAGACCGATTCAGCGGCCTTGTGAAGAGGGCCCGAACCTCCGTTTGTCCAGAAAATCACGTCGTCTTTGTCCGGATCGCTCCTGCTCTCAAAGAAGTAGAAAAAGATATGGCGGACTTGGATGTCGATATAGCCAGTGTACGCGCTATATCTCTCTAGTTAGCCTCCCAACTTTTATATGTGGCGGTCCCGCACCTCACGGTTTCATCGCAGAATCTACTTTTCTTGATACGCACCCCGTACTGGGGAAACTCTGGGTGTGAGAGCGCGGTAAATGAGGTATCGGAGAGCATTTCGAGGGTCCCGATGGGAGTAAAGGCTTGCGAGGCGCCATTGTCACCAATCGAGTCGGCAGGACTGCTGAAGACCGTTTGCGAGGCATAAGTGGGCTGAATTGACCATGCAGCGAGCAAGGATGCAACGAAGCCTGCGAGAAGGGACATTACTGAGGGCTGTCAGTGAGTCGTACTGCGGACCAATCCGCTCCAGCTTTTAACCCACGGCGACTCCACAAAATCTATGATAGTTGATCTTTTATATTGCTCGATAGACCGCAGCCCTCCGCAGCCGCGCAGCGTGAGTCGAAGCGGCCCCGGGCCGGCGTCGCAGAGATGAGAGATGAGTAATTAATAGTGGCTAGTACCAGAAAGTTCAGGACCACACCAGTGCGTCGGCTCGTTGGGAGTAACCTAGACGTCACCGTATGTCGCAGAACAAAACCACAAGGACCCAACGTAAGGCCACATCCAAAGAGAGAGTATCGAGGACCGCCAGTGGTCGTCCGACTTGTACAGCCGCCTTGAATCCGCTCTATGTAAGGCGGGAGAAGTCGGTTGATCGCAGCGTGTCACTCCTGGCAGACGTGGAAGTTCTGGATTGGGGTACTTAGAGCCGAGGACTCTGCATTTTAAAAAACAACTGGAATGACTGTGCTGTCCTTGCTTGGAACGGCGATGAAGGTGACGGGGCACAAAGAGCTAGTAGTAGTACACAACACGGGATCAGTGTCACGTTGGGTCACAACACGGGATCACTGTTATGCATTGTGACGCACGTGCGAGCTCAAATTTTAAACCTTGGAGAAAAGATCTCGAAGAAAACAAAGAAAAAATGTGGAGAACTCTACCTTTACCATCGTACTGCCTGTACAGCATCTGGACAGGTCGCTTCAAACATTCCCCACGTCGAAAACTTTGGCTCCTGATATATTCCGTTGTAAACTCACGTCCTCCTAGACTCGTTACCAGTCTGCCTACGAATGGCAACAATGTGGCGAGCACGTTGCCACACCCTGGGCTCAAATCTTCATATTTCAAAGCTGAGGAGTTGGATCTCACAGCAATTGCTTGCTTTTGTCTCCTCAGAATTGTATTTTACGGCCCCAGGGTGCCGTAGCGTGGCCCCGAGTTTAATTGAGAAAATGACTTTCCGGTCCGAGGGACCGGGAACCGGCGATCGGCAAGTCTTCGGCACCCCTCTAGAATTTCAAACTCAGGCCCACGTCGATTAACATTTCCGAATTGTACCAGTCTGCCTACGGCAATGTGCTCGCCACATTGTTGCCTTTCGTAGGCAGACTGGTGACGAGTCTAATGTCCTCCTACAGTTCCGAATGTTGTCCCTTTTATTTGAGTGGGACAATAAACTATGTTTTTCTTATGTTGCTGAACTCAGCGATATCCTGGACTCTGGTAAACGGTGATAGCGCTGATTGGATTTTTGGTATGACGACGAATGTGCGTCAGAGCCTCAGAGGGCAATGCGTCAGCGCGAGATCCCAGATCGAACGACGCGCATGCATAACCTGATAATCCAGTTCATCAAACTAATACTAGTAGAAGGGGAGAGATTTTTAAATCTTGGCAGGTCTCGATTGCGGACCCTACCTGAATGGGGTTTGTTCAGAATTTCCTCAAGCGGCAGGAAACAAAAGGAACTCGAATTGCCGTTTCGTTCAAATTTTTCGATCTGATCCCGACATTAACGCATGTAGTAACCGGGATAATTCAGCTCGATATCCGGCGAATAAACAATCTGAACGCCATTCTCAGGCAAGAAGGTCATTGACAGACTCTGTCAGACTCCAAGATTCTCGGCAGATCTCTCCGGGATGGAGATAACTAAACACACCATCTCCAAGACAAGCCCTGACAAGCCCAAGACAAGTCCATGACATTCCCAGATGTCCGTCTTGGCTTGAACTTGGCGATTCTTTAGACATTAGTGGCTATCCGGTGGAGTTCAACTTGAAAGAAGTTCGAAGTGAATTCGAAATCACAGAAGATCGCGTGGGTCACTCGAAACGGAGGTAACTAGATCATTCCTACACATCGTCCAGATACCCGTCTTGGCTGGAACTTGGCAACTCTGGGACCCATGAGTGGCGTGTGGTGAACTTGAACTAGATAGAAAAAGCTAAATAGGGCCTGATAGGGCACCAAATGTGGGACTTGACATTTGAAACATTCGTCATGAAGTCTGCTATCATCACTAAAGACGAGAAAAACCGGGCAGACTCTGGGTTACACCCGAAACGGATATAACTGAGCTCTCACATGTCCCCATATGGTCGCCTTGGCTTGAACTTGGCGATTCTTGTCCCATCAGTGGCTGTGCGGCTTGGTTGAACTTGGCAAGTTCAACTTTGGTTCAAGTCCAAAATGACAGAAGGCGGTGAATTCCGCATTCACAATGAAAACGAAAATTTCGAAAACACACACAAGACAATTCTATTTCGCATGCACACACAAGCCCGACAGTTTTCTAGCAACAGGTCAACAACAGGTGCCCTATACAAAACTTCTAAACTACCCAACAAGACGGAGACGCGATACATAGGAGGGAAAACCAAATCGGAATAAATGAATCATTGCTCATCTGAATATAGGAAATGGTGTGAGCGACGGTATCGAGAAGAGGAGCGTGGGACTGACCCTCCGGGAGAGCGTAGTACGCGGGGCAGAGATCGAGCCACTGCGGGGTGATGATCTCGGACTGGGGACCTTCGCGTTGTTCAGCGGGCGATTCGGCGAACACGACAGCTAGGCCAGCCCTAGGGTTCAGATTAGTGGAAAGCCCTCGAGCAACAATGGAAGGCAATTACTCGAGAGGCCAATCAATGTGGCTGGGGGCGATTTCGTTGTCAGGGGCAGAGGCAGGACAAGAACAAACACATACCAGTGAAGGAACCGGGGTTGTCCGCTGTTAGTTGAATCAGAGGCAAAGACGCGACCGGATATAACTATAATCGTTACCGCGGAATCGGATGACGATACCGCCCTGATCAACTCCAATCGCATCGCGACGAGGTCTGAGGGTACAGATTAGATCAGGGAAGTTTTGTAACGAACATATTCCACTCACGAGTTCACGTAGTTGACGGGACCTGAAGCGCTCTGGACAATGTCGAAGGCATGGCCGCTGAGATTTGACCGTCAACCGAGGAATATCAGATTCTAGAAATGAACTGACTGAAGATGGAACGGGCGGGTGATTCCTGGGGAAGGAATGAACATTAGTATTGAATTTGGGGAAGGTAATTCAGTCGCACCGTGGTCCGCGCCGTGGATGCGCGGCTCGACAACCTGGTTAGGAACCAAAATAAATGTGTGCTCAGAAACGTTGAAGTCGGACGCGATCGTGGCCCCGTTGATGACCTTGAGGAGCGTCGGGAGCGTCGGTGGGGTGTAAACGACTCCGTTGATCTTCCAGATTTAATAATATTGCGTTAGTAAAGGGGCCTCGAGAAGAGGATAATGCGTACACCATTGCCGGCCTGTAAGGATGACGATTGTCAGCGCTGCACAGATTAGAACTCACAGCATCGAACTGGAGGTCGATGACATGATCGGCCGGCGCGGAGCCTCCGGGTGCGCCAGGGTTAACCAAAGTGTGTGGATCCGTTAGGCTTTTTTAGAAATGCGGGAAATTGAGCGGACGCATGGCGTTTAGACGTTGTTGTTTCCATATAAGACTTCAAATTCTTAAGAAGCTACAGAGAGGCCAAGGCATCGAGCCAATGAAGGTCATTTCGGGGCAGCCCGGCCGGCTGACATGATATGACAGCCCCGCTGGTTGAGCAATGGAGGCCACGCACCATATATAGGTCCGTCTCAGCATCAGGTAGAAGGGTTCCACAATCTCAGGTCTATGCAATCCCAAGAATAATTACTAGGGCAAGGTTCCGCTTGATACGAATCTGTTCGGGTCGGCAGAATTGCCTTCAGGAGTATCTGTTGAGGACGGGAAAGACTATAGATTCTCTGAAGCCAGTGTCTCGACGGGGTGGACTTTATCTCGGACAATTTTTAACCGGACACAACGCAACATAGAGTCAACGCGAGGGAGAAATTGAAAAACGGCGAAAGGAGATACATACAATACACAGCACACCATCTCCGGTGTTTTACAGCGCTCAGTTTCCTCGAAGAAAAACTCCGGGGCACAATTTGAGAACCACAGAAAATGACTCTAGGGACGACGGGGTTCCATGAGCGGAACTTTGCGCTACCATGTAACCCCGCGCTGAGTTTGCAATATGCACACGCATCCCGCAGTCTCTACCTCGCAGCTTGAGTTCGCATATGGCTGGGAAAATAGATGTGAATAACCTAGTTCCACATGGTTGGGGCAGTCCCAATAAACTCAGGTTAGGGCCAGAGCCACGCAACTGGGTCACATCTCTTTCCCACCTCCTTCAGTAATGGGCTTGGCACAGAGACTTGGCTCCCCCCGGCGCCATGGCGCGGAATCACGCGGCTGCACTTCGAAGTTCCCCGACGGTTCAACACCCGCCGTCACGAGAATGCCTAAATAGGTAAAATCATTCTTTCCGACACAGAGGTAACCGAGAAGGTGAACCGAGAAGGTGCGGATGATGGCCCTGGTCCACGGGTTCGTCGCTCGGCCATCCGCTGGCACCAATGGCAAAAGATCTCCGTCTCCCCGTGTCTGTGGACTCGGGTGGTTGGGTTTCGCGCCCCACTGTTTCGTTTTCAACCTGTATGTGTATATCCAGCATCAACGGTCCGATGGTTAAGCTTGGATTAAATATCCTCAATGCAGGTGCTTAGGGGTCCCGTTGGTATGACTTGCGACGAGAATTGTCCCTGGCGACATAATCTCTGCCAAGCTGTAGTTTGGTGTTATCCAACCAATGAATGTCAAGCGAGCGCGGGGATGGAACCGCCGTGAAACTATTGACTATCGAGTCCTGGGAAACATTGCTGCCAAGGCCTTCCCATGCGTTTTAAGCAAGAACATTCTCGTCAGATTAGGTCAAGATTAGGTCGCGTCCGATTCACACGGGAGACATGTCCGCGTGCTGATCTCAGATAGAAGGCTGCTGTACGCCCTGGATACAAGGGAATAACCAGCGATGAGGTTGGATGTGCACACTCAGCGCCACCGTCAGATGGCCTGAAGGAATGAAGCCTGAAATTACCTCAGCTCTCGGACCAGGGAGAATTCCACACCAGAGACTCTACGTTGACTCTCCGAGTGGAGAGGGCCGAGAATAAGATGTGAAAAAAGGATTAACTTCTTGAATCTTCGTCTGTGGGTGATGGTTCAAACACCAGCAGGTCTCGTTCAATCCGTGAGTTCGGATCGTCGGCAATTGTTGATTCCGCCACGGCCGTCACTTGTCGGAGCTTGAACTTACTGATGCGGATCGTTTCGAAAGCTGTTTATGATACTCACTGCCGGCTCGGGAGTGGCCTTACCGTGATCGGCGATCTCTGCGTCATTCAAGTTCAAGTGAGTATGGACTTTCAATACCATGTAGAAGACAGTAGCAGGCTGACAGTCCAGGTCATCGACGAATGAGATTTGTTCCAGGATTCCAACTTGAACTTGAAGGAAATGAGGAGAACGTATCCAAAACTAACGGGGACGAATACGGGTGATGATAATTACTTAAAGCTCACTTGAATATTTTCACGACGTTGACCGTGAATTCCGGGCCCCGAAACGCAATGTGGTCAGTGGCCTCAGCTGGATGCACTCTCGTCTTGCTCTCGTCCTACCCCAAACCCCTGTTTCAGAAACCCTCAAGTATATCATTATTTTAGTTTTGAACTATATCAGTGGGGGTATCACATGAGATGACTCGCCGACTCGGGCTTCTTGGGACACGCACCATAGGTTGAACAATCACGTGATCATGTTCAATTTCTAAACGTGCGACCGTTACCCGGATCCTGAAATCGTTCGTGTCCCAAATCCTTCTATTGGGGTGATAGCAAAAATTTCAAGGTCAGTGTAAAATGTTACATACTGCGAGAAGACTCATAACATGCGAACGGAGGCAAAACTATTTTTCGCCTCTCCGAGGAATGCATGAGTCGTACAACTGGGTTGATGTAAGTAAATTGAAACAATAGCCTCTTCAAATCCCTGGTTCGAAAACTTCTTCTTTCTTTTGGCTCATGACAGTACTGTGGAGGATGGTGAGTAGTTGTCTCTCGAATTTCACAAAATGTAATACCTTAAAACCACATCGAAAATGTGCCGAGGAGAGACTCCCCTTCCCAACCCCTTCCACCCCAGATTTCTCGCGTCCCGCTTTCTTTCCTGTTTGAATCGATAGCAGACTCCCTTCAGGTTTCAAAGGAAGCAAAAACGATGGTTCCGACTCTCGCTCCGGTTTCTTGCCGCTGATGATATAATCCAGGATATTCGATGCATCTGAATCAGCGAATCGCATTTCTTGGCGCTTCGTCTTGAGGATGCTCTTCATAACGAGGCCCCTCTTGCACGCCACGGTACGCGCACCGTCGGGTGTGCTTGGTCCTGTGTACCAGGATATGTTGCCGTAGGCGGCCCCCTTCAGGCTGAAGTTGACCCACAGTGCGTGGTTCTCAAGATGGGGATGATGCACGATCCAGCCGCTATCTGGCCATTCGGTGCCCCGCAGTGTTTCGCCCGTGTTTGACCAACGTTTCCAACCGGATGCTGTTTTTTGCCGTATAGGCCGTGGGCCCCGTCAGGGGCGACGTCCACGTAAACATCGCCCTCTGTGCCGACATCCAGCTCTTCTGTTGGGGGCCACGGCCCGTGAGCTGCAAATACGGGACTCGGAATCCGCCTTTCACGGGCTCGGGCTATAAGGATAATCGGGGGGTATGGTACATGTAGTGCGGGGAACGTTTTTATTCTCGACGTAATTTCTGGTTGAACGAAGGAGACAGGGGTCGGATTTGCGAAGCAAGGATGCAGGGGCTTCAAAACCTCCTGCTCGGGTTTGTCTTCAAGCGGAGGGGACCATGAAGGGGCGATTGTACAGTCCAGGCTTTCCCAGTCGGCAGCGGGAGGAGGTGGATGAATCGAGGGGGAACCACTCCGGCCGCGTTTGACGAGGATGTCCGAGGATCCAAGAAAATTCGGTGAAGGGACCGCTAGTGTTTGAGGTAAATCGTTTAGATTGTCGAGCTCCACGAGAATCGCTGATACCTCGCGGCACGTCGCTTCCTCACAGCCACCAAAGGCATGCTGTGCAACCCCCGCTCCATGTGTCCCTGGGTACATTGCTTTCTTGAGCCACGCTATGTGTATGCCGCCCGCGGTGCTTATCCGGAGCGAATAGTCGAAGAACGGGTGACGGTTGACCCATCGATTGTCCGAGGGCTTTCCATAAGCATCGCAGATGTCGAGGCACTGCTGCCAGCCCTGGGCATGCGCGGTGTGGCCCCACAGGGCCATCTCCCCTGGGCCGAGATCGACGTACACATCGCCTGGGCCCCCCACGTCGAGATCGGTCGGCGGACCTAAACCGTGGAACTCGAAGTATGGGATGCGATATCGATATTGGACGGCAACGCGCTCGACGATGTACGGATAATCAGGATTCTTTCTGTTCTACTGTGAGCCACGTTGGAGCCACGGCTGCATCGATGATTTGGGATGTGGATTTGAGACACATGGATGGACTAAGGATATCCCGTTCGATATCCCGTTCGACGGGATGATGTTGGCGGTAAATGGAAAAAGTAAACAGAGCCAATCGGAACAACGAGGTGGAGTGAACTTTCAAAAATTGATCTCCACTGGCACCCGCTGGATCACATCGGCCGTGCTCGCGTTGAAATCCACGACATTGAAATGTCAAGAGGTGTAGTTGCCAAGTTCAACCCGGAATCAGACGGATTCGGAGCTCGGACGACGAACTTGAATTGTAAACAGAGAAATGACATCCACTGAGTTCTGTAAACTATGGTTCAAGTTCAAGCTTAGGCCTGGAGTTTTATCCCTCTTTTTCAACTTGAACACCGTCTCCCGAAATGCGCATTACGCGCGGTAAGCCAAGGAAATTCTGATCGTGAAAAGCTCATAACATAAAGTAAGGTAGAAAAACATCTTGGGCAACATGAGCTAAGTTCCAACCCGCAAACGAAACACAACTCAGGCGCGCGGCTTCTCCTCCAACACATCCACGCTCCCGTTCGGGTTCAGCTTGATCGTGACTTTCTGCGTGCTGGCGCGTGCGGGCCACGGCGCGTCGAAGATCTCGTCGAGTTGCTCGAGCGTCCGGCCGTGCTGCAGGGTAATCGTAATCGATAAGGAACCAGTCCAACGAGCTAGGAGGCGGGAAGAATGGAAGGATGACTGACCGTCTCGACGCCGAGGAAATACCACAGGACCGATGCGATGACGTCCCATGCGACGAATCTGGAAGCAAGGATTAAGTACTTGTCTGGCGCTGCGGAAATTAAGTGGTCGTGATGAATGAGGCTTACACGAAGTAGTATTTCCACCCGAGGTTCCCCAGCCCGACACTGTTCGCGAAGGTGTTGATGAACCTACGCTGTATTCTCAGTAAACCGAAACTACAGGAGGCGAGGGGTGAGTGGAAGATGTACCCAGCAATATTGGAGATCAGGATATGGACTGGAGGCGCAGATTGTCAATGAGATTGAATTGGGAACGCGGCGGAAAGACGAAAGTGGCACATACCCGCCATGCCCTTTGCACGCATATCCTGGCTCATCACCCTGCGCATCCGAAATCAGTCTCTGTACATACAGTTAGGGTTTAGAGAGAACGCACTCAGCGCAGTAAAGCGCCTGCAGCGGCGTGTACGTGAAGGCATAGACGATGCCAAACAAAAAGATAAACGCGATCGAGGCGTTGGCGCCCGCGACGTCCTTGTTCCCCTTCTTCCCGTCTACATTTCTGTCAGTGTGTGCAAACCAACGAACGGCGCAGACTAACATTTAGACGAAAGCGCGGCGACTGTGGCGAGAAGGCACGCCAGCACGAACGAGCCAATGTAGAGCCGGCGGCGGCGGCCGATGCGGTCGGTCAGCGCTGCGCCCTAAACGGAGATTATTAGGCAAGTTGGAAGTTTTAGAATGAATTTGCGTACAGAGAAGGCGCCAAAGGCCGATAGGATGGAGTTTGCGAAATTGCTTCGAGGAGCGTTAGAATGTGCAAAACAATGAAGAGGTGGATGCGTACTAGACGAGCTGCATATGTGAAGATGTCACACCCGCATTTTGTAGCATCACCGTGAGGAAGTACGTGATCAGCTGGATTCCTTATTCAGACTTAAATACAGTTGAGAATGCAGAACGCGCACCCCGTTGCCGGCAAGCTGTCCGTTAATACACTAAAATTGGCCAATCAATCAGTACGGTGTTTCGAGAAAAATGCAGAAGTAACTGACCATGAGAGTGAGGCAGACCATGCGCCATCCTAAAGTTCAACAGTCGTATCATCAAAATTGGGCGAGAAAAAAAAACCGCGCTGAGAACGCACGGCGGTTACGCGTGCTGAACAGCGCACTGTAGTCCCAGAACTTATTACGAAATATTTTAGCTGGCAATTGAGAAAGCAGGAAACCAGCTCACTGGAGCTTCGCGTTTAACCGCAATCTGTTCCTGGAACTCCGCCATTTCAAGCTGCCAAGAAAATCAATAAACCAGATGTGGGGAGAGGGCGAGCACGTGCCTCAATAACGGCGTTGGCCTTCCCGTCGTTGGAGTGGTAGTCAATCAGAATCTGGCGCGCCTCTTCGATGCGGCCACGGGAAATCAACCACCTTGGTGATTCGGGGCACTGATTTTTGATTTTTTGGTCAATGAGTACGACGGTGCTTCGAGCAAAGTATAAAAGAAACTGACAAACCACACGCAGGTCATTACGACCACCTGGGGAGGAACATGAGGCGTGCGGAGAAGGTCTGACGAAGGGACGCACGGGAGGACCGATCTGCAGGATGAGGGGCAGCCGCCATGCCCATGTAGAGCTGAGCTTGCCCGTGCCGACCATGGAGCCTGTAGCGGGAATGCTTCCAATGAAGAAGCAGCTGGATAGGAATGTGTCAACTGGGTGGATGCACATCATAGTATGATTGTGCGCACGAGTTATACATCGCGCCGAGACGACCACGCCATTGAGGCGGGGCTATTTCGGTTACCCAGGTAGGTGCTCTGGGGCGCAGAGTTTAATGACGGAAACACAAAACACAACGAGGGAAACGCACGCGGTGGTCGAGATTGCGATCCCGAATCCAAGGACAAACTGATTATAATACCAATTAAGTGGTAGGACGAGAATGAGAACCGGAGGACGCACACGACCGCCGATGAAAGCGCCGCGAGTCTGCGCAGTTACGCTAACAATCGATCCCACAAGAATGAAGAGTCCACCCTGGTTCGTTCTGTTATACGACGGTACTGACTGATCGTGGAAGAACGTACGAGGAACATGCCGCCACGTCTGCCGTACTATATAAAATCCCAATAAGAAACCGGAGTTTTGTGGACGACGCTTGACTCACTCTTTCTGTGGCAGGGCCCGCAACGAGAGCACCGGCACAGTTTCCCGAGACGCTGCGAAGCGTAAGGAGACGTTTGGAGTAGAAGGATGAGACACGAACTATATCATGAAAACGATACCCTAATGCAGGATGGCTTCAATTCTGAGATCGAAGAAATACAAGACAAAGCACGCACGGTTGACTTTCCGACAGAACTATAATCGAACTAGACATCGCAGAACGTTAGAGCAGCAGATGAAATGAAGTTGTCGGCCCACAAATTGCAAGTACTGGGGCATAACGTTGATTCCGCTCATTAAGCTCCCGTCAAAGCCGCTCGAAACAGCATTGAGGAATCCGACCATGACGATGAAATACAGCTGCCGATTTCGTGAGACGTAGAGTGCAGAGCAAAGACGAAAGTGATACCATGAAACTGCGGCGACTCCATCCCTTCAAGTCGGACTTCTCGATGGCCGCCTTTAGTGCGGGGTTGTAGACTTCGGCGATGGCGACCGGAGCTTGGGCGTCGGTGGCGGACGCAGATTTGACGTCGTCGTCGAAAGACTTCTTCTCGTCATAGGTAGGGGACGACATGTCGACACACGACAAGCCCGGCGTCAAGGCGGTCTTATACAAGAAGGAGCGGGGCCGGAGAAGATAACGCGAGGCGCTTGGAGCCCGTTTACGGTGCCGCGCGGACCGGCCATATCTGCCTGCAATCTAGATGCAATCTGGATGACGAAATAGCTGGTTATCTATTGGTTATTCAACGGGAACAGGGCCGGCGAAAATCCTGGTTGATTAGATGCTTACCTGAGGATCAGTTTCTCAGATTTGGAGAGGCGTTAGCAGAATTTTAGGTCCCTTAGAACGACCAGGGAGAAAGCGAACGGGGAGGAGAACTAGCCAATATTTACGGCAGTCGTGTGCCTCATCAATCACATGGCCGTGATTCTTTTACCTGGGACTGATGGCCGAACCCAAAACGCCGTCGAACTGAATCGTCGGCTGCCTAGGCCGCCCCTAGCCCCTAGGAAAATGGTGGGCACGGAGCCAAGAATCGAAGTGGACTCGGTTTTTCTGTATTGAACGTGGATTTCAATGCCAGCACGAGAACCCGAATCGATTCAATGTAACGAACCTCGGGCTTGCTGCGATCAGTTGAACCTTGGTTCAAGTTTCGAACCCAAGGTAAACAGGGGAAGTCGAGCATGGGATGATCGTTAGCGTTGTACTAAGAACGACGGTTAATAGTTTAAACTTGGTTTAAACATAAGGTAAATACAGAAAGTCAACCTGCTGTGTATAAAGATGCCTTCGAAATAGGAAGTTTACAGCTGGAACAGATTCCCCCATATCTCGGTGGAATGGAGAGTTGCAAAATAACCCGGCACAACCATATACGAGGGGCTCCCGCACCCTGTGAAAAGTTATGATAGAGATCCCTCGTTTCCATTGTACGCCCAGAGTTCCATGCCGGTCGGTACTGCGGGAGCGTGTGCCATTCGGTAGTCCAGTCGGAAAGAATGGTATAGCAATCGGCAGCAAGTTTGGTCCACGGGGCCTTTCCGGATGTCAAAAAATCTCGAAAGCTGTGAGTGGAGCACTAGACTCAATGCCTGTAAAAAAATTGCGGAGGATCCGCAAGAGATGTATCACAGGGGGCTATTCCCCGAAGAAGGCGGGAAGGAATGCAATAGGAATGTAGGTAGAGATGACAATGACGTTTAACCCACCGAAGATTCCCGTATGAATGAAAAAAATCATCGCCCACCGCTCGCTGCAGTGTCAAAGTCAATCAATGGTTCGAACAAAAGAAATTAAAGGTACTTTCAACATCCTTGCAGGAGAGTGACGTAGGTAACAAAATAGACGTTCGTCCAGTTCCGGCTACCTTCTCGAAGATCAAGAGAGTAAGAAAGTATATGCATCGCTTACACTAGCACCTAAAGAGAACTGATTGTTTAAAGCATGAATAATGGAACAGATCGCGAACGTCGAGTCCAAGTCGCTGCTCCTCATAATGTAGCTTCATATCCGGGGCTCGTGTAGTTCGCGGGTTTACCACTGAAAGAAGCCTGGGATTAGTTCATGTGTGCATAACTTGATTAACCACTCCAGAAGAAGCGGAGCAAACACTGTAGACGGCGGTGAAAGATAAAACATCAAACAAGGATACCTGTAGTGCCCATGTATTCTTTTGAAACGCGTTTGGCCATAGGCCGCTTCATTTCTTAGACAAAAGTTGCGAGGATTAGTCGAAGTCGCGCAGTGGCAACTTCGGGCAAGACATAGAGAACATAGAAGAAGCAAGGTTTGAAGAAGATCGTGGAAGTCGCATATACTGGGTTGGCGGTGGTGTTCACCGTCCCGCGTCCGACTCGGAGACTCGAACGCCATGCATGGCATTGCAGTACTTGCAATTGCCGGTGGGAGTATCCGCTTGCGAACGTCTCCATCTCCAATGAACATACAAGCTCCCAAACGGGGGGGGTGCCCAAGGATTTTGAAACAACTGCCTTCGAGGTATGCTCAGCAGAGAAGGAGAGCCTACGGATCGTGGTGGTTGGAGTCAGTAAAGTGAGCGAGTGACCGTGACAGCGTCACCTCACGAGGACCGTGACGCTTCGCGTCTCGGCGTGACTTAGCCTCTTGCCACCGACCTCTTTAAGTTATTCGCATACAGTTTGCTTCAGTTCTCTAGCGAAAGAAGAGATTTTGCCTGCATTTCTCCGGCTCAATCGAGAACCATCCGACTCCCTTCGGAGGCGTCCCTCACCGTCCGCTTGCCTCTTGAGCGGTATTCGAGCCGACCTCCCACTCGCAACACTTTGCTCACAGTTTTCTGGGGTGAACAGACTTTGCATGCTTACACAGCTTCTCTGCGGCTCATGGAGATCCATCCGATTTCATTCCGAGTCTCAAGATCTTCCAAAGTCTCAATCCAATACCAACTTGAACTCCTCGCGAGCAAGCTTCAAGCTCCCCTTCGGTGGTCTAAGAAGCTATTAATCTCCCTCGGCGGGCAAATTAATTCCCAATAGTGGTCTCCGAAGGGGCGTCATGAGCTCCGAAGCAGGTTGCCCTACATCTGGGACGTAAACTTCGATTTCACCCGATGCCCTTCGTGATCTCTCAATCGACAGTTTTCGCCTCTCCTTGTCCACAGCCATGAACACCTCACCCGCCCCTTCCCAGGCCCGCACCCACCCCTGCCTCCGTGGCGACCCCCCGCCGTCCTCCGCGCAGCAACCCGATTTGACGGTCGCCGTCCACTACTTCCACCTCGACCGCGCCCCCCCAGCCAACTACTCGTACGACATCACGCCCTCGCCTGGAAAGAAGGCACACATCGTCTACCACGAGGTCCCGTTCTATTACTTCTCAGGCCGCGGCCCGCCGCCGACCGACCTCACGGGCGACACCACCGGCGCGATCTACGTCGACCTCACAGAGGAGGAGCACGCGGCGTACGGGCGGGTCGCCGACGGCTCATGGAAGCGCTGGTTCGACCCGCAGCCGAGCAAGAGGATGGAGGATGTGCTCGTCAAGCACCCGCACTTCCCCACCCGGAGGCTGTGGTGCAGCTACGCGAACGGCGTCTCGTGGTTCACCAAGACCACCATCGTGAGCAACCAGGAAAGGGCGAAGGCGCGCAAAGCGGTGTCCGGGGAGGTGGACAAGACGCAAGAGGTTAGATGGCGCGAGGCGTCCACGCTGATTCGCGCGTCGCTCGGGGGAGAGCAGGCGGACAGAGTGGCGGCAGCTTCACGGGCCACTCAGGCTGCTGATACTTCACGCAACCGGCGATTCACCTCGACTCTTTCTCCTGTCGAATCACGGGAACCCACTCCAGCTCCAGCACCGGTACTCAGGAAGCGCAAGAGGCAGCAACAGGACTCGGAGCCCAAAACCAGCCTCGAAGCGCAACGCTGCAAAGCGGGGCTCGAAAGCGCTGTCCAGCGGCTCAAGGCGGAGAACTCCGTGCTGGAGACGACCGTGTCCGCTCTGGAGACCGAGCTCGCGCGGTGCTCTGCCGAAGATACCAGCGCCGAATCACAGTGTTTTGCCCAGTGGGTGGAAACGGTTATCGGAGGCACGTACTTTTTCCTACCCGTACACCACCTCATTGATTCTCGTTGGCACAGACGGATTCAAAATCCACGAACTTGGAATCAAAAATGGTCCGTGCCTTTCACTTTATTCCTTCGACGGCCCATTTATTGCCATCTCGCGTCTGTAGAATTGGGCGTCAGCTGCAGTGATTATCTGGACCTCGACGCCCACCTAACCTCTGGTGCGTCCATCGCCCGGCGGCACTCTGTCAATGCTCATCCCGTCGTGGTCTAGTTACGGCGCAGCTCGCCCTCCAAGAATCGCAGTGCGCGGACGCACAGACCGCTCTGGAACGCGCGGTCCTGCAGGATAACGAATGTATTAAACGTAAAGGCGTCGAACCAGTTAGACTCGGATTCACCTAGGCTGATTGATTTCTCGCAGAGTTCGGCCTCGCGACGTCGCACCTTGGGCGCACCTTCGGTTGGGATCAGCTTTAGACTGTCTTTTTTCCGTCTTTTCATTTCTGAATTTTCATGTAATCCCTCTCACTTCCGGTGTACTTGGTGTGGTTTTTTTTGGTGGTAGACGTATATAGTCTCGCTATTTTTGCGATGCTGTTGATACTTTATCTCGCCCAGACTTGTCATGTTTTTTTTTCTCGAAGAAATGAAGCCTTTTGGCGACGCCACGTGCATCATCTCTCTCTTTAGCCATCACCACGGTCTACTCAGGTTACTGGCTTGCTTCTCGCTAAGCCCCCCGCACTATCGGCCCCTTGTCAATGTCTGTTTGTACTACTGTAAACGAAAAGACCACGAGCCTTCGGGCCTTGAAGCTTGACGGACTTTCACCAATCCGTAATCCGACTTCGTCCCGATAGACTGAAATAGGATTTGGTAAGCCCAAGACAACTGCCTTGTTCAGCTGTCCTATATGGCCAAAATGAAGAGCGAAACTGGGAGCCCTCGGGCCGTGATGCTTTGGATCGGATCCGACCTCGGTCCCAATGCGATTTGGAAAGAATTATTGAAGGGACTCCACTTTCAAACTCCAGGCAATCTGCGCCAGTTTCGACGTGTGGGCACGGAATCGCGTCTAGCAGATGTAAAATGGAAGATCAACAACGTCTTTTACTTCCAATTTTTGGCTCATTTGACAAGCGTTTTTGGGCACATTTCGACTCCCGCGTCTCTGCAGCTTCTCTGCTTCATGGCTTCGCTTTTCCTCGCATTCAGTATGTATCATTCCCCCACGTAAAATCATCACAACGCCCTGTTCACAATTGGCAGAGGTTCGAGTTCCTTGTTGCCATGCTTCTTCAAGGTTCCGATATCCGACACCTGCCCCACTTTTCGTCTTACCTCCCACCTTCGCCGAGAAATGGAGCCGCCTCTCGCCCTTCGCGTACCACATCCATGCCGCCAAAACCCCCAGCCTAAATCCAAGTTAAAACCAGACACTACATTCACACTCAGATACATAAAGCTGCGCTCAGAGGCGATCCCAGCGAACTACCCGTATCTCACCCCGACCGTCCCCAACCTCTATGCCAACCGCGGCATCCACGAGCACATCCCGATCCCGTTCTTCGAATTTCGCGGGCCCGGCGCGCCTCCGGGGGACATTGGTGGGCCGGGCGACGTCTACATCGACACCGCGGCGGGCGCGCTGTACTCCAAGTCTGAGGAGGACTGGACCAAGTGGGCGGGGCCCGACACGGAGGAGAGCCCCGCGCACCCGCACTTCGTCGACAGCCGCAGCGCGCGGTTCATCTGGTTTCACCCCGCGGACGGCGTCGAGTGGGTGTCGGGCGTCACGTTCAGGCGGCGCCGTGACGTGTGGCGCGAGGACGGGGCCCGCATGTCCGCCGCGCAGATCATACTGGGGTACCTAGGCCTCGCCAGCGCTGAGCCGAAATCTGCTCCCTTGCCGAAACGGCGCGCGGCGCGCGTCAGACTCGGCACTGTAGTCGACGCGGATTCGGATTCGGAGTCCGGGAGCGTCTCGGACACGGCGTTTTACCCGTCCAAGAAAGCCCGCCTGCTTGAGTCTGCGAGCGCGCCGCTGCCCACCACTCGGTCCAGCGCCTCCGACCCGGATATCAACCGCCTGCGTAAGGAACGCGCGGCCCTGGAAGCGCGCCGCGACCAGCTGTTGCAGCGGCAGCGTGAGCTGGAAGCCGCGGACGCCGACCAACGCACCCAGCGTGCGCGTGGAATTCTCGAGAGACTCGAAAAGCAGTACGAGAAATACCGTAAGCTGTCTTCCACTCACTTGTCGTCTCGTCTCGTCATACTGATACGTCCACATTCAGGCTCCTTGCCGTCCCTTACTGGTAAGTAATCCTCCAAATCTGGACGATCTTCTGAACGGATTATCTTCGCCAGAGGCCGAGTTCACCGAGCGGATCCTCGACCTCCACAGTCGTCTCCTCACAGGTCCGCGTCCTCCTGTTATTCCCTCGTCGCTCCAATACTTACTTATCCTCCCTCCCAGCCCAAACGACTCTCGCGGCTAAACAACAGGAGCGCGCGGAGTTGGAACGGCAGACGGCCGAGCGCCTCCAGATTTGCGAGGACAGGAAGAAGAAGCAGGAGCAGGTAAGCGGTATTGATATGCGTCGCTGTGTGTAATTGACTGGCGCTCAGATCAGGGCGCTGTGCGGGCTTTGATCATCGCTTATATTTTGTAATATCTTGTAAACGATGTACAGTATCCTGCCGAAACTTGGTCGGCTCGCGGGAGTGTTCACCAATATGATTCTCTTCACTATGCTTCGTAAAACTTGCTACAGTACAGAGGCGGCTCATGGAGCATGCGCCTTCTCATTCCCGAGGAAGGCGGCGGCGATGTCGCGCCCCGCCAGCCCCTTCGCGACGACCACCTGTGGATCCCCAGGCATGACATCCAGCGCATTATCGCTCCAACGCACGTCTGCCCCATCCCCAACGGCGCTCAGCACGAGCCCCTTGACGGGCCGCGTCACACTAACCGTCACCGCGCCCGTCGCCTCATCCACAGCGAGCGCCAGCCCCGACTCGCGCAGCAGCGCCGGCTCCAGCGCACGGAACGGCTGCGGCCAGTCCGCAAAGCGCGCGATCACCGCGCCGCTCTCCGCGTCCAGCAGGCGCGCGCCCACCACGACCGAGTGTGTCGTGGTGAACTCCGCGTCGCCCGTGGGAGGCGCCGCCGCCGTCTCGCGCGGGGGCCCGGGGCAGGGAATAGCGAGCAGCTCCGTCGCCTGGTTCGGGAGCAGTGTAACCGCGTGCGTCTCCGTGTGCGTCCACGCGGACTTGAGGTCGACACAGTACAGCTCGAGCGTCGCGCTGCGCGCGGTGAGACTCGCATTCGTGCCCCAGATCTCGAGCGTCGCGCCGTAGGATTGGAAGTTGCCGTATTCGTAGTACTGCGAGAAGCCGAGATGAGACGAGCGGTGTAGAGAGATCGCTTGCTTACCTGAGGCGGACGGTCGTTTGCCCGGTTTTTGATGACCTGCAGCGGGCTGAGTTGGACTTTGGGACAAGATGGGGTACTCACGGTACGCATGATACCAACGGAGTACGTTGCCAGCTGCCTGGCGATCGTGTAGTACACGGGCTTTGGCCGGAGCTGCAAACATCCGTCAATGGCGACTACAAGAAAAAGAAGGGGGGAAACACACGAAGTAGTCCGCGATGGCCCACGAGGTTACCGGCCAGCAGTCGTTGAGCTGCCAGACTAAAACCCCTGCCGTCTGTCGCGACATCAGTCGACGTTATCATCGAAATAACAAAAGGCATCAACGCACGTATTCCTTCCCTCGCCCGCCCCACTTCCTGCGCCACACTTGATACGCATAGCTCACGGCTTCGGACTGCATGAGCTGCGTGTTATACACGTACCTGGATACATGAGCGTAAGGCGAGACGAAAGGGAGACAGAAAGAGAGGAAACGCACGTTTCGAGGTCCTCCGTGACGCGGAACCCCTCGTTCATGAGGATGGCGAAGCGGCGCTCGAAGCTCCCCGCGCGACAGTGCTGCGCCATCAGCGCGCTCTGCGCGCGCCGCTCCTCCGCGCCAGCGCCGTCCATCCAGTACTCGATGGTCTTCATTTCCGGGTGGCCCGGGATGCCGAACTCGCTGGCGGATAAAGCACGTCAGCACGGGCGAGACAAGGAACGGAGGGGAGTGTGACACACGAGACAAAGCGCCCGCCGAGCTTCACGTAGTCCTGGTACGGGTACTCTTTGCCGCCCCAGATGTTCCTATGAGTACACAGAGTTAGTCGACTCGGACGGAGGCAGGAAGATGTGGGCTTACCACTGGTGCACGTCGCCGACGGTCGGGTCCGCGGTGTCCCACCCCTTGCCGCCGTACGGTGAGCCGCGGTGGTACGGTATGGGCTGCGGGCCCGTCAGCGCGCCCACGACGTCCGGGAGCACCTCCTCGTAGATCTTGATCGCGGGGAAGTCCTTCACGTCTGCCACGAAGACACGCGTTAGCGGAGGCGGAACGGCAAGGAAGGAGAGGACGCGCACCGCCCCACTGCAGGACCATCTGGTAATCCTCGTTGTTCCCGCAGAAGAGCGCGAACGCGGGGTGGTGCCGCAGCCGCTTGACGTTGTCTTCAGCCTCCTTGCGCACGCTCGCGACGAACGAATCGTGCGCGGGGTACACCCCGCAAGCGAATTGGAAGTCCTGCCACACGAGGATGCCGAGCTCTAAGGACTCCGTCAGCAGGTAAGAGGAAGGCGACGGGCGAGGAAGCGAACCATCGCAGGTGTCGTAGAACACGTCGGGCTCGTAGATGCCGCCGCCCCAGAGGCGTACCATGTTTTGGTTCCCGTCGCGCAGCAGCGTGAGCCATGCGCGGTACCGTTCGGGCGAGATGGTGGTCAAGAAGTTGTCCCCCGGTACCCAGTTCGAGCCTGCCATATCGCGTCAGCGATGCACAAGGCGACAGGAGGGAGGACGTACCGCCCATGAACATGCGCACGCCGTTGACCTCGAAGAGGAAGGACGTCCCTGTGCCATACTGGTCCGGCTCCTCGAACGGCTCCTGTACGAGTACGACGCGGCGGAAGCCCACGCGCGTCGTGGAGTCATCGAGCGTCTGGCCGCTCGCGTCGAGAAGGAGCACGGTGACGGTGTAGAGGTTCTGCGCGCCGTAGCCGACGGGCCACCAGGGTTCGACCACCCCCGCGAGATCCCAGGAAATGACGCCGGCGTTCGTGGAATCCGCGACCGAAACATCCTGAGACTTGAGGACGGTCTTGTCTTTGTCCGACAGCACGACGCGGAGGGACGCGACGAGCGCGGGGTCGAGCGTGCCGGCGAGGGTGACGTCGACTTTGAGGCTGGGGGAGTTGTCGTCGGAGAGTAGGGCGTGCGTTTGCACCTCCTCGATGCGCGCAGTGTACGTCTTGAGGGTGATGGGACGGTAAGGACCGCAGGTCATCAGTTCGGGGCCCTGAACGTTAGTTGGTCAATATGATACTCTGCGGTTGTGAACGACGCGCACCCAGTCCCATCTGAATGAACAACAGATGAGTCGGAGGATCTGAGGGTCGGAATGCGCTGCTTACCGCCAGTCATACTGGGCTTTGCGGACGTACACCCTGCTGGGGTCGCCGAGGTTTGTGGATCCAGCTCGAACAACGCCCATCTGAGCCTCAAGCTCTTTTGCGAGGAGGTGAGCAGACTTGAAGTGCAGCAGGAGAGTGTTCTGCGGCTTCAGGGACGACAGCGCGAGGGACACTATGTGCGTCTGGAACATGTTATCGGCTGCGAGGATCTTCTCGCCGTTCTGAATGCGCATTAGTAGGCGCAACTGCGGGAATTCGTCGAGACCTACAAGGTAAACATCGCACACGGTGTCGAGCCCGAGAAACTCCAACAACGCATGGGTTTCCTTACTATCTGCCGCAAAGTCAAAAGTGCATTTGTACAACCATTCGACTTTGCCGATCCCTGCGAAAGTATTAGAAGATCGACCAAAGGAAAGAAATGCGGGCACTCACATTGGACCTTATTTTCGTTGAAACCGAGATACGGATCGGGGATCAAGCCACTCTTGAGCAGCTCAACGTGAATCTCGGAAGGGTACGCCTGGGCGGCCTTCCATCCATCAATTGCGGCGAGCTCATCGAGAACGGAGTTTCCCGCGGGCTCGCGCTGTTTCCACGACCAGTTGCTGCTGAGCTCGAGATTGCGTAAATGAGACATGGTGGTAAACGTGAGGTAGGGATTCCAGCCTCATAAGGGATGGTCATGCCGGACCGCGCTCCAATCTCATCTAATCTATTGGATTTGATTGTGCGGCTACAGACGGTCCGTCATTACTAGATTACCCGCTGATCAAGAGATAACCACGAACTGAGCGTTGACTTGGCGTAAAAAACGATTTGGACAGAGAGAGCACAGACGGAGATTGATATATTGATACCGCAAACTTGTGGCAAACTTCCAAGTTCAAGTTGAACGAATTACATAGTTCTGTAGCCAATCACTGACTGACGCGTCAGAATCTATATGTAGTAGAAAAGGTGCATTCGACGCAATAGAACCTACTTACGCTGTTGCACCGGTACCAATCACCGTGGTGTCGCCGAGGAAGTTGAAGGTAAAGGAAAGATTGCAAAGATTGTGCCAGTGCCTCTTGTTTTGCAAAGCCTACAGAAAATAACAAAAGAAAATACTGATTAAATACTCCTCTTGACACTTAACTCTCACCACGACAAGTCTTGACGGTTTTCGAGGTTCTTTACGCCGCCTTCTGATTGTACTTTCCATCTGGAACCCTCACCCGGTTACCCTCTGCAAATCATTGAGTCTTGGCGGATCTGCTCAACTATGTTCCAATCGGTAGATTGCACGATTGCTGGGCAATGGGCGGGATCTGGCGGGATGTGGGGCCGCCACTCTGGATAACTCTGGATAACGCATTGGAAATCCCGGACCGCTATATGACGCCGTTATCCAAGAAGTATTCACGTGGTGATATCGGTCATCTGGCTTTCGAACCGAAGCCTTCAAGGCCGCTCAACAATCTCTATAAAATGGCGTTACATACATACTCCGCGAACCAGCACCTCCATCTGCCAACCGTCCGGGAGTGTAACCGGAAATGCTCGTTAAACCAGCCCTTGGCCTGCTCGTGGCGCTCAGTGGTTGCGTCGGCCAGCTGTCATTTAACAAATACAGCTTCGACTCGGGCGTTGTCAACCCAAAATGCGCGAGGGACGGGAAGAAGGGGGAAAAGGACGCGTTTATTGACGCGCTTCTCAATAAAATGACGGTCCCCGAGCTCGGTGCGTTTCTACTCTATGAGAGATGCGAATCTCATGTCCGCACAGTCCTTCAGCTGCACCTTATGTTCGCAGACAACATGGTGGGACCCAATTCCGACAACAGCCTGTATGGTGTGTGTCCGCATTCCTCTTCGTTGAGTCACTCTGATGATGAACCAGACTTTGCAATGCGCCTCGCGCCGACTGCGGGCGTCGGGGTCGTGCACGACTGGTACCCGACGAACAAGTCCCAGTTCAACTCCCTCCAGAAGCTCAACATCGAGAAGTCTCGCCTCAAGGTGCCCTTCATGCAGACCGGCGAGTGCCTGCACGGCGTCGGCTCTTTCAAGCAGAGCATGTTCCCGCAGTCCATCGGGCTCGCCGCGTCGTTCGACAAGAACCTGGCGTACTCCGTTGGGCGCGCGATCGGCGCTGAGGCACGCAGCATCGGCATCCACGCGTGCTTCTCACCCGTCGTCGATCTCGGCAAGGAGCCGCGGTGGGGGCGCGTGCAGGAGGCGTTCGGCGAGGACTTTGTACTTACGTCGCACATGGGCGTGGCGTACGCGTCGGGGCTGTCGAAGAACGGCTCTTGGGCGGACCCTGATGCCGTTGTGCCCGTTGTAAAGGTGCGCTTCATTGCGCTACTTCCATTCATGTGCTAAATTCCTTCCGTAGCACTTCGCCGCTCATGGCAGCCCCCGCGGCGGCCTCAATGCGGCACCATTTATCGGTCGCGGAAGCCGCCAGGTTCTGATGGAGATGCTCGTGCCTTTCAAGGCCGTCATTGACTTGGGCGGTGCGAAAGGCGTTATGATGTACGTCGTGCCGTATGCGCCTATATTATATCTCTGACTCTTTCTTTCCAGGGCGTACAATGAGCTTGACGAGGTGCCTCTTATTTTATGCTCCCCTTATAGTTGTGGTGTTGATGTCTATCCCCAAGGTTCCCGCGGTGGTGAGCCCCATGCTCTACGATGCGTTGGCGGACTGGGGCTACGATGGTGCGTGCCGCTTCCGTACCCGTGGACTATTCTAACGTGTTGTGCATCCAGGATTCGTCCTTGCGGACGATAATGGTAAGCTAAGTCCGCTTATGGCCCCGCGCACGCTAACCTTGCTTCAGCAATGAAATATCTCCTCACCCGGCACACGGTGGCCGACTCCAATGCGGATACCATCCAGCAGTGGTTTAACGCCGGCGGCGGTGTGCAATTCTACGATTTCACCTTAGACATCTTCTTGAACGTGAGCGAGCATTATGCGAGCATCAAGCTCAAAATGCTGATTGTGGCTCTCGACAGACAACGGTGGAGCTCGTCGCGAACCACACCATCTCGAAATCTACCCTGAAGGCGGCCGCCCGCCGTGTCCTTGCCACCAAATACGATCTTGGACTCTTCGACGAGCCTTACATCCCCGACTCTGTCGACTCGGCGGCCCTCACGGCGGCGCATGTCCCCCTCACGCTGGACGCCGCCCATCGCAGCATCGTCCTGCTCGAGAACCGCAACGACACGCTCCCCATCAAGCCCGTCGAGCAGGGCATCAAGACGATCGCGCTCATCGGGCCGTTCAGCGACATCCTGAACTACGGGGACTATTCCGGCCCCTGGGGCGCGTACCCCACCGCGAACTCGAGCACCATCCGGCAGGCGATCGGCGCCCACCTCGCCGCCACCTCCCCGGACGTTTCTCTCGTCTCGAGCTGGGGCAGCAACACCTGGTACTACAACGGACAGTACAACATCCCGGGGTACCTCCTCTCTGCGGACGGCGTGCCGGGTGGGCTGCGCGCGACGTACTACTCCGACACGAACTTCACGGACGCGGCATTTACGCGGCAGGAGACGCCGAACCGCGACTGGGGGATCTACCCGCCCGTGGGGCTGCCGTCAAACAACTTCAGCGTCGTGTGGGAGGGCACGCTCGCGGTGCCCGTTGACCGCGACGTTCAGGGCTGGATCGGCGTCGGCGTGAACGCGAACACGACCGCGCGGCTGTTCGTCGACGGCGCGCTCGTCGCAGACTCGCCGCAGACGCTCTCGGGGAACATCATCGGCAACATCGAGCAGCTGCTGTACGACCGCACGAACGGGACGGGGCCGCCGCCCGGCGCGAGCGCGTTCACGTTCGCCAAGGGCGCGACGCACGCGATCCGTATCGAGTTCCAGGCGTGGAACTACGTGCAGAAGTTTGAGAACGTCAACTCGGTCAACGCACAGGTGGAGCTGTTTTGGAATTTGGTGGATACGAAGGACCCGGTGGGACAGGTGCGTTCACGGTCCTTGTCGCGTTATTGGCTCTGATGAACGCTCTCGCAGGCCGTCGACGTCGCTAAGGACGCCGACCTCATCGTACTCGCCGTCGGTGCCAACTGGAACAGCGACGCGGAGAGTTCTGACCGCGCGACGCTCAGTCTATCTGCAAATCAGAGTGCGTATCCACACTCTTGATCTCACCCTATCTCAATGTGTTATGTTAGCTGTGCTTGCGGACGCGATGTTCGCGCTCGGAAAGCCTGTGGTCATCGTCCTGCAGGGCGGGCGGCCATTCGCCATCCCGAACTATTACAGCCAGGCCGCGGCTGTTCTCGACGCTGTCAGTATATTCGCAAACGTGACCTGCTGCAATCTAATCCGCCTCTAGTTCTTCCCAGGTCAGTCTGGTGGTCAGGCGATCTCAGATGTCCTATTCGGCCTCTTCAATCCCGGAGGGCGCGTTCCGCTGAGTGTACCGTACGATGTCGGGGTACGTGTGCCGCGTGCGTCTCAAAGCCCCGCTAACCAGTCCGTTGTGACCCGCAGACTCTCCCAGTATACTACAAGTGCGTTCTCCAGCCCATCGTCCATCGCTAACTCGAGCTTAATCTGTCTACTCTAGCTACAAATTCACCGCCCACGCGAAGAACTACACAGACATCTACTCCTACCCGGCGTACTCCTTCGGCTACGGGAAGTCCTACTCGACGTTCTCGGTCAGCGGGTTCAATGCGACGTCCACCCACGGCGTGCACACCTTCTCGGCGGGCGAGACGATCAACTTCCGTGTGACAGTGAAGAACGAGGGGCCCATGGCAGGCAGCTACGTCCCGCAGGTACGCCTCCTTGACACTCCGCGTCCCACTCCGATTGACCCCCTTCCTTCGGCGCAGGTGTACCTCTTGGTGCGCGTGTCGACGGTGACGCGGCCCCTGCAGCAGCTCGTCGCGTTCGACCGCGTGTACCTCGATGTCGGCGAGAGCGCGACGGTCGTCATGCCTCTCGAGGTGGACCGTTACCTCCCGATCGTCAATCGGCGGTACGAATGGGAGCTGGAGCGCGGGGACTACGTGTTTGCGCTTATGGACCGCTCTGGCATCGACGCGGATAAGAGTACGAATTTGACGATGACTTGCGTGTGAGGAGGATGTATTTTGTTTGTAGAAAAGCGATGCGCTGCATCGAACATTGTTACTTCTCAGGGACGGCCACTTCAATAATCTATCGCATACGAGCTCTTAATATTCGCTTTCCGCCTCCCTCCATGTACAAGAAAAACCGTGTCGGACTACAATTTCAGCGTGCGCCTAAGTTGAGCCGCCGCGAGGTCGAATTCTGTACACCAGATCAGCCTGAGGGTGGAAAGAATCGACTGCCCAGCTTACGTTTGCCGCTTTCGGCGTCTTTGGCGACCGCGCGGCTGAGACTGCTGTGCGCGTCCGCGAGCCTCGATTCTTCCTGGGCGAGCTGCACTTCAGCTGGACGAGAGGTCAGACGGGCGCACAACGAACGGGGGAGTACGCACCGGCAGCCAGCGCAGCCTCGACGTCCAGATAATCTCGGCAGTTGGCGCCCAGTTCTGTCAACGAGAAGGTTAAAGGAGCGTCGAGAACCAATGTCAATAGTACACACGATTTTTGATAGCAAGGTCCTGGAGGTTGAGGCTGTCTGCAGGACGGTCAAAGATTGCATTCAGGTTGAGAGCCGGCGGTACATGCCTTCGAGAATCTTATCAGCCCACTCGGAAAATTGCTGCGACTCGTCCGAGTGACTGGCGTGCTGGGCCTCAAGGGCGGAGTTCTTCGCCTCCAAAGCCTCACTCTCCTCCTTGAGGCGCTGGACCGCTTGTTCAAGCGCCGCTTTGCATAGCTTCACTTCGGCACCACCGTCGGAGTGCTGCACCGCCTTACGCTTCCCCAGAACGGGCGCCGTCGCGGGCGATACGTCCCTCGACTCGAAGGGAGGAGAGCAGGACGTGGTCCATCGAGGCAGGGGCGGGGGGTCGACGGCCTTGCGCTCGGCAAGCTTCAGCTCGCCCACCAGCGAGAGCTTGATCAACACCGACGCCTCGCGCCAGCGCATCTCCTCGGTCTTGTCCGCGTTCCGCGAGACATGTTTGCGCGCCCGCTCCTGGTTGTTGCGCACGGTGTTCGCGGTGTACCACGAGATGCCGCACGCGCTGCTGCACCACAGCTTGCGGCTCGCAAAGTGCGGGTGCCGGACGATGTTCTCGTCCGTCTTGTCCCACGGCTGCGGGTCGTACCACCGTTTCCACGACCCGTCCGCGACTTTCCCGTAGAGCCCGTGCTGCGACGGCGAGATATCGATGTAGACGTCGCCGAGGTTCGCGCCTGTGAGATCTGCGGGTGGCGGGCCGCGGCCGGAGACTTGGTAGAACGGGACGTGGTAGCACACGACGTGGGGCAGCTTGCCCGGCGACGGCGCGATGTCGTACAGGTAGTTGGAGATGTGGCTGTCTACGATGAAGTACCGTAGTTTCGTCGTGATGTCGGGCTGCTCCGCAGAGGCTGGCAAGGGATCACCGCGAAAGCAGGGATGGATGCGGTCGTCGGAGGTGCTGGTATTGCTGGCGCTCATGGCTGCGAAAGCAAGAGACGGCAAGCCTGACAACAGGCATCAGGCAGATTCGAAGGTTTACGTCGCGGTTCCAGGTAGCCCGTGGCGCGGGCAACGGATTCTGGCCCACGAGGCCGCAGGGAATGAGGCGTGTTGCAATTCGAAAGTCGTCTGAGACATCATCATTAGTCGAGCGATGTTTTACGTGTATCCGAGACAGTACTTACACTGTACTTAGATTCTTGTGGTCGTCGAGGTGGTCCTGGTGAGGGAATAATCCCTTGGCTTAATTCATTGTCGGCACCTCGCAATGCTTCGCCAGCTTCCCTGTGAGCGCGACACGCGGTAGGACATGGCGTCTCCGGAGGCACTCCACGACCCGCTCGAACTGCCTGGTTTCGTACACGGACTCGTCATCGGATGTGATGCCGACGCGGCCGAGGTCGGCGTACCAGGCGTCGCCCTGGGCGAGAAAATAGAGGAGGTAGTCAGGTGTGGCTCGGATGCATGAGAGGTGCGGAAGGACGGGCGTTGTGGCATGAGGGACGAGGGGTCCGATGGCGAGGTGGAATGAGAGGTCGAGCGTGAGGATGGAGGGGTGTCGCGCGAGGAAGAGCGAGAGATCCGGGACGGCGATGGCGCACTGTGCGATGACAAGAGTCGTAAGTGCGGGGAGGGTAAGCGAGGGAAGGGTGAGGTTCCAGTCGTAATGCGAGAGATCGATGCAGTCGAGAGAGAGGGCCGTGATAGGCGAGGTGTTTAGGGTATGCAGAGTCCATTTGTAGAAGCTGGCGTGGAAGAGGAAGGAGGAGTGGATGTTGAAGGTTGTGAGTGCAGAATGTGCGACCAACGGGAGCGCAACATGGCTCGGGCGCTGAGTCGACTGTAAAACTGGCGTCGCAGGCAATGGTTCTACGGCTGGCTGTGTACTCGCAACTTTGGCGGTATACTTCAAAGATCCAAAGAGCGATCCCAAAGCAGCGGTGAGGCTCTGTATGATATCCCTGGCGGAAAACGCGACTTGCGGAGGCGCCCTGGCGTCGAGCCGTGGAACTGGAGGAATGGAATGCGAAAAGGGACGAGGATCTCGGAAATCCTGGTCTAATGCGCTGCACACAGTAATAGTGCAGTCTCCCCGCTGCGAGGCACTATTTAAAAACCCGGCCACAGCTAGCATCCAACGAGATAACTGATCCGTTGTGAGGGACGATAAATTGACCGCAGGGTTAAATCGCAAATGGCCGAAATGGCGAAGGCGACGAGCTAGAGCTTGGAGACCCTTTGCAGCGTCGATAATTTCTTTCGAGGAAATCTTTTTGTAGAGTGCGGTAAAGGCGCAATCGATGACATCTATTGAGGTGATGAAGGATGTGATTCCTAGAGCAGGGATGAATCGCAAGTTGTCGCCAGTGACAGATATCGATTCTATCGATCCGGAACTTGAAGAAGGGACCTCGAAATCACAACGGGCGAAGACGCTCGGGACCAAGAGCAAATTCAGGCGCGCGCAGGTGGACGCCATATGCAGCAATTCGTCGTCATCTAGGTCTTCAGATATGATGAGAAGGAGCTCATTCGGCAGGTCAAGCAACGAAAGGCAAGTGTGCGGCATATGGAGTGTGGATATTCAGGGCCACTGCAATGGTATTTATACGGAACTGCGGCTCTGGAGTCGACGTCGTCCTGACAGTGACTCAGGCGCGCAGCCAAGGCGCAGTGGCAGGGACAGGCAGGCGGCGGACAGGTGGAATCACGGTCACGGTGGCTGTGGCACTGCCCCGCGACGCGACAGGCGGGTGGCATATGTCAAAATAGGTCCGATCCCAGTGCGGACGGATTTGGCCTGAAAAAAGGCCAAATGTTTCATCAGTATGCGGACGGGAACGGCCAGAAAAGGTCCCTATGTCTCATTACAAAGGGCGACGGAAACAGCATTTGGTTTCTGATGTACGATCCATTTGGCGGACAGATTCGCCGAAATATGTGGATTTTCCTGGATTTCTGACGTCCACCGCAGACCCGAGAGAAAAAATTCGCCGAGGGAGGCTCACTTCAGCCCGACCAGACCAAACATAGACCTCTCGCGCTGAAACGTCCGATCGGTTATGCGGACGAAAAGGCCCCAAAAACAGGCGCCATGATCCCAGTGCGGACGGATCTAGGGCAAAAAGGCGCGTACGGAAACGGCCAAAATCGTCAGAATAGGATCGGACCTATTTTGACCTTATGTTTTTTTGTTTTACGGGGATTCCGATCACGTGGCATGATCCGCCGTCGGCATGATGGCCGCTCGCACGTGGTCTGGCGATCCGCCGGGTTGAAATTCTTGGTTCAACTTCGAACGAGGGGGTTCGTCTACAACTGGGGCCCAAACAGCCTTCCAAGCTCATAAATTCCATGTCCTATATTACTATGACCGGAATATATGTTACGGGAGCCCGGAATGGGAAACTGACGGGAAATTCACGGACCAAAATGTTAACAACGAAGGCTAGAAATATACTAGGCCTCCACAAACGTGTAATTCATCAGTTGGTAGTATCACTTATGCCTCCCAATCGTCAAAACACATACTGTAGCAAAATAAATACATCCACCACCATGAAATCGAGATGCAGGTGCGGCACAGAGAAGCAGATCTTCGCCTGATTCAGGGGCCTTGAAGCCTAAATACACTGCTAAGCTGTAAAAATATGTAGTCCGAGATGTGTTATTCTCCGGATTCGGGCCAAAAAAAATGTTTGAGGCTGCATTCGAACACCGTCGAGATACCCGAATATGAATGTTCATAGCGGGCACAGCCAGGCTTCTAGAACTCCAATACTGTGTTATTAGAATGGCCATGCTACTTGAAGGAGTCAATAATCGAGTGGGGCTCACATGCGCTGCACACTGAGTCGTCGATCAGCGAGTTGCGCGCGCCATCAGCCCAACGAACACAACGCGAGCACTACAAATAAAGCTGGTGGGTCTCCACAGTCCATCAGATTACTCTGTGGGAAGTTTAGAACATCCCCCCGTAAGTATCAGACATAAGCCGGGCGGAAGACGGAAGTAGGCAGGCAAAAGGGCGGAAAATAAGTGAAATAAGGGCATTAAGCATCTACCGTAAAATGATGGCGTTTTACGGTAAATCAGACCCCACGTGACGGGCGCCCGCCAGGAGAAACGCGTCAAAAGCCCGCCTCACGCGGCGACGACTGGCCGGCGCTTTATCCCCGCGACGTATTGTGACCATCTAATGTTTTTGGGCGCATCATAATATTTTTAATAACACAGGATAGTCTCAATAAGGGAGATAAGCTACTAGTATGCTGCTGCCGTTCGAGGCTTGCACCGCGTCGATGGAAGGACCCGAATAGTTATTTAATATGTGCTCTAAATGAACCACAGGATATGGAAGCACAAATATACTGACTACATGGCCCCAGGTTCCCCACTCCCGTGCACGCCAATTCTCGTTCAATCGATTCTCATACTTACCTTCGAATTCTAACCTCTATTTGACTATTTTAGCACTGCCTACTTCCTTCTCCACGTTCCCGAAGCAGCTCAAGCATTTGTAGCATCGCTGGACTAGGACCGGGCCGCGCTGGATTCACGCAACTCTGCCTGCTACTTATTGCATCAGGTACGTATACGCTTTTCGTTGGAGTACGATTCACATACTTATCGGTTTGTTCCTTTATTTCAGCTTGGGGACTCGTGTTAAATGGGCTGCGAATTCCCAGACAGCAGTCCGCCTCTCCGGCACGCACTCGCACTCGGACAACAGGACCTCGAGGTCACTGAAATATTTCATTTTTTGTTCAAGTCAGACTTACCGGCTTGTTTATTCCAGCGCCACCGCCTTGCGTCTTCGCACGCGGCTCTAGCCAATCGCCGAGACTCTTCAGCGGCAACTCGCGCGATTCGGACTAATACAAGAATCAGGCCTGATATGCATTTCTTATTCAAATCGACTTCGCACGCTTACCAGAAGTTTGTGCGTTTATTCCAGCTCGGGGACGTGCTCGAGGTCCTTACTGAATGGGCTGCGGATTCCCGCTGCCCCGACGCGCACTCGCACTCGGGCCGCGGGAGGATCAGGTTATGCGCTCTCACCGCGGGAGCTGGATTTGCGCGCAGCATGCCGAGTGCGACTCGAGTCGCAGTTAGTACGGGCTTATTCGGGCTCCCTCGTGCGCGAGCTTTGCGACCCTATCCACGCATCTGCACGCGCTGGAGCCGGGCGCGCATCTGCTGCAAAATCATCCCCGCGGATGCGCTTACATCAAGACAACGGCGTGTGTGCCAGTCGAGGCGCCTCGCTAGCGTTCGCGAGTGCGTGAGATGTTGTGCGAAGACGGATCGCGTGTCGGAGGGCGCATCCATCTTGAGCCCGGGCAAAAGCCGCGCACGCCTGCTGCAAGTGGGCGAGTCACTCGTTCGCGCTGAAACCCAGGTCATCCGCGCGCGCGAGTCAAGTATGCACGCCGGGTACGGCGCAGCAGGCCGCCCGCGCCTCTCCCTCATCTCTCGATTTAGCCCGACCACTCGTCCCCGTGCGCACTCCCCTAGCCGGGGGTCTCGAGCACTGACCTCGAGCGTACACGCATCGCGCACGTCTCGCGCACGGTGCCGTGCACGTTGCTGCACGGCGGAAAGGCGGGAGTCTCGCGAGACGCCCACCGGCCTCGCGCACGTCGAGTACACATGCGGTGGGAGGCATTCACCCAAGGCGCGCTCCATGGCCGCGACGTGATCGACGCTCGCGGCTCGCATCGCTGAAACAGAATGACGCACCCGTGAAATCCGTCACCAGTGCGAGCCCGTGTTCCAGAGCCCCGACGTGCGCGCGGGCTGCCCATGTTTGAGGCACTCGCACCGTACATGTACTCGCTGGTGACGTTCGGAGCCGCTTACGTTGTGCGAGGCGCGAATTCGCGGCCCCGTTGAACGTGCGGGGCTTTGACGGCTGCCAGCGTGTCATGCTGCGCTCACGGCAAGCGATGCTGTGCGGGCTCGTGCGCATACGAGACATTGAACGAGCAGGGATGGAGGTGGGGCACGCGGAGTGAGGAGTTTGAGGCGCGTAGTCGAGGCGGGAGGGCTAAGTCGCGGGGCCTCGTGTGCGGGAATTCATATGCTCGCTCCATGCGCGGGACTTCCTGCGCACAAGCTGCGTGTTCAAGACGCAACCCAATCAGCCTGACACACGATAAAAAGCGGGTGCACGGCGCACCTTCCACTCCCCTGCTGTTCCTCGATGCCTGTCTTCCCCCTCTGCCGTCTCTCCTTTTAATGTGCGGCGAGGTCCCCTCGTCCACGTCGTTCCTCGTTCTGCGCCGGTCTGGCCATTGTAATTCACTTCAGCCGCCGCCGGTGCCGATGAGACAGAAAGGACTGCAGTCGGGGCCCCAGTAGATCCCTAAGCAACCTCAGGTGCACGAGAGAGTGTAATTGAGGGCGGCCGTAGAGATTCTGAGGCACAGGGAGCGCGTCGACACCGTCAAGAGTGCAGAAGTAGTGAGCGCGGCGGGATCGCGGCCATCAATCACGTGAGCCAGGGAATCCGTGCTTTACAGTAAATTACTTGGGGACTGGCAATGTAAAGGGTTTTGATGGCAGTTTGCAATCGGCCCTCGCTGCAGCCTCAACCGTCAACATTCTGGGCAGACTTTGACTGAGGAATCTCTTCAATCTTATATTATGGAGGGAATGTTCGGAGTCGATTTTTTATTTTGTCCTTTGGTCGTCCCCAGGCAAATTCTTTTGGAGTTGAAGGGCCATTTCACAGCCATTTTCCACAATTTATAAACCTTTTTGTAAGCAAATTTTAAAAATTCTGGCTCGAACATTCCCTCGAGATTCATCCTATATGCCACTCAAATTTTATTTGAGGTCATAGAGTCACTGTAGAAGCCTGGGGCGAAGACCGACGCAGAACAAACAAAGGACAAATAGACATTTGTTTGGCGGTGATTGCCCGTCCCCACAGGCTTGAAGTTTACATGCGTTTTACAGGGATCCTGGTAAATCAACGTAAATAAAGCTACATATGCCACCCGCCTGACGCGATGCGTCACATTGTGACAGGCTATGACTCTCCTGCTTAGGCTGTTCATGCCGCCCATCTCTATTAGACACTCTGCTCAGGTCGCCCATCTCACTCCGCGGCTGCGCGCAGCTCGCCCGAACTCAACGACTCGGCAATTAATGGCCACACCCCCATCAGACTTGCTCGGACTGTGGCTCGCCGCTCCAGCCTGCTGAGTCACGACAGAAACAACCACAAGACTGCTCCAAGATCGGCGTTTATGTCTGGAACACATATGTCCGAACCTTAATCTACAACTCTCAATTGCCCAGCATCTCATACCTGGCACTTCTCTGTCATTCAAGTATGCACGGCAGCACGGCCTTTTTTTTACGGTTTACTTGGACTCGACTTCGAGGATATATCTTTTCCGAGTCTGAGAGATTTTCAAGTTGTTTGAAAAGACTTGGAAAAGACTATCTTCAACGTCGGTTCTTCGTGCGAACCGGGTCGGTCGATGCCAGGAGTAATCTCGGGAGAATGAGCGCGGTCCGTCTCGACGTGATCACATGTGGTGTGTTGGCGGCGCGTCCGCGCAATGGGTTGTTTTTATATCCGCTTTCCCCCCTCGCCTTGGGGGGGACTTATAAGGAGCACGGCAAGCTTGTCAGCTGGCACCTTCTTTCCCGTATCGCCATGGCTCGGTCGAAGTCGCTGCTTCTGCTTTCGAATCTTCTGGCTTGTCTGGGCCTCCTCCCCACGCCAACCTTGGGCTTGAATGGGGTCAGGGAAGGACTGCATTTCAGCCTCGAGTCGCGCGCCGCGAACATTGACGGCTCCCTGCCCGTCTACAAAAATCCAACGGCATCAATTGAAGCCCGAGTGGCCGATCTGCTTCCTCGCATGACGATCGAAGAGAAGGTTTCTCAAATGTAAGCAAAAAGATTACCATGTGGCCATTCATTTCTGAGCTTAGGTTGCAGCATCCAAGGGGACATGAATGGCTGGATGAATCTTAACGATCCGCTTGACGACACAAAGACATTCAATCAAACGGGTTTAGTACAGCAATTCCTCTGGCTTGTTCGACGTGACTGTTAAAATTTTGCGTCTAGGAGGAAATGGTGCGACTCAAGGGAGGTGTGTAACGCTTCTTCGAATCATTCTCGAAGTCTAAATGTTTTTTTCGAGGTTCGATATGGGCTGGATACCAGGTCTAGTCTTTCTTCGCAGACGCTTCATCGGTACTAACTCGTTCCATGTTATACCAGACTCCGTGGGATAAATTTGTGAGTTGCCTCGTCTGACTACAACCAATCATCTTAAAGATCATCGTTCTGCAAGGTTTTTGCCGTCAATGTCGGTCAAAAGTACATGATGGAAAACACCACGCTTGGGATTCCGGCTTTGTTCCAATCTGAAGGTGCGAGCTTCGCCCTCATTCGCAAGGATTACAACTAATGATTTCACAGGTCTCCATGGCTTTACGAACAACGGCACCACATTCCCCTCTCCCATCGGGCTCTCCGCCTCGTTCGACACTGCTCTTGTTTCGCAAGTCGCAGGGATCATTGCAACCGAAGCCGAGGGTCTCGGAGTATCTCACATATTCGCGCCCGTCCTCGACTTGTCGCGGGAGCTTCGATGGGGGAGAGTGGAAGAGAATTACGGCGAAGACCAGTTCCTCACGGGCGAAATGGGGAACGCCTACGTGACCGGCCTCCAATCTGGACGACGCAGAAATGCGAGTTCGACGGCCATCGCTCGGGTCGCGGCAACTTGCAAGCACTTCGCGGCATTTGGGTCACCTCAGAGTGGACTGTATGTTGTGGCCCCAAGCTTCGTCGCCGCTCAACTCACCGCGTCTGCAGGAATATTGCTCAGGTTTCTGGCGGGGAGCGCGAGTTGCGCACTCAGTTCCTCAAACCCTTCAACCGCGCATGTTTGCAGAGTCTTGCCATCATGACGGCGTACTCCAGCTACGACGGTATACCCGCAGTTGCCAACACGCGTAAGTTTCCTATGACTGACACTAAACAACGACTCATGTCCTGCTTGAAGATCTCCTAACCGATATTGTAAGTGTCGGAAGAGCGGCTCAGTTTGGGACGCCTGCTAATTTATCTTTATGTCTAGCTGCGAAATGAATGGGGGTACAAGTATTGGGTCACGGACGATGCAGGCTCCATTGTGCGTATGCGGTAGCGTACGACTCGGAATCGTATATTCACTGATGTTGATTTAACAGGACTTGCTCGTGAACTTCCATGACACTTGTGATACCAGGGAATGTGCTGCAAAAACTGCTCTGGAGAATATCAGTGGAGAGATGGGCGGCGGTGCGTCTTCAACAAAGCTCTTTTCAATGCAATAAATTGAACCGAGACAAGGGAGCTACACGTACCTCACCATACCTGGTACGTTTTCCGTCGCCGAGCGACTCGGATGCTCATCGTGAATTCCCAACAGACCAGATCGCAGCTGGGACTCTCGACGAAACATTCTTGGATCAAACTGTGACCACCATGCTGCGGACCAAGTTTTCACTTGGCCTCTTCGAAAGTAAAGCCGCCACCCCATCCATGGTATTCATTGTTGAACTTTCTTGCGCCCATAGATCCGTACCCATACGACGACTACCTCTCCACTCTTCGCACCCCGGCATCCCGGAGTATTCTCCATGCTATAGAGTCGGAAAGCATTGTGCTTTTAGAAAATAGAGCCAACACGCTCCCGATAAGCAAAAATGTCAAGTCCGTCGCGCTGATCGGGCCCCAAGCCGACCGCGTTACTGTAAGTCCTCTTTACCTTCATCCTGATATGTTGTCTGACACGCCCTATTTTTTTTTAGTTCGGCGACTATGTATTCTTTAACGCGTCTCACAATGGTAGGTTCCGTCCGATTTCTTTTGTGATGTATTTCTGAATTTGGCAGGCATCTCTCCCATGGATGGCTTTAAACAATATCTGGCGAACACATCGAGCTCCGTCAAGATCAACTTTGCTGAGGGATGCAAGCTTTGGTCAAATGACGACTCTGGCTTTGGGGAAGCTGTTATGGCTGCACAATCCTCGGATATCGCTATTGTTATGGTATGCCGCGAGCGAGGAATAGCAGCCTATATTCACTCACAACAATATCAGGTCGGAACTTGGAGCTTGGATCAGACACTTCTCTGGTTCGTCGTATTGCCATTTCGCAGAATCAGTTGTCTGAGAAACTTTTCAGGACGCCCGGAACAAATGCAACTACGGGTGAACACGTTGATGTCAGTGATCTCGGGCTCGTCGGGGCACAGCTGGATCTTGTCAAAGCCGTTAAAGCGGCGGGGAAGCCGACTGTGGTTGTATTCGTGTCTGGAAAACCGGTTGCAGAGCCGTGGATCCAAGCCCGTACGTATTTTGTTTCGCAGATGAATATTTTTTCTGACAAAGAACAGATGCCGATGCTGTTATTCAACAATTCTACCCTGGCGAACTCGGTGGTCAGTACCTTTCTTCACACTCGCTGAATCTGCATGACCGTTCTTGTTCAAAGGTCTGGCACTTGCGGAAATCGTCTTCGGCGCTGTCAATCCCTCCGGTATGCACGCCTCACCATTCAATTCTGACTATCGATTTACCCTGTGTAGGAAAACTTCCTGTCTCGTTCCCGCGCTCTGTTGGAACCACTCCAATTTTCTACAACTATCTCAAAGGCAGTCGCCCGCTAGACCCCGGTCAAGTTCTGGATGACGGCACTCTCATGTTCGGACACCAAGTAAGCAGCAAATTTTCTCGTTCGTCGGTTGCTCATAACTGTGTCCAGTACGTTCTGAATAGCCCTGTTCCCCTCTGGAGTTTCGGTCATGGCCTGAGCTATACGTAAGTTTCCATTGTTTTGAACATCCGCCCCAGACTGATGTCGCGCAGGACCTTCAACTAGTAAGTCGTCCGTCGTAGATGCATTGGACACGGCTAATTTGCGCTGTCGTAGCACCGGTCTGACACTTTCTCCGTCGACGATCAGCAAAACACAAAACTTCAATGTCATCGTGACGGTCCATAATACAGGTTCCGTGGCTGGCAAGGAAGTTGTTCAAGTGCGTGATTCAATGGCTGGAGTAACCGTGGCTAACTTGTGCGGTGTAGGTATACATGACGGACTTGATAAGTTCCGTGGTGACACCAAACCAGCAACTCGTTGGCTTCCAAAAAGTGAACATCCCGTAAGTCCTTTCCTTCGTTTCGAGTGATTCGCACCGACAATCCAACTCAGGGCGGGCGGTTCGGTCACCGTAACCATTCCCGTGCTCTCGTCGCAATTGGCTGTGTGGACCTTGCAGAATGCGTGGGCGGTCGAGTCCGGGACATTCAACATCAAAGTTGGAACGAGCGATCAGGTTTTCGCGCAGACCAACCTGACGGTTTCTTGATTTCTGTTTACTGGGCGTACATGATATGTGCATTTACCAAAATGATTCCTTTAAGAAATTCTTGAAACCAGAATGTCCCATCGACTCTGTTTTTTGTGTGTTTGGCGATTTCAACATTGTTGAACTGTGTTGACATTTTCGAGGAAGCGCGCCATCTCACGTGATTCGCCCTTCTCCTTTCCCAACTCAACAACTTTACCTTCACTCCCAAATGGACAGCGTCAGCGAAAAGATGGAGCTCTGAGAAACGCTATCCAAAAGAGCCGCGTATGTTCTGGCGACTGCAGGATAAGTAACCCAGCCTTTGCGCAGCTAGTTTCTTGCATTGAATATAATATCGCAGACTAAACGATATTCAACATGGGCTTTTTCTTCCCGACGTTCTACCTGCAGCTCGACGCGGTTACGCATGGGACCTTCTCCTTCTATTCTGTGCGTTGCCCGATACTTATCGCATCACGAACACCATATCTCACAATTACTCTGCCTCCAGCTGGTGATCATGAACACCGCGAGCTTTGCGGGCAGGCTCACCGCGGGCTTCGTCGCGCGCCGCCTCGGAATTTTCATCATGACCATCGCGGCAACGGCCTGCGTCGCCGCCCTCATCCTTGCCATGATTGCCCTCAGGACCGTCGCGAGCGTCGTGGTCATCGGCGTGCTCTACGGGTACTGCGCCGGCGTCTCTGTATCCCCTTCAGCCATTTTTCTCTTGCGCGTGTGCTTTCTAATCACGGAATATAGACGTCACGCTGAACGCGCCGCTGCTAGCGGTGTTAACTGCAGATCTGGGGGAACTAGGGTGCGTCGGTCCTCAAGCTTACATAAGTCATCCCCAGTTCTCACACTTTGTTTGATTTTTATATAGGCTCCGGCTGGGCTTCGCCCTCACAGCGTCGGGCATTGATGGGCTCATCAGTGCGCCATTCAATCGCCCATTTGACTTCATTTCATATCGCATTTATGATCACCAACCACAGGCCCGCCCATCAACGGTGCGCTCCTCACAGACCATTACGTATGGTGGCGTCCTGCACTCTTCAGCGGGGTGCGCGTGCTTGACCTTGCTCGTCTGGCTCGCTCACATATTGACTAATTCTAAACAGTTGATGGGGATCCTGCTTCTTCGCAGCATCACTCGTCACTGTGCGGCGGCGAAATGCTCTCGAGAACGCGCCGCTGCCCGCAGGAGGAGGTGAACCGTATAAGAGAAACAATAAAGAGGTAAAATATTCGAATAGGCGCGTTTGAGATTCAAGTACTTATGTACAAAAAATGGAAAGAAAATTTCGGTGGCGGCACGAGTAAATTTCTACATAAGCGAGTCGGTAGAACATATATCAAGATGGTACGGCCGGATGCCGTGTTGGGAGGGATTCCGGATGGTTCAATGTTGAACTTTGAAGTTGAACATGATCACGTGCGAGCACTGATGGGACCATTGTCATCACTACGGTTTTTTTTGTCTCTCCTCCTTCCTGCTTCTAATTTTTCTGTCAATTTGATGGTCGAAGACAATGGATCTCATTCCCGGGCAGCATTGCTCTTATTTCTCCACCCCATCATATGAAGCCAGATTTTCAACATCGGCGAGGGCTCGTCATCCTGATTTCAAATCCGCACGGGAATCTGCCGTTCAAATCAAGTGCAAATACTGCACAACAAGTCCAGCATGGGTATAAAGGCCCGCCGATCATCAATATTTCTTTAAACATCTCCTCTATCATATCAATCTCTCTATGCAAGTCGCTCTTTACAATATCCTCGTCTTCTTCACAGGCCTTTGGCTCGTATCCAAGCTTTTCCGCCACATCATAAATCGCAGCAAGCAGGGAACGAAACTCAACGGCCCAAGCGCGAGTTTCTTATTCGGAGTCAGTCGCCTCATAGGAGAGACCCCCGATTCGGGATCGCTGTTCCAGCAATGGGCGGCCAAATACGGCCCAGTATACGAGATCCCCACCGCGCTGTGGGGACGGAGGATCATGCTATGTGATCCCAAGGCCGTCAACCACTTCTACAGTATGGAGCGGTCCGTTTATATCAAGTCGAAGCTGGGGCGGGCGATCGTCTCGAATCTGGTGTGCAAAAAGTGGCTTGTATTGATGCTTCTCTGATTATCTCTCCAGTTTGGCCATGGGCTACTTTGGGCGGAGGGAGAAACCCACAAGAGGTGAGCAGCCATCTCGAGCACAGATTCAAAAAAATTATTCTCTGTTTGGTAGGCAGCGGAGGGCGCTGACGCCGGCGTTCAGCAACGACGCGATCAGGCGGTTGACCCCAATCTTTTACGACTCGGCGTACAAAGTTGAGTAGCTGATACACGCAATTTAGAAATACTGACGATGCCTGGCTAGTTGAAAGGGTATTGGGACGCTATCATTGACAGCACGAGCGATGGCGCCATAATTGAAGTTGAACACTGGTGAATAATTCCTCACGCTCAATGCAGCAAGTACTAAACTCTCCTTACAAGTATGAACCTGGTCGCGTGAGCATAATCGTCACTTCGCCCCAGCTTCACTGAAATTTTGGCGGGTAGACTGGACAGCGTCGGTATCGCCGGGTTCTCGCACGACTTCCGTACATTAGATGGCGAGTACTCCGCCGTCGCCGCGGCCTTTGAATCGTTCGAAGAGGACAGCACTCTTTCTAAGCTAGCGATTGTCTTGGCAAGCCAGCTCCCCTTCCTCATCGCGCTCCCGACCCAGAGAGGCAACGTCATGCGCAACCTGCGCCGGCTCATGAACGTGATCGCCGACGAACTGCTTGAGAAAATGCGCTGCGAGAAGAAAACCCATGTCACCGACGAAACCGCCGACAGATCCGTCATCGGACTCTTGCGTACGTGCTTCTCCTCAAATATCTCTCGTCGTAAGTTGAAGGTGCGCCAGTCAAAGCAGAGGAGAATAATGCGGAGATGAAGGATGTGATTGTTGCTCAGGTATATCTATTCTTTTCATGACCTCACATCCACCAAGCTGACGTTCCATTTAGATGGTAATGCCCCTTCATTGTATCGACCATATTCTGACGATGCAGGATCCATAGAATACTTTATTGGTGGCTGGTGCGTCTAGAATTTTTGATTCGATTAACTGATTTATTGATATCTTTCAGGTTATGAAACCACATCTGGTACGTCGTCATTACCCCTCAGTCGGCCCCAAACTGATTGCTTCATGTTACAGTCAGTCTCACCGTGCGTATCCTGACTTTCAGAATTGAACATAGCGCTAAACTCGGAATTAGTGGGCCTTGATCGAGCTCGCCAGGAACCCAGAGAAACAAACTAAATTGCGCGAGGAGCTTCTCCGGTTTGGCTCTGCAGACCCAACCTGGGATCAACTAGTGTCGGGGCTGCCCTACCTCGATGGGGTTGTCCACGAGATTCTACGCCTCCACGCCCCCCTCTCCCAGACAATCCGCGAGGTACGAACTAACCGGAGCCAGTAGTAAAAGCAACCAGCTTGCTAACCTACGCCATCCCAGGCTCAAGTGGACGACGTAATTCCGCTTGGGGAGCCCATCACCACAGCATCGGGGGAAGTGGTCGACAGCATCGCCGTCCCCAAAGGTACCATCGTCACCGTTTCGATCCACTGCATGAATCGCTCCGAGGTGTTCTGGGGCCCGAACGCGAAGGAGTTCGAGCCGGAGCGGTGGCTGACGTTCGACGACGAGCCTCTGCGCGCGAAGGAGATCCAAGGCCACCGCCACCTCATCACTTTCCTCGACGGGCCGCGCACCTGCCTCGGGAAGCACTTTGCGCTGGCCGAGTTCAAGGTGCGTTCGCTCCCTGCACAAAGATGTGCGTTCACAGGGTTATTCGAAACTCGCAGGCGGTGTTGTCAGTCCTCATCAAGAACTTTACGTTCGAGTTTCCTGATGGGCCGCAGACGGAAATCCGGAAGCACCGCGCGCTTATTCCTCGGCCGACGGTTGCGGGTATGAGTGGTGCCCAGGTCCCGCTGAGAGTCAGGCGGGTTGATTAGGCGCGGAATCGTGTAGTGTGCTGCCCTTTGAATATGGATTCTTGGTCCTTTTGCGAAATATGCCGCACGCCGCATTTTTCAAGACAAGTTTTCCCTTTTTTTGGGTCACCGATTGAACCATTGTTGACTCGTGTCGACGTGCTTGCGGACGCGCGATATCTCCACGTGACCCACCCAACGAGAAAGTCGTTGTTGATAGTTCGGCAACGTCCGCCGGGAATATCCGATCAACCTTTGTTTGGCTCGCCAAATAACGCGCCATCTTGCTCGCGTCTCTTGCGCGTCTCTCAAACGTCTCTCCTTGCCACTTGGTCTCCGGCCGTTTACTGACGCGGTCTCAACTTTATTCTAAGACACGAATTCAGCTAATCGTTTATCGGTCTTGAGCTAATGTCTTTAAAGGCGCTTCATTAAAACTTGACAGGCACGTTCCTCGTGCGGTGAAGTCCGTGGACCAATGATTTGGGAGTAGGAGTCTGAATGGGAGCCCAAGTCCCCGGATTAACCAACCCCGACCCAAATTTCGACCTATTCAGCCTGCTGGCTGAACCAGAAACTCATGCTAAGCATCAAGCCGATTGAACGGCAATTAGCGTCTCGTGTGGCGGCGAAGCCTTGAACGCCTAGTCCGACCAGGCCTGGATGAAACTCGGGGGCCAGTTGGGGGTTTCAATATAGGTGGGGAATGGAGCGCGCCTTTGAACTTTCTACTATTTTACAGGTACGGGAGTGCGGCGAAATTTTCTGATTTATACCCGACTTGTGTGCTGGGACAAGGCCCGCGGTTTCCTGGCTAACCTCTGGTATGAAGAAGAAACCGAGCAGAGGGGCAAAGAGCGATCTTCCTCAACAGTTCAGTTTTTTCCCGTGGGACTCCTCTCAATTACCATTACCTCCTACGGGCACCGTCATTTCACACTTTTCGTCATTTAGAAAATCGATTTCACAGTCTTCTCCAGGTTGAGTCCGGAAAGGTCCGGGATAAACTTTCGCGGGTGAAATCATCTGAAATGGTGTCGTCTGTGAGACGTAAGTAGGTTTCATTGGAACGCGTCTTCGAGTTCACTTTCATATATTGCAGGCGCGGGCAGGAGTATGGTTGCAACATTTTAATATTCACATAGTTTGAGTTCTATGCACGCCGGTGAGCAATGCCGAGTATCTCCAACGGTCCCAACCTCGAATTTTTCCCGAAGGATTCTCTTTACCAGTCTGCTACTCGCCGCCTTTCGACACTTCTATCCGATTAATCAGGAGAAAGAAATTACGTTGTTGTCCGAGTTTAAGAGGTTCTATGCCTCGTCGATTACACACGTTGGACTCCGCATACATCCAGGTCATTCCGGATTTCTGTCCGATTCTATATATCAAAATCTAAGGCAAGACATCTTGTTTCCTGGTGGCTATCCCATCATTTTTGGAGTGATACTGGTGGTCTTGCCGGCTTATTTCTCCGCGTTAGGTTCTGAATTATGATCACAAACATTCCCTCACGTTAGGATTTTCCTGTCTAGTACAGCGCGCGTCTTCGAGCACCTTTTTTATGTGTTTTTACAGACTACCGTTTGTATCAGTCATGCCCCGCCTTCACGCTCATATGGTCTTCCTTTGCCGCCCTAATACGCGGTCATCTATCTCCGAATTCTCACTCCGAATTCTTAAAATCGAGTCACAGAGAATCTGAGATGACTCAGAACTAAGCTGCCATCCCGAGTCATATGGCGGGTGAGCGCCGCCCGCTCTGATGGCGGGGGGCGGGATCATTGCGTCGGTCCCGACGCGCCCTAAATGGGAAAAATGCACCCAGGCACGCGGCGGGGCTGTGCGCCAACGACTCAAAATAGAAATACCGCCGAGACGGGGATCCAAATGAGACACCGTCTCGCATCCCTTCTCCTCTCCTATAAAGTGCGTCCAAGGGTCCGCTGGCACACCACCACCATGGCCCGCGTTCAGAGCCCTGAAGCTCAATCTTTCCTCCAGCGCGTCCTGGGTCTCCCCAAAGGCCCCGGCGCGCTTCTCGACCCCGTATTGAAGCCGTCGCTCGATGACGAGACAGAGTTGCGCCGTCTCTTCGCGACGAACAAGGCTCACCCTCGCCTGAACAGCCCCTATGTCGGCCTTGTGGACGTCTTCGACGCGCCAGCGGATATCCGCACGACCAGAGCTAGGGTCGTCAAGGACGAGACAGACCTCAGCGCGCAATATGTGATGCCGCTTTCGGAGATCAACAGGCGCAAGGAAGGCTCGCCGAGCATGGTCGCCGACATTGACGAGTTCAAAAAGAACTGGGGCGTGTTCAGCGAAGGTTCGCTTTCGCAGCTCCTCGACTGGAACAACGTCGTGGCCGCCGGCGGTGCTGTTCTCGCGTGTCTCACACCGCTTTCCGACGCGGCGAAGGTCTCCAAGCGCTCCATGAGGAAGTACTACCACTCAGCGGCGTACCCCACCTCCGACGTCGATTTATTCTTGTGGGGTTTGACCTCTGAGCAGGTAATATCCGTGCCATGTATCGATTAAAGTCGCGAGCTCAACGAACTACAGGCGGAAGTGAAGATCACCAAGATTTACGAAGCCGTGCGCGACTCCGTGCCCTGGGACGTCACCTGTGTGCGCACCAAGCACACCGTCTCCATTCACTGTGCGTACAGCCAGTCTACCTCGGCCAATTATTAATTAGCTTTCTCGCAGCGCAATACCCCTACCGCTCGGTGCAAATCGTGCTCCGGCTCTACAGCAGCCCTGCCGAGATTCTCGCTGGGTTCGACATCGACGCGCCGTGCTGCGCATATGACGGTTCGTTCTTTAGCCCACGGTTCAAATTGATTCTAATAATATCCTAGGCAACCGAGTCTACGCAAACCCACGCGCCATTGTTGCGATGATGCGCCAGTGCAACACGGTCGACATGACGCGTCGCTCGCCCTCGTACGAGGTTCGGCTCGCTAAGTACTCTGCCCGCGCTTTCGAGGTCTACGTTCCGAGCCTCGCGCGCGCAGACATCGACCCTACCGTCAGTCGCAACTTCGAATTGAATCACTACGGGATATTGAAACTTGTTGCAGATCTATGAGCGCTCCATCGTGCGCATCACCGGCCTCGCGCGCCTCCTCGTGCTCGAAAAGCTCACCAACACCGACACGCGCTTCGCCTTCCTCGAGTCACGCCGCACGCTCCGCGGCCGCCCTAACCCGCTCAGCCGGTACAACAGGCGCTCGAAGCGCAAGTACAAGGGCGACTTGAAGGCAGAAGGTCAAGCGCTTGGTGGGCTTGAGATGAATGACTACGACGTCGCGACGCTCCACATCCCCTATGGTCCTGGCTGGGACGCACGCAGAATCGACAAGCTGGTATATCAGACTGTGAGTCCTTCGGTTCTTGTTTATATTTTCAACCGTTGATGGCGCCGTCAGGATCTCGGGATGAATTGTACGTTGCTAGTTCGGTTAACTCCTGACAAGGAGACTTAGTTCGTTCTTCTAGCCACATATAATCCGAAGAACAAGGGCCGTCGACTGCATCGCCATCCCGCATTTTTCGGTACCATCCAGGAGTGCATGGAAGATTGCTGCGAGGTAATCCCCTCGGCTGATCATCCGGATTCAGCTTACGTGTTCAAAAGCATTGCCCTGCCCCGATCGACGAAGATGAGCGCAAGCTCCAAACCGAAGAGGACGAGGGATATATCCGCGGACGAATCTCGTGCGCACTTCCTTATATCAAATACATGTATGTTAAATATCGTCCAGGTTCATCCAGGACGACCCGGGGCGCCAGACGCTGTCCGGCAGCTTCAACCCGATCGACGTCGGCGAATGGAGCGAACAGGTATACATTGGGCCCACTGAGCGTTTCTTCGCAGCGATCGTGGCGCACGACCTCGCGGGCGTTGCACGGCTGCTTGCGGATGGACAAGATGTGAACCGCCGAGACCATGTCGGGCGCGCGCCGCTGCACGTTGCCATTCTGTGCCGGGCGGTGGACATTGCGTGCGACTTGATTGACGCCGGCGCGCGAATGACGGCGCGGCTTGTTGATGGGCGCACGTCGCTGCACCTTGCTGCTCAGTACGACCTCCCCGCCGTCGTGCGTAAGCTGCTCGAGCGCAGCGCGGTCAATGCGGAGCAGGCTGCGAAAGGCGTCGATGCGGAGGACACAGATGCGCCTGCGCCTGCCGAGACCGAGCGCGACCGGGCCTCTTCGGAGGACGATTGGAGCTCTGAGGACGATGGTGATTCTGAAGGCAGTGAGGACGCTAAGCCAGTAAAATCCAAGGCAGCAGATAGAGAATCCGAACCACCGACCAATGTCGGCGACCTGCCCGAGGACGAGGCCGACCTTCCGGACGTCTTCGACATCAACCTCGCTGATTGGGACATGTCCTTCACCGCGCTTGCGCACGCCATTGTGTTCGGGTCGCTTCCAGTTGTCGAGGCGCTCCTGAATGCTGGCGCCGACGTCAAACTCGTCTCGCAGACGAAGGGCAGCTCTCACGCTGTGATTCCGCTAATGCTGACTATCCTGAGCGACGACGACGAGCGTACATGCAAGATCGCGGAGCGCCTCATTTTAGCCGGTGCCTCGTGTTCCGCGGCCGACCAGGCGATGCGTACGGTCTTCCACCATGCTGTCGTTGGGAACAGGCCGAATCTCGTCTCGACCTTCTTGCGCTGCGATCCCAATGCCAAGGCGGCCCTTAACTATCCTACAGTTTCGTGGAGCGGCGCAATCACACCTCTGGTGACCGCCATCTCGATGGGAAACTACTCCGTGATTGCGGCGATGATTGCCCATGGGTGCAAGATGGTCCCGTCCGAAGAAGATGTCCAGCGAGCGTTTGCGGATAGGTGCGTTTCTCCGTCCTTATTATGTGAACCGCCCAAACTGAATATACCTAGCAAATTTTCTTACACCCAAGATAAGCAATATTATCACCCCGTTGAGACTGCGTTGGGGCGCCACGACGACATTGTGCGCCTGCTCGCCGATCTTGGCGCAGAGATCAATGTCGGCGTCAAGCGGGCTCTGGCTACAAACAGCCGTTCCGATGATCGCAGGACTTTAGTCGACTGGGTGCAGTTTGCCTTGTCGACGCTGGCGAGCCAAATTTCCGAGTTGGACGATAGTATCAACCCTCCACAAGTTACTCCAGACTCAGAAGCGCTCCCGGGATGGAAGGGATTCCTCGCGACTCATCACGCAAAGGCGAAGGCGAACATTGCTAAGTTCAAGAAAAACCAACAGCCTGGAGGAACATATGAAGAACAACGTCGGGCTAGGCTGATCGACGTCCGGGAGTACTACACTGACATGGAGAAGCTCCTCCTTGAACGTGGAGCCAAGCCGTGGAGCGCCGTCTACCCTGAAAATGTCTCAACCGCATCTGACCCAAAAATCACCCAGTTCGGCACCACGACTCCTCTATTCGGTCGCCGAGGAAACAAGTCGACTGCCCAAAGTAATTATTATCGCATGGCGAATGGATTCAACCAAGAGTCAGTTCCGTCGTTCCAGGATGCCCTTTACGACGAGCTCTATGAAGCATGTTTCACTGGGGCGAACGAGAAGATACAGGAGCTGTGTCTACCGGCCGGAAAGCCCAGCAAGGAGGCGACACTGCTCCAAATTGCGGTTTCCGTCGCAGATCCCGACGGTAGCCAATACTCCCGCACAGGTATTTTCCGCTACTGTTCAGTTTTGGCGATCCTGGGCTCATTCCGCTGCCTCAGGTATTACACCGCTGTTCGCCGCCATTGCTGGCCGCCATTGGGACACTGCGCGCTTGATTGTAGCCGTCGCTTCCGCACAGTATAAGCCCGTGGTACAGACAGGAAGATTCAACACTTCCAATATCGTTCTCGGTCAGTGCGCTTGCGATCGCGACGAAGTTTACTCATTCCACCCAGAGGACGACTCGGATAACGAATCCGACGACTCGGACGACTCGGATGGCACAGTTGAGCAAGACACCATCAATTTCGTCGATATCGCTAGTCGGCCGTCCACAGTCGAATGCGACGTACATCCCCGGCACATTCTCATCGTCCCGGGCCAAAACCTCCTCGGGAGGAAGATTATCGATGATGATTTCGAGGCCTTCATCAACGTTCTCAACCTGTTCAAACATTCACCCAAACACGTCGAGCTCCCAGCTGATACACTCCAGACTATCGTAAACCACGACCGTCCGGACATGTTGGACGAGTATGTTCGACGCACCGGTCTGGGGATTAAAATCCAAGTGCCCCCGCCGAACGGGGAAGATGATATTCCGATCATCAACGACAAAAACAAGGTGTACCTCGGTTTGTCCGTCCACGGGAAGAAACGCACGGATCTCGCCAAACGGAACGATCCTGATGCTTCGCAACAGGAGGAGCGTGCGGAGATGCCGCTCGTTTGGCGCGCCGTTCAGGGAGGCGCTACGGGCATCCTGGAGTATCTCCTGGGGGATCGGCCACTGGCGGCCTACAAGTTTTACGCTTCAAGCAACAGCACCGTCAACGCGAGATTGTTGAAACGTACACCTAACTTGGCGAAGGTCCTTCCTGAGTGGCTTGGTTGGGTCGTCACACCACTGGGTGAATCTCCCCTAACCGCGGCCATCGCAAGCAAGAAACTCGAGACGGTGAAATATCTGTTCGAGAAATCGCCTCGTCTTATGGGGTCTTCTCTCCATGAACGGTAATGCATGTTTATGAGTCTTCCGGCCACATGAACTAATTTACGCGTAGTATCAAATTCCTCGGCGTCAATCCGCTCATGCTCGCTGTTCTAGTCGGGTGCGACACGGGTCTTGTTGACTTCCTTCTCGCCAAGTCAATTTCTCCTGCCGAGAAAGATCAAACTCATGGGTATGCACTTTTTATGTCGCATTCTCGCTCTGGCGAATAACACCTGTCATTTAGATGGAATATTTTCCACCACATGTGCCACAAAAACCACCACGAATTGCTCAAGCACCTCATTAACGAGCTTCCTCGCGATGTAGTCGAGGAACTGTTGAATCAGCAGTCCAAACACCGTTTGAACACGGTGGGTAGAAATTCATGTTCGAGATTGACAGTCCGCTCACGATCCACAGCCGCTTCACCTCTGCGCCAAACAAGGCTACAAGAAGGCCGTGCAGCTGATAGTCGAGTTTTCCAAATCATCGGTTCTTACTCGGGACGTCGATGGTTCCATTCCTCTCCACTGCGCCGTTCGCTCGGGCTTCCCGGAGACAATCCAGCTTCTCGTCGACGCTGCCCCCGCTGGTCTCCACATGGAGAATGGTGTCGGCGAGGCGCCGCTCGAAATCGCGACTCTCCAAGACCTGATTGCACGTAACCAGAAGCTTCAACAAAATCACGGGGGCGGATTTGGCGGGACCTTCGAGCTGATGAACGTCACGGATAACCCCCCGCGGCTGGACATCAAAGGGCTCGATGCGGAGCTGCCCAAGTTCCGCGCGACGCTTGAAACGCTCGTCAGCAATGGCATCCTGAAGAAGGGCACCAAGACGGTCACGGATATGTTCGCCTTTGCGGAGCACATGGAATGGAAGCTCGTTGCAGCTAAGGCGGCTCGCAACGTCGACGCTGTGACTGATTCCGGCCGGGAGTCGGGGGACAGCGCCAAGGCTCTCGCGAATGTCAAGGCCGCGATGAACGTCGTCGAGGGGCGTCGACAGTTGGTGCATCTCGTTGACGTGCAGACCTCCGTGCAAAGCAGTTTGGCGCGCCATCAGTCCGCGCCCGCGCCGGTGCAGTCTTCCTCGCGGGATGAGGATGGATTGGAGCCCGAGGAAGATCAGGAGCAGACGGAGCTCCGCAGCAGCTTCGTCTACGGGTATATCCCGGTTGGAGTGGATACGCTGTGAGCGTCTCGTGTTCTTTTCAACTTCTTGTATTCTACATCATACCCCACTCGTGATTTTTTCACCGCAATAGTAGTCGGCTACTAGTTATAAAATAAAATCCTGCAAGCAGCACAGTTGTGCATTCGCCGAGGGGAATACAGAGGATCGCTGGATGAAGCCAATTAACAGTGAACTTGAGATGACCTCAACAAGGCCAAACCATTTCGCTCATCGGTAACTTCTTGGTGCTGTGGCCTCTTGCTCGGAAATTCTGAAATCCTGAGGATGCAAGAACATGTCGGAATGCACCACTCAAAGCCCGGGAGGCCCGACCAGAAATGAAGCAGTGGCGAACTCCGATCAGAAGAAGTGTATGATAATGGCCGTCAATTTCATGCTAAATTGACCCAAATTACAGCGCCCAACGCGACATAAGGGGAGTGATATGCCGAGAGCTTGCACATGCGTCCTGTCCTGTCCCGGAGATAAGAATCAAAATAACTTGGCTGAAGGTAACGACGCGGAAAGTCCACGACACCCGTGCCTCGCCGGAAGATTGAATTATTGTACTTTTATCAATCGACTACATATAGCGTGCGAGATTACTTGGTTGAAGCGACGAACACAAGATACATTAAGCTGAAACTTAAGTCCACCGCCGGCACATAACGGCTCATCCACTGGAGATGCAGTCCTAAAGCCTGCTCCTTGGGCGAGCGTTCATCGCCAGCGTGTCGTATATGGCCTTCCCAAGGCGATCCGGGATCTCTTGCACGATCTGCGCGAAGTCGATTCAGTCTACGGGCCAACAGACCGAAGAGTGAGGCGAAATGCGTACCAGATGCCCGGCATCCTGGATGGTGGTCACGGATGCGAACGGCCGTCCCTCGATGATCGCCTTATGCACACGTTTGGGGCTGTCGAGCGACGTTATATTTCAGCAAATGAAGAAAGGAAACGACAGCGTACACGAAATCGGCGTTGGAGCCGAGTATGAGGTGGACAGGGTACGTGCGGCAAAGGCGGTTCAGTGTCTGCGTGGGCTTCGTCGCGCCGTCGGGGTCGCGGTACATTGCCTGCAGACGGGTGAGGAAGGTCAAAAAATTGGGATTTGAAAATAAAAGCGCGCTAACCGCTTCCTGGTCCCGGGTACACGCGAGCGTGACACCCGGGTACGTGCCCTCAGGATATCGCGCACCCGCTGGGAGGCATCGTAAGCAACGGTCTAAATAACGAGAGGCGGCATACGGTGCTGGAGGATGCCATATTGCTGCGACGAGGTCAGGACATGCGTGGGCGGAATGGATGGGGATAGTACGTACGACGAATATCTTGAGGATGCGCGGGTCCCATTTTTTCGTGCGGTCTCGGCGCTTGAGCGCGGCCATCGCCTGCTCGCGGTCCGCCCACACATCGCGCCGCTCATACGCGCCCTTGACAAGGAGTGCACGCAGTTTCGACAGGTGGTGGCTGCCCGCGGGGCTCAGCAGCGGCTCAATAAGCACTAGCGACGAGAACGGGAACACCGGCTGGAGCGCTTGCAGCATCGTTCTGGGGAAATTGAGCGCTGTGCAGCGAGCTATTTAAAAAAAAGACCGACATTGCCACGCCACCCAGACTGTGCCCGATCCCCACGAGGTTTCGCTTCCGAAAGTCCACGCCTGCTCCTTCCTCTGGACCCACAGACAGAAAATGGTGAACTGCCTGTGCGTATCGCTCGCAGGAAACTAGACGATCAATAAAAAAAATTACTGGGGGACAATATGGCGTACAGTTTAAGAAGAATTCGGGCTGGAGCAGCATGGTGGCGTTCAGCTGGCCAGATGCGCCGTGATTCGGGCAATCCAAGCACCAAGCCTCCCGAATCTTGACCGGACTGCCCTCGGTTGAAGCCAGTGCGAAAATTGCGTTGAGAGTGGGCATCCAGGTCTCCTTGTGGAAGCTCGTTGCATGAAGCAAGATGAGGGTAAGTGCTGCCGGGTCGTTAACATTTGCCTCGAACGCTGGGAGCCAGTAGCGCTTTGCGGTGAGATAGAACGGGTAGCCGCCTCCGGGGGTATAGGTAACGGATTCTTCGAGCATTTCAGAGAGTAGAGGTCAAGTAAGAAGGTGGGGTAAGAGCTACCAGCATGCCTCCGGCGACTCGCCTATTTGAAGAGAAGGAAAGAAAGTTCCATCATGATCGCCTTGATCTACTTCCATTTTTGTCTTACGGCCGAGAGACTGCGTAAAATCCGAGAGAATTCCGAACAAATGCAACAGAAAATCGACAAGGCAGCTTCGAGCGAGGGTTACTGGTCGACATCGCCGATCTCGTGTGAGGTTGCAGAGGGCTTTCATGACGCGATGTGTTCAGAAACGACTGCTGCTATGAGGCATTAATTAATTAAAGTTCGTGCCCTCGAGCTTATTCGTGGGAGATGGGTCGGTGAAACAGGCTCGGGGGATGGTGTACGAATTGCTGTGAAGGATTATGTGCGGACCAGGGTCCACAGTCGGGCGCTGTTCGGAAATTTCGACGCCGGCCCCGACCGCTGGGTATTCGATCCCCAAAAAACTAGTGGAAGGGAACATCCGAAGAATCTGAATCTGTACGAAGTGCGCATTTGGGCACGAAAGACCTGGGCACAGTCGAGGCAAGAAGCCGCCATTTTATCGCATTGCTACACGCACCATTACATACAATACTGGGCCTTCCAGTGTCCAGAAAGCTTGAACTTCACCGGAACACGAGGCATGGTAAGAGACACCGAAGGATATAATCCTGGAAATGTTCAAGATTTCTGTTCAATGCTGTGCGGAAAGCTGTGAGCGGTGAAGGAGGCGGTGTGCCAATGACAAACGTCATTTAAGGATTCAGTACGTCAACGCACGCAGCTTTCGAGGCTAATCAACTGTAAGAGATGCAAGTAGCTGCGGTCGCGGAGATGACCGAGAAGGAACGATGAAGGAGGCAGAGTTGAGGCGGAGAGAAATTCAAAGAATTGGGAGAGAACGGAGATTGCCGGGCAATCACCGGCAACTGATGACGGCCGTAGACTATGGAAACCCGGAGAATCACGCTTTTTTTAGCGAGCGTCGGCAGGATGCCGGCTGATGCCAAGTGATCTCGGCTGCCATTTTCGGTTGTAAGACCCCGGAACTAGACATGCGGGCCCGTCCAGCCACCGTTCACTCGCGCATTTTGGCCTCCAGCGTCAGTTCGTATAATGGGTAGTCCTCCGGCTGAATCCAAATCAAGGGTGATGTCATGTATTATAATGGTCATAATTATTGATCCTCAGCTTGAAAACTACCATTCATAGATGTCAGAACCCCCCACAAACTCTTCGTCCGAAAACCAAGCAAAGATTTCCACATCCAGTGTGACATCCTTTTCCATATTATCCTCGTCCACCCTGGGCTTGTCTTCATTAATCATTCGGTTGAGCTGATCTGATTGTTCGGCATCTGTGCAATCATTCGTCAAAAGTGAAATCTTCGTAGTGTGGTTGGAAGCCGTCGCTTACCTAGTCCTTGCCTTTTGTTGTCTCCTCCCATGTGGTAAGACCCACTAGATCCTACTGGGCTATCCTATCCCCATTGATTCACGAAGCAACATATCTGCAACCAGCGTGAGTGGTTCACTGCTGTCCATGAAGGTCTCTAGGGTGAATGACTCCTAATACCTTCATTTACATCCTATGCCATATGCCCTATTGATATGATCTATCATTATGATACATCAATCTTGCTGGATTATGAATGGTTTCTGTTGTTCAACCGCTTCTCCCATTGCCCCTCCGCATACCTTGCCTGGCTGAAGACCTAGAAGCGCAGGCTCATACCTGCAACCGCAGATTAGAAGCAGGGAATTTATGAGAGCTGGAATGAACCTAGCTTTAAGCTCAGGGGCTCGAGATGAAGCTCGGGGCATTGATTTGGTGGAAGACTGGGTTGGTTCACAGTCGGCAGGTAAGTGCGTATTGTGTCACATGAAAGTTGGCATGGAGGGGAGCGGAAGTGTGATACAGAGAAAGAATTGGACATTAGTATTGCTAGACAATATGTGGCTGCACAGAGTATCCACAGAAACCCCCGCGTCAACACGTTTCGCTCGCGAGGCGATTTTATGAGCGGTCACGTGATCTTGATGGAACATGGTCCCACGCGACGCCGGCGCGTAATAGCGTGTCGGGGAGTTCGGAGTAGCCTGATGAATGATGGAGGAGAGAATTATGAGTAAATAAAATGTGATCACAGACAAGAAGTATCCATTTCATGGGTGTAGGGAGTTATAAGACATGTTGTGCCAGCAGAATCACCCCTATTTTCAGAGGGTTTGATCATTGACCCTCAGGTGTTAATTGGAGGAATTTGTAAAATCTCCCTGACCTGAAGAGTATGATACACTAGCGAACGATGGCTGGAGCTTCCCATATGTGTGGTTCCGGGGTCTTACAACCGAAGATTCAAGACAGCGGCCGAGATCACCGGGCATCAGCCGGCATCCTGCCGACGCTCGCTAAAAAAGCATGATTCTCCGGGTTTCCATAGTAGACTTGTACCATTTTGGGCAATCAAAAATATATTTTTATTCGAGAAAATTGTGGGAGCTATTTTGAGGTCGTTCGCAGATAGATAGCCGACGCGGATGCTCATTTAGAAGGTGAGAGTTTGGCCAGCAGTCGCGACTAAACCGAGGAATGAGATGAGTGGACATTTTCAGCATGTAGGTTCAAATTACTGACCGACTGCAGCTCTGACCGCGGAGGCAGCGAGCTTGGTATACGAGTAGGGGGCCGAGGTGAACGTTCCGACGGGAGCTGTTATAATTAGGCACATCAGTCTCCGCTCTGTAAATAAATTCAAGTAAAAAAGCCGGACGCACCGGTGTTTGCAGCCCCGCCAAAGTCGTTGCCGGTGGCGACGGCAAAGCCACCGTCGGTCGAGTACAAAGGCTTGTCAGTCCCGGTCCACACGTTGTTTTCGACCAGCAGCTGGGCACCTGAATTCGCCGCGTAATCAGTACATAGTGCGTGCCGAGCCAAATCACAATTTCGATGCGCACCGTCGCGGGTGTTGATGCCGTCGTCGTTGGAGTCGAACACCTGCAGAAAAAAATCGCGTAAGCCCCATCATCCTACCCCGGGTTGTACAAAAGCCGAATTACGTTGTTGAAGATGTGGCCGTGGCCGAAGCGGAAGGAGGGCGTGCGCGAGGAGAGGTTGAACCAGTAGTTACTCGCCATAGTGACGGTAATCGGGGTGTCCTCCGCGCCGTTGCTGTCCGAGTGCCCGATGAGGGACGCCTTCCAGTGCGTGTAGAGCTTGCTCTGCGCTGCTGCGTCAGAAACCGCAAGGAATCTATATTTATATCGCGTACGTTGGTGACGGTGATTCCGGTAACACCGTGGGTCAAGTCGAGCAGCCCATCGTAGCTGGAGGAAATGTAAGTTTTCGAACGAGTAGACCCCTTAGCTACTTACAAGTCCTGTGGAGTTGTGGAGGCCACTTGAGTCATGTCTGGTTCACGCGGAAACAAAACCTCCGTACCTTGTCGTGATCTAAGAAACGACGGGTTAGAATTGCTCCGTCAATGTTATAGCGGATATGTACCTCTGTCCGAAGACAAATCGACGTGGTCGATCCAGACTTGGTGGGAGGCTTGGACCGCCAGAGCATCACCTGTGCTAATATTAGAATAAAGGTTATTAGATAATTGGTTCACACTGCATACCTGCCCCAGCAAGGACCTTGGATATTTTGAGATTCCTGATAATCACGTTGTTCACGTCGAGGACCTGGCGAGGTGTTAGATACAACTCCAGCGAAATAAGAACAAGGCACCTACCCGAACTCCGACGCCAACAAGCGCTATGGGCTAGTTTAAGTTCATGTCATGTTCGGAAATCCAGGGGCGCACACGATCCGGCCTTGCCGAGGAGGGAAGTGTTGGATCCCACTTTTACGACGGTGTTGCCAGTGATGGTCCCGGAAACAATAACGATCTTCTTCGCGTCGCCAGTAACAGCGGCGGTAACTTAAAATTTTGGTGTCAGCTGTTGAATTCTTCTCAGAAAATGAACACGTACGCGCAGCCAAGGTGGTGACGGTCGTCGTTGTTCCGCCAGAGCCGCCCGAGGTGCTCGAAAAGAATGCTTTAGAACATGACGGGTTATAGGATGAGTTCAAGCTTACCCGCCATTCAAGGTCGCTGAAGCGGCGAGAATTAATACTGAGAAGTTGAACGAGCGACATTAGAGAAAATATTTTACCGTAGCCGAGGGTAGCCACATCATTGGCCGTGGCTCTCTTCACAAACGGTGGTGCAGCCTAGGAGGTATGGACGTCAGACCGAGCACCACTCGCCGCACCCGAGGGGCCCACATACCGAGATGGCCTGGATAGCCGTGAAAGCGACGAAAGACAAGAACCACTTCATGTTGTCGAAGAACTTGGATAGAGCAGGCTCTGGAGAAGAGAGACACACAAACCTAGATGCTTTTATACGTTTCCCCCGCAAAGTTTCGGTGCAGCCTCGGAACCCAAAGCATCCAGATCTCTGGCGAGAGTGGAGGTCCCGGAGGTGGGGCGGTCCGTTCGGAAGCGCACGGCCCATCTAACCGCGGCCGATTTTCCTTGCGCCTACCTGATGAGTCGCAGGTCTCACTAGGGACAGAGACGTTGTCATTGAGACAGGCATCGACTCATGATCAGGGTGCCATTTTAGAATCGATCCGCCGAGTATTGAAAAAAAAAACCATGAAAATGGTATTATTTTTTCCGGCGGAGCAAGAAGAGAGCGGTTGCCGCTGTCTGCGTCAGTGCTTAATTTCCTCGACAACAAAAAAGGCCGAAGAGTCGACGCGTCTTGGACTTGGCAGTCACGGGACCTAAAATAGGCATGCCAAGACTGAACTTGGCTCGTGCTTTTTGAATTGTGTCTCGTTCATTTTCAGGGAGTTGGTCATGTCAGATTCTCGAGGGCGCGTAGAATTAGTCGACGGACCGCTCAATAGCCGTGGGTTCCGTTTTCTCGGAAAATCCTGCAAATGAAGCGCTCATGAGTCGGTGGAGCCGAGTTAGCGCGTGCAATTCGCTGTCATTTGTATACAATTGAGAAGGCGTGCAGGATACCAGCTGCTGATCACTTTGCGGAGTAAGCTTCCCAGCCTACCTCTTTCAGTTTCTCCACCTTGCCAAGCACTTCCCCCTCAAGATTTTTCAGGTACGTGTCCATGGCGTCGACGAGGCGAGGGATCCCGGCCGCAAGGATGCGGACCGCGAGCAGGCCCGCGTTGGTCCCGTTATTGATGGCCACCGTCGCGACAGGGATACCGCGCTTAACGAAAAATGAAAATGTCATAAGCATCCAAAACAGACACGAGGAAAAATAACAACGTACCGGCATCTGGACGATACTGTGCAGCGAATCGACACCGTCGAGCGTGCTGCCCTTCACGGGGACACCGATGACGGGAAGCGCGGTCATCGCGGCGACCATGCCGGGTAGATGAGCTGCGCCACCTGCGCCCGCGATGATCGTCCGCAGGCCCCGCGCCGCTGCAGAGCGCGCATATGTCACCAGACGGTCGGGCGTGCGGTGCGCGGAGACGATGGTGAGCTCGTACGGGATCTCGAAGTGGTCGAGAATGCGCGCAGCGGGCAGCATAACAGGCAGGTCCGAGTCCGAGCCCATGATGACGCCTATGAGTGGGTGAGTGTTCGAGAACCCGGCGCCGGGGCGCGGCGGCGCAGGCGCATAGAGGTCGGTCTCTGCGAGCGGGCTGGACGGGAGGGCGTCGAGGAGGACGCGCAGACGGCTACGGAGCTGCGCATCCGACTCTGCGACGACGGTGATATGCCCCATCTTGCGGCCTTTGCGGCACTCAGACTTTCCGTACAGGTGGACGGTTGCTCCTGGGACACCCAGGGCCACGTCGGTGAGAGCATTAACCTCGTCCATCGACGATGAGAGCCCGATTATGTTGAGCATGGCGGCAGCGGGAACTTTGAGAGCTGCGGAACCCAGGGGAAGCGAGAGGATCGCTCGAAGGTGGTTCTCGTACTGCGATGTTTCACATGCCTCGATGGTGTAATGGCCTGAGTTGTGCGGCCGAGGGGCTATTTCATTGATATATAGGCCTCCTGAATAGCGTTGAATATCGCTCAAGGAAAGAAAATCAAGTGAACGCTTACCGTCGTCCATCAGGAACATTTCAACACCGAAAACGCCAGCGCCGTCGAAAGTCTTGACAGCATCTTCGGCCACCTGCTGCGCACGACGAGAAAGCGTAGCATCCTGGGTCCTTAATGGCGCAAAGACAAGATGGCAGACGTTCTCCTTGTGGACCGTTTCTACCACGGGGTACGCTGTGACTTCGCCGGTGGTGCTCCGTACCACCATCACGGCGATTTCGTGGGTAAAGGGAACCCATTTTTCAGCGTACAGAGGCCGATCCCCCAACGCTGTGAGGGCTTCATGGGCCCGCGAAAGCTCGCGCAGAACGAAGTTTCCGCGACCGTCGTACGCAAGTGTTCGGCTTTTCAGCATGAGAGGGAGGCCCAGATCTTTTGCAGCGGCGTGAACAGATTCTACCGTTGAATCTACGGGGATAAAATCAGAGAGCGGACACCCCCGCGACTTGAGATGCTGTTTTTGCGCCAGTTTGTCCTGGATAAGTTTGATGGTGCTGGGGCTGGGGTGTGTTTCGCAGCGGTAATGCACTAGGGCATCCGCATCGACGTGCTCAATCTCGACCGTCAACACGTCGACCTTGGCCGCCAATTCGCGAATCCGCGCTGGATCCGTGAAAGATCCGTCGATGTGAGAAAACTTGGGTGCTGTGGGGGCCAGAACCTGCTTTGCAGGCCCTGTTTCGCCCACGTCAAGGATTACTGTTTTTATGTTGAGCAAAGAGGCAGCTGCTCCAAGCATACGACCAAGTTGACCGCCCCCTGGAGGGAAATCGATGAGATAAGGCAAAATCCCGCACAAAATTCTGCAAAAGATATCGAATCTCGTTCAGCTTTTAGTCTCGTTTACGCACCCTACCAAGGATTCCAACTACTTTATCAGACCCCGACATCTTGGATATGCGTCTGCAACGTAAAAGGGAGAAAGAAAAGTTGCCGCTGTTTGGTCGAGTGGCCGAAGCCAAACAAAAATCGCCTTTTTCTCCGCAACACCATGCCTCCGGGAGCTGCTCCGCGAAAGCGGACCAGAAAACGCAAAAGACGCGCGCTTTCTGTCTCTTCTTCTTCTTCATCTTCTTCCTCTTCGGATTCCGAGACAGAAGTCGTCCAAAAGGCTCCGTTACCTCGCGTTGCTCCTCCAGTGCAGTCGTCTTCGGAGGACGACTCTTCAAGCTCCTCTTCCGAGTCTGAGTCATCCTCAGATTCGGATTCTGACTCTGCGCTGGCTGCTGAATCTTCTACCAAACCAGCACCAGCTGCTGTTCCACCACCGCGTCGAAATTCGCCATCCCCTCCTCCCCCCTCGGCAGCACTGCCCACTTTTCTTCCTTCGCGTGATGCGCCCACTCACGAGGATGCCGAGCAAGTGATGAAAGCTCGGTTCAAAAAATTCTGGATGGCTTCAGTTGCTGATGGCTTCAAGGATGACCTTGAAGAGATTCGAGTCAAGGTGCGTTTGATTCAATTCCGTCTTTGTTGTTCAGGGTCTAACTTTTTTTTCAAAAAAGGAACCTAACCTGGGCGCTTCTCGTCTGGGCCTTCTCATCGACTCCTTGGCATCTGGCGCCGATGTATTCACATCGACAGCGCAGGGAGCCAACGAGATCAACGAGATGGAGGTCGTTTTGGAGTAGTCGAGTTGTATGATATTCCGATTGTAAAGTATCAGATTCTCATTTCCCGTGAAATTAGGACGTGCCGTCCGCGAGTTTCTGCAACTTTACTATTTAATCTGTCTTAGCCACTATCCTACCATCACGTTGACGTCGCCTGAACTCAACGCGCGAGTCCATCAACCAAGCACCGCCAAATACTGACTGAACTTGAAGTGTTAAATTCATTTCCAAAAGGCTGAGCGGAGCGGTAGCCATGGGTCAGTACCAACCAGCTCACCGAATAATCACTCCCCGGGCAAACCCGAATGACATCTCGATATTCCCTGTAGCGGCACCACATCGGCTCCCTTGATCCCGGGAAGCATGCGACCTCGTCGGCGCAGCAATCGGATTTTCTTATTACTCGGGAGTAGATCGCTCGCAGGCGCCTTTAAATGCTGGACCTGATTCATACGTGGCATCCGCGCTCCATTTTCGCACTCAATAATGCATATGGATGACACAGACCGCTTCATCCTTCTCGCCAGCCTCTGGATCGTCTACACCATCGCTCTATTGTTGATTGTCTGGGCCGCGGTCGTCGGCGGGCGGGCCTTGCTCTGCGCATTGCACACCACTGCCATGCCCGGGCCCCCTCCCCGCTCATTCTTTCGATCGGCTGCCGACGGGGATTCGCTGGACATCTCCAAGTGCTGTCGCCTCTACGGCCCCGTATTTCAGGTCCGCACTGGGCCATTTTCGAAGAAACTCGTAATATGTGATGCGGCAGCGATCGGTACGTGTCCGTCTTGTGTAGCTCCGATCCCGAAAGATACTCCATTTTTTAGCACATTTCTACGCCAATGCGCCAATAATCTATCGCGCGACAAACTTAGTCCGGGAAAGAACGAAGAACCTAGTAAAATTCATGCCTTTAGAGACCTGTATTCCATTTATATTCTCCAAGGTGGGACGCGGAGTGATTTGGGTCGACGGAGATCAACATTCAGGGTGAGTTCACCGGCATGACATTATCTCTGTCCAGTCTAACCACGAAATCCGCAGCTATCGCCAAGCACTTTCTCCGGTCTTCAGCGACTCTGCCGTGGAAAGCCACTACTCGCCGGTCTTCTTCCAAATGTCCCGCAAGGCTTGTTTTTTATTGGTCGATAACTTACAGCCTTGATTTATTCCAGCGCGCAGATCCAAAGCATGTGGAACGGCGCCTTGGAATCCCGGCCGCGCGGAATGGTGGTTGATATTCAACATTGGTTTGTCTGATATTCTTTTGCGAGTTTAATTATGTTGACGGCGCGGAACAGGATGAACAGCGTCGTGTAATTATAATACGGATTGCATCTCTTGCTCAAGTACTCATCTGTGTTCCAGTCTCGATAGTCTCGGCGTCGCCGGATTCTCGCATGATTTCGAGTCTCTCAACGGAGATTATTGTATAGTCACTGCAGCATTTTATGCCCTTCGGGCGCCAAGCACAAACTCTATATCGGACATAATCTTCCGTCTGGCTACAAATTGGTCTTTTCTCAGAGATATCCCAACCGCGAAGAACCGCATTATAAAAGATTTTCAAACTTGCATGCGCCGGATTGCGTCGGATGTCCACGAAAAAAATACAGGAAAGGACGTTGCAGACAAGTCTGTCCTCGCCTTGTTGAGTACGTCATGGGCTGTTTCGTTTTTTTCCTCCCCCAGTGCTGAGTCTCCTTGTAGTCAAATCCCTTGCAGAAAATCCTACTGGCGAATTTCGACTGTCATATGCTGAAGTTTTGGCTCAGGTATCTATTCTTTTTAACTCACTTCGACAGAGATAATTAATGTTTTAGATGGTGAGCCTTCTTGTGTACCATTCATAAATTAAGGACGATGATAAGTGGAAGTAGAATACATTGTTATTTTCTGGTTGGTCCCCTATCTAAACTGTGGTTGAGCGGAAAGGCTGATATTCAGACAGGTTTCGAAAATACAGCAGGTAAGTTGAACGTAACTGAAATCTAGACTTGCCTCAACTCCCCAATTGCACCTTCAGTCGCCCTGAGCGTGCGTGTCAGGAATTCCGCTCTATAAATGGTTAACCACTCACGACAGTGGTTGCTGGTTGAACTCGCCAAAAACCCGATGATCCAAGATAAACTTCGAAACGAACTCCTCCATGTCAACGCGGAGCTCACCCATAACGAGATTGTGAATCTCCCCTACCTCCATGCCGTCGTATATGAGACTCTACGGCTTCATCCCCCAATGGGCGACGCCACTCGCGTAGTAATTCTACTTCCTCGAGTCATTGGCCAGTTACTCAACGGCTCGCATTTTTGCAGGCAGCGAAGGACGACGTCATCCCACTCAGCTCTCCAGTCACCGCGAGAGCTGGGGGGACCGTCACAAATATCCATGTGGCGAAAGGAACTGTTATCAGCGTCCCAATTCGACACGTCAACATATCTGAGGCGTTCTGGGGTCCCGGCTCTTCGACGTTCAATCCAGAGAGATATTGGCAGGACGAGAGCAACACCGAGTTTCCGGGAAACCGCCACCTTGCGTTCGGAGACGGACCGCGGACTTGCCTCGGTGCGAGCTTCTCTTTATCTCTGATCAAGGTATATGCCGAGTCACAGGGTCGTTCAGTACCGCTGCTGATTGCGCTCATTCAGGCCGTTCTCTCGGTTATTGTGAGCAATTTCAACCTGTCCCTACCCGAGGGACCGCAGACGATCGTCGAGTCCACTAGTGGGCGCATTCCGCAGCCCAGAGTGTCTGGTCAGGGTTCGGAGGTCCTGATGGTGGTTCGGAGATTATAAAGGTATATTATGTGAACGTAAATCTGTTAATAAAAGCCCGGACCATGGACTCGGATTGGGATCATCTCCGAGTAAGAACGACGTCTACCGACGGCACGTGAAGTTTCAACCCCTCGTTCTCCTCAGAAAAATACAACAGATCTGTGGGATATCCTCGCGCGAACCCGTCATCGATAGCGGCCCAAGACCTCATACATGACTGCGAGGAAAGAGCGTAAACCATCCTGAAATGTGGAGCGTCATCTAATTAAATTTGAGAAAACCCTGGTTCACTTACCGAAACTCGTGAAGCCTCCCAGTTGACCACATGGTGATCGGCTCTGCCCGAGGATGCTGCTCACTGTCCGGTATATCTTGTATGAGACGCAGCACATCTGTGCCGTTCAATTGGAGCTTGGTGATCCACAGCGAGCCCTCGGCGACGACGATAGTTATTTCCGACTGGTCGTTGTCGCTTAGGGTCCACCGGCCTGAATATAGTTCAGCCACGCTTGCCGCGAGCATCCGATCCAGAGTTGGCTGAAGCAGACGAAAGATGTTGAGGACTACATTGCCGACTATAGGAGCAGAGCCGGTCATGAGGAGGGCAATGCCATACGACATGTCTTGGTTGATTGCGAATACACTCCGTGAGGCGCCAAGAACGCCGACTGTGAGAGGCGATTTTAAAACTTGGCGTATATTCAGACTACGGAAACTCACGTTTTTGGAATATCCTGATTGGCCTGGCATAAGTGTCCTTTATCTTCTCTATTTCCCATAGCATCCCGACTTCGGTCGTGTCGTCCATCCAGCCATGGAGCGGGCGCAACCATTCCCTGATGACATGAGATGGTAGGAGACTTTCCGGGCGTGTCGGATCCAGGATAGTTTGCATTACTTTGATGTAGTCTGAGAGCGAGCTCATCTGACCTCCAGAGCACGACATGGCATCCAGAAAATCCCAATCCTTCGGTAGGAAGTTATGAGTGGTTATAATCAAGTTGTGGGAAACGTACGACTTCATGACTGTCCTTTGAAGCAACTGCGACGTTCGCTTTGTTATGGGGTGTGACAACAAACGAGCTACCGTTTAAGCCCAGAGGGTCGAAGATATCTCGCTGCGCTAATGCAGCCCAAGTCGTGGGCGAGCCGGGGATATTCTTGGCTTTTTCGAATGCCGCGTTCGCAGCCACAGCAACCTGCCCTAGAATTGCCATCCCGACATTCGAATAAACAGGATAGCTGTACGTGGGAACAGCCAGTGGATATTTTTTGAGGCCGGTGATCATTTGGTCGGTGGTGGGGAAAGGGCAGCCATTCATTGGAGGCGGACCAGTGCCTTCCAGAGAATGGGGCCAATTGTCCATATTTCCTCGTGGAAATTCACGGGTCAGGCCAGACATATGGGTTGCGAGTTGCCTCAAGGTCACGGGCCCAGAAGTCGCTTGATCGTCGTGTCGTTCCGTCCATCCACCTGGCGAATACGTGAATTCTGGGAGGAATTTATCAACCGGGTCGTCCCTGTTGGACAACGGGTGATGAGATTTAGCTTTGCTCTGCGACGAAACTTACCATTGCAAGGCGCCCTTCTCCCTGAGCACAAGGGTTTCCAGAGTGGCGAAGAGTTTTGACCCAGACGCAACGCGGAAGATGCTATGCCTGTCAACGGCACCTTTTCTTTCCGGCGTAGTCTCGTTAGCTTTGAGCGGACCGATTGCAGCCTCGTAGACAACTCCTTCTCGCGTTGCGATGGCAACAACGAGCCCATCGATGCCTCCATCGGCGACGGATTTCTTTACCAATGCATCGATGGTACGCAGCGCACTTGGCATCCCAGGAGAATCATTGCGAATGGGAGCTTGAGCAAACATGTTCGGCAACGGCGGATGACATTTGGCGGACGAGCGGGGTGGATTGTGCCGAGATAGTTGCTGTTGAGCTAATAGAGAGATCGAAGCTGATAGTATCCCTGTGAGAACAATAACAACCCATGAGGTGCCCCCCAAACGGTGGCGTGAATTCGGCGAGGTGCCGAACTCTTTTCGTGATGTGGTCAGCCTACGGGAGAGATTGGTCTGAGTTTGGCTTGAATATTCAGGCGGTAGTTCTCACATATCGGTGAGTGCGAGCAACCTGAGTTCGTAGATGGTGGACGAAAGAAAGATATTCACATCAAGATAGTGTGATCCCAACATTGAGGCCGCATCAACTCGAGAATGTTCACGTGATCCGGCGCGCTTCCGCAAGCATGTCAATAGAGTTCAACAACGGTTCAAAAGAAAAAGAAAAACGCCGAAACAGAAAGAAAGAAAGAGTGATAATTGGCTGGTTACTTTCTTCGACGTCACAGCATTCGATATCATTATTCTGGGTGGAGTTTTCCCCTGTTTTTACGAGGTCAGGCTCGTGGGTGAGGTTTTTTCAGCAGCAGCGTCGGCCTCCTTGCTTTCGGTAGAGGAAGGTTGAGACAAGACATTTTCCCAAGGACAAACAAGTACAAGATGACGCTTTATCAACGTGAGATTTATTAGTACACATTACAAGCTCTCAATCCACTCAAGAAGGTCCTTGTTGACCTTCTCCGGAGCGGCAAGCTGAACCCACTATACGTGCAGGTCAGCATTGTTCGGAGACTTTTGAGTGGACTACTTCAGTACTTACATGATCGGTTTGATAGTCTCTGACGGTCAGATTGGGGCAAACATCCTTCATAGTCACGAGCGCGACTTTCGGAACGCAGATGTAGTCTTCGTGGGTGGCCGCGAAGAAAACAGGCTGTTTGATCACGTAGTTCTCCTTTGGCACGACTAACGACGTCGTTCGTCAGAGATGCGAACTGTAATTAACAGACTACTCACGCTTGTCATCATTGACGACTGCACCGGTCGCATACTGCTTGTACCAGCACAATGGACCAGCCATCCCGCCTTTTAAGAGCTCAGCTTTTTGGCGGGTAAAGTCCTGGGCGCATCGGTTTGAAGGCGACACGATATAGCGAAAAAATAACTGACCTTGTCGCTGAGGTACGAAGGTGGTGGGGTCACTTTATCACTAATGACCCATTCCTTGAGCTTATCGCGAGGCGCCATGTCAGTAAACCAAGACTTCGGGTCCTGCGGGTACAAGATGCTCATGAACGCGTCCATCTGTGCGAATCCATGATAAGTCTGGGCGTTGGGGGTTGTAACATCCCGATACTTGCATGGTCAGCTATGATCTTGTCGGCACCATCCTCCTTGAAAAAGCTGTCTGACGTGAACTGTGGGACTTGAGCAACAAAGACCATACGCACTGCCAGTATCCAAAGCATTCGTGACCAGCGAGGGCTTTGAAGCCTTCGTAGAACGAATTGATCTCGAATTCAGGGTTGGGCGCGAGGTAGCCAAGGGCGAGGAAAGCAAATCCCGCGAACCGAGAGGGATAAAATGTCGCCAACCCGGAAGTCAATGCACATCCCCTGGAAGGATAATCAGTCCGGCGGCACAAAGAAATTAAGAAGGACGAGCCAGTCGTGACCAATGGCGTAGACCTTGGTGTTTATATCCTCTTTGTCCATAATAGAAATAATATCGGCGGACATGAGACTCTTGGCGTAAAATGCGACGTCTGTGGGCTTGTCTGTACCCCCATAACCGAGAAGATCAGGAGCGAGCACGCCGTAGTTCTGCTTCACGAAGAAATCGACCTGGTGACGCCAGCATTCGAGTGCGTTGGAGGGGAATCCATGGAGGAACACGACAGTGGGTTTGCCGGCAGCCGCTGGGCTGAAGAAATAATGGTACTTGATACCACGGGGCGTAACAAAGTCCTTGTATGAGGCTGGGTCCATAATCGATAGGGATTTGCGAGGAAAGGGTTCAGCTTTTATCAGAACCTCGGGAGAAATAAAAGCTTCGAGTTCGAGGCCTGCTGTCAGAATGATAATCGATGGAGTTTTATCCAGATGACCTCCTGGGAGAAAGCAGGGTAGGTGCCTCGGCGGCCGCGAATCGCACGGTCGCGAAGCAGAAACAAGCGTTGTATTGAAACAGCATGCTTTAAACGTAGTGAGACCTAGCGCCACGTACAGTTAGTGTTTGCGACCGGCCGAGAGACAAAGGGGAAATGTTCCCTTAAATTTTAAATAAACTGTTGTGGAGTAACGAAGCGAGAGTTACGACATTTCATTGATTCTTCCGCCCACCTTCGCTCCCTCGTGTTCCTGAGCGCGCCCACAAACCATTGACTAATTGGTGGAAGGTTAAGCCTGTGGTATAGCATAGACCTTGCTCTGAGCTAAACCTCCGAGAATACAAGATGCAACAAGATGTCAAGATATGAACCATTGAAATATTCCAATATAAAAAATTACCTTAACTAGTAACTAGGTTAGTTCACTAGCAACCGCCAATTGGAATCCTCAGTGACGGCCCTGCCTGACCGTGAGCCTTACCGTGCCCTTCCCTCGTTACTCACGCCTCGGACGCTGCTGTTGATACGCTCTCCGTGAAACTCCTACCTCTCAATTAAACTCGTTACCAGTCTGCCTACGAATGGCAAAAAAATGTGGCAAGCACTTTGCCGTAGGCAGACTGGTACAATTCGGGATGATATCAATTGGGCTAAGCCCGGAGTTTGAATTTTACTTGTGACCCACGCCCTGGACTCAAATTTCATTATTATCATTTGCTCAAAGTTAAAGACTTAATTGGAGAGGTTGTGTCTTGATTTTTGTCTCTTCAGAATTTTATTGTATAAGCTCCACGGACCGCAGCATCGACCTCAATTTGATTGATCAAGTCACTTTCGGACCGAGCCCCGGTGATCGGCGTGATCGGCACCATCTAAAATTTCAAACTCCGGGCCCAGGTCAATTGTTTGTTCCGAATTGTATCAGTCTGCCTACGGCAAAGAGCTTGCCTCATTTTTTTGCTCCTCGTAGGCAGACTGGTCACGAGTCTACCTCTCTATAGGAATCCGACCTGATGCAAGTAACTGTCTTGGCTCAATTTAAATTGACTCAGCTCTGACTCCGTTTTTCGTTCGGGATAGCAATCACAAGCTTCTCCCTCGTTATACGGCCCAGCTTATCCGTATGAAGTTGACATCCATTAATACCGTTACGTTAGATCGTGTTTCAGAGCAGCAGCGTTCGCGTATGCTCGGAAATTTTTTTGCTCTTCTGTTCGCCCGTTGAGATTTATACCAACTCCCCGGCGTTCCGAAAGCAACTCTTACCTCTGGCCCTCCGAGTCCTTGGGTCCATTTTGGGGGTCTGGATCACTAAATCCGGTGTTGAAATCACGTCGAAGTTATCGGTAACGCTTGAGCAGAAGGTGAGCTCCACAGATACCGGGGAAAGAGGATGGTAACAGCAGGGTCGAGAAATCCCACGAAGGGCGGTGACGACGGTACGTTGGCCAAGTGATGCTTATGACGCTTTTTGTATTAGACAGGAGGTGTTGTGTCAACTTGCTCCGAATGGGTTCCCGAGAATAACGTACTAGGCAAGTCCTCAAATGGTTGCCGCGTTTTCGATGAGGCTCCTTCATTCACCCCCCACAATTCGACATGGGCACCCAGTTCGATCTTAGCTTGGGGTGAATTTTTTTCTCCGACTTTACACCTCCCTCTCTGAAACTGCTTTCCTCCAGCTGCCTCTTGATGTCGTCGTGGGCCAACATGATGTAGGGATTCGTCGAGTAATTCTTGCAGTAGTCTGCTAATATATCTTCCCTCGCATTCAGCCTGTTTACCCTGGAGTGCGTGCTCGTTAATAATTTGAACATCGGAAACTAATATATTCATTCACAGATTGAAGGAGTATTGCCTCCCTCTGTCCGTCTGACAATTATACTAAACCCATTGCCGAAGAATTTTCAAGTACTTCAGTCGATATTCACGCGGCACGTACGAAGCACAATATTCTGTCTGCTGCCGCTGAAGGTCTTGTCGATTTTAGATCCGGTGTTCAACAAAGTCATGGTGTTGATTGCCCTATCGGGAGACATATTGACGGTTGTCGCATGTCTATCAGCTACCTACCTATACATGGTGACGGTGAGCCTTCTTCCAAGTCCTAGAACTTGGTAAAAATCTCATTCATTATGCTAGCATTGGGGCGAGCTGGTATGGAGACTGCACATCTTCTTTCAATTTTTCGGGGCTGATGACCGAGCCTTAGCCATACCTTGCCGCTCAGTGAGTTTTTATGAAGCTAAAGATGGTTACATTAACTCGCGGTAGACCGTGGGGTGTTGCCGGATATGTCATCGGAACAGGAATAACCGGCGCGACAGTCCAGATCTTCCTAACGCGCATGCTATTCGCTTTGTACGTTGCACGATCAATAGCCGTGCCGCCTTTAACTTCTTGGCAGGACTAAGCAGTGGATCTGGATACCCATCATTGGCCTGTTCATTATGGTCGGGATGGCTGGTGCGGGAGCGACTGCAGGTGCGCAATTTGAAGAACCACCTTCTTGACTTGAACAAACTCATTACGGTTTCGCAGGAACGTTGATCTTAAATACTTCCATCTCCTCCAGGGAAGGGCTCGTGAAGTACACATCGTAACACGTTCAACCCACTTCTGCTAATGACATCAATAATTTCCAGGTGGGTAACCGTGTGGCTCAGTGGATGCATTGCTGCAGATACATTTATCACGGTCATTCTCGTCATCAAGTTCCAAACTCTCAAAACCGCGTTCGTGGGCACGAGCGAGTGCGTCGGCCATGAGTCTCTCGAGCTTCAGTCATTTTAAACGCGGCCATTATTTAGTTTGCTCCGCCGCCTGTCCCTTGCGGCAGTCAGGAATGGTTCCATAACCACAACCGTGACGTAAGTACCTCACTTGAAAATTGGTGCAGCATAAGACTGAGGTACAACAGCATCGTGACCATTATCCTCTTCAAAATTCAACCAGAGACGAATTGTGAGTTGAGCGTCATTGCCCGCAATGTACATTGCTCACACGAAATCTAGCGGCATTGATGCTCGAGGTAAAAGTGATTTGTTGCTTCGGATCAGTAGGCTAATGGGTATTTGTTCAGATCACCATCGGCCGGGTCTACTCACTGTATGTCCTGTTCTGCGTTTCATTGTTCAGGCTCACGTCGTGTTCTTTAGATGCATGCTGTCCAACCTCAATAACCGCGTTTGGATAAGTAACTCGTCCAGCGGCGGAAATGAGTCGAGCAAGGGCGGCCCTCATCGGATGGGCGGTCACGGAGGCGACTCAAATGGCACCGTGGTGAGGATCCAGAAAGACGTCGAGTACACGACGGACCATGCCACGTCGACAATTCCAATGGACTCGCTTGCGTTTGGCCGGCGGAAGCAGGAAGATGCCGAACGGGGTGTCGAGTACGTTGTCACCGACAAGAAGGGCGCTAGTTACGTCGAATTCTAACAGGATTGCTCGCTCTTTTATTTTATTAATCCTAGAGATGACATTCGTTAGATATTTAAAATCTGTAGCCATACACGCGCTGATTTATTGGGGGCGCGTCGCGCTAAACTTGAAGTTCAAGTTGAACGCGCCGGTTGAAAAGTCACGTGCCCGTGTGTTCAACTTGATGTTTGCTTCCGGTTCATCTCATGGTCGAGATTCGAGCTCTTTGCCGAATTTCCGGTCGTGAGTTCATGAATTCAGATGTCAGCATCTTCTGCCTAGCAAATTTCTTATGGTCAATAAATATTGCTCCATGATCTTGAATTGCCAGACGACATACGCCTTCTCCTTTCGATCTCCTCCGAGACGTTTGACATTCAGAAGAGTCATTCCATCGAATAGGTCCAGATAACCCTGAACAACGTCGCCGCCTCGAATGTCTGCATGGGGATACTTCAGGATACTTCACGCGGGAATCGGCGCGATGCCTTCCCTGCATGAGATCTGCAGGCAATGATCGGCGACGATCGGCGACCGAAGTGCTATTCAGTTAAACCCTGCTCACCAGCAGAATATTCGATGATTAAGTATCCTTGGATGATCCCGTTCAGTGGAAATGTCAAAGCTGGCAACTGGGGAAATGGCGGCAAGCAAGCGGCAAGACTGATGCCGGCGATAGTCTATTTGTTACCACGTGGGTCTGATCGGAGTGCTCCGTTATTATGTAATCTTCCAACGGCGCGAAATCCTTCTCATTCACAACGCGACATTCCATAAGATTCTGGGATAGAGTAGGCTGTACAAGGTGTGCAAACATTTCTGTCTCTTCAGAATTTCGAAAGGAGGCTCAGATATCGTTGAAAACGAACGACGATCAACCCATATGATTATGCAATCAATCTTGGGCGGGCCTTCTCATATGAGGTGAAAAGGGCTCCAGAATTTCCCAAAATATTCCTCAGCTCTCTAGGACAGTATTAGATGGGTCCCGACCCCGTCGTGGGCTATTTAACGTCCCAGGAAGCGGCTTCTCGGCGTTTGCCGAAGGAAATTCAAAGTCCGCAATTACATAATAAGGGAGCACTGCGTTCGGACCCCCGCGGTAAACAACAGACTTCAACAAGCGAGGTACGAGCTTCAAGTTGAAGTGTCTGTCTACGAGAGACTATGCCGGCGATGATGACGGGTCGGAGTTTGGATTCCATCAACTCCGAGCTGTGCCGTACGCTCTGTCGCCATTTGCCGGGGCCCACAAATTCCTTGCCCGACCAATTCACAAAGGTGCCTTATGTTCAAGAGTCCTATAGGTTGTAAATCTGATGCTTCATTATTTTTTTACTAGTCTCTTGGAGGCTGAAACGCGAAAAGCGCGAAGGTTGTGTGACTGGCTGTGACTAGCCACGTGGAGAAACTCGCCCAACGCCGCTCGCCCGAGTGGCAGCTTCCCTCATGCCGTCCCCACAGCACCTGGCGGCCTTCAATATGGTTGCACACGTTCCAGTGCCGTCCCCTTGTTCTCGTGACACAGGAACCTGCAGCCAGAAGGACCATCGCGCAAGTTCTGGCCCACTCGGATGAAAGAATCAATATTTAGAACGCTTCCTTCACCTCCTTTCACGTTCGTTCGAGGCTATTATTATTCTGGGCTAGTTGAAAAAATGACGCCCACCATGTAGACCGTCAGACCCAGGAGGCTTTCTTTCGCGTCTCCGATGGTTCCATGTGCCACCGACCCTTATACGTTGTATGCTGCTGAAATGGAGACCCTTGTATCGCCTGTCCCGCTTGGACCATGCCGTTTCCCAAGTGCTTTCGGCCCTCGCTTCTTTATTGTTGCTCGAGCTCACCGGACTCTGTAGCACTGACATCACCATGTGCAAGTGGGTTCGGCTGGGTCATTCATCAGATGCTGCATCCAATATCATATGCGCCATATATGCGCGTCTCGCATCCTTGACTCCCCCTCCGCGTCATGGCCCGCCTCCTACTGCCCTCCTTCCTGGTGCTCTGCACCTCGGTCCTCAATGCCGTGGCGCAGTCGCAATACCTGCTGGGCCTCGGGATAGCCGACATTACGGGACCAGTGGTGGAAACTAGTCTGTCTTGTCCTACCTCTTCTGGTTCATTCCTTTTGACGCTCTCTGCGCAGACATGATGGGGTATGCCTCCCTCGCGCAGACCGACTCGGGGCTGCACCAGCGCCAGCGCGCTCGGGCATTTATTATCGGCGAGACGGACACCACCGCCAACCGCGTGGTCTTCGTCAACGCCGACATCGCGATGGGCGATACCGGCGTCCGCCGCGCAATTCTGGCAGCACTGGCGGCCAAGTACGGCACCCTGTACACGGCTCAGAACTTTGCGCTGTCCTCGACGCACCAGGTGAGGGAAAAAATAATATGAATCCTCCCCGTCCCTTTGCATTGGCAAAATATGTTCTGACAATTCCACCAGCACAGCGGCGTGGGCGGTTACCTCGAAAATCTCCTGCCACAGATCACCTCTTTGGGATTTGTGCCGCAGACGTACGACGCCATCGTGCAGGGCGTCGTCCTCGCAGTCGATCGCGCGCACGCGTCACTTAAGACCGGCACACTGTCCCTGGGCAACACGACTGTCACCGGCGGCAACCGCAACCGCAGCCCGACCGCATATCTTGCGAACCCGGCCGCAGAGCGCGCTCTGTACGTGAATGAGGGCGATGATCAGGACAAGATTATGAGCCTGCTTTCCTTCGGAACTCGTGGCTTCCTGAGCTGGTTCCCGGTCCATGGGACGAGCATTTACGAGGTGAGCAGTCGGGCTATCTCAATTCTATCCCCGGCTAAGCGCGTCCCAGAATAACACCCTCGTGAGCTCGGATAACAAGGGCATGGCAGCCTACCTGTACGAATGTGAGCTCCTCCCGTCTTTGACCCCCCTGTAGCCCAACAAGGCAATCGGTCTTAACGCGTTCATGACCGCTGACATCACGCGCAGCATCGATCGAGCCCAACGCGATGCCCGGAAACCAGACGTTCGTCGCCGGGTTCGCGCAGGCCAACGTCGGCGACACGAGCCCGAACACGTATGTTTTCCTCTCCGGCTCCTTGCTCGATCGTGCTGACGGGCCCGCAGCCTCGGCGCGTTCTGCGAGTCGCCCGGCCAGCCATTCGACGGCTTGCCCTGCCAGGCGAACACCTCCACCTGCGGCGGCACGGTCGAGGACTGCCACGGGCGCGGGCCGGGCTTCACGCTCGACTCGTTCGGCTTCCACTCGAACGAGATGATCGCGCAGATCCAGGTCGACGCGGCGAAGTCGCTGATGAGCTCTAAGCTTGCGCCAGTTACTGGCAGCGTGCGGAGCGTGCACGTATATCTCGACATGTACGTCGCCGCGCGCGGTGTCGGTGCTTTATTGACGACCAGGACAGGGCGAATCATACCTTTAAGCTGGCGAATGGAACGACGGCCCAGACATGCCCGGCTGCTATGGGTGCGTCATTTAGCCCCATTGTGTTCCGGTGCTCATTTTGCTTTGTACAGGCTTCTCCTTTGCGGGCGGAACGACGTTCGTCGAATGTCTAATCGAGATGATACTCGCTGACCCTCGAAACACAGAGACGGCCCCGGATCTTTCGACTTTGTCCAGGGAGACAACTCTACGTCGCAGTATGTGTTTTCCGTGCTTCGTGCTGGTTTCCAGTTCTAACATATTGTAATCTAGGAACCCATTTTGGGATGTCGTCAAATCCTTCATCACCCCCATCCCGTCGGCAGCTCAAGTAGCGTGCCAAGCTCCCAAGCCCATCTTGCTTAACACCGTCCGTGCAGTTTCGTAGCCGTCGTGGTTTCCCGCTGATACCTTTTATTTCTTTAGGGATACGCCTCCTTCCCCTATGCATGGTCTCCCAGTACGGTCGACATCCAGGTAAGAGCGTCCCTGCATCGCCGTGATAGGCGCTGACCTCTCTTTGCAGATGTTCAAGGTCGGCAATCTGGGTACGCTCCTTTCATCCCTGCAATCGCATGGATGCTCATACCTTATGCAGTAATGCTTATTATCCCGGGAGAGCTTACCACCATGGCCGGTCGTCGTCTGAGGTGCGTCGCATCGCGTCCACTCGCACTCTTGACTGATTCATCTCTCCAGGAATGCCGTCCGCGCTCAACTCATCGCTGACGGGATCATTGACAACAGCGCCTACGTCGTTGTCTCCGGCCCCGCGAACACCTACGCCCACTACATCACGACGCGCGAGGAGTATGCCATCCAACGGTACGAGGGCGCCTCGACGATCTTCGGGCCGTGTACGTGCGCGTTCCCCGCTGGCCAACGTCGTCATTGCTGATTATGCCCACCCGCCAGTCACTCTTGAGGCGTACATCGACAAATACACGAGCCTCGTCCCCTTCCTCGCGGACTCGCCCTCCGGCACGCCCGTCTCGGACGCGGCCCCGCCAGAGCTCACTTCGAGCGCCATCTCCTTGCAGACCGGCGTCGTCTTCGACGCGGCGCCGATCGGGAAGAGCTTCGGGCAGGTCTTGATCGACGTGGTCAAGACCACCGCGTACAAGGTCGGCGACACGGTCGTTGCCCAGTTCGTCGGTGCCAATCCGCGGGTACGTCGTTCTCACCCCCCGCCTACTGCGGCCTGCGTCACATTCCGCTGACCCCGCCGCGCAGAACAACCTCCGCCTGGAAGGCACGTTCCTCAGCGTGGACCAGCTTGTCTCTGGCGCCTGGAAAGCCGTGCGCTCGGACTCACACCCATCCACCATATACCAGTGGACGCGCGTCAGCACGATCCTCGGGACGAGCAGCGTGAATGTCTCGTGGACGATCGAGTCCGGCACCCCAGGTCCGTGCACGCTTTGTCTTCGCGGTCCTTTCGTTTCTGACCCTACCGCGTGCAGCTGGAACGTATCGTCTGCGGTATTTCGGCGACTCGAAGCCCCTCATTGGGTCGATTTCGGCCTTCACCGGTACCTCGTCGAACTTTACCATCGCGTGATGGATTGTGGAACTTTTTGTACTTTTTCTGTAAGGCTGACGCGTAACGCTGTTATTTGGACGATATACCGTACCTACCGAGTGGATGGAAAGGGAGATGCTAACCCCTGTGTGCACATGCTACATTCCGAAAATAGTCTCCTGGACGCCATTTGCATTCGAAATCCATCAATCCCTCGTCTCGTAAATTCGAGAAAGGGCACTGAGCCTATTTTGCTACAGTCGCTCCGCCCCACTTTCTTCATATTTGTCGTGTTCTGTTTTTTTTCCACGGGTCGCCTTGCGGTAGGGGGGAGAGCGGATCTTGCAAAGTGGGTCTAACTCTTTCTGAGATTTCTATGAGATGCATCTAGAGCTGCAGGGAACTCAGGGCAACACTCAGGGAACATTGCTTGAACATGACTCAAAAAGGAAAGGAGCTTGAAGGGGAAAACGACGGAACATGACTAAGCAAAGTTTCTTTTGACTTTCTCAGTTGTGCCTGCCATGACTTCAAGGCATTGGCTCTCCTGCATCGGATGTTCGGAGACCTCGTCGGCTCTCGAGCTCCAGTAATTACACCGTCTCAAGCCTCAGGCTGCAAACATCGTGCCCCTCGACGAAGCTGTTGTGAACAGACATCAACTTGAAGGCAAGCACTAGCATGCGAATTTTTGGAAGTTGGCGCCGGATTCCGTAAAAGAACCACCAAGCGATACATACCTGATCGCACCCGACGAGATTGATATGGCACACATCTCCCGATTTCTTTATATAAAGTTCCACTCGCTTCAAGGCTGTCCCCTCTCAGTTTACAACATCATCTGCACTCCCTCATGGTCACCCCACTGGACTCAACGTACGGCGTCTGGCTTGTTTCGCTGTTCATCGAAACCATCCTTTATGGAATGGGCGTCCTTCAGGCTTGGATTTATTTCGCTGGCCGTCCTGCCGACAGAGTCTCTATCAAGTCAACGGTGAGTATGCCCCACTACTCGTATTTCCTAAGACTGAGCGTGTGCAGGTCCTTATCGTCTTGTGTGTTTGTTTTCTCTTTACGCTTCCCTTCTGTGTTGAATATTTTCTAGAGCTCTGGAGACCATCCAGGTCATCTTCTTCTTCCGTTCATCCTACTTTCGTTTCGTCGAACGTTTCGGTCAACTGCAACTCGATCTGATCTGGTAAGATACCTATCCCAACGCAGTCCTCTGTTCTGACGTATACACTGTAGGGCTGATTCGGTATGTGTTTACTGTCAACTCTCCGGGAAGCTCTAACACTTTAGTTATCCAGTTACAATTGCTTGCCGCGGTGAGTTCCTTGTCAAGAGGCTGTCCCTTGCTCATATTTTTCAGTATCTCTCTGCATTCCTCGTTCAGCTGTATCTTTATCCATTTTGTTCGATACGGGGCACCGCTGACTTGAACTTTCTCTTAGTTTTTTTGCCGGTCGCATTTACCACCGTGAGTGTCGATCGTCTGGATGGCCTCTTTTCTAATCTTTGCTTCCAGTAACCAAAGGCCGCGGAAGATTCAGCCTCTCGGCTTTTGGGATCTACACAATTGTACGTTATCTGTTCGCTCCCTATCCAACTTTGTTCATATTCTTGCAGCTCGCGTTGGCTGTGGTTCAAATTTGTACGTTGTGTTCATCATCCGATGAATACTTCACCGACAGAGTATTAGTGGCGGGAATTGCCCAGACGATCCTTTCGTGCGTTGCTATTCATTTCCATTTCCCAGTCATTAACTGTTGCCTTAGATATAAGCTCCGCTCCTTCTTAAAGCTCAGTGAGACCAAGGTATGTTCGACGATGCCTCTAGCCTCTTAAATCCTGACGACGACTTTCTCCAGCCGATCACCACCCTTCAAGCCGCCGCGTCGCTCGCCTGCGACCTTCTCATTACGGCGTACCTTTGCCTATTCCTTAAAAGCCAGAAGGGGGAAATGATGAAGTGAGCTCTCGCTTTGTATGTATCAAATGTTACTCATTCTTCGGTACAACAGAACCAACAGCATGATGGACGGGCTCATCTATGACGCCATAAATCGAGGCACGCTGACGGCTTTGTCCTCTGGAATCACGATGGTTCTGGTAAATTTGTCTCCGCTCCTCGCCGTACTTCCACTCACCACCGTTCCAAGTTCTTGGTACTCCCGGACACTTTCTGGTTTTTCCTCGGCCTCGCCCCAAGCAGTAAACGTAAGTTTTCCGTGGTCCTTCATAGAGGTCTTGCTCACGTTGCATCTCGTGACAAAGTCTACATGAACAGCATGCTCGCAACGTAATTCCGTGCCTGTTCTCGTCCAAATATGTCACACCCACCCGCTTTGAACAGACTCAACACGCGCCAGCGCATCCGGGACAAGATGGCATCCAACGACAAGGGGTGGAACTCGATTCCCCTGGGCACTGTTCCGACGTCCACCATCCCCCGCAAAATCCATGGGCAAGCCTCCATTGCTGCGGTCGATTTCGAAACCAACTCAGTAGGCGATTGTTCGGTCGTCGCCGTCGCTCTCTGAAATATTTTGAAGCTGGACATGCAAGACAAAACAGCTGGTTTTCCGGCGTGTGCGTAGTGCGGAGGACGAAGAGAAGTAAATCCCCCAAGTTGCCTGGATTTCGTATACCCTAGCAGATTCGTTCGAACATTGATTCCTCGAGTACTACTACTTCGACAAAATGTTTTTCAACTTCAAATCTCAACGTTGTTTCTGGCTTGATGCGCGCTCCAATCGGAATTTGCTAAGTCTCGTCCGCGTTGTCAGGGTCGGTGGATCAATTCAGGTACCAATCATCTCTCGAAATCAACAACCACCGTGGTTTATTACGACTCCACTATTTTTACTCGCGAAGTCTCGCAGCCAAGTGCGCAGAATACCATATCCTCCATCCGTTGATCTTGGCACTCGATATCTTGAATCTCGGCCTTGCCTCTGGACTAGCCCATCACCTATCAGTCAGACCGATGGCTCCGCGTGGACCCATAGCAGCCTTCATGCAATCCTAAAACAAGTAAAGGCGCTGCCGGGTACAATCCAGTGATTGATCTTGATGTCCTCTTTGCCCTTTTCCACTGACTATTCCCGCAATCCAAAAGTCAGGACTGGACAGCGCCAAACCAAGCGATATGGATGCTTCAACGGGAGGCGTTTGATTGGCTATAAAGCGTGGTTCTAGTCTTCCAACGAAACTCTGTCAAATGCCTTCCTTCACCCTGAAAAGTGGAGTCAAGTTCTTCTACACCGACAGCGGCGCTCTAACCACTGGCGGTAATTATACCACACTCGTCATTATCCACGGGCACACCTTCCACAGCGGTATTAACTTTATCTTGTCAACTGGATTGCTACTCATTTGTTGCGATAGGAACCTTCCAGCGCCTTAATCCCTTTGCGGGGCCCAACTCTTTGCGCATAATCTCCGTGAATAGACGATGCTACCCGGGAAGCAGCGCATTTAGCGCCAAAGAGCTCTCGACATTTAGCGAGGGCACAGAAGATGAGCGGGCGAGTTTACTCGAGCAGCAGGGCCGCGATCTTGCCCTCTTCCTCGATGGTTTAATCGACGAGCTGTCGATTCCTCAAAGTGGTGGTATTGCGCTCATTGGATGGTCCATGGGCACGATATTTCTACTGTCGTTGATCGCTTCTGTGGATACACTCCCCGCCACCACCAAAGACAGGCTCTCTAGCTTTGTTCGTACCGTGGTTATATTACGTTCGTATCCTCTCCTTTTCCTTTGCTTTCCTCTTGACCGTTCTGAACAGAATCTCCTTCGCTTGCACTTGGCCTGCCTACCCCCGCAGGCCGGTTAATCCCCCACACCGATCCCGACATCGCCCCAGACGCCCGCGGCCCCGCCTTCGCGAAATGGGTCTCGAGCTATTTCGTTCATGGCGACCTCTCCACCCGTAGCCTTGAACATCTGACCTACAACAACACCGATCCGCTCAGGGTATCCACCATTGAGCGGCTCAAGCCGGAGGAGCTCTGCGCCATCGCGGATTTCGCTCCTGGGGAGATATACGACAACATTGTCGGACTTTCTCCGTTCGAGGTTCCAGTGTTCAAGCAGACAAACAAAGCGCTCTTCGATGTAACGGTGCGAGGAGTATGGGGTGGTACCAAGTTCTGGACTGTATATGGCAGCGCGGAACCCTGGAACATCATCTATGCGGCCTGGTTCCTCGAGGACCAGTGTCGCGCGGCGGATGCGCCAGAGCTGGCGATACATTTCAAGGTCATCGACGGTAGTAATCACTTCGTGCGTGGTTGCCTCGTCCCATATCGCTGTTCTCACCTCGCCTTCAGCTCGTATGGGAAGATCCAGAGAGAGCCATCACAGAGTTGAAAGAGTGCTTGTCGATGTAGCGGTATTAGTATCCGGACACGATTTCAATGGTTGAAGTCGTTGTAACAGTATCACATGCTTCTGCTGTCTCGAATCCCATCGAGTTCGTTCGTTCATAAATTGAACTTGACCGAAATATTTCGAGCATTGTGGACCGCTAAGTCAACTCTCGCGCAAAATATTATCAGAAAGCGTCCTGGTGAATTGTTGTATAATTACAAGTGGGCAACAGCTAGAAGTTCGAAAGTTGAATGATACGCGGCTGGATCTAGGTCGCAAGCTCGGATGCAAGTCCATGCCAAAAGGCACACCGCGCAGATAGCCCCTCGGGTATTTGCTCCATAACCATATCACTGGGATGAAGAAGAATTCGAGGGCCGCCGGCGCTGTCGCTACTGGCCTGATGAATTTCGGTGTTGAGTTGTGTTGGAGTGGAAATAGGAAATAGACGGAGGGACTGACCATCCAGGGAATAGCAGACGCAGCAACGGGAACTCCAGAGGTGGCGAACGACGTCCAATACCGACGCATTGCGATTACAAGGGTTTGGTCGTCGGCGTCGAATACCTGATCTCCGTTGAAGAATGCAGCCAACTCATCCGCATGGTCGGATCCTAGAGTCGGGTTATCCCAGCTGGATGCATATTCAAAGAAGAGTCAACCAGGAATTAAGAAGGGCGCACTGGTATTGGTACGCCTTCAAGCCGGCATCCTGTGCGGCTCCGGTAATCATCATGGCACTGCAGATATACCGCATCTCGCCGTACATCTGCTGCCCCTGTAGACTGAAAGAGCCACCATAATCCGAGAGAGGATAGAACTGCGCGATAGCCGTTTGGAACGAAGATTGAGTGAAAGTGCTGTACTGCCCGGCGAGGAAATTGTACACGGTTGTTTCGGTCGCACCGGGAGAGGACGTGTTGGCGTTGGGGTTGTCGAGGCTCGCGGACCAGTTGGCGCCTTCATTGGTGTTTGACCTGACTAATTTAGACAGAGTCAACGAATATAAGGGACATCATGCTCACCCGAAAATAACCGGAACTTGAATGAAGTTTCCATTGCGGAACGCTTCAACAGGCCGTTCGCGGATGAACGACCCATCCGCGATGGGACCGAACGGATAGAGGCTGGATGTCAGGTTGGCAAGCGTATTGCGCCCTGCGGTCGCTATGGTGTTGGTCGGGGCAGCTCGTAAACAGGTCATTATTGCGGTGCCATTTCCACTGTTTCCGCATCCACTGGAGGAGATTTAATATGAAGAACGAAATTAAGGGGAGTACTGACGCAAGACCGGCGAATTGCGTGAAGAGGTCTTCGATAAAGGTATCCGTGTAGTGGGGCAGGTAGATCAGGGGAGGACTGTCGCCCATCGCCTGGTGGAACAAGTCCTTGTCTTCGCCGCCCTCAGCGATGAGCTGTAAACCAGATTATTATGTAGGATCAGTGAATCATTTAGTGAGCAGCACTCACATGGAACATGGTTGAAGCGGCCCCAGCGGATTGTCCCCATATTGTGACCCGGCTAGTAATCACAATTACATGCGGTCAAAGACATCGGACGAACAGTTATTCACCTGGGGTCCCCACCGAACTTGCTAATATATATTTGAACCCATTCAAGCGCAGCTCTCTGGATGATTCGGATTGAGACAGCATAAATATGCCAATTATTACCGGGCATACCTGATCGAGGAGCCCCGCATTTAATTGCCCGCTCTGGTGAACGGGTGTTCCGGCTTGTGGGAAATCATCAGCGATCGTGGACAAACGCAGAATTGAGGAGCTCACCAAGAAAACCGAATTGTCCTAAACGGTATTCGAATGTGACGAAGATTAAAGGTTCCGCTGATCCCAGAAGGATGTTCTCGGGCGGTGCGTCGCGGGTTCTTCCGGTTTCGAACCCACCACCTGATGAGTGTATAAATGAGCAAGGATCACAGAAGATAATCTCAAATAATCTCACCGTGGAAATACACCAGTACCGGAAGTTTGCTCGTCGCTGTTGTGGCTATAGGAATATAGACCTATCAGAATGATGAATGAATAAAATACAGATTGCCAGAGGTGCACTTGCATTTCCGAATAAGCAATCCTCGTCAGTCGTCGCTCCTGAACCTTTCTGGGTGGTCGCAATACAGGCAAATCCCAGCTGACGCACGAGTAAGCGACCCAAATCTTGTAGGATATCGAAACTTCACGGACAGCAGTTGCATTGACCTTGCCGAGATGTGTCGATGGAGGAGAAACCGGCGCCCGCCACCGCAGCTCCCCAACCGGAGGATCCGCATACCGAATTCCGCGATAGTATATGATGCCGTTCGTGGCGTTCGTAAGGCCGGTGAAAGTACCATCTGCAAGAGAGCTTGTTTAGTGACTTGACTGAGCTTTTAGGATCTGAATTCACAATCGAGCGTAACAGTGGAGAGTGCTGCGGCGTCGACCGGCGCCCCGCGAGACAGCAGCAAGGCTAATAACACGGTGAGCATCGTCGGACCCGTGTACAACGGTGAAATCGGGGGACCACTTTAAATGCCCCCTGTCATTTCCGCCTCATGACCGTAGAATTAAAAGGCTTTACCGTTTACGGAAACATGGGTCTGCTCCCGCGATCGCAATCAGCGACATACCCTTATTGTCGCCCGATCTAACCGACCATGACCGGCAAAGCTAGGTGCAATCCCGGTGTGCGAGCCCGGCATTGCTTTACAAGGCAGAGCCCACCAGGAGGAATCGACTGAGAATACATTCACCGAACACATTGGGTTAAATTTGAGGGAGAAATTGCACTCAGGCTGGAAATTACGCGTTATCATTGCATTCCGGCTCGGAGGGATGTTGAGGCTTTGATGTTCCAAAGGAAGGGACCCGAGTGCCAAGTCAGAGAGGGTCCGTTGACCTTCCCACTGGGGGAATAAGGGGAAAGAGAGCGGCGCCGGTCAGGGGCGGGCTACAAAAACGGTCACCTGGTCCTCGCGCGGCACCCCGCGATCGTTATGATAGCGCATCACGAGTCCTTACGGACAACAAGCCGCCATTGTCGAAATCCCCGGCGTTGAAGGAAATGCGAGAACTACTTGAGTTCCCTCCGTCGTGGAAGAGGACAACTCGAAGCAGATGCCGAGCATTGCCGATCACTCGATTACTCCTGTTTTGGGTATAAAATCCGGAGCGCCAACTGTGCCCGATTGCAGGATCTTGCATTACAAGGGATGGAAGGTTACATTTATCATCCAAACACGTCTATGGCCAACTTGGAATGCTTGGGCAGAGTAAGAATGGGTCCTTGAATTCGCAAGCGTAAATAATGATAGGGAGAAAGTTGCCGTGTATGGCGTGAACTCTATGGCGAGAATGGTATTATGGGTATAAGCGTGGCAGTGGGAAGTGCCAGCGTTTGGACTTTCATCGACGACAGGAAAGGAAAGTTTATTCCTCCTGCGTCGAAAGGCCACCGGCACTGTCGTCATGAACGCGCGGTGTGCCAAAAGCCAGAAAAACGTCTCGCGGTGTAGCACCAGCATCCAGCAAGGAACAATGTCTAATCCCGGTGGTTCCGAGACGTGCTGGGAGCCATTGCCGGTATAGAGTCTAGATTGAGATTCGAGCGAGATCGCGCCATGATATCTTCGGCCATGTCCGGCCCGTACTGCTCGGCGAGTTGCCTGTCGGACATTGAGCTGGGAACGAGTAAATGGAGAGGGAAAAACTCACGCGGCGTACGAGTTCATGATAACCGCCATGCTGTTCGCACTCAGCCGGTACGCCTTGGGCATCATGCCCTTCCCGAAGCGATATGTGACGTGGTTTGAGCACAACAACCCCGCGACAATCGCGCCGATGTTGACCGGCACGCACGCGAAGGCGATGATATACCACCGCGAAAGGACGATCCGCTCAAACTCGAGGTACGGCTTCTTGCACCCCGGGAGGATACTCCGCGCGTAGCACGTCGAGCTGACGGTCGCCTCGACGAACGGGCTGAAGTACCCGCAGCACCCGAGTCGGTTCTGTATGCGCAAGCGCCCTTCGCCGCCAAGCCCGCTCGACCACTGCTTGTTGACCTTCCCCTCGAGATTGAAGGTGGCCTTTTTGTAGGTGATGTACCCCGGGATGACGAGGAAGGCAAAGGCGATCCAAAGGAAGAAGGTGTAGACTGCGAGGAAGGCGCGGTTGTTGAGGAAGATGCCTGCCCACCCGATGACGGCCGTGAGTATCGCCATGCTCGCTGCGAGGGTAGAGAGGACGAGCTCCGTGTGGTTCCCAGCCCGTACAACATCCGCGTCTTCCCAGACGTCGAGCCACGCGGTGATAACGAAGGCGAGCGCCACCAGCGCGACGATGGTGTACTGCAGAAATATTTTCAGACGCCCCTGAAAAAGAAAGAAAAATTCAAGACGCACCACAGTGTTCGAGAACACCAGTATCCACTTGAATTTGTTCCACTTTGCCTTGCCAGTCCTCACCCCGACGTCCATGCCATCGTAGTCTTGGTCGTTTGCCCGGGGCATGCGCGCCTCGCCCGCGCGGAACGCATCGACGCCGCCGCCGCGCTTCGGCCCCTCTGGGCGCTTTCCGACCTTGCTGTCATAGCGCTGGCGCACAACAGGCGAGAATTTGGTCGGGAGGTAGTTGATCTGCAGCGATACGGTGCTGCCGTCGAAGGTAGGCCCTGGGGAGCTGCTGCGGCTCGAGCTGGCGCCGTCCGAGATAAATGGGGCCCGCGGTGGCTCAAGGGGATGCAGGAGCATGTGGCGGGTCGAGGTGGTTTGTGATATCGTCGAGTTGGCGTCGGATGTGCTAGGACGGGTTAGAAGGGTTTGCCCAGGATAATAGGGCAAGGCGACTCACGCCGAGTCTCGTTGCTACACCGTGGAGAGGGGTCAACAAATATGCATTAGATGCGGGAGAGCGGACGTACCGTAGTGCGGGTGGTGCTGCGCTTTCCATCGAGGTATACGGACCAGACGCGCTGCATCGAAAAGAGTGCTGGTTGTGAGAGTATGTAAGGTTACAGTGTGGTGCAATAGCAAAAGGCAGCTGGGCATTAAGAGACACTCCAATAATGTATGAACCCCTCTCCGACGCCGATCTTCAACTTTACTCCACGATCATGAAACACTCGTTGTGGGGCCGGTTGCTCGTTGCGATAGGGCGACGACGGCCTGCCTCAGCAGGCCATTCGCCTCTTCCCGCTTCTGGATCAGGTCGTCCCGCCCGTCTCGTTTGTGCAACTCTGCATATAATTGAGCGACCCGCCAAGAGTAAAAACAGTAACACCCACCCAAGAACCGTTCACCCACCCACAGACGGAGCGGCGCGTTCCCCACCGTGTCGACGCGTTCCTTGCCCTTCTTCCCCGGTGCCCCTAGCCCCGCCGCAAGCTGCTCGCACGTCGCGAGCATCTTCTGCGCCTGCTCGCCCGCCGTATGCAAGTAGTGCGCTGCGATCAGCGCCAGGATAAGCGCGCGCAGGTGGTTATCTTGGCACTCCGTGGCATACGTCAGTGCGTTCTTGAGATGCTGCCTAGCCAAAAATGAGATCATCCCAACGCGCCGAAAACGGACGAGAAGCTTACTTGGCCTTGAGAATTTCGGGCGTGAGCACCCCTTCGAGCACCTCGCCCACGGCCCGCATCGCGCCGCCGAGGCCCCGGCACTCTCCCGCGACCTCACGGCCCATGCGCACGAGCTCCGCCTCGGCAACGTCCGCCAGCCCCTCCTCCTCCTCGGCCAGCGGCGTCTGGGGCCCGCCAGCCGCTCGTGCTCGCGCCCGCGCGCGGAGCCCGACGAGTAGCGCGACCTCTCCCGCGCGCGCTGCGACCGCACCCGCCGTGTCGCCCGCTTCCTGCGCAAGGTGCGCCGCGACCCGGTAGCAGGTGCGCGCACGCGCAGGCCGCCCGAGCGCATGCGCCAGCTGCCCGTGCAGCAGCGTGATGCGGTGCGCAAGCGTGCCTCCAAAAAGATTGTGCGTACGGGCGTGTGCGATCACCGCGTCGAGGGTCTGCGCTCCGTAAGCATCTGGCTGGATAGACAAGCAGCAACACTCACCCGCTCCGCTTCGTCGAATTCGCTCCGCATGATGGATATCTGGCGGACATGGTTAACGTCAACGAAGGACAAAGGGCGGACGGTACGCACCCCGACGAGCTCACACATCAGATCCGCTTTGATCTTCGCCATCTGGAGCTCCACCGCAGCGACGTCGCCCGCACTCGCCCAGCGGGGGACTACAATCCTATCAGAGACTTTGACAACGACGAGAAGGCCAAACGCACCGTGCAGCTCGCGCCCGGCCTCGCGACTCACAACACCGAGCCCCTCCAGTACGAAAGTTTTGCGCTTGGGCTTGCGGCCGACCTGTGAGTTGGTCGGTATCGTCTGCGAAGAATACGGAGACCGCTCCACGTACCAAGTCGCGCCTTGCGACTGCGCTGATAAGGTATCCGAGCGCATACAGCACGCGCGGATGCGTTGTGCGTATGTACAGCGGGGGCGTCGATGGATCGAGGGGAACCTGTGAGGCATTTGAATTATCAACTTACACGAAGAGAGGATGTTTTCGCACCTCCAACACGCCCTCGCTCTCGAGTCCATTGCTATCCGCAGGCCGGCACTTGCCATTGTACACGCCCGCGTCGAGCACCGTGTACAGCAGCGTGAGACGCGCAGACACCGCCGTGCTCCCGGTGCCACCGTTCTCCGGCGCCCCCGCGGCCGAGTACGCGAACCACACGACGCCGAGGACGAGCACGTGCACGACGAGCGCGGCGTGGAACGGGGAGGTCTTGTACAGCGGGGGCGCGGCATCGCCCGCAGGCTCGGCGGTGGGTAAAATCACCCCGATCGCAGCCTCCGCGTTTTGGAGCGCGGGGCCCACCTCCGCCCAGCGTCCCAGCGCAATCAGGGCGCGCAGCTCGATCACGCGCGCGAGGAGCGCGACGTTGGCGTGCGACGCGGACAAAAGCGGGGCGAGGGCGGCGCGGAGGGCGGCGAGGTCGCGCGTAATCTCCTTGTCGCGCGTCAGGGTCGTGGACTTGACAGGCGTGGCGGTGGTCTTCGCGAACTTGAGCGCCGGCTTTGCTGGCGTTGGGGGAGGGTACAGCAGACCCTGGAGAAGGTGGTCCGCCCACGCGAGGTGCGTGTAGTAGTACGCAGTCGTGCCGCCGGTGGTGGTCCCGAAAGTCGACGGTGCAGGTTTCAAGAGCTGACGCGCTCGTTGCGGGGCCGCGCGGGCAGAAAGGCGGGTGAGATACGGCGTGTAGGCCGCGAGTGCCGGGTGTTTTTGCGCGATTATGAGCTGAAAGCATGTCAAGAGGTGTCGCACAAGAAGAAAAAAAGGGGGGAAACTCACAGCCTTTCCCAGAGCCCACTCCACCTCGCCCCCGGTTCCCGCTGCCCAAGCCTCCGCTCCAAACCCGCCCTCGAGCACGCAAAGCCCGACCTCCGCGAGCGCGCACCAAGCTCTGCATTCGTCCGGCGGGGAGAGGTCCGCCCCGTTCGCAATAACTCTCGCGCCGCTTTTCCTCCCCGCGATTTGACGATCGCTGCCACCATACACGCTCCCGCCCGGGTTCGGTACGCCTAAACAGCGACGAAGTGCTAGGAGCGAGACAGCTAGAGCTCGTATGTGCGATGCATGTGTAGGCGGGTGAGCAAGCAGTGAGGGGAGGGCAAGCAGGAGTTGTGGGCCGTGCAATTGGCTTTCGGGAGTTTGTGGTGAACAATTATCAGTCGGGGGTGTCATACGCGCCCGTTTCGGGGGACGTGGGTTCTCCTCCATGTCGGTCGGTTATATACGATAGCAGAGACACAAATGCAATGCTCGAGAAGTAAATTGAGCAGAAATTTGCTGCCTCTCTCTTGACAGACTCGGATTCTCTCGCTTGAAGAGTCGCAAAGTATGGTGGCAAATTTCCGTCGGAATCCGAACAGAAATCAAGGCCCAAGAAACGAGTATAGTTGGGAAGACAAGAAAATAATGCTGTGGAGATTCCGCTAGAGTTTTAAAGGCAGTTGTGGGAGGAAGGAAGAAACTGGCAAGAAACTGGTCGAGGTGCACGATGACCCAAAATCCTGATGTGACTCTGTGATGGTACACTTGTAACACATGTGACAGCGCGCTTAGGGGCTCGCAGCGTAGTTGAACAAATTGAAGGTCCTGCGACCCTGGGATTTTAAAAATCCCGACCTCTGTTTTATTCGTGATATTGGGCGAGGCACAGGGAAGGTACACAGGTGTTCCAGGGACTGGAGATCGAAGGATAGTATCCGTAACATACGTTTGACGCGATGCATGTCGTACGGGCCCCGGCTGTTGCTTAATGCGACCGCGCCGCAATATGAGGCGCCTTTAAAATCGCTCAAGGCGCTGCAGATGCAATTCCCCGAAACTTCCTCTAGAAATGATCAGAATTGGTCTCCAAGCCCGCCGCGGGCGGAGAAAAAATGGCCTTACGAGCGAAAATGCGGGGTCCAAAAAATCGCGACTTTTCGCGGACAGTACATACGCGTCGAGCTCGAGGACAAACCTCGCACGAAGCGCGCGGGGTAGACTCGAATCCAGTCGGGACCGCCAAAACCTGAGGTTTGATGACAGTCGATCAAAGGTGATGGCGATAGCGACTGGAGGATAATCACCGGCGGCTAGTACGGTCGGAAGTTACCGACGTCAATTGTTTTGACTTAGAAAAATTTCGCTTCATCGAAAATTCAAAGTCCCATTACCAAAATTCTGAAGAGACAGATGTGCTCTAAATGTATTCAAATACGTATTCTATTGTTTTCGAAATATTCGCGCCCGATGGGAGGTCGCTAGAGCAAAATTACGCGTGCCGATCACCCGTTTTGGACTTCTCCGAGTTACCTCATGCCGTTCAAGCCTCTCGCCGAACTTGACCCAATCAAGCTCGAGAACGCGTCGATAAATCTGTGCAAAGTCTTCAATGTCCCTTCGCTCCATCCGCACCAGGTGCAGACTGGTCAAAACAGCCTGAAGGGAATTCCTACTTTACTGGACATACCAACGGGAGGAGGCAAGACCCTCTCCTTTTGGTATCCTCTCTTCTACTACTGGACACCTGGAAACACCGATGAAGCCTGCCAGAAGATTATCTTGGTGGTAGGACCCCTTACGGCCCTCATGGAGTCTCAGGCAGTGGACCTCACGGCAAGAGGGGTGCCTGCCGTCGCGATCAGCTCCACCAGTCCCAATCCCGACCAGCTCTTGAAGGCGCGTCATTTTCTATATTAAGCACTGTGTCTTACTTTTCCTTGCAGAATCTAGCGGAAAACAAATACCGCGTCGCGCTCATTAGTCCCGAAATGGCTACCTCATCGAAATTCCACAGCACTGTCCTCACCAGCACGCTATTCTCCGAGAACATCATCTCCCTCATTATCGACGAAGCCCATTGCATCACCGAGTGGGGTGGGGAGGATTTCCGGCCCGACTATTCCAATCTGCACGTCCTGTTGGCGCGCACGCCGAGCGGACTTCCCGTAGTTGTCGCATCGGCCACCATGCCTAAGGACGTGATTCTCGACATCCTAAACAAGCTCAGGCTTCGCGCCGATTGCGCACGAGTAGCGGTATCCAACGAGAAGCCAAACGTCGCACTTTCTGTGCGGATACTTCAGCATCCGCAAAATGACTTCGCAGACTTGATGTCATTGTTCCCGCGCGACGCGAAAGGCCCGGAGGACTTCGCCCAGACTCTCATCTACGTGGAAAATCGCACGACAGCTTCAAATATACAAGACTTTCTCCGCCGCAATACACCGGACGAGATCGCGGAGCAAGCCTTCGAATTTTACCATCGACACATCACCGAGGATCGAAAGAAATTCATCCAAGACGGGATAAACAGTGGCAGCCTTCGTGCAGTTCCTGCAACGGATGCACTTGGGATGGTAGGCTTTCATTAGATGGCAAGGCTTTATCTTATATCCGTTTCCAGGGCATGGACTTCAAGCGTATCATGCGAGTCATTTTGTGGCTCTGTCCCAAATCCTTTCTATCTCTGGTGCAGAAGATTGGGCGCTGCGGCAGAGCCCCAGAGCTACTAGGCGAGGCAATCCTTTACATCACGAGCGCTGCCTACGCGCAGTACGCAATCGAGCTAGAAATTCTCGAAGGTGATTTGACAGATGATGAGGTTGAGGAACCTTCGGAGCAGCCAGAAGCACCGGATCTTCTCGTCGCGAAGAGCATCCGCGAGAGTTTGAATCTCGGCAGTCATGTCCGGCACTGTGTGTTTCTCGCCGTAGTCCGGGATTTGGAAGCTCTTCTGGACCGTGCGCATCGTTTCACGGAGCGTGAAAATACAGACGGTGATCATGGAAAGCCATTCCCAGGACCGATTAACACCTTTTGCGTTATAGATTATCTGGTGTGGATTAGTACTGTCCGTCGGTATCATTCGAGGTTCCGTACCTTGGCCCAGAAATTTTGATGCTCTTGGAGCAGGTCGACCTCCTTGAAACCATACGGACGTCCTGTGAGATTGACAAGCCAATTGTGGAGGAAGAATCGTCTGCTCAAAGGTAAGTTTCCATCACGAGCACTACTGCAATACACATACTTCAGAATGGGGTCGTACTTGTCAATCCGGGCCAGGGTCTCGAATATTGCGTCGGCGTACTTCGGCATGGTCTTGCTAGCTCTCATCATCACCATCCAGACTCGTAAGACATTGACCACGCGCCCGATATCGCCCTTCTTGATGGAAAAGACAAACTCAATGTAGAAGAGTGCGTCGCGATTGAGTAAGATCACGTTTTCGTGGGTGATATCTCGGAGCTCCGGAGCGCGAGCACGAAGCGCATCGAGGGCTGCGGTGCTGAAAAGCTCTTCATGCACACGCTTCGCAACGGTCTCGACATCGGCCATGGTTGCGGTAGCGGCCCAAGTGTCGAGATCAGGCTGCCCGCAATGGATTCGGAACGCATCTTTGACATGCGCCGCCAACGAAATTTGCAGGAGCTCGTGGGAGGGTTTCCAGGGTGTCGCCTTCTTGACCTTCCATCCCGCCGCCATCGGCTTGCGCTTCAAGAGTTTGGTGTGCTCCCACCAGAGGCTGCCGGGCCACACAGAGTTTGGCTTCCCCCAATGCTCGTTTACGACCAGGCGGCAGCCAGCCATCTTAGCATGGAATAGACCGAAGCGTCGGACGGACGCCTTCATGCCTTCAATCTCGCCGTCGCAGTTCCTGCGCGCAGACTCGATCTACACCCCTAAATTAGCAACGGTACATTAGAGAGTTTGTCGAGACGCACCTTGTCCATCAATGAATCTGTTAGCAAGTCGCCATCGTCGAACAGAAGGCCGTGGGCCCGCAAGTCTGCGTCCGTGATTCCGAGGTTCCGCAGGATCGTTATGTAGACGCGAATGGTACCGTCGATGCTTGACTTGTCTTCATGCATGGCCGGTAACGGGTATTGGTCCGTTTTGTGAACAGCAATGGGGTCCACCTCTGGGCATTCTTCAAGCATAGCCTTCAAACGCTTGAGGTTTTCGATGTTTTCGATAGCGAGCCGTTTGAGCTGCCACAGGCAGCACCGAGTCAGTTCCTGTGCATTAGTTGGTGATGGCAGTACATCTTCGCAGCTCCAGTCGACGATGGGGAAGGTAGTCGTACGTGGGGGTTTCATTTCCAAGGGAAGAGTGCCGAGGGCCGTGGGGCCCTTCGTGAACGGGTCCCAGACCGGGATGGCTGTGGCAGTCGTTCCGTTGTCAAAGTGGTTCGCCGAATTCAGCCGCTGGGACTCGACCCGGAACGCGATGTTGAGGTTGTCCCAAACGATGAAAAGCATCTGCTCCTTCGCGAGCTTCTTGAGGCGCTCCAAGGCTTCTTTCGACAGCGCATGGATGTGGTCTTGGATGGCGGAGTATGAGATCGACAAACCGGCGTGCGCAAGCACTTCCATCTCACGTTTGGCGGATCCTGACGCGAGAAGAAACAGTCCAATGACGACTTGATAATTGTTGGCCTTCTGCGAGCGCGACACGCTCAGCATCGCGCACACGGACGTAAAGACCTGGGCAAAATCAGCCATCAGCCCAAAGGGGAAAGTGCGGCCCATACCAATGTCTTCTCTCGCCTCGACGCGCCGTTGTTCTCTCGACGTGTTTCTTTGCTCGGGATCGACACCCTCTCAAGGATCCGCCAGAGGGTAGGTGCAACTTTCTGCAGTTGCTCTCCAAGTTGTTCCATAGAGAACTCTTTTAGCAACTCCGTAACACTTGTCGTCCAATTGCGGCTCAAAAGCTCCTGGATTGCCTGCCCCTCTGCCCGCAACAGCTTCTCTAGCCTCACATCAAACCTCTTATCCAAGAACTCCTCGCCCACTTCTGGTACCCTGTCCACAATCTTGTCAAGGAGTTCCCCGCCGTGATTCTTCAAGAAGCGCGTGAGGTTGGCGGACATTTGAGGGTCCCCGCCGCAACCGGTCGCGAAGAGGCTCTCGAAGAAGTCCTCAACGTGCGTGAAGCCTGCGCCTCCCTCCTCTTTTGAGTCCGTGATTTTGGACCAGTAGCTCTGGGCGCTGGCATGGTCGGAGGCTCTTTTTTCTGCAGCCTTGAGCTCCTCTTGTTTGCGACGAATCTCGGCAGCTTCATCTGCCTTCTGCTGTCGTCTTGCTACCTCTCGCAGTCTCTTGGCTTCTCGTGCATCTGCCCGCAGCTCTTCTCGTTGGGCAGGTGTGATTTCACTGGTGCCTTTCCGCGGATTCCGAACGGGCTTCAGCGTGCGGCGACGACCACGCCCCTTGATTGGACTTTCGAATACAGTAGAGGTCGCCGGGGAGGGAACTTCGGTGGGAGCCTCCGAAGCGGCTCGCTGCTTTCGAGGAGTTGCCGGAGCAGTGCCAGTGGTCGAGCTTATCGGCGGGGCACCGTTTCCATTCAGCAACCGCGACATGACACTCGGTAAGGGCTGCACAGTATCCTGGGCTAGGTCATCATCACTGTCTTCTAGGGATTGAGCTCCCTGAGGCTCAGGAGCAGGTGAAGTGCGCGGAGATGTGGGGGCACTGCTAGTCTGGAAGAAGAATTCTTGTGCACGCTCTTGTGCCTGTGCGCGCTCTTGCGCCCGTGTGCGCTTGGGCCCACCCAACGAGGAGGGGACGAGATAGTCGGGATCCGAGTCCACGAACTTGCGCTTCGGCGGCATGGTCGATCGAGGTGCGGTGGAAAAGGGGGGAGTATCCTGATACGGACGGGCAGAACTTAAATTCGCTCTAGCGCTCTCAATTTTCAGTATTATACTGTGAAATGAATAGGTTGGGCATTTGAAACCATTTGGAAGATAACTGTCTCTTCAGATTTTCGTTACAGGGAGTTTGAATTTTGGGCAAACGCGAAATTTCTCTAAGTCAAAACAATTTACATCGGTAACTCCCGACCGTACTAGCCGCCGGTTATTATGTTCCAGTCTCTTTTTCGCCCGCGAATTGATCGATTGTCATCAAATTCTTCTTGGCAAAAAACGTGACTGGATTCGAGTCTACGCGCGGGGAGAGGACCGTCACATGACCTGTCACATCCAAACTTGCCCGGCTTAGGTAAGTCTCCCCCTGTCTTCAACTTCCACAGCTCGCTCGTTCGTTCCTCTTCCTGTCCGGGTGCCAGTGTTTCCCTACTCTGTGTCCGTCGTGCACCAAAATCCGCAGGAAGAAGTGTGCACTCCTCGACAAGTCTTTGTGCCGCGTCGACTTCCAGACCTTCCCATTCTGTTCCATGGCTGCGCAAGCACAAGTAAGCGCAACGCCCCAGATGCCCGCGACGCTACCCCAGTTTACTTGGGATACCCTATATGAGGCCCTTCGTGTCACCCTCTGGCCTGCCGGTGGCCCCGTGGAGGGGGAGTCAGCACGGGGCGAGCCTCCCGCCTTGCTCGACCGCATCGAAACCTCGACACCAGACGACGGGTGGCTTACCCGTAGCAGCAAGCAGAGCGACTCCGATGCCATGCATATGCATGTGGACGATCCCGACGGTGAAGGCGAAGGCGAAGGCGAAGGCGAGGACCCGAACGACGGCGAGGATGTGGACGAGGGCCCGCCCGGAATACGCTACATCAGCCTCAAAGCCCATCCGGCCTTGGCCGTCGAGAAGCTCGCACAGGAGGTCGACTGGCGCGGCGACGCGGCCACGTTCGTTATCCGGCACGAGTTCGGTCTGTTCATGCAGCACGCGATGTCTCGCCTGCGCAACCCCCCTGACGACAGCCACCGCGCCGTTTCTTCGTCACCGGCCAGCCCGGGATCGGCAAGTGGTCGGCTTTCTCTCTGCTTTGTGTTTCGCGCTTAGGCATTGCGTTGGACAGGCAAGAGCTTCGGCTGCTACTATTTCCTTTTTCGTCTGCTCGCTCTGGGACAGTCGGTATTCTTCCTCAACGGCCCCACCACTGTGTACTACTTTTCCAGCGACGGCGTCCAGCAAACCGACCAAACCCCTAGGTCATGGCCCGCGACAGTCCAAGCTCTCCGAAACAGCTGGGTCCTCATCGACATGGACGAGAAAACCGACTGGACGCCGCCCGATATCTTCAATCGCGCTCGGTGCGTTGTATGGACGTCACCACCACAGGCTTTGCGCATGAAGAAGTTCCTCAAGACGTATGGCGCCGAGAACTGGTACATGAAGGCGTGGGCGTCGAAAGAAATTGCGGCCTTAACGTGCTCTTTGATGCCATTCTTCGGAAACTATCCACGCTGACCTTGCTAAACAAAGAGAACGACTCGCAATCGATCACCCCAAAATTGTGGAAAGGTTGGCCACGGGCGGGCCGGTCGCACGAAGCCTCTTCGGCGGCATACCTGTCCCCACGCCCGAGTCCATCGAGAACGACATCAGGACCGCTCTCCGCGGCAACATATTCGCGTTCACACCCGTGGACGCCGTTCATAGTGTGTTACTGATTCAGCCCCTGGTCGCGATCGACAAGGGATCAGGGCGAGCGTGCCTCCAGCGGACCGACTACTCCGCCGAGTTCCTTTCTGCCGACATAGCCCACACGACCTTCGACCTGGCGCAGGACGACCTCGACAAGGTACAAGGACAGCTGGCCGCCGCGCTCGCCACATCCGCCACACGCTCAGTGGCCGGGAAGCTCGTCGCGGCCATGATGCATCGCGCGCTCACCCGCGGCATGCAGCTTCCGGCCGTTTTCGGCGCTGGCACCGTCGCGGGCACCCTCAAGCTCATCGGCAACGCCGAGAGCTTCGTCTGCGAAACCGCCCCGACCGACAGCGCCAAGCGTCCGCTGTACCTCCGGCCGGAATCCGCCAACTTTGCCGCCGTGGATGCCATCCTCGCAACGGACGAGACGCTCGGCCTCATCCGCGCCTCCCCGGGCGACTCGCATCGCAGGGACTTCGGAATGCTGCTTCGAATCATGTCCAGACTCCCCCGAGGGGCGCAGGTCGACGTGGGCCGCCTCGGGGAGGTGATATATTGCCTCGTTGGCACCGAACCCGAGCGCGTCCGCAAGCTCGTGGCCGCGGCACGCAGAACCCTCGCCGAGCTGAAGATGTTCGACGGACAGAAGCTGGGCAAAGAGCTGAACATGCGACACACCGAGATCGCTCATAGACGGCTTTCCGCGTTCCGGGTCGTCGGCTACACCTTTGATCGCAAGCAGGGATTCGCGGAGATACTGTAGTGGACTGTGTGTGTGCTGTACCTACATCGCGTGTGTAAGATACGGTGGAGTTGTGGGCGGCTTTCGGGAGTTTGTGGTCAACAAATATCAGTCGGGGGCGTCATACGCGCCGTTTCGGGGACGTGGGTTCAACGTGGGTTCTCCTCCATGTCGGTCTGTTATATACGATAGCAGAAACACAAATGCGATGCTCGAGAAGCAAATTAAGAAGCATTGACAGATTCTCTCGCTTGAAAGTTGAAGAGTCGGAAAGTATGTTGGCAAGTTTCCGTAGGAATCCAAACAGAAATTGAGGCCCAAGAAACGAGTATAGTTGGGAGACAAGAAAAGAATGTTGTGGATAGGTTCCGCTAGAGTTTTGAAGGAACCTGAGGACGGAAGAAACTGGCCGACTCTGTGATGGCCGTAAACCTATGGCACGTGTAACGCATGTGACAGCGCGTTTAGGGGCTCGACTGAGCGCCGCGTCCGAGCTCGAGCTCGTCCAGCATTTTTGGGAGTGAACGATGTCGTAGGATCAGCAAAACGCGACGCCATTTGTATGTTCTTTTTTTTACGACAAATCTATGCTGATCACAGAGAAACTTAGGTGTTTATCTCGCTGGCCAACCCGTGCCAGAAGTTGCACCGTGCGCTGAGCGCATCGGTGACATTCTCCAGCTGAATTGCGCCCGGATGAAGCAGAATTCTCGGGCTCCCGTTGCCATCGACACCCGGCTGAAATTCGAAATGTATAAGCTCAAAATCGCAATGTTGAGAAACAAACACTCACAGGCCACGCGATGGAGTTCGCAGCGACAGGAGCACCAGACGTCGCGAACGACGTGAAATAACTCCGCATCGCCACCACGAGCGCCTGATCTGCGGTGTCGAATACCGTGGTCCCGGCGAAAAACGCGTTCAAGTCCGCGCCGTGATCAGAACTCAACGTAGGATTGTCCCAGCTGGAGCGTTATCAGAGACCTATTTAAATCGCGTGTTCAATGGACGTACTGGTATTGGTACGCGTTCAGGCCGAAATTTTGGGCTGCGCCAGTGATCATGACGGCGCTGCATATGTACCGCATCTCGCCGTACATCTGCTGCCCCTGCAGACTGAACGAACCGTTGTAATCTGCCAGCGGGTAGAAATTCGTGATGGCTGTCTCGAACGACACCTGGGTGAACGTGCTGAACTGCCCAGCGATGAAGTTGTACACGGTGGTCTCCGTTGCGTTCGCAGAAGACGTGTTGGCATCGGGATTGGGCAGTCCCGCAGACCAATGGGCGCCTTCATTGGTATTCGATCTGGAGAGATTTTGGTAAGAGATCACACACTTCATATTATTTTCAACCGCTCACCCAAATAGGACGGGCACACGGGCAAATTTTCCGTTGCGGAACGCCTCGACCGGGCGATCCTGAATAAAAGACCCATCCGCAATCGGGGCGAACGGATAAAGACTCGATGTGCGGTTGGCCAGAGTCTTGCTTCCTGCCAGCGCCAACGTGTTGACAGGCGCGGCACGCAAACACGCCATTACGGTTGCACTACCCCCACAACCACTGGACGACGGGTTTGAACATTTCAGATATATATATACCTGAGAGGAAGCACTTACGTGAGCCCTGCAAATTGCGTGAACAAGTCCTCGACGAAGGCATCGGAGTAGTGCGGGAGGAAGCTCAATGACGGGCTGTCGCCCATGGCCTGGTGGAACAAGTTGGTATTTGTGCCGCCGTCACCAATGAGGTGGAACATGGTGGCACCTGCCCCGGCGGATTCTCCCCAGATGGTGACACGGCTGGACAGTATCAGGCGTGAACCGCACACTTTTCGAGCGACTCACGTAGGGTCACCGCCGAAGTCGCTGATATATCGTTGAACCCACACGAGCGCGGCTTTCTAAACATAGCATCGGTATTTTCGTTCGCACCGTATAAATAGCAACTCATGTGGCGTACCTGATCCAGGAGTCCCGCGTTCAGTGTACCGTTATCATGAACCGGGGTTCCGCCTGCCCGAGTGCCGAATGAGATTAAGGGGCGAGTAAAGATTAAAAGGACCCGCCAAGGAATCCAAATTGTCCCAAGCGATATTCGAACGTCACAAAAATCAGAGGCTTCCCGGATGGTAGAACGAGATTCTCGGGAGGAGCGTCACGAGAGCTTCCACCCTCAAACCCGCCACCTGGGCCGTGTCATAAATTTCCCTGTGGATCCTGGCGAGCCCTGCTCACCGTGGAAATAAATGAGGACCGGAAGAGCGCTTGTTGCCGTTGTGGCAATAGGAACATAGACCTGTGTATGCATATCGTCGTGAGCCACGGGAGATCTTGAAACACTACCACTTACATTTCCGAACAAACAGTCTTCAGATGTCGTCGAGCTCGTTGCAGTTTGAGTGTTGGTAATGCAAGCATTGGCATACTAGAAAGATTAAGCACATAATTCTCCACGGTGCTAGATGACTTACAGCAGTTGCATTAACATTTCCGAGCTGAGTTGTTGGAGGAGAAACAGGTGCGCGCCATCTAAGCTCCCCAGTCGGAGGATCCGCATATCGTATGCCGCGGAAATAAATGATACCGTTCGTAGTATTCGTCAGGCCCGTAAAGGTACCATCTGCGGGAAATTTCAGTACATATCACGACTGTAAGACTGCTCTGACGCACAATCGAGGGTGACGGTAGATAGTGCTGCTGCATCCACCAAAATCGCAATAGATGCGAAAAGAACTATTCGAGTGGGGATGATCATCGAGGGAGTTGGGAGGAGCTCGCGGGTACAAGTGGGATTTCAACGAAGCCGCCGACCTTAAATATCACAGAGTCGGATCTCATGACGCGTTTGCCGGGTATTTCACGCATGGTAAGTTTGGGAATCTGTTCATCGCAGCAACAGGCCAGAAACGCGGTAGAATGGGGGGGGGATAGAAATGGCGCATATCATCCCAGAAAATCCAAAATTACTGGCTCTTGTCGACAGGATCCTCCTGCTGAAGTGCGTCAACGTCAATGTGAACAGATACCTTCGAAAGGAGGTTCCTGATGACGAAGAAGTCACATTACACCTTGCAATGTGAGATTCGCGCCACGGCGGGTGATGGCGGGAGAATGAGAGCGACATGTGGTTGATTACGCACCGGTAACCGGTTGGATTGCCGTGCGTGCCGCCGTGTGCACAAATCTTGCTGACATCACAGTTCAACTTCAAGGCCTGAGGTTGGACGTTGATCATGACTTCGTCGTAAATTACGCGCGAATGAGAAAAAATCCAGATTCCCAGTGAAGTGCAATGAACAGTGTGCTGTTTTTTTATCTTACTATTTTCCGAGCCTTTTCTGGCCGACTTCCAAGTCCCTTGTCAGCAAGAAATGTAAGAAGCGTGGGCGACGAATACAGCCGCCATGACTAATTCCGCCCCCACCGCCTCGGAAACTCGTTGCGGATCAGCTGCAATATGTTATTTACTACTCTCCACGAAGCCCAACTCAAAAACAGAAATTGCTAAAATAATTCAATAGAGACCCGGGATCAACACATACGGCACTCTAGCTGCGAATGCCTCCCATTCCTCCCCAAACGCACCCTTCAGCCCCTCGTCCTCCTTCGAAATCCTAGAGAGCAGCCCAGTAACCACGAGCGATGTCGCAAGAATCCAGGTCGCGAAGAATACAGTGCCCGCCGTGCTGCCCTTGAACACGCACTCCATGAACCACGATCCGGGGCTCCCATAGTAGCAAAGAATCCCGAGATACGTGAGGACCGCTCCGGTGTAGCTCGGGTGGCGGATGTGGCTGTAGGGCCCGGTCGTAACCAGTCGGTGGTCCCGCGCGATGCCCGTCTCGAACGTAAAGTGCTTGCCCAGGGCGCGGTAGCAGGAGAGTCGGAGGAGCGTGCCGCTGGCAATGAGGATGCATCCGAGAGCCGGCAGCGGGGTGAGGCGGATGGTGGGAAGGTCGCCGCCCAGAGCAAGGGTGGAGATGATGAGCTGAGAGGGCGTCGACTCAGGTGAGAGTTGTGCGACGAGTATGGCCGTTTCAGCGAGGGCCGCACACCAACAAATCATCTGTACTTCTGGTCAGAACGCTTTGCGAGCGAGTCCATAAATACGAGCCTTTTGTGCTTCGCGGAAGGACGGAGAGACCAGAATGAACTCCACGCTAGTGGGGGAAATGGTTCTAGCAGACGAAGCAAGTGGGGGGTTAGGCGACGTCCAAGCGACGTGAAGCGCCAGCGTTACTGCAACGATACAAAGAATCTTCACAAAAGGCATGGTAACTTATAGGAGGGGTCGACATCGTTTTCCCTTTTATTGACCGATGCGATGTTTGCGGCGGATGCAATTTCCTATGGAGATTGATGACTACTAGAGTCCAATCAACAACCATCAGTCAGCCCGAGGCTCCTCACTCAGCAACTGAAGGACTCGGAATGGGGTAGCAGCGCAAGTGCAGCTTAACCCCTTTGGCTAAATCACCAACAGCGGCAGTAAATCTCGGGTGAAATCGAGGAGGGGACGTACAAGAACAATCCCCATTCAGCGGAATAAATCGAGTGTGCAGTTCAAACTGGGGCGTATGCATTGCTGCTCGCTGATGAGATAGTTGGAGACATGAGTGCTATATTCGCAGGAGTGGAGGCTCTACGAATCTCGGGGAAAATCGCGATCAGTGCGCGTGTGAAAGGCCCATTTTAGCAGGACGTGAATTGACTTGGTCCACACTTAAATTTATCAGTGGGAATAAGCTCTGCTGATGATAAATATAGAAGACGGCATTAGCAGTTACACATCAAGGTCGTTCATTTGGAAGTCACTGCCACCGGAAGAGGATACTAATCTCCATTGTCCAATTTGAGCGGGTGCAGCAGCACATGTCCTGTCCCAGAAAATTACCACTTGTGGGATATTCGTTTTGCATACTTGGTATCGTTGATTCCTTTCTTGCAGAAAAGGTAGGACTAGCAATTTACTTCGGAACAGTTTCTATTTATATAGGAAGGGGTGAGTCGGTTAAATGAGACTCGGACAGAAATGGTGGGACCATATTCCTTGGCCTTCTTGAATATGCGCATGGCGATTAAAACCGATTATTCTGTGTCGCTGGCAGCCATGTTTGCAGTGCCAACTCGCACCGAGATCCAGGCGTGCTGGGAGCTCTGCAGGTTGCACAACAACATTGGCTTCTGGGTCGTGTGGCTTCCTACAGGTAATGCGGTTCATTGTTCGACGGAGTGCATCCCTGACTTGCCTTCGCGAACAGCTTGGTCAATTGCAATGGCGTATCGTGCCCAGACGAAGCTTTCTGCCTCGGAGGCGTTGCTCCGCGCCATGCTCTATGTTCCTCTTTGCTTTGGTATCAAGTCGCTGGTATGTCTTCGCTGGTAGCTAGAACAATACTCACATTTTCCCAGATTATGACCATCGACGATCTCCTCGATTATGACATTGATGGGCTGGTCGAGCGAACGAAGAACCGGGCCCTTCCTCGTGGGGCAATCTCCCTCGTTCGCGCCTGGCAATTTTTCGCGCTCCAAGCAGTATCGGGCGTGTTTTTGGCGATTAGGACGTTGAGTCCAACCGCGTGGGTTTCTGATCGCTAGAAGTGCAACCGTACTCATAGTGGCGCCAGCCTCTACGCGTCGATGCCAGCGTGGCCGCTGTACATTATTTATCCAACCTGCAAGGTAACACGGACGACAACATACTTACCCGGAACTCACCACTCTGCCTAGCGCTGGACAAATCTTGCGCCTATCCCTCTGGTCAGTGCCCAACGACGCAATTCCTGGTAGAAAACTCACCCCCACCAGGGCTTGATGTTCAAAGTCGGCATTTTCATGGGCTGGAGCGACCTCAGCGGCGATGGGAACATTCCTTGGCATATCCTTACCCCGATTTATCTCGGCGCCTGTCTCTGGACGATGACTTACGAGACCATATACCAACATCAGGTAGCGTTCGATTTGATCTCCTGACCGACCGCTGAGGTGATAACTTTAGGACCGGGTGGACGACATCAAGATTGGACTCAACTCGCCTGCTCGTCTATGCGGCGAGTACACTATCCCGATTTGCACGGCGACTGCGCTCGGTTTCCTGGGCCTCTTGACCTACGGCGGCACGCTGAACGGTCAAGGGATGCCGTTCTACATTGGGGTTACGATCGCTGGCTGTATCTTGTTGAAGAGTTTGGTGACCACCGACATCAACTCTCCGGAGAAGTGCAAGACAATGTTTATGAGCACGCCACTAGTCGGCCAGATTATTCTTGGGGGTTTTGTAGCTGATGCTGTTGTGTATCGAGTCACCGAGGGGATTACATTCTGAAATATGTTTCTGCACTTGCACTATGCCTTTGTAGTTCTTGTTGATGTAGTTGTATTTGAACGCCATTTTGAAACGGTTATAATAGGGCCACTCCAATGCTAAGGATTCAAGTCAAGATTGGTCCAAGTCGAGGGGAGCAAGAGGACCCCGCAAACTAGGTCTGAAGGCCTGATCTCAAAACGGGAATTTTGTCGGGACAGATGCGGGCAATTTTGGGGCCCCCTAGTGGTCGTTGTTCTGAAATTCTTTCTTCCGCTGGCGGGAAGCCAAGTCGGTACGACCACCGACACGGGGGAAATCGTGATTTTGGGCTTTTTGTGAGGATCCGGACCCTTAGACGCCCAAAATTTGGTCAGGACATGTATCTGGGATCTCGACCTATTATCTGGGGTCCTGGAGCAAGGACGTGGGAGACAAAAAGGGTGCCGCGTATGTAAGCTGTTTTGTACAGCCAAGTTTGCCAAACAGCGTCGATCCGAAAAAAAATCACGACCCCACCACGATCGCGACCATGGATGTCTCCCCGCCGGCAGCTGCGGCCCCGTCCTCTATACTCTTCGCGCGCGGTGTAATTGCGCGCCTCGCAACCTGGGACACGCTGCGTCTCGCTGTCCAAGAAGGTTGGGGTGGCTCCGGAGCACTGCAGAAGCGAACATGGCTCGCATCCGTCATTGTGGACGCTTTCGAGGAAACCCTCCCCACTCCCGACGACCAGTATGTCGAGGAGATCCTCGTCCAGGTGCTCGCAGACGAGTTTGATACGAATCTCGAGGATGGGAGCGCGGAGCCTGTCGCGCTGGCTATTGTGCGGATGTGGGACGAGACCCGTGCTGGACGCGACGACTTAGTTCTTGAATTTGAAGGCAAGGCGGAGCGCATTCGTGGGCAGCGCGCCGTCGCTCAGGAGGTTGCCCATGCCGACGCGGAGGAGTGGGAAGACGAAGATGACGACGGAGACAGTGGGATGGACGAAGACGAAGAGGGGGAGGTCCCTCAGCTGACGGAACCCATACACAGACGACATGAGGAACCAGAGATCGATGAAGATGGTTTCACCATGGTCAAAGGCAAGGGAAGAAGCCACAGATAATCGCGTCGTGGCATGTTTTTCCATATATTATTGAATAAACCACTGATTATTTTCCGTCCAGTTGCGTTCAATCTTGGGGATATCTTTGGACAATGTAGCAGGATGAACTTTTGTAATGGTAAACTGGGTCAAATGGAATCGTCGTTCAATCTAGCGACCGAGGAACGGCTGACACAAGAGTCCGCATCTCATCGCTGATCTAAAACTGCAGATTTTTAAGTCAAGTCTTCTCGTGTTCGATAAGCACCGGACGCGATGCTGTCACGTCTCAGGGTCCGAGTTCTACCGCCAATGGTTTTTATGCTTACTTTGGAGTTTTTCTTCTCCGAAAGGATTGATTTCTTTTGCCAAGCAGGGCTATGCCTCGAATCACCTTCGTCGCCGCATTTGCACCTCCCCGATAATGTTAATATTTTCGTTGCATACAGGTGCCCCGTCCTTCAAGCGCCAGGCTGCTATGTACGCATTCGGGAGCTGAACGATATACCGACCCATTTCGCCAAAGAATATGCGCGTTCCCGGCGTCGGGCCTACCACAGCGTCCCTAAGTACAGAACCTCCTCCCGCGATGCTTATCATCCACACACCCACGTTGACGCCACCAATAATGGACCCCCGATCCATTTCTCGTATTATCTCAGCCGCTTCTGTGCTTTAAAAGTTTAATGCTATCACCCTCTGATTGTCTCAGACCCCCCAGAACAAACGCACGCAGACTCGGGGGGTCTGCGGCATTGCGCTTTGTTGAATACTACGACGCACGAAATTAATGTAGCTTGCCCCAGCTGATCAGAATTTTGCGACGCCAAAACTCCTTCATTCTCGCATTTTTTTGTGGTCTTTTAGTTGCAGCAAACGGGAAGAAAACGGCTCTCGGGATAGGCAATATATCCTTTTACGGCGATCCTGCGTCCATCCTTTTCGGAGTGTTCACGTCACCGATGGCCTCCCGCGAAGGTGTGGGATGTCAGGCAGAGATCGGGTGTAAACTTAGTCTGCGCGCTCAAGTACCGCGGTAGATCGGCGGTGCTATCCCTAAATTTACGAGGCCCCCTGAGTATGGCTATCATGTCGAAGCTTCCCGATATAATTGGGTTCGCCAAAATTTAAGCTCAGAGCTACGGATGCAAACGGGGTCACCTGATTTTTCGAGACGCGAACGTAGTCTAAATTCTTAGGCCTTGGTCTAAAATTTGAAGCCAAATTCCCGCGCGAGATACTCCTTCATGGGCCCCGTCTCCATCTCGACCCACTCGACGTCCCGACCCGCTTCGCTCCCCTGCCCCTCCGGCCCGCCCGTCGTATACACCTTAGCGCGCCGCCCCTCGCCCTCCTTCTCTGCGTACATCATGGACCGCCGCGCGCCACCCGAGCCCGGGATGATGCGCGTGACGAGCCAAAACGCGGTGAAGGCTGCGAGCTCGTGCGACGCGGAGAAGTGGTGGTAAAGCATAAAGTCCGCGAGGGGGACGGACGCGAGAAGGAAGTGGAAGAGCGGCGTCCAGTATCCGGGGGACGCGTCGGTGATCGGGAGGGTGTGCGAGGTGCCGACGGGCGCGATGCGGCGGTAGAGTGTGTACCCCGGGATGGTGTCGACCGGCTTCGTCATGTTCGGGGACAGCGGGAGCGTCTCGTACACGAGGCGGTAGGCCTCGAAATCGTTTAGGCCCATGATGGTCTCTCCCGCCGGGTCGCTCGTAAGTTTTATTCTGTTGGCCGGAATATTAGGTTACTTGTCCGGGTGTGGGCAAGAGAGAAACAGCGCACGGTTTAGCCAAGTTAGACGGGCCCCAGGCACCGTCGATTAGGTACCGGTCCTCGCTGCCTGGCCAACTCGCGACCAGCATCTGGTGAGTGAGCGTCCCCCACTTCCAGCCATCAGGGTGGACCGTAGGATCGTTGCCCAGCGACTTGAACGAACGCCCGACCAGCTCTGAGACTATGAAGTCGAAGTAGCGGAGGAAACCCGCAAAGGTCGCGTTGATCGAGAAGCAGAATGCGCCCTTGTGTTCGTGGACGATCCGGTCGAAAGCGGATGCGCCGACCGGCATGTTGGTAAACGCGCTACTGAGCTTTATAGGGGTCGATGGACCGTGCCATTGCTCCTCTGGAACGTGAAGTGGGGTGGTATCCTTCGGAATTTGCTCGAGATGAGCCAAAAATAGGGTCGTTAGGAGCGGCAAGGATGGGGGGGAATCCAGCAGCGTCGAAGGGAGTTGTATCCGCTCGAGGTAAGCCCCAGCTTCCGTTCTGTTGAGCGTCGAGATAGCGTACGGATCGGAGGGATACCCAGCCATGACTCCGAAGACAAGTTGTGATGTAGGACGACGAGGCTTGTGCTTTTATATGACTCGGCGATGACTCGATGACTCGTCTGATGGCCTCGAGACGATTTGATACTTATCCGTCGGGGAAGTTTATGGCAGCCGAGACGCGCAGCGGAGCTCCGTTCCGCCTCAGCGGAGGTGTGGACGACGGTCAAGAGCAAAGATGTGCAAGTGCACGTGCACAGCAAACTTGTTTGATCTCCTCAAAATTTTAATCGATGCAAATGATGGTGATCGATGATTCACCGGGATTCAAGAGTATACACCACTTTGGCTGGTTACTAGAAACTATGCTACTTCCGCGGTTGGTCAAAGCAAAAATTATGTGCGACAGAAACTTCTTACGCGCCGGGGATTACTAAATTTGCCGATCTCCTTGAACTCCGGATTGAAGAGGGAGAGGGAGGAAGAGCCAGGACAATTATGGCCGTAACTGGCGGCCGAAAGATTTGAGCATATCTTTAGAGAAGAATCTGTCACTCAGATTCTACTCCGAAACTTTTACCTCGCGCAATATCGTGTATTGAGCGTTCGAGTCCTTCAAGAAATTTTCAGGGGAAGGTTGGTCTGCAGGTATGGATGAGATATAAGAAAAGGAAAGATAGTGTGGAGAACTTTTCTCCTACCGTAGATAAGTATTAACTTTGTAAACTTGAAAACTTACATAAGTTATAACTCTGCGAGTTCTACGCTACACCCCCCATGTTTCAAAACGGGACCGCGCCGGATAATATTATCCTGAGTCTTATCCTATCACTTCACCTACATCCCAAATCGAAGTTAGTAAAAGAAGCAGGTTGGACGAATGGATGACTTGCACAAGCGAGCACCGCAGCTTTCAAAAATACGTCGAGTGGCAATTTATGCCGGTCTTCCACGGATTTTTTGAGACCGAATGATACTCAGGATGTTGACGGCTTTCGGTTATGAATATGGAGGGTATGCGATATTATCCCGTTCGGACTACTCGGTGAGGTATAGTGCGGCAGACGTGCTGATAACCTGGTGAACATAAACATCAAGTAAAAAATGGATAGAACGAAGTCTTCTGTGTCAATCTGGGGGCCTAGGACCAAGATATATTCAAGCAGTTGATGAACGCGATCTGAAGCAACGCCCAGCTAAGGGACACCCAATTCCGAAGGCCCTATCACGCATCGGATGCTATTCGAAGTTGACCAAGGTTTTAGGTGATTTTTTGTGATTTTCAATTTCCGCTGTCCAGACGAGCTTCTAGAGTCAAGCAAAGATCCAAGCGCCTCAGATATGGAGTCGGGTAGAGAGTCCGCCTAAAAAAAACTAAACATCTGTTGAGCGAAGTCGAGGGGAAGAAGCCGAACATCACGTGTTCCTTGGCGTTCGATTTACGTAGCCACACAAGCACAAATATGCCTGCGCCGGAGACTTCCATCATTCACCTTTTCCTTGTCAATTCCTCGTCAAAACGCCACAAGACATACTTTCTCACCGAAATCCTTTGGTTTCGGAGGTAGCATGCTCCTCTGATGGCTGGAATACTTAACCGACCATGAACGACTCGAAGGCCTCAGGCTTCAAATTGTCAAATTTCGAGTGACTGAAGTCTGCATCAGGACTTTGAAAACCGCAGGACTTCACATGAGCCGACGTACACCCATTTCTTTGAACTTACTTAATTTTTTGAGGCCCTGGTTTTCGTATACCGAGCCCAACCTTGGGCTCTTCTCCAACATCCTCTGGCGTGCCAGAGTCAATCTGACGGCGTATCTTGTGCTCTTTCTTATGATGCCTGTAATTTGGCCCTAGCGCGGGATACCCGCCATGGTCCTGCACCATCCAGTCATTGGCCAGGGTGCGGGATCTTCGGTTGTTCTATAACCTAAATTTCACGGGCGTTTCTGAAGGACCTCAACATCGAAATTCAAATCATATTTTGCACTATGAACACTGCTCTAGGTGCTTGCCATTCCATCAAGAAGTGCCCCAGCTCGTCCTCGACGCGAGTAGTCCAAACTTTGGGCCTGGTTCGACTTCAATGCAGCCTCGTATCGCTCTTGTCTGCTTTTTAAAACGCAATTCGAATCGCAATTCCAATCTATTTTTATGGTCAACTTCCACCATCAGTGTCGATAATCACACGGACCTGCTTCGGCAGAGCATGGAGTCGGTACTGGCAGTCCAAGAGGGCCGGTTGAGGTATTCTCCGCGAAGGTGAACTGTGAATGTTCGTAACCATGAAAGCCCGAAACGCGCTTCTCAGAACAAAGATACAGGGCGGACGAGCTTATTCAGGCTGCGGGAAGATCCGCACCAACGTGGTGCAGGGCCAAAGCATACCAAGAATGGAAGGGATCGTAAAAGTCGGCACTAAAGGGCACGACCTACATTCCAGAAGCTGTAACAGCACCCGGTGACGCTTCCGTTCCAGAATCCAATGGAATGGGATTTCCGAACACAGACACCCACTCTCCCAATGGTTGACAGTTTTTCAACTTCTTGAATCTCGATCCTATCTCGATTCTTCAACCATACCTATATACACGAGTTGGGGTCACTTTTCGTCTCTTGCCACTTGCATTATGCCACCGCTCCCTACGATAGCATCAACGTACGGCCCATGGCTTGTATCCCTCGTTCTCGAGACCTTCCTGTTTGGTGTCGGTTGCCTTCAAACTAGTCTTTACTTCAAGTGGTATCCGAAGGACAAGTTGACTCTCAAAGTCTTCGTACGTCGTTAGCATAACCTCTTTGAACCACCCCGGCTTACAACGACCCTCGATAGGTCTTGCTCGTCCTGTGCGTCAATAAGATTTACGATTCCTTATATTGCTCAACCACTCCAGGTTTTTCGAAACCACCCAGATTACGTTCTTTTACAGGTCAAGCCATTTCCGTTTTGTGGATAAGTTCGGAGAGCCGCAGAACGATCTGGTCTGGTGCGCTCAACTCTCTTATGCTTATATTTCTGTACTGAACCTCTACAGGTCCGATTCGGTGCGTCCCTATGTCGGTCTATCCATCGAGTCCTCACTCTTCGCCAGTTGCAACTCCTAGCCAACGTGAGTTATGCAATCAACCCATCGTTCGCTCAACTGATGCCTCTCCAGTACCTTTCCCAATTCACCGTACAAATGTACCTTCAATCCCTCCCTCTATCCACCCCACACTCACATGCTCCAGCTATTTCGCGAGCCGCATCTTCCGTCGTGCGTATACCCTTGGGTCGATAACGTTTTATTCTCACGGTTGGTTCCAGTCAGGGGAGAGCGCGTCAAATTGTACAAGCCCTCGGCGTTCGGAATATACATAGTCGTATGTGCTCAAATGTTTGCGGTCTTGTAGTACTGATCTCCTCCTGTACAGATTCTTTTGGCTTTCATCCAGATTTGTATGCCATCGTTGATGGGTGCCGCAACATGTCGTTGACGATCTTTACATAGCTGCGGGCATAGCGCAAACCATTTGGACGTGCGTCGCCTGTTCCATCTCGCACTGGTCATTCGACTGACTGTTTACTCAGATATCGACTACGGTCCTACTTGATGCTTGACAAAACCAAGGTGCGTCTTATTTGTTCATCGAGGCTCTCAACCTCGAGCAACTTTCTCTCTTAGGCCATCACGACCCTTCAGACGGTCGCGTCCTTCGCCTGCGACCTCGGCATTACGGTGTACCTATGCGTGTTCCTCAGGCGCAACAAAAACGGGATGCCAAGGTATGTGTCGTTCTGATCTTGTTGTTCATCCTTTGAGCTTTCCAGTAGGACCGAGTCGATGATGAACTCCCTCATGATAAATGCGATCCATCGCGGCATGCTCACCGCCCTGTGCTCCGCCCTTACCACCGCCCTGGTACGTCCCCCTCGACGAATGATTCTCGTCTCTGATCCTTCTTTGTCCCCCCAGTTCATTGCCTTCCCCGACACCTTTTGGTTCTTTCTCCCGCTCGCGCCCAGTAGCAAATGTGCGACTCTTTCGCTGCCATTTCACTTCGTAGTCGCTCACACTCCTCACAGTGTACATGAACAGCATGCTTGCGACGTGAGTGGTTCCCTCGCCAGATCTGCAGACGCCTCCTCACTCCCTTTTGTCGTAGCCTCAACATGCGCCAACACTTCCGCCGCAAGTACACGACCAACAACCGGGACTTGAACACCGTTCCCATGGAAAGCATGCATACGCACGTCGAGGGAAAGTCCGTCTCCGGGGTCGAGTTCGTCAATCCTACTGCGGTGAGTGCATTATCTCGCCCCTAGCTTCATCTCAACACTATACGAAGGCGGTCGAGGAAGAGGATGATGTTTCGGAGAAGGCCGAATTTCCCTCGTACGTGCGCACAGAACGAACCTCTGTATCCGGGTTCGAGTTTGTGAAGCCTTCAGCGGTAAGTGTCTATGCATCGCCCCGACCATCTTCTCAACACTATCCGCAGGTGTCCGAGGACGAGGATAATACGACTGCGGAGTTTCCATCGGGCGGCTCGGTTGAGCCATAACGCCCACGTCGAGGGACGCGACGAAGGTGCCCTGTGCTTTCTAAATCCCATCTCATGTACATTCGTTCGTTCGTAAGCTGTAATCATAATTCAATGGATGTACTGTAATTAATCTCTCCCTCATTTTCATTTCGAGCCCTTGTTCGAATAAGTGACAACGTCTTCAGCCATTACATGCATTATATACACCAGAGAAATTGTAACAATCTGAATTCAGATTACTGATACATGCATAACCCAGGTTTCCTGAATTGAACCATTATTCCATGTCTTCATTTTCGTGTCTCTTCTTATGGCGGTGCAGCGATGATGGGTCCGAGGTAGCAAAAGTGCATCTCGAACCGTCTGGCAGGATTACAGCGCACTGAAGAGGTCGCGCATTAGTGCTAATGAAAAAGAAAAGGTCAGCGGTAGACGATGAATTGTCAGCACACGCACTGAATTCTGATGTGAGTTTCGAGATTCGACCGCTGGAGCGTTTTGTGCCCGCATTCAGGGAAGGGGCACTGAAACATGCTATGGCATACGCGAATTGCCTTTAGTCACAGTCGAGAATAAGATTTAGACCGAAAACTCACAAATCTTCTTTGTTCTTCGCGTGGGTTAACATATGGCGGGGAAGATCAGACGTGCGTTTCACTGTAATCCCACAAGTGGTGCATGTAGCTCTCCGATTCGCGTCCTGTTCTGATTTCTGATGAGGGGGTGTGAATAAAACGCGTTATCTCTGCGCACGTCGCGTCTATTTACCGGGGAGCTCGGGCCCGCTGTGGAAGTCGAGTGATCGCGGGGCATGAGAGAGGCACAAGGAAGCTGCGGAGTGGGAGAATAATCGAAGGGGACGGGCGGTAATGCTACGTCGCATTCGCCTGGCCTTTGAGTCAAGATAACGGCCTGGGATGTGGCGTAAGTCAGAACCTGGTCTGACAATACCAAACAAATAACGGCAGTCGGTCCGGGTGCTATGTTTGATTGGCGCGGTCAAAGCACCGGTTCGCGATGAAGCATCGATGAAGGTTTTAGGGATGATGCAGGTGGAGGGGATTGGTCGTTATGAGAGGGCTGTATTTTCACCCATGTTTTAATTCGTGTTTTTAAACCCAACGACAAGAAATTTATTCGCTCACCGACACACTCCATATTTCTGAGCCAGGTCATCCCCGGCCTTCGGCGATTTGAATGCACAAAGGTAAACGGCAAGAACAAAGCGCGTTGCGCGTCCCTTCGATGCGTTCCGATGTTTTTCCCGGATGATGATTGTCCAAAGGTGAGGAGGGTATTACTGCGCCCATTGTCAGAGAATTGTTACCCCTTTGAAATGAAGCTAATTACCAAGAGATGATGAAGCCTGAAACAATGAATTCCGCCTGTAAAATAATTTCCTGAAAGAACAACTGGGCTAACGCTGCCTCATGGCAGCTGCATGGTCACCACGCGGCAAGACATAGCGCGCTTCGCTACAATGCCCATCTGGTTCGCTTGCAAGGTAATTATTCCTGCCATAGCTCGGTCTTCTGCAACGTTCAATTGTCCCAGGGATTTACATTCAAGCACGTTGTTTTTGCCACACTGCTGTTGATTTCGCCGGTGATTGGGCGCGTTCTGTGGCAAATGAGGCCAACGTCGCTCTGGTCAGGACGAAGGCACAAGACGTATAGGAATGCGTTGGAGGAAGATAGATATTGGGCGGCCGCAGAGCAGCACGGACGACGACTTCGAAGCTCTGATGCGCGATTTGCGGGATCAGCGGCCATACACAAGTTGGGTGTCCCGGTGGTGACATCTTACTCACCAGCGCTGCTGCCATATTATCGCCAGGGGGGTAGAAAGGCGTCTCCGCGGTATCACTTGTCGCTGCGAGCACTATGCAAATGGCATCGGATGGTATTCCCGGGTCCGGTAAGTTTTCTATTCGTTTTCAAGCCGTTACCGATTCCTGACGATGAAGAAGCGGCATCCGACTATAACAGAGGCTTCCAGACTGAGATCAAGGTTCAGCCCTGAAGATCTGCGAGAAATACATCGGATATCGCGCATGGTTCCAGACGAGAAGGTGTTCGGACGAGCACCCGCGAGATGGAAGCCGAAGTATCGTGATATCTGGAGGGAATGGCTCGAAAAAGACAGGGGTATCCATATATTCTTCCAGTAATCGGTGTCTTGACAGAAACGATGGTCCCCAGCTGAAAACGTTATTTGAGTACCCGGCAAACGAGGCGTGGCATGATGGCGGTGCTTCGGTGATTGCCGAGTCGTTCTTGACACTTACTACACCGCGCTGCTTGCTTTCTCGGTCCATGCTTGCTCCTCAACGCCCTTCGATGCTGGAGGCACTGGCATGGGATCCGGCTTTCGCCCACTTTGCCGGTTTGTCTCGCGCTGCTTTACTATAAGTCTCACTGTTATCTCACTGGCAACTGCAGTTTCCTCACTGGCTCTTCCTGGTCGGAAGTCCTCCCAGGCTGCTATCAATGCTATATGATTCCTTTCTTGTATGGGCTAGTATTAGTGGGCGAGTAGGCCGGCGAGCTCGGCCGTCGCAAATGCGGGTCTAGGCGCAGCGACAGGTGACCTGGGAATTCTCGGCAAAACCCCGCGGCTCCACCCTTTTGCTCTATTCTCATAATTTGTTCTCCTGTAGCGCATGCTACGAAATCATTATCGCGTCGAACTGCAGTAACAATCAAACCGGGGCGGCAGGCAGAAGACGAGATGAATGATCCGGAACACATATATGTAGACACCGTGACGAGCGCACGGCGCAACTCCTTGTCCTCTCCCATGACTCCTGTGCACCAGCTCGGGTTCTCTGACATCCTCATCTTTGGTGCGGGCCTCTGGCTCGCAACCAAGATCGTTCGCCGCTTTTTGAATCGCAATGAGCACGGAACGAAGCTAAATGGTCCTCCTCGGGAGAGCTGGCTTTTCGGGTTTTCTCGACAGATTGCGCTGTCTCCCGATTCTGGGGTGCTTTACCAGGACTGGGCCGCGAAATATGGGCCTGTATACCAGATGCCTGTTGCCTTTGGACAGAGCAGGATCATTCTGTGCGATCCTAAGGCCGTCAATCACTTCTACAGTATGGAGCGATCCGTCTACATCAAGACGAAGGTGACTCGGGATGTCATCTCGAATCTTGTAAGCAGTCGCTTTGAGTGTTGATTTTCACTAATTTAAATTATCTCTCCAGTTTGGTCAAGGGTTACTGTGGGCCGAGGGAGAAAGCCACAAGAGGTACGCTGCAACGCAGTCGTCTCGCAGAAGCACTATGCTCACCCTCTATTTCTCAGGCAGCGGAAGGCGCTAACGCCAGCATTCAGTAACGCCGCGATCAGAAGGCTAACTTCGGTCTTCTATGACTCCGCATACAAAGTGGATAGTTTGCGGACCCTATTTTGAGATGCTGATGACTCCTGACTAGCTGAAAGGGTACTGGGATGCCTCCATCGACAACACGCCAGATGGTGCCATAATTGACGTCGAACACTGGCAAGTAACGACCCCTTCCAACTCGTCGTCTACTGATCCGGCTCTGCAGGATGAACCGGGTTGCGTGAGTTTGGCCTCACGTTAGATGATGGCCTTTTCTGAGTTGTTTCTAGCCTTGACAGTATAGGCATCGCCGGATTCTCGCATGACTTCCGTTCGCTTGACGGAGAGTATTCTGCGGTCGCGGAGGCCTTTGACTCGCTGTCGTTCGAAGGTGGCGGCATCCTCGCCAACCTTGCCTTCGTTCTTCTTGTGGGGACTCAGCTTTCCTTCTTTGCAAATCTCCCGACGGATAGAAACCGCATCATGGGCAATCTGCGCCGGACGATGAGCGTCATTGCCGACGGTCTTCTCGAGAAAACACGGCGCGAGAAGAAGAGCCATGTCACCGACGAAACTGCTGACAGATCAGTCATCGGCCTGCTGCGTATGAATCTCTCTCGGATGTACGACTGGCTTGTTGGCTCACGAGTGTTTAGTCAAAGCAGAGGATGATGATGCGGAGCTCCATATGAATGAAACCGAAGTGATGGCTCAAGTACACACTTTTTCCTCTGAAAGTCAACCTACTCACGTCTTGTCCATCTTTCTTCCCAGATGGTACCCATTTTGATTTCCTTTTTTGCTTTGCAAACTGACTTCCCAACGATTAGAATGTCCTGCTGTTGGCCGGTAAGATTTTATTTTGCTTTGGTTCTCTATGTCCATAGCTCAAGTATTCTTAGGCTATGAAACCACGTCCAGTGCGTACTTTATATTCCGTCTGTAATAAGACTGAGCTCGGTTACAGTCAGTCTCACTGTGTGTATTCTTCCCATCCGTGTCCCGTATCATTTTTAATATGTTCCTAGTGGGCTCTGATCGAACTTGCGAAGCAGCCGGAGAAACAAGCCAAGTTACGCGAAGAGTTGGTACAATTTGGCTCCACGGACCCTACCTGGGATCAGCTGGTGTCGGCGCTCCCCTACCTTGACGCTGTGGTTCTCGAGACATTGCGGCTCCACCCTCCTTTGGATGTAACAACTCGTGAGGTATGTCTGTTCTAGATCTCACCGTGCATATTAGCCCATTGATCGAAATTTCTCGAGGCCTTGGTCGACGACGTGATCCCAATCGGGGAGCCTATTACGACGACGTCGGGAGAAGTGGTCAACAGCATTGCGGTCACTAAAGGCACCTGTGTCACCGTGTCGATTCGCTGTATGAACAGGTCGGAGGTCTTCTGGGGTCCCAACGCGAAAGAATTCGAGCCGGAGCGATGGCTCACCCTTAACGACGATCCTCTGCGCGCGAAAGAGATCCAGGGCCACCGCCATCTGATCACATTCCTCGACGGGCCTCGAACGTGTCTCGGAAAGTCGTTTGCTCTGGCAGAGTTCAAGGTACGCGTTTGGTTTCTTCCATAGGGTATGTTTAACTGGTGTGATGTCAGGCGGCGTTGTCGGTCCTTATCCGGAACTTCAGCTTCGAGTTCCCTGACGGGCCGACGACGGAGATCGGGACGCACCGTGCGATAATTCCCAGGCCAAAGGTCGTTGGCCAGCCTGCGGCTAACGTGCCTCTGAAGGTTAGGCGGGCCGATTGATTGTTTGACATCTGTACTTTGCACTTTATTTTCTGTGGGTATGTAACATGTCGAGTCCACCACTTTTGCGGAGCAATTTGGCCGTCGAAGAGTCACGTCTCCCACACTCGGGCCGACTTCAAATCGCATGTGCGTCAATACGCACGAAAGTGCCGTAAGACGTTGACTCGGATAATGCGCCGAGAGAAGTTGATGGTCTAACCAGAGTTACCACGTCAAGGAAATGGGGCGGGCGCCGGGAATATTTATTTCCACTGCCCATCCTTTAGCAAGAAAAAAGTAGGGCCCTGGTGCGGTGTCTGGGCTCTCCACATGCCTTTTTTGGCATAACTTATGTGTGACGGTCACACTCACCTGCTGCCACACTTTTCGACGCGCCTCGCCTCAATTCCGCCTCCCTCGCTGCCCATCCGCATCGAACAAGCCCCATACACGACGCCTCAAACAGCTCCATCCCTTCTTAAATATCCTCACGAAGCCATGCAGCCCAGCAAAAGGCTTTCATATATCTCATTTGCCGCGATTTTGAGGGGATTCTGGAGGCTCGAGGACAGCGGAGGTTCCTTGAAGTGGCGCAAGAGACACTCGCACAAAGCACTGCATGTGTAGTAAACGTTCTCGATGCGGGTAACTCGACGTACGACGACAAATTCGTACGTGATGAGCATTGGCAATTTCTTGCTCACTTTCGTATTTTTAAGGTGTCGAGCGAGATATACGCACTGCAGCGTCATACATCCTTGCATGCCAATGCGAGAACACAAATGGCCCACTTACCATTTGGACGCCACCCAAAGCGCGCGGAGGGCCTAAAGCAGCAAACGTTCCGCGCCCGCGAATTCGCGGTTCGCGTTGCGTAGGCTGCTACCGGCGCTACGCCTGGAATGTCCTCCGTTCGTTTCGTTCAAGGGTTAGAGCCGAGTGGGGCAGCTTAGGTGCGCACGCTCACGCGCTTCCTTCTGTCCTTGCTCTTATTTTCATCTTGTCTATTGCAGCGCTTTCTTTTTTCGGATGCGAGCCCATTTCTGCCCAGGGCGTCGTTGCCCCCCAGAAGCATAACCCGCAGGGCGACTGTGCTCAAGAGGCATGGCCGTTTGACGGAGCGGACGCTCTTGCGACATGCAGGCTCAGAGTAGTCAACACGTTCGATGACGAGGCACGGGCGCTCCACGGGACTTCTCTCCCTACTGTCCGCTGCTTTTGGAGCATTACGTTCTATGGTGCAAACGGCATCGAACCACTAACCGTGCGCAGCGCGGCGCAGAAACACGTTTTCCGCGCTTTCAGTGGTAATTTGGAGCCGACTGGATACATTTGGCAGGCAGTGGCCAATCTGGGTGCCAAATCTTTTTTGATCTCATCCAGTTTTGACTTTTAGAACAATCCCTCTAGACAAAATGATCCTTCTGCCAAACGGAGCATTTCCACAAGAGGGATAAGAAATCGGGGGAAATTTGGGCCGGCAATATCCGCTGTACAAAACTAGCGGTGACTAAGTCGTTTGCACCGTAGAGGGCCGCAGACGCGGTGGCGAGGGCGGCCGCGCGCACTCGAAGCGGGACACCGTGGCGACAAGGAAGCTGAAGCGAGGGGAGGTGAAGTGCCCCGAACTAGAGTACAAGACGGATGGCACCGAGGCTCGAGCACGAGGTGGGATCATTTTCCCCTCCTTCTAGGCTAAATTGAATTTATTGTTGCAGGCCTACCATGCTGATGAAGCAGCCGCGGCCAAGCGCGAAGCAAACTTAGCAAAGGAGAGCGTGCGCAAGGCACGTGAGATGGAGCGTCACTGCGCACGAAACCGATGGAGACGGTGCAGCTGCCGTAGTAGCGCAAGAGGGGGGCAGGGCCGTGCGGCCAGGCGCACGCGGAGAACGCGGTGGCCTTGCACAAACCCGGTGCCGTCTGTGGCGTGCACATCACCGTCGTGCCATCACAAAGCGTGAGCGGGTGATCTATGCCTTTGGGACACTGCACGGTAGTGCCGCGTGCACGATAGCATTGTGAGGAAAGCTGCGATGCCGCAGCGGTGTTCTCACCATCCTCACCTTCGCCGTTGACGGTCCACAAGGAGGATTCTGGGCAGGGTAGCGCGCCTGCGGCCTGCGTGAGTAGGGGTGTACTCCGAATATTAGCAAGTTTTTTGCAAGTTTACGTTGTCTATTCCCTAGTAAAAGTGTACAGGCGTGTTAATATGAGTTGGATCAGAAAAACGGCAATCTGGTAAGAATTCGAATCAGTGTTAGGGAAAAATGAAAAAATGAAATCTGGCAAGAGTTGAACTCTTGAACGATACTCAAAAGGGCACTTCTGAAGACGTCGAGAACCTATACACTACGCAAGCTCTGCAAGGTGGCCCTCCTAACTCATTTTATTCTCCCCAACCTGAATATTTGAAAAGGTTTTCGTTTCAAATAAAAGCCCAGACATAACACCAGGGCCAAAAGTAGCGCTGCAAGAATTTGTGTTATTTGATCTTGCGGCTGGTGGAGTCTGCACGTGACGGTTTCAACCATGGTTCAAAAAAGTTTAGTTGTGTCTAGGTTTATATAAATGGGGAGTTGAAGATTAATTCAACTGGGATTTATGAACCAGCACCGAAGCGCTCCTCATAACACTCTTGGGCAGCTTTGATCGCATCATAATCGCGGAGATAAGCTTGCACTTCGTGAGCTGGCGAATAAAAATGTAAGTATGGGGCGGCATTCGGGTATTTCCCACGTACATTGGCGCCACGCGGTTCCACTACGGATCCGCGATATCTGCTCGACAGATTCCTTGTTGACGAAGTCTCCCCTGTGTTTCCGAAGATCCTGATACGCTTCTAGTCTCGCCGGAATGTCTTCCCGTCTAGTCCCGGGAGGCAACAAGCATCCGATCGAGCCAGCCTCCTCGATTGCCGTCCCCGCGCCTTGGGCGAGGAAAGGTGCCGTAGCATGAGCAGCATCACCAAGAAGAGCTGCGCGCCCACGGATCCAGGTGGGCAGTTTCGGTACCACCCGCAGCTTCCATTTGTGAATTGCGGTGTGACTCGGTAGATCCAAGACACGCAAGAACTTCGGGTGAAAATCACGGTACATTTCCAAGATCTCTTCTCGAGATCCCGTCGACGTCCAGCCTACATTTAATGCAATGGAAATTTGAACCCCAGGGATTAATTCACTAAATCACCCACCTGCTTCAGATTCGGGCGAGTCTGTGAAGAATGCGGCGAAATTGATGAGACGTCCACTTCGGAATGGGTAAATTATGAACATCCGCAACGGTCCTTCTTTCATGAGAACACCGCGGGACCCAGATATTCCGTCGGTAAGCCACTCAAGGTCGGGGACCTCCTGTGCCTCAAAAACGGCGCGGAAGCAGGACCAACCTGACGGAGCGGCTTTTACCTCGGATCCTAGGATCTCAGTACGCATAACGGACTTGGGAGATATTCAATAAAGCCAAACACAAGAGATATGCGCATACATTAATTCCGTCGGCGCCGAGAACAATATCGGCATGAACGATTTCCCCGCTGTTCAAGATTATTGTTCCCTCTTCGGTATAGCACGACATAACCTTGGATCCAAGGCGGATCTTGACAGGCGGGCCTTCGCCTTCCCCTACTGCCAGGCGCATGAGCTCACTGTACAGATCGCTCCGATGGCAAAGTAACCCCTGAGATACGGACGAAATCAGCGAGGCAACTGTTCAATATGATTTTTAACATACCGGCATTCCACTGTCCAAGTCGAAGGCGGTTTTACTCTCTCCGCTTTCCCCGTCGAAGATGATATGCTGCGACGACTGTGAATAATAAATCGGTTGACTCCAATGTTGAAAACGTACCGCAGACATGTTGACGCCCTTCAAATTATCTTTCGACACCCCGAGGTGATCCAGCACACGTAATGCATTGAGCTGCAGACCAAGAGCAGCACCGATTTCGGTCTTGATTTCGGATGTTTCGAAGACCTGAGAATGGGTTTAGCATTTCGTCAGTGCCGATCAACTTGATGTGCAGACCTGAACAAGATGTCCGTTCCGTCTGAGTGCAATGGCGGCAGTTAGTCCCGCAATGCCTGCACCGACTACTGAGACGTTAAGAGCTGAAAGGGAGTCGCCGAAAGTCGCCATAGAGTTTCCCACAGGCAAAACCACCTTTTATCTATACCATTCAGAGCCCGTTTATCCTGGCGATGACTATTTTCGCTTACTATTGTAAAGAAATCCGACACAATGTTCTGATGGGTTCACGTGGTGCCGACGCCTGTCTAACTCCTTCTAACTCTTAATATTCGCGCGGCGGCGCGTGCTCACCCTCAGCGACGATTCTCTGCGCGCGAAAGAGATCAAAGACCACCGTCATCTGATCACATCTCTGGACGGGCCTCGAACCCGTATCGTAAAATGTTTGGGACGCACTGCGCGATGATGAGCCTCGGTACGCGCTCAGCACAGAACGAGCCAAAGCTGACCAAAGCACTCGGACATCGCCGGACTCGGAGTGATCACCGAGCGTGAGTCATATGCATGAGTCATTTCGAGTCACTGTCTGAGTAAGAGGACGAGTTGTCTGAGTAAGAGGATGAGTTGGAATGAGTCAGAATGAGCCGTTTAGTTTCTATAAATAAATTTTGTAAAAGGTATATAAGGGCCTCGAGCTCGCAGCCAACAAGCAGATTTTCCCCCACTTCGTGTAGTGTTCACGTGACGAATAGTATCTGTTTGATCACGTGCTTGGTATTTCGTGTCCCTCGTCGTAAGCTCTCGTCCTCCGTCGTACGTATCGTATTCGCAGTCTTCGTCGTCACTGCGCGGTCCCTCGTCGTCAGCGTCTTAGTCGCGGCCTTCGTCGTTTGCCGCCCACGTAACAAATCGTTTGTTTTTAGCACATCGCTTTCGTTCAGTAGGCTTCATAGTCTACTGTAGTATCGACCCACCACACCACACACCTACACCTCGGGTGCAGGGACGAAGTTGAACCAACTCGCATTCACACCAGTTCTTCGGTCTTCCGAGAGTGGTTGTTGGATCTTGTTTTATTTTCCTTACACTCTCAGACGCACCGTAGGCGTATCAGCGATCATTCGCAAGCCAAAGGTCGTTGGCCAGCCTGCGCGTCTGAAGGTTAGACGGACCGATTGGTCGTTTGCCATATCTAACTTGCTTCTACCGCGTATATCAAGTCCGCAGGGGTTTATTTCCGTTGCAGAGTATACCTCGGTCATATAACTCTAGCTGTCCTGACACCTGGGTGCGATTTGATTTTTAACAGAAACTTTGAGTGGTTGCAAATATCGTGATCCCACACACGTGACGGTTTCAACCAAGGTCCAAAAAAAGTTTAATTCCGTTGTCCACAAGTTTGAGATTAATTGGAGAGGGATTTGGAGCTAAAACGCTCCTCATAATACTCTTGGGTAGCTTTGATTGCGTCATACTCGCGGAGGTAATTTTGCACTTCCATAGCTGGTGACGCACAAAATGTAAGCACGGAGGTATTCGCTTTCATTCTCGCTTACCTTTGTACCACCCGGTTCCACTAAGCATGCGCGCTACCTGTTCGACGGATTCTTTCCTCGCAAAGTCGCCTCTGTCTTTCCGGATATCCTGGTACGCTTCTAATCTTGCCGGAATGTCTTCCCGTCTGGTCCCCAACGGCAACAAACATCCGAGGGATCCAGCCTCCTCGATTGCCATCCCCGCACCTTGGGCGAGGAACGGTGTTGTGGCATGAGCAGCATCTCCAAGGAGAGCTGTGCGTCCCCGTATCCAGGTGGGCAGTAGCGGCACGACCCGCAGCTTCCATTTGTGGATCGCGCTGTGGCTCGGTAGATCCAAGACACGCAAGAACTTGGGGTGGAAATCACCGAACGTTTCCAAGATCTCCTCCCGCGATCCCGTTGGTGTCCAGCCTAGATTTGATGCAATGAAATTTTGATCTTCAGGAATTATGATTTGACTGAGTTGCGCACCTGCTTCAGATTCGGGCGAATCCGTGAAGAAGCCGATGAAGTTGACGAGACGGCCACTTCGGCATGGGTAAATTATGAACATTCTGAATGGCCCTTCTTTCACAATTACACTCCGCGCGCCAGATACCTCCCCCGTCAGCCACTCAAGCTCGGGGACCTCCTGTGCCTCAAAGACGGTGCGGAAGCAGGACCAACCTGACGGGGCGGCGGGGACCTCGGATCCTAGGATCTCAGTACGTATAACAGACTTGGGGAGGGGGTAGTTAGTACAGCCAACAATGTCAGGTCTTTGCGTGCGTACATTGACCCCGTCGGCGCCGAGGACGATGTCAGCGCGAACGACTTCCCCGCTGTCCAAAGTTATTGTTCCCTCCTCGGTATCGCACGCAACAACCTTGGATCCAAGGCGGATTTCGACAGCCGGGCCTTTGCCTTCGCCGACAGCGAGGCGCGTGAGCTCGTTGTGCACATCGCTCCGATGGCAAAGCAAACCCTGGGATAGCAGCAAAATAGGTGAGAAAACTGATGAATATGTGCACGATGAACATACAGGCAGCTCATTCCCACCACTCCCGAAGCGAGCGGTTTGACCATCTCCGCTGTCAGAGGTGAAGGCGATATGCTATACGAAATTAATCAATGTGGAAAGAAGTCCCTTTAAAACGCACCCCAATATGTTCGACGCCCTTCAAGTTGTCTCTCGAGATCCCAAGGTGATCCAGGACACGCATAGCATTGGGCTGCAAACCCAGAGCAGCACCGATTTCAGTCTTGATTTCGGATGTTTCAAAGACCTGAGACTGGATCAGGGCGCTGAACGGAAAGCGGAGATCAATCAGTACAGACCTGGACAAGATGTCCATTCCGTCGAATTGCAATGGCCGCTGTTAGTCCCGCAATGCCTGCACCTACTACTGAGATGGTAAGAGCAGGAATGGAATCGTTAGGAATGTCCATTTGGGCAGAGTTTGCGCCTAGGCCAGGCCACCTTATATATGTGTGTCACCCATATGGGCCGTTTATCCTTCTGTACAGATGACTTATAAATGCTTACTCTCAGCGGGGGAATCTTGTCCGTTGGCAGTGATGGAGCTAACGAGAATGTCCAGGTGTGCTATTCCAGATAATGAACTGGAACAGAGGCTGCGCTACAAAATTTCAGCCTCGAATTTCAACGTTCGACAGCAGCTCACTGCCCTTACAATGGCCCTTTAACAGGAGTTTAGACGAGTGCCGTGAGAAACAGGTAGACAGTTGACTGTTGCGAAGCTGATTAAGAGAAAGCTCATCAACGATGCCGAAATAGCGGCAGATGCGCTCTGGAGCCGGTTCATGCCAGAAAGTTCGACAGCGAGGAAAAAGAGTCTTAGGAGATCGCGCATCCGCCGGTAGGTAGGTAGGTATATTCCGGCGCGGTCCCATGAAGAAACAGCCGGAGTTACCCCCGTTCTACATGTGAAGTGTTGTGACAATTTCAACCCGACAACGTCTCAGATGTCTAGCGTTGAGGTTCGCTCAAGAGAAATTCGCGCCCAGAACGCTCAGTATTCCGCGGCGGCTCTTGACTGCCCGACAGATTCTGTTTCCACGAAATTTCCAGGGTGCGCAAGCAGCAATTTGCCTGGCCGGGAGTTCACCCCGTCCAGTACCGAGGCCCATAGGAAACGTTTCCAAGGAGAGGTAGCTGACGGACCATTCACGGACACTCTTGAGATCCGCCAAGATGGGTACATCCAAAAGATGCAAGAGCTCCATCCCAGAGAGGTTTATACGCGAGACGTTGTCGTCCCAACTGCGAAAGAGCGAACCTGCGAAACAAGACCCGAGAAGCGCCGCGGCCGCGCGGCGAGGCATCGTGCTGAAATGGCTGGAAACTAGGTTTGGAACGGGTAGGTTTGGATCAAGCCGCCGTTCATTGTTTGCTGATACGAGATCAGTTTGGTGGTCAAACAAGGCTTGCTCCGAACCTACCGTTCAACAGTGACGAAGCCGTACGCGTACAATCCCGCACGTCCCGATGCCGGAGCGGGCGAACAGCCCAAACACGCCTTTGTCAGCGGAGGGCCGGCTCGCCGGACCGGAACTGCGACGGCTTGCTCCGGAAGCCTGTTGTTTGGAGTAAAAGCGGGTTCCAAGTAGACCGGTAACCGATCTCTCGTATGAAGACAATCGTTCATAGAGAGACCGGTCGAACTGGGTTTGAATTCACATGTGAAGCGATCAACCCCTGATCAGTCACGTTTCCATCACGTGCCTTACACGATTTCCTCAAAAACTCATGGTTTCCGTGTCTAAAATGGAGCGAAGAAGACCCAAATAGATGCCTCAACGACTTTTCTACCTGATTGGACCTTTGGAATTATAGAATTCTGCATATCTTGACCGATTTCGCGAAGTTTACCTCAAACCAGTCAAATTGGTACTATAAAGCCCAGAACTGTTGCAGAAAAAATTCCACGTTGGCCAAAGAGTCGGGAATGGTCCATGGAGTGAAATTAGTCAACCAACTACAAATTTCCGGGCTGTATTCGACAGGGCGTCGAGGGCGCGCTGCTCGTGAAGTGATCAGCACGTGACTGATCGCGCGCTATGACAATTTAAACTCAGATCGACCGGTCTGTCTACCGACAAACTTGTTTTCTAGTAGACAGAACGGTCACCGGTCTAGGTTCCAAGGGTAAGGAGGTTTTTCGGAGGCCTCTGCGCTCATGTCCGGACCTGCTCCCTTCGGATCTCGGCGCCGCCGATCCGTCCTCTGAGCTCCGCCCCCATTGCACGAGCCACGCTCTACGAAGCGCGGTTGGTTCGCGGATGAAATCAAGTGAGAAGGAGGTCGAGGGTTCGATTCTCGCGGGTGCCATATGCTTTTTAATACATTCGGATGAACAATGAATACAATTATAATAACGAGAGCTTCTCCAACGGCTTACGGAGACCCTAGGGAGACCATTCAAATATTACTGTTATGGGCTTTATTATTATACAACCAGGACACTATGAAGGGAAGGCATATGAGGGACAGCCCATCAAGAGCACCTCGCAAGATGCAATACAATACGGCTACATGTGACTGCATCTGGCATCGGGGCACCACCAGAGTGCGCGCGGCGGCGGGGGTCGGGGTGCCGGGGCGGGAGGCGCCGGCATCGGTCATGTCGTCGCAGATGGGGAAGGCGTCTGCGTCGAGCGTCGCGGGGCGCTGCGACAGCGGGGGCTTGCGGCGGGGCATGTGGTCCGAGGATGAGACAGCGCCGGCGGTGGGGGTTGGGCGCTAATTTGGGGCGCACGGGGATGGGCTGCTGGCTTGACAAGGGTCCGGCGACGCTGGTGGCGGCGGCAGCGGTTTGGCGGCGGTCAGTCATCGTCCCCAGTGGCTGTTAACGTCGCTAAGTCGGCCTCGATAGCATACCATCAATGTGGTCGCTGCCGGTACCTGTGAAGATCACGTTGTGAGCAGGTACGGAGCTCGCTTTATGGTCTACATACTTTCATGGTGCGTGGCTCCGGCCTTGTGCAACGCCAGGCCAAGGACACCATTGCCTCAGGCTCTCTGCATTGACACTGGTGCTGTCAAAGCTTTTGCCATGGCTCTGTGATAGCGTGAAGGTTCGGTATCCGAGTCCAGGGGAGCAGACATGAGTGCGAAGGAGTACCCAGGAAGCCTGGCCATGGATGAGGATCATTCTGGTGAGCTAGTTTGTGGGGCCAATTCTGGAGGAGTGAGAGTGTATCGCTTGAACCTGGAAAAGAGAAGACGAGAGCAGGCAGCATCGAAGTGGTGAGAGAGAAGAGGTAATGATTTCCTAATTAGGACTTGGTCTCTTGGACCGCCGAACGTTCTCTATCCACTTTTGGCTCTGGCTTTTCTGGGCTATGGTCAATGCCACGGGTAGGAACGGGACTGATGCAAAAGACTGTCCGTGTTACTTCTGTCCAATCTTCGACTTGGATGCCAATTAACCACGGCCCAGATCCAGAAGATTCGGTATTAGTCGCAGCCTTCACGAAGTACGCGCGAGAGAACAGTGGAGCTGGGCTCAGCACAAAGGATCAACTGGCAAGACTTAAGCATGATTTTGACTTGACAATTGGGTGAGTTTGACTGCTTGCTTGATGTCAAATCTTGTACTAACGGCACAACACCGCTTGCTCATAGCAAGACGAAATTGTATGCTCTTCGAAAAAGACTGGGGATTGAAAGTGTCAAGAACAGTGCTGGAAAGCGTACAGAGGAAGAAACCAGACAAACGGTCATAGATTTAAAGCAGAGTGATGTCGCCGGCGGGTGGGGGGTTACTCAGACTAAAGGCAGGTTAGCCAATGTCGGTGTTCTCATCCCGCGGTAAGGAGCCCTACAACTAAATCATAGTATGATATTAACTCCTTGAGTAGAGACTCTTTACGAGAGATCCTGCACAACGAATTCGATGAAGAATTTGAGAGTCGTTTCGTGGGCAAGAAAAAGCCTCAGAAACACCGGACACCATTGAAGGCTTTGGGTCCATGGCATCAAGAACACTCGGACGGACACGAGAAGCTCTCTGAACAGGGGCTCGATATCGGGATAGGCATTCATCTTCCCATATACGCCTCAAAGACCAGTGGTCCTCATTCCTCCATGCCCTCCTTTTAATGCCGAATGTCCGCACCGGTAACGCTATAGCTCATTATTATCTTGACCTTGTTGAAGCACGCAACTGTGAGCCAGCCTATCCCTCTCATAATAAGCCTACTTATTGACGTGCTAGTCACCATATCGATGCAATTAACGACTGATCAGGGGAGCGAAGTAAATGAGATGCACAAGATACACACAGGGAGGATAACTGTATGACCTATCCTAAAACATTCAAAAGATATGCTGAAAACATTTACAATAAATTTCTGATGTTTGTCAGTGGAATATACAGAAGATGTTCAAAATAACTTCTCAATGACCAGGATATCTTTTTCATACTCCTCGTTATCAAGAAGATATTGTGAACATATTTTATGTATTGCGGACTTGAACATGCAAAAGTCATTGTAAATATTTTCACCATATCTTTGAGATATTTGAGCACAAGTTATCTGGTTATCCTCCTTGTGACATGAGCAGCTCAGGTGCGTCTATGAAATGCACTACATTTCTGTGAAACTCATATTTTACTTGGCCAGGGATGAAGTTGCACCCGAGCTTGTACCGCCCGAGTACCCGCACGGCGTTAAGCAGTCGAGCACCAACAACACACCTATTGAAAGTCTTTGGCGCTGGCTCCGGGATGGGGATGGGCACAGTACCAAACTGGTGCTTCAAGAAGGAGCAGCAACCGGGATCTTCCTTCCAAACGACGAGATTCATCGGTATAGTCGGGCACATTTTTCACCCATTACGAAGAGCTGAATATCAGCATAGACAGACGTTCTACTGGCTTTTTGTTCCTCTCATCCAAGAAGGCCTCGATAACTTCCGGGAGTATTGGAACGCTCACACGCTTCAAAAGTCAAAGGGCAAAAAAAATGCGTATGGTTCTTCCCCTCAGAACATGCTTATCAACCCGACTTCCATTATTGCAACTGCTCGTGACTGTTCTATTAGTGTCAATCCTGAAACTGTCCGACGCCTCCGCGAAGCCTACGGTGGTGAGGAGGCAAGAGAAGCGACCTTCCGCTTTATTTCTAGGGAGTTCCAGGCGGAGGCAGATGGTGTCTATGTGGACCTCGGCTCTCCGGAAATTATCCTACCCACGGCGTGGGTGGTCTTTCAACAAGTCGTCGCTGAGCTGCAACGTCGTGCACTGGCTTCTTGATAGATAGAAGGATTTACTCTATGTAATGTGGATTACGGTTTATTTGCAGAGTAGGACTTGACTTTAAGAGGCATCTGGCTTCATAGAACCAGTTTGCAGGTTTGAGAGATTGATATTACACCCAGTCAGAGCAAGAGAGTAAGTCAGGAGCTGGAAATAATTCGACTCGAAATCGACGGTTTCAGCCATTACCATCACACAGCCACTGGTAATGGCCGAAACCGTCGATTTCGTGCTGATTTATATCTGGTCTACCACTCACTTCCGGACCATTCTCAATATCTCAAGGGGGTCTCTTACATCCCCAGAAGCTCTGTATGGAGCCCAAAAATCAACCGTCTCACTGAGAAACTAAATCAATTCGTCGGAATAGTACCGGACATGTGGAAAATCTATAGTAATTAACTCAAGACAGACTCGTAGCCGGCAAGGGCTCCGAGAGAATCTATTACAATATCAGCAGAGAATTGGAATCAAACTGAAAACGGCTAACCTGCGGCTGCTGCTCTATGTTCTGTAATGTGAGCATCAAGAGTCTTGATAAGGATATCCGCGGAGGGTAGCCCAAGGGCATTGCACAACCTGTTGCAGGTATGGCTATCAATGGTGTCTCGAATTCCTTCGGGCCCATGGTCCCCGGTACCGCTTTTACTGTGAAATAAATAAATTAGAAGTGATGTGGAAGCGATCAGGGAGGCACGTACCCGTCGATGGTATGCGTCATTGGGTCAAAAAGAACCAAATTACGAACTCTGTTCACAGTGTGATAGGAACCTATAATATTATGAGGACAGCCGTGCGTAGGAAATGAGGAACTTCACCTTGTAGGTCAACCATTGCCAGACGACAGGCTGTTTGTTGGAGCACAAAGTGCGCAAATGCTAAGATCGTAGCAGAAACTTTGTCCCTATCCTGCGTCGAGCCAAAGGTGCCCGTGAACTTTGTAACCACTGAAGATGTACGGAGAGGTTCGACAAGGTATGGCTCTTCATCGCGGGCATCCGGGTCATTACTGACGAGAACAAGGATAATAAAGCCTTCAGATATCTCAAAATCTAGACGTATTGTGAACATATATTAAAGAAAAGGTGCACGTCGAATGCACCTGCTAACTCATTGATGCCCTTGGCTCTAGCATACTCGAAAAACTCATCGCGGAAGGTGGCGAGTCGTGTGAGGCGAACCAGGTCGCGTCCAAGAAGGGTGCGTGCATCGCTCGGGTTTATCCCGACGCCTTTACCTTGCCCAATATCCACCAGTTTTTTGGCAACATATGCTTGTTTGTCGCCATCGATTGAGAGCTGATATGAATGAAAATCTGAATGGAAATCTGGACTTAAAAAAAGGACAAACACGCACCTTATATACATCCTTCGACCTCCCTCGATCACGAGCAGACAGAATAAGTTGGTTGACCTCAATTTGACCGGTCTTCATGTCGTGATCCTTGCACAAACCTTGGCGTCCGTCGGTTCCTTGAGGTTTGCATGTAACTGTCTCAAACTGGATTGTGTAGGTCTCGGGTTTGCTGAGAGCAGACAAGTCGTCGTCATTGCAGAATGTCGACGTCAAAACCGCAGAACCACCTTGAAATCATGAGAGCGAGGACAAGCCAATGATAGATGTTTACCTGTCTTGGCGCGCTTTCCCGCATTGCTTCCCAGCTCCGAAGACTTGCGTTTTTTGCCGTTCCCCATAACCGAGTCCATATCCTCGTCAGCTTTATTGAGAGCGTCGAGACGCGCTTTGTACTGTATTTTTAGAGTTAATGTAATCCGCCATGCTGATCACCGTTACTTACTCGGCTGTCGTTGATCGCAAGCTCAAAGCTCATGGACGTCCCCTTTTTGTATCAACCACGAGGTGGCGGTCAGGGCGCCGCTGGTAGAAGGTGTACAGGTCCTGGATGGTCATATTCATGGCCTGACCGTCGAGCGCAATATTTCCAGAAAAGCGCAAGGAACAGTCCCTCCTTAACACAAAAAATAAGGACATGCAACGACAAAAATCTGGATTGACTCAACGCTTGGAGATCCAGTACATGATCAGGCATCTGGATCCACTCGAGGTTGAACTGTTCTACAATCTTGGCCAACGCATCTGGAAAGGCAGGTCAGGAAGGCTACATGGATTGTGAGAAGTCTTACCCTCCATGGCCATTGACGTGCTCCCAGGTAAGATTTTCGTCACGTTGCCCATCGACTTGTCCACAACCTTTCGTCTCGGAGTGATGAAGATAGTCCAATTACCCTTCTGACTGGCACTTTTGAGAGTTTCGAGCTCCGAAATAGAGGTCGACAGTCCAAAGGGTTTATTACTGACATCGTGGAGAGGACTGGGACGACCGGACATGCCTACGGATTTGTGAATTTTCTCTAGACGCTGCTGCTTTCCGGCTAGAAGAGGATCCTCGCCGCCGGCTTCCAATGCATCTTCGACACATTAAATGAGTACTAAAATAAGAACTGGACTGAACGCACCCTTTCTTCTGCAAGTGCCACAGACCGCATTGGTAATGGTGGGCCCGCAGATACCGCAACTCTCGCATGATTTCAAAGTCTGCAACATTCAGTGAGCAGGGCAACTGTAAGCGAACGAGTAAATGAGTACACACTTTCATCAGTTCCTCTTGAATTGCCGCGGTCGCGCCTGCCTTGATTTTCTTGCACTTTTGACAAAGGCTGCCTGGAGTAGCGCGCGGAAAGATTTCTTGACAACCTTCGTCGACATTGTCGGCGCCTCCGCATGGGATGATGTTGGTAGCAGTAGACATAGCAGAAAGCGGGAAAGAGAAAGACATACTCAAGAGCATTTATAGTGATTGCAAGATCTCAGATCTCGGCTGGGTAAAGGCCAAAGACTGGTCCGATATTTCGGATGCACAAGTGTTCAGGCACCCCAAGTTTCATGTGCAGGAAAAAAGTTCGCCCATGAAAAAAGTTAGCATGGGCTGCATATGGTGGCCCATGCACCAGGAACCAGAATGGAGTGATTTATGGTTGGATATGAAATTATACCTCCATTCAAAGACGATAGACAACAATAGATTCCGAGCAATAGGCACCACGAAACCCAAGTGAAATCAGCATGAAACATCTAGGCAAAGCCAAGATCATGGGACTGTATCTGCCTTGGATTTGAGGGTTAGAAGAGCATAGTGAGGATGATTCACGGGAGGAGGACGCTTGTCGAGTTTCGAGGTACAGCTTAAGCGAAAGGCATAAGCACGCTGAGTAAGCCTCAATTTGTGTGGTCACGCGTGTGACGCAACGCGAAATCATCGAAAAGATCTCAGAATCTTTGAGTCTATAATTGTCGGGGGAGACTCAAACACCCTTAGTTTCAGGTACTAATCGTTTCCTCATGATTATTCTGTCTTTTCAAGTGCAACATTATGAACGGCAAGCTTCAAAACAGCACGTACGAATATTTGGTCCAGCTTAGTCGTGTCGCGTCGCGTAAGCAGTCACATATACCAAATGCGGAACTAGCCGAGCTTGCCATGCATGGCGAACTCGAACTCACAAGCAGCGTACATACACTTTATGCAGGGTATATTTCACAATGGGATAAACTATATAGAATAGTGAAGAATTTGAACATGTAAGCTCAAAGGAACACTTCAATGTATTCTAAAACACAGCCCGCACACTGCTGAACGCTAGTTACCGGATGTGTATAAAATAGTAAAACTCATAGCAATAATTCTTACGGCTCCTTAAGTACACCTCGAAGGCGTGGCTGATGAGAATGCATTCATTTGTTGGAGTGAAAAAACATATGGCACCCGCGAGAATCGAACCCTCGACCTCCTTCTCACTTGATTTCATCCGCGAACCAACCGCGCTTCGTACACGCTCGTTGCGCCCTATTCGGATCTCGGCGCCGCCGATCCGTCCTCTGAGCTCCGCCCCCATTGCACGAGCCACGCTCGCCGCGCCCATTCCGGCAGCTCGGCATCGAGCTCCTGACTCGGTGCTACAGTTGTAGCGGAGGCTGAGTCAGGAGGGAAAAACTCGGTGCCGGATTGTACGGCTTTCAGAGCTTCGCTCCCGCCGTCACCGCGAGCCCCGCTCCCCGCCGCACCATCCTCGAGCTCCGCTCGCACTCTTTTCTTTTCACCCACCCTCCACTCCCAGTTTTCTTTATTATCAAGTTTCGGAACTTTCGATAGAGTTATATTTACTGTACTTAGCCTACGCGCTCGTCACCAAATATATTGGGGGCCGCTTTTGCGGCTTGCCGTTGCGCTCCTCTGTGGTCCGACCAACGCAGCAGAGGTTGGCATTCACAGCGCCGGCTCCTCGATTAAGTGGGCCCCTTAATTCGCCCCGTTATTTTAAGTATCGAATAACAAATAATCCGGCCCGAAACTGAATTTAATATATATCATTTTAAGACTTATCTATATCTAATCTCTAATCTAATCTATCAAAAACCAATTAAACGTCGACGAAACTCCAAGTATTGGTGTGCCTTTCGCCAGTGGATGACTTTCCATAAGCATTAAAAAATCTACGGGGAATATTTTCGTTCATTTCGGCAAGATGCCGAGGCAGCTGTCAGGACCCCATCAGACTTGGATCTCGGTTTTCCCAGTGTCGACCCCTACATAAACCTTAATTTATTGTGAATCTGAACGGGGGGTCCCTACCCCCGGTTCAGATTATAATAGATGGCTTTTGCACGGAATAAACAAGTTGGGCGAGCCTCCGCCCGTCACTATGCCTAATTGGGTTGCGTGTACGGTGTCATGTAGGCCACAACTCACTCTGGTGCTCTCTAGTACTAGTGCAATTTATCGCATCTCCTTAGCACCCCCCTCCTTCTGAGTTCGACAGCCCTAATACGAGTGTCATGGTTTCACAGCAATAATGGGCTTTGATGACTCCTAGGGAAATTACAGTATGCATATGGCCATGGCTGTGCCTGCAAGAAGCCGTTCAGTCTCCATCGGACCATTTCTTCCTCCTCCAGTTCTTCCAGCTGGTGGCAGAGAGCGAATCCGTCGACATACATTGGTGGACGCAATGGGTGGAAGCGAGACGCGTTGTTTCCAAGCGACAACCAGTGAATTAATTATAAGACATGATTATTTTATGCCGTGGCTTGTGGGAACCAACAACGAATAGATTTTCAGAGTAAACCATGCATGCCGACATCGTTGGCACCCCCAAATATTCCGGCAAACATTTTTTATCCTTACGGAAAGTCATCCAGTGATAAAATTCAATGTATAAAATGAGGAATAAACAACCTTGAAATAAGTTCTGAAACCAAAGGTATAAATCCTGTTAATATCCCTGTCGATACTTGAGATTTCGACTTACATTTAGAGGAAACTTAACTGAGAAGTATGGCTTCTCCTTTAAAGGTGTTTGAAATGGCATGCAAAACTTAACATTTCAGATGTGATTAAACCCATCTGCAGATGGTCTGCAGATGATAGTCGTCCCTCATCTTCACGTTGAGACTCAGTGTTGCAAGAAGAAAAAAATGATCTGCAGACCATCTGCAGATGAGTTTAATGGCGTCTGAAACCTGGAGTTTCTTATCCAGTTTCAAACACCTTTAAACGAGAGTCCATACTTCTCATTTATGTTTCCTCTAAATGTAAGTCGAAATCTCAAGTATCGACAGGGATATCAACGGGCTTTATACCTTTGGTTTCAGAACTCATTTCAAGGTTGTTTATTCCTCATTTTATCTATTGAATTTTATCACTGGCGAAAGGTGCAACGATACTTGGAGTTTCATCGACGTTTAATTGGTTTTTGATAGATTAGATTAGAGATTAGATATAGATAAGTCTTAAATTATATATATTAAATTCAGTTTCGGGCCGGATTATTTGTTATTCGATACTTAAAATAATGGGGTGAATTAAGGGGCCCACTTAATTGAGGAGCCGGCGCTGTGATTGCTTACTTTCGGGATGTCACGTCGTAACGTCACAAATCCTCTTCTCATCCAACCACCATGAATCTTTCGCATTGAACTTGATGACGGATAAATCTTCGACCGGGGACGAAATGCGATATGACAATGACTTGCCCAGTGCGTCCCAACAGCCTTGTCTTTCTATGGCGCGTAATTTACTTACTTTTATAATATCGGTATCTGATTCTCGCCACTGCTTTGGTTCGATCGTCGTTAAAGACGGGGATGAACTGCTTTCCGTGACGAAATTGTTGGCCGAGCGTACTTGTAAAACATAATGCTCTACTTTTACCTCCCGTTCCCAACCGATTCCCCCAAATTCCACCGATTCTGGCGGATTCCGAGTTCCCCCGGGCCCCGGTTCGCCAACTGTCCTAACTTAGTCTGTTTTGACGGCGTTCGCCCCATAAATTCTAGATAACAGCTGACTCCGATAGCACAGGATTGGGCACGCTTAACTTTTTGGAATGATGAGGACTCGCCTCTCTCGAGGACTGACCCTGACTAACCACTTCTAGGTATTACTCTAGACTACTCTCGGTGAGCCCTGCGTTCTGGGCTATCTGTCTCATACTATGGTAGCTCCGAGCACTCTTGTTGTTCAACAATGGAGCGCTCATTGTTCTCATCAGAAACTCCGACCGCTGCCGCTCCGTCCCCCAGGCCAGCTCCCGGGCCCCGAAGTCTTTCCATTTAGCCGCAAGGATAACGAAGATCAAATTCAAACGATCCCTATCTCAAAGTCTCAAGATCCTGAGAGTACAATGGTTTACAAGTCTGAACAGACGGCGTGGCGAGTCTGTCTGCCCTGAAGATGTAGCTCCATCTGTGAAAACCTCCGCTTTGTCTCGTCTTGTATGTCTCAAACCGGAATATCGGTAGATGGGTGTCTATCTTTGTCTATTCTCTATTAGGATATCCCCATACGTTGTGTCAATGCGCACTATCGCGAATGTTTGGGCAAGACGCCGCTCACATCAATCACGCAGTCTTCTTCCGGGCGGCGATCCAAGATGTACAGGTCGATGGACCCAGGCTGAGGCCGAAGCATGTGCCGGATCCCGGGGGGCTCAAGAAATCCTGAGGCTTCCTCTTGCTCGGACTCGGGCGCAGAGTTGGCTATCTAAGTTGGCGTGTGGATCCAACTCTATCCAAATTAGGTTAGTGATATCAAATTTCGGCGGGTTCTCAGCTTAAATTTCCATGCGGAGCGACGAGTGGCGACATCATGTGAATACACGACGCGACGCAATAAACTACGCGATATTTGCTCTAAATCGGCTTGGTTACAAGTGAACTTCGGTCATATTTCGTGCAATTGTTACTATACAATTTAGCGCGTACAACAATTGTGACAGAACAAAAATGAAGGGAAAAAAACGACGCCACACTCTTGCTCAGAACGCGACTCCTTCCGCGAAACGATGAAGCACGGCGTCAGCCACGAAACCGCCGAGAATAATCTGGCCCAGCAGAGGCGTGCCGAGGAACAGCGCTTTACAATCGTTGGGGCGGTCGATATCGGTGCGCGACAAGGCAATCAATAACATGACGCCCGCAACTGCGACGCTGATGTAGAACGGGATGCCTTGGTTATTCAGCACACCGCCATATGCCAGGAGCCCGAGGAACCCCAGGGCGGTCGTGGTGCAAATCGGGATCGTGTACTCGCGGCAGAGCAACGCAGGTGAGTTGATTCCAATTTTCATGTCGTCGAGTTTATCCTGAGGTGAACATTAGCCGCGTCGACACGAATGAAACCTCGCTCGCCTGATGTTGATATACCGTCTCATAAGTTATAGTCCAGAGGCAAGCGCCGAGGTAGATCGGGACCAGGGCGTGCCATGGGACGGTCCCATCGATGCTTAGGTCGCTCCAGCCCATGAAAATGCCGACTTTGAACATGAGGCCCTGGTGCTAGGTAAGCTTCTGCCAGACATTGCGTCGTTGGGTACTGACCAGAGGGATAGGTGTAAGGTTTGTCCAACGCTATCGAACGCAGTGAGTTGGACGCTGAAAACATACAAGCCGAGCCAGAATACCTTGCAGGTCGGGTAGATGATGTACAGCGGCCAAACGGCCATAGACGTGTAGAGACTGCGACGACGGTGGGTAAATTTGGACGTCTATGGGATGTGGAGACTTACGCGGTTCTACTTAATGTCGTTACGGCGAGATATACGCCCAGCACGACTTGCATCCCGAAAAATAGCCAAGCACGTTCGAGAGATATTGCGCCACGGGGCAGGGCCCGGGTCTTCGTTCGTTCAACAAGGGCGTCAATGTCGTAATCAAGGAGGTCGTCAATAGTCATGATCTGAATAGAGGTGAGTCCTCGCTCTCCAAAGTAGCGCGCCGACTTACAAGGCTCTTCACCCCGAAACACAGGGGGACATATACGGCCGCACGGCGAAGCGCATCGTACGCGGAAAGTTCTGGCTGGGCGCGATAGACCATGGCAATGGACCAGGCTGTTCATGGTGTGTGAGCATTCAACCCGAGACATACGTCGTCAATTTGTACTGACCAGTCGGGAGCCAGACGACCCAGAAGCCGATATTGTTGTGGAGCCTGCAGAGCTCCCAGCACGCCTGGATCTCGGTCGTCGTCGGCGGCGCAAGCAGGCTCGCAGCAAAGGCAGGGAAATTCGTGGACTTCATGGTGAGTGGCCCCCAACAAAGTTCTCTATCCTTTATCTTGTTCGAATTTCCATCGATCGGGGCGAACGCGCCGTACGAAACAGACCCGCGTGCAATCTTTGAGCACCCCCATTCATAGATTTGACAAATGCATCAGCCTTGAGGCAGCTCTCGACTACTAGCGCAGAGGTTCCCCGTCGCCAATCACGTCGTCTTGAGTATTTCCATCTGGTCAACGGTGCAGCGCTGTGATTTCCTGGGCCAGCAGGGCCTTCGAGCATACCGCAAACCACTGAGCGCAATTCTGAATAGCCTGATAGTTGAACCCAGGCGCTCCAAAGTGGAAATTACGATCTGACCTCTTAATCGGGTAATGTCTTGATTTAGCATCCGAGTACGAACTCGACAATAAGTCAGAACCAGGAACAGTAGAGCATTTTATTTGGGTCCAAACTTCCGAAACCAGTTTAACCACACGCCAGGCGAAGCCAGGAACTGGATCGGCAACCTGGGGGATCCAAGAAAACCCCCGGGGCCAGTCAGTCTCAGAAATTCGGCCGAGCGCTTCCAAGCGCCTCGAGGTCCTGATATCAAACCGTGAGTGATAAATTGCCGATAAGATCCTCAGCAGCTGACAAGAAACGGTAGGTCTCCAATTTGATTTACAAGCGCGTCATGGGCGATAGAAGTAAGTAGAAAATGTCGACCGTCCTCAAACCGTCCGTCGGAACTTTATCGCCCGCAGTCCACTGTGATGTCCCTCTTCAAATTGCCGTTTATCGCTGGAGCGACGTTGGGATTGCATGCAGCCTCGACAGCTCCGAACCCGCCGCCTGTTGCTGCCGAGAAACGCATAGAGCCAACCAAGTTGGAGTTCTTGCTCACCTCTCCCTTGTTCCGGAACGCTCAGAAGGTCCGCATCGATTAACGTGCTGGAAACACAACTTACCTGGGATGTACAGGGCGTTTACTGGGCTGCCGCGATCGCAGAGGGTGCGATCATTGCCGGGGAGCTGAATTCGTCTCTGCCGGTGTCGCAGGAGATTCTCTCCACGCTGTCGTTTGGCGCCGACCTCAGTGCTGTTCGCGTCACGCCATTCCTCGCACTGGGGTCCTCCCTTGTCGCCAGTGGAGCGCTCCTCCGACTCTACTGCTACAGCGCCCTCGGCAAGCATTTCACGTTTGAGACCGGCATCTCCAAGAACCACACGTTGGTCAAGTCGGGACCGTACAGCCTCGTGCGCCATCCCAGCTATACTGGTGCCGTTCTCGCGTATCTCGGCCTGCTCTGCTACTACGGAAGCCCGGGTTCTTGGTTCAGAGAGTGCGTGTTCAATGGTACGACTGCGGGGAAGGTCTTTGGCGTCTCGTATGCGCTCGTGATGTCTCTTGTTGTCACTGGATTGCTGTCTAGGATTTCGAAGGAAGACGACGGGCTGAAGAAAGAGTTTGGGCAGGAATGGGCCGATTGGGCTGCTGCAGTTCCATACGTATTGATTCCGGGTGTATACTAGCGTACCTGTTGTGTTTCAAGCGCATGTATGTATTCTGTTGTGATTCTTCCCTGGTACACATTTAGGCTTTCGCCGATTCCCTTTGGATTCCCTGTTGATTTCCCCCATGCTGAGAAAAAATTATAGCTTCCGCGTGGGTTTATCAAGTGCGCAAGAAAGATGATTTCGGATCAGGTGGTTTGCGATCACGGTAGATCGATGCGGCGGCTCGCTTGGACCTCCAATAATTTTGCCATAATTGATTAAGTGTGATACGGTGATATTTAGCGTGATGCGCAGGGTTCGAGAACCAGCAGGGTGGCGCCACAGGGCGGCACCACCTTGTCTTTCCAAATCCACTCTAGAGCAACGACCATCACCAGCTTTCTTAAATTACAGCGCGCCTTTCTTCCTCCCCTCCCTCTATTTCCCAACGCGTACGATTCCTCGCAACGGGATTTGGTAGACGGATGAATTTCCCCCAGGCCACATTGACAATTGACGTGCTGGTTGTGGGTGGAGGTGCATTGCAAATTCAATTGGTGTGCCTCGATTGACGCGTTGTAGGCATCGGTGGGCTTGCCTGTGCATATGCTCTTGGTCGGAGTGGCCACCGTGTCCATGTTTTGGAAAAATCCAACGGCAACCAGGTGCGTCGGGCTCTCCGTCGAATAAATTTCAACTCTAATGACTTCATAGCGAGGGAGTGGCTTGCGAGTTCCACCGAATCTAACGAAAATCCTGATTGAATGGGGCCTCGGAGAGGAACTCAAGAAATGCCACACTTGTCGAAAGACGACCTTCATGTCGCGTGAGCTGTTCCATTCGGAGCAAACTTAACTCTTACCGCCGTACAGTGGATTCTGGGAATATCGTCGGTTACCTGGAGTGGAATGAAGCCGTGATTCGGGAAACCGGAGGAAACTTTCTGCTACTCCGGGTAACGTTGTCCGAAACTCAGTCTGCACGCTGTCTTACACCCGCAGTATAACGACCTGTACCAAATGTTGTACCGACTGGCGCTGTCAGTTGGGGCTGTCGTCAGCTTCAACACCCCAGTGACCGCTGTAGAATCGACAGATACGCCCTCGGTTCATCTCGGAAATGGTACCACTCTGACGGCAGATCTGATAGTGGGAGCAGACGGAGGGAGAAGCTTAATGAGAGAGGTAATCAGCGAGGCCGAGGACAACGGCACCGACAGTGGATTCACCTGGTACACGTATGTCGCAACTTGTTTCTACTTCAACTAATTATAATCACAATGTTCCTCAGAGCGATGGTTCCTATTGAGCAAATGCTTCGCGACCCAGAATTGGCCCACTGGGCCCGCGTTCCGCAGGTGAGCCGCAAAATATCAATGCTCTCTGAATCAACGTTGTAACCTCTCATCCACCGACTCAAAGTGGCCCATTTGGATGGGCGAAAACCGTTGCGCGTCGGGTAAGTGTTTTGGTTCATCTGCGTCTTATCCTTGCTTATATCTCCCAGGGTTCCGTGCTGTATGTGCTCATTCGATACCAGACTCCATCGAAGCTGACAGTCCCCCCCAGGGAAGCGAATATTGCTTTTCGATCTACTGGCCCGATGCCGATGTTCCAACGGACGCGCGAGAGGGTTGGGACGTATATTGCCCTACAAGCATATTAGACTTGTCCGCTTACGACAACCGGTACGTCCATCGTCACCTCTCTATCTCGTAGCTGAATAATCGAACATAGCGTTCGTCGTCTGTTCAACATGGTTCCAACTGCACACCGAGTGAAATATGTTGTGCGCGACCGCGTGGAAGAGTGGGGCGACCACAGCGGGAAAGTGATTCTCGTCGGCGATGCCGCCCATCCTTTATTAGTATGTCTCAATATATCTCTCGCTGCACTTGCTAACCCCCACTAGCCGTGCAGCACCCACAGTGCGAGCATGGCCGTGGAGGATGCGGAGGCGCTCGGGGGGCTGATGGCCCGTCTGCGAACGACGGCGCAGATACCGCAGCTAACTGAGGGTTTCCAGGAGCTGCGCCAGGCACGCTGTGATTTTATTCACCGCGGCGAGCTAAGCAACGCGTCCCTGACCACGCTCCCTGCGGGGGAGGTGCGCGGGATGCGGGATGCGGGGCTGCGCGCGTCGCTGGAGGCGGGAGTAGAAAACTGGGACAACGGCGCGCTCAGGGACCAGTGGGAGCAGATTGGCGAGGGGTTTGCATACCATGCGCGCGAGGCAACGGAGGACTGGTGGGTCAAGTGGGGCGCGTTGGGGGAGCACTCCGTGAGCCATAATGTCGGTTTAGCGATTAGTGTTGCGTCTTCGACGGCGTAAACGGACGTATTCGGCGCGTGTATGTTTTGATACCGTTATTAGTCCTCTATTCGCGTCAAGCTTCGATGATGACTGCCGATGCATCACGTGGCCGTGTTCCTCTAGTTTGGCTGTGTTTTGCACTCCCACCATCTACTCTCGACGGCCATGTTTGGAATCACTGTCCGAAGCGCACGACGGCGTAGGGTTGTCAAACCATTTCAAAGAACAATCCGCACTTATCCTCCGGTATCGCCCCCATTCTTCCTTTCTATTTCCAGCGTGATTCACGAAATCGCGAAACTCTGACATTCCGTTCCCAGGTCATGATCTCCCGCGGAAGCAGGGGAAGCGTACCTGCACAGCCGGGTCTCTGTTGCCCAAGCCATTTGATTTGGCGGCCAACCTTGGGCTGTTCATACTCAACAATCCCTCAAAAAGGCGAAGAGCTAGAGAGTGACGACAAGCAAGCGCTGGCTCGTTTTGAAGAATTTACGAAACAAATACCTTATCTCACACCAGCGGACGATATCACAGCCCCTCACTTCTACCTGACTGCGAGTTACGCCCTCATATATGAGATCACACGTTACCTTGCCCGACATGGAGACGACTCGGAGGCATATTTGTCTGTGAGTGCGAAAGATTTTACGATGTATGACATTGACCATCTGCAGGTATTCGCGAGTTCCGAAGCCCCGCAAAATTCGGATCTCGACCGTGCGAGAAAATGCGTATTCCGACTAACGGAAACCGTTAGTACTTTTATTTCGACAGTACCCCAGTCTTCCCCGCTCCGGGCAAAGCATGCGGCGATATTTGACCTGCTGGGCGCGTTGGAGCCGTTGTACATGATTTACAGCGAAGACAGTGACATTCAGGCATGGAGGGACTTTTGGAGTCGGGCGCAGCCTGTGATTTTAGAGCTTGGGGTCCAACTGGACAAAGCAGGCTTTGGAGGAGAATAATGAGACACGTGTATTTACACCGGTGCAATGACACCTCAAATTCTTCTTCCCTGGTCGGGGACCGGAGGCGGCGCCCCAGAGCCAACCATCACATGCACGCCGGCGCTCGTGGTATCTCCAACAGTCACAAAAATGTACCCTAGGGAACGCACAATCAGTAAAACCAAATGATTTGCTTGGAAAAGCCGAATTTTAAACCTGGGCCTGGTGGATATACCCTGTTGTTTGGCGGGCTCGATATCTCGAGCGACTTGTGATCTCGGGATAGCGTTGCTTCCAGCCAAACGAGCCGAGAGCTTGAGTGGAACGCGTGCGACGAAAAACCCAGGTCCATCAAAGCAACTGGATGACTAATTGAGTTGTGCAACGGTTGACGAAACGAGACGGGCGCACCTTTAATTACAGGGAAGGCGGCCGCGCGTGCGGGGATTGCTATCTGGGCGGCGAATTTCGAGTTGAAAGCGATCTTGGATGGCACCCCAGTGAGTGTCGGTCGCGCGAGAGACATATATGGTGGGTTCAAATACTGCACGCGATATTCTCTGCGTAGAATCGTATGAGCCCTGAATAATGTACGCAGACGTGACTAACGTGGGGAATTTGACGGTCATGCTGACGTTCACATTTGGGTTAGACCCCGCAAGGAGGATGTTTCTAATACACATCAGCATGGAGATTCTCAAAAAATAAAATACAAGGACTACGCACCCGGACGGAGTTAAGCTCGCAGACGAATGGTACATACGTGCGATGTCCGTCGTGGGTAGCCCTTTATTGCTGATACGATGGCCGAGAGGCGCAGAAGGATCATACAAAGAAGGCGTCAACCTGTGATATGACAAGTTCGACCGGCCTGCCAGGAAAATTGAATCCAACTACATACGCTGCATGGTCGGCATTTGAGTTGTCCACAGGGACGCCGATAGATGCAATGGCGGCGTAGCCCGTTTGTCCGCCGTTCGTGATGAGAACCTGGCCGGTTGGAAGGAGAATCATCTCGGGCATTATGCGTCCCTCCAGCATCCGTTCTACCTCCCAGCCCCTTTTGATACCAGCAGGGGTAAGCATAATTCGACTGCATTGGTCGGAGGCGGGATCTTGACTTGAGAGGTTCGCGGCCGGAATCTGATCGCTTGTGTTTGTGCCGCCGCAAACTAGCACCTCCGGAATATAAAGCGGCGGGGAAAGCGGGAGGAGGGTGGCTGTTCCGTCGAAGGGGTTCGTTACCCTCACGCCGTTCGGAATATCGGGGAGTATTGTCTCTGTGTTGGCTTCAATATCATAAATAATGGATTGATTATTCGCGATCATGAAGATTTTTCCATCTGGCAGGGCAAACACCCTGCAGTAAAACATATTCAGTGACGCGGAAACGCTAGGTGAGGAAATTCTCCTGCCGAGGGAATAAATTTGCAGGCAGGCTTCGTTCAAGAAATGCGGATGGTCGAGGGATACCACCGTCCTTGGAAGGGAAGAACTCGAAGCTGTTGACAGGGTCTGTATTGTAGAAGACAGTCCCTTCGTGGATGCCTCCAACGACCATCTAGGGGGTTATTCTGAGCGCGAATAAATCTGCTTTGCTATGTATCGTCTTACCAAGGAGCCATCGAATATCCTCAAAGAGGATGGATACCAGCGAGTCTCTGCTAAATGGACAGCGTCAGGATTGTCGAAGAGCATACATCCTTCGCCGTTGGCGGTGGGGCATGGTTCAAAGATGCGCAGTGCCATTCGCCCGTCACTCGCCGGCTCGGGTCCAGTCGGGAGATGACCCCCAGCGCTGACCTATGACACCGTCAAAACAACTTCTACTACCCAGCGTTGGATGGCAAACTGACCATGGTTCCGTTGCTCAACAAGCCGCCGGTCGCGCAAAAGGTGTCCGAAACGACATCCAGGGCGGTCACTTGGTTCGTCTCCAGGTCCCACAGGCCACCCCACGCGGAATGACCATTGATCATAAGTGGATCGCCAGTTCCTGCAAAGTCGAAGAACACGGCCAGAGTAGGAGACACAACAATCGCTTCAAGAGCTAGAACACCAGAGGTTCCGTTTTGAACGAATTCCCATCCTGCCCCCGCGACACCCTTGAAGATAGCGGGGAGGAGAGTATAGAAGAGGCCGGAGAGCTTCATTGAAGAGGGCGAGTAGGTGCAGGACTGCCATCTAGCTCTTAAAAGAGCACCAAGGAAAAGTAACTGAGCCCGAAGACTTCAAGCGCCGGCCAAGAAGTTCCTCCGGCATATGTGGCTCGAGGGACGAAGACGCGAAGAATGGGGGGATAAAGCCGACTTGAGCTTGTGTTCCCCGAATATTGTTTAGAATCCCACAACTATGGGCAAAGAACCTATTTCCGGTCCCAAGAGGAGCGCGACGGCGTCAGCTGAATGGAGGATGGTCTATTTATGCCAGATAATCTCACTAATGCGAAGGTGCAGTTGCAAATGGCATTCAAATGGTTCCGGCGGTATGTGCTATGAAGCGTGTCAGATGAAAACGCGGCTACTTCATCAGTAGCATCGGAATAGGATCAATTGCCCGAGTTGAATATTTCAAGCTAACGAAGCCTATATAGCAAGCTGCAACTTGAAAAGAATCGCCGGTCCAAAGCCTGAGAGTGGTCATGCGGAAAAGCGAGAAAGACTCAAGCCGGCCTAGTGCTCGTGTTCTCTTTCTCGAAGGTACCTGGACAAGGATATATGGCTTGGCGCCCTCGCGTCCAACGGGAACGAGAGGATTTGAATGTGCGTGGAAACGAAGTGGTTCAGTACGTCACAACAGCGCCACTGAACTCACACGTCATCATAGCCAAATAACGCGCCGGAGCCCGACCCAAAAAATAAAATAAAATAATAATGCTGCCCACTGGAACAACAACTGGCGTGGATACAAGGCAAAACAGCATAGAATATAGGTAGTAACATAAGCCTAAGACATATCCTATTGTAGACGTAATACGGAAAGAGGTAGATACCCATCAAATCAATATACCATTCGGAGAACGGATTCAGAAAAAAATAGTAAACCGACCAACTGGGACGACTCCGCCGCCCACCGCGGGGCGTCTCCCTCCTTGAATTTGGTGGGGATCGCGAGCCCGCGACGCCTAAGCCAAAGCCCGGCAAGAAATCCGCCCCCGCGCCGAGACGGCCGCATCCACCATGGGACCAACCGCCAAGCGTGCCCACTCCACAATCTAGCGGAGATCGCTGCAGCTACGACGCCTGAACGCCCATACCGAGGCCAAGTCGTCGCCGGAGCTCGCGCACACCCGCTGGACCGAGCCCAGCAACATCGCGGCACGCGTCGGGATGGGCCTCTTCGCAGTGTGTACGGAGCATGTCCCACGACGCGCCGGGAACGAAGGCCTGTATTGGGCCACCAGCGGCGGATGCCTTGCTGCTCGAAGCGGCAAGTCTAAGAAGGACGGGATATGAGCGAAGGACTAAAGAAGGGAGGAGAGGAACGCACAGGCAGACGCGGCAGATGAGCTTGCCGTCCGCGGGCGTGTACATGATGTCGACATACTCGAGAGCGAGACGTGGTGGCGCAGGCGGGGGAGGGACGCGCTCAGGCTTGGGCGGCCGTTCGACTTCTGCAGAGCGAGAGCGAGAACGAGACGCGGCTCTCGAGGACGACGGGGACTTTGATTTGGAAGAGGCATGGGCGTCCGTCGAAGATTCACCGCCGTCCGACTCAGACTCGGATTCGAGGTCCATGTCGCATTCGCCCGAGTCGGGGGCCGGAGGACACGTTTCGCGCTCTTTCGTCGTGGTCGCGTCCTTCTCAGGATGTGCGCCCGGGCTCCCCGCAGCGACTAAAGTATCCTCCGACGAATCGCTCACGCGGCGCCTTTTCGACGGGCGCGGGAGCGTATTGCAGGCGACGGTCAGGTCGAAGCCCGTCGTGTCCTCCGGATCGGGGGTGTGGCTTGGGCTGCGGCGTGCTGCCAGCACGAAGGGACTGAGCAGGCGCGGAGGCGGCGACTGCGTGGGCAGCTGAGGAGGGGATACGGGGGAAGGCGGGTACTTCAGCTCGGCCTCTTCCTCTTCCACGTGCGCGCGCGTACGCTTCGCCGCACGCGCCCGCCGGTTGAGAAGAACGCGGAGCTTCTCTTCCGCGACATCGCGCTCGTGCGCCAGGCGCGCACATGTGCTGCGGATCTCCGCCGTCTGGTGCTGTTCGCGCTGCACCGCTCGCGCGCACGCGGCGCGGAGGCTGTTGAACTCCGTTTGGATGCGGGATGCGTACGCGCGGAAGGTGGTGTCTAGGAACGCCTTGACGGGGCCTGCGGGGACTTGCGAGGGTGCGGGCGGTCGCGCATGGAGCTGCACCTGGAGGCGATTGTGGTGCTGCTGGAGGCGCTCGTGGATAAGGCGTGCATTTGCGTGGGCCAGAGACTGTGTCTGGGGCGTCACGGCGCTCTGCTGGGGCCGGTGTAGAAGGTGGTTGTGGCGTAGGGGCGCGTCATGGGCTGGATTACGCGTCGGAGAAAACGAAGCGCGTCGCGGTGGAGTGACTGGAGGGGACTGACGGAAAACATCAGGGCTGATATAACAGAGGGCAAGAGCGGTCATACCTGAGACGAGCGTTGGCCATTATCAGAGAGATTCATTACTATTGTATCTTGAGTGTTAAATGGCGAGTAGCGGCACAGCCTAACCAACCAGCGGTTATCGGTCGAGTTTGCAGGGCGCGAGGATTCGAGTGGACCCACAAAGATCCAAGCGACAGTCTTAATAGCACAGAGCTCATTGTTGCAAAGACAAAAAGACAATAGTCCGTTGGTGTCACTCGTCACAGCAGAAGTCACGTAAGTACTGAGACAAAAAGAACGAGTCAGTTACGCCAAATTGTGTGAGAAGGCCGCATACAGAGGACAATTAGACTATGGAGTCATCGTCTTCGCACACGACACGAGGCTATTTGGGAGAAGCTGCAAAAGAGTCGCATCAAAACCCGAGTCGGCAACTAGTTCACGAACACAACAAAGTGCAGCTTGGCGCATTCGTATGCTCGGACCTACGGAGAGCAGGTAATTGTGAGCCTCATTCCTGAATAAGAACCATAGAATACTGCACCATTGTTACATCCATTCTTGACGTCCAGCAAGATAGTCGCTCCTCCTGTATTCGGGCATCCCAGCCCAGACAACTGGCGAGGGCGAGCAGACAAAAGTCCAAAGGCTTGAAATCCTAGCTATCGAAGAGCGGAATCGGATTTCTCGCTGAAACCTCTCGCAAAAAAGGTCATGGAGTAGATTCAGATGTGGTGACCGGAACAGATCTGGCTAGAGTCATTGGATGCGCTCGGAAGACGGTCTTCAGCAAAGAAGGTATGGTCCTGGATAACCAGCATGTGAGCGCCAACCCTTCACGACACGCTGCAAGCGGGCAGATTGATCAAGAGATTGACGTCCGGCATTTACAATCTTCCAAGCTTTCCCCCTCCACGGGTTTCTTGAGAATCAACGCATTGCCTTAAATTGTGTGAATTCCACAAGCTTAGTACAGCGGATGCTTGCAGCAAGTCGGTGGTGGTCGTGGTGGAAAGAGTCAACAAAGACTTGAATTGACTTTGTCCTTGTTTTGTCTCGGTGCGCTTACGCCTCTCTCAAAAATCTCTTGAAGATCTACGCTTCCACCGGGAAATTGGGGCTTTCAGCTTTTTCACGACCCCAGCTCTTCGGCGGTTTGGTGCGCGCCGGAACAGGGACATTCAGACGCGGTTTCTAGCTCCAGATTCCTTGCTACTTCAATGTCGGACGCCCGCACAGCGACAGAATCGCGCACAGAATGCTTCGCGTGTCGGGTAACTGGCACCGCGACATTTACGGGTCTAGGGATTTACGCGTTATGGATGTCTCGCGCGGCTGCGCCTGGAAGTCCGGGATCCAAAAAATTCGTCGCTGCTTTTGGTGCTGGTGCGCAGGTTTAAAGGATTAATTGGGTCTTTTTCTTACTCATTCTAGCGATGCTTGTGGGTGGCGTGCTGCGCTGGAAGCAAACCGGGGACTCGACGCCATCAACGTCGTCGGACACATGAAGGGCATACGATATTCGCGGGCATATACATTTCCTATTCTATTCAGCGAGCGGCCTCGCTCCCGCGGCCATCCTGCTTCTTACCCTCCTCTTTGTAAATGAATCTAAATCAGCCCCCATCCGCTCTCTTTCATTTGCGACGCTGTATCCGAGCCGCACGACTTGATCTACGCTAGAAGGGAGATCCACTACGCTGCCAAAAAACGAGGTGCCTCCGGCTGAGGGCCGCCTGAGTTCCCTGTGCCCTCGCCGTACTTGTGCATCTGGTAGCTTTCCCTGTCTTTTGGCCTTCGAGTTATCTCCTCTTGCGCATTCTAGCGTTACTAGTCGGGGACTCGAGGCCAATCAACATCGTCCACGATATAACGCCTCACAAATCATATTTCCTTCGTATTCGCGAACAGCCTGCTTGCCTCCGGGCCCCGAGGCCTTTCGGAATCTTCAGGCCTTCTTAACAGCCTCTGTAGAAACCCATCCCTCACATCCGCTCAACTCGCGCTCATTCATTTGCGAGCGCGGATCGTCCCGGGTATTCGGAGATGGCGAGGACCCCTGGCAGGAAGACCCGTGTGATCACGAATCTCTGAGATTTTCTGGCAGCTGCAGGCCTGGTTTTGGGCAGGCCCAACACCCGAACGGGACGAAAAAGGCCCATTCTGGAATTCTCGCGATTTTTGGCCGGATTTTAGGCTATTCTGGGTTTGTTGTCCAGAAACCGAGCAATAACATTCGCCAACCGCCTTTTTTCATCTGGACGCTAGCCCTTCCCAAGTGCTTCCAACCCGATTCCCGGCCTTCATTCGCACCCCTGAGGCGAATAATCGAACTGTTAATAATCGTGGGCATGAGGCGTGTGGGAATGTTGATCGCGAAGTCAGATAACCCCCTCCTATTAGCTATGCGCGAGCTTGAGCTTGATCTACGGGACCCACGACGACGACGCTGCTGGTAGTGAGAGACGCCGGTTTTTTCTCTATTCCATGGACCCCCAGGTGCGTCTGGCGTCTCCTGTGTGTCATGCGAGTACTGAGCGGACATCAGCCGAACAGACATTCCCCAGGGATTCCGTCGTCGGTGCTGGAGTACCAGCGCTCGACGGACGGAGTGGCAGGCGGGGGGCTGCACTTCAAGTACGACATGCCCACGCTGGCGGCGGCTGCGGCCGCAGTGGCGAGCGAAACGGACGAGCTGGTCAAGCAGCTGCGCGAAGATGGCGCGCGGTTGACGCGAAAGCTTGCGCGCGCGCAGGCGGAGGGGAAGCGCCTCCAGGGCGAGCTGGCCGGCGAACAGGCTGAGACTCAGCGCCTGTCTATGGAGCTCGCAGCGAGGCGCGCGCAGAGCACACACTCAGGGATCTATACGCAGCAGTCTCGCGACGCACGCAAGCGGGCCGAGGAGCAGCTCAGGGTAGCGCAGAACGCCAACAAGAGCTTGCAGAAGGAGCTGGAAGTGGCACGACGGGCGCTCGAGATGGAGCGGTCGCGCACCGTCTCCGCTGTGTCGTCTGTCGCACGGCTAAGGTTGGAGCGGGATGGCTTGAAGGCGGCGCTGGCGCGGGTGAGGGTTTGACGGCCTTCGTCACCGTATCATTCTAATGTTTGTGCGCAGACATCCGACCCTGGCATCACACCCACGAGCGAGTCGAAGACAGAAGCGATGCAGGAGCGCGCAGTCCCGATAGAGGGGGTGGAGACGGATGGACGCTTCACGCGGCCCCGCCCCTCGTCCTCGTCTGGCTCCTCTGCGTTGTCTCCTCCGCCCTCCCCCTCCGTATCAATCTCGTCCTCTTCTCTCGCCCACCCGCCTTCTCCACTAGCAACTTCTCCGCTCACGTCCCCGCGGCCTAGGCTCCCACCGCTCACCTCAGCTTCCCCCGCACACAGGCCCACCGCAGCCTCCTCTGTACCCCGCCCGTCGCTAGTTAAGCGTCCATCAGGACCCGCAGATGCGGGCCCCAGCTCCAGGGACATCATCGCAACCCGCCGGCCCCCGCCCCGACCGCCCCTCACCCCGCGCCTTTCCAGCTCTACGGACACATCTAGCAATGCCGACGTGAGCGGAAGCGCACCCCCGCAGCCCACTCACAATCAAATCTCGCCCCCAGGGCCCTTCCCCATCCGCCTTTCTAACCCCACGGACACATCTAGCAAGGCAGAGAGCAGCGGAAGTGCGCCCCCGCAGCCTACCCCTACTCGTAACGCGCCTCCAGCGCCATTCATTCCCCGCCTTTCCGCCTCCACGGGGACATCGAGCAATGCAATGGCCAGCGGAAGCACCCCCCCGGTGCGCCCGTCCAGCTCGGACACATCTAGCAATGCAGAGGCCAACGGAAGCACTCCTCCGCAGAAGACCCATTATCGTAACCCGCCCCCATTGCCCCGCCTTTCCAGCACAAGGACCTTTAGCAATGCCGAGGCCAGCCGAAGCACGCCTCCGCAGACCAGCCACTATCGTAACCCGCCCCTAGCGCCCCGCCTTTCCGGCTCCACGGACGCATCTAGCAATGCGAAGGGTCCCCCACATACCAGCCATTATCGTAACCTGCCCCCAGCGCCTCGCCCCGACTCCACGGACGCATCTAGCAATGCAGAGGGTAGTGGAAGCGCACCTCCACCGCCCACCCTCAAGCGCAAGCGCAGCGACGACGCGGAGGTGATCATCATACCGGGGCCGCCGGGGCCGCCGCGCCCGCCGTCGCCGCTCTTGTCCCCCCTCGAGGCCGGGACGTACAGCGCTAACGGCGCTGCGCCACCGAAGAAGCTCGGGATCAGCCACCTGCCGCTCTTATACGAAACGCGCGGGAACTCCATGCACTGTCGCTCGTGCCGGTGCGTCCCGCCTCCCAAATTTCCTTCCTTTCATGTACTAACGGCCATGCAGACACGCGTTCCCCGCCACAGCGGGATGGATGGAGCTCGTGGGGCACTCACAGGGGGAGCACCCAGAAGCATACGCAGAGCTCGAGGCGCTGCGCCCGGCGCAGGTCGTGGAGCAGCGGCACCGTCTGCAGTATCTGGGGAAGAGGTGATTGACGTGCGAGCGGTCCAGGATAATCGATTCGGTGGCATGTATTTTTTGTATCTTATTGGGTATGGCCGGCACTGTATCATCTACTCGTCTGTACATCGCTTAATGCTATTTTGCTAGAGGACCAAGTTGGGCGCAGAAAATCGCTGGCTGCTTGTGAGATCGTATGCCTATATAATGGCCCGAATGAGACATCTAGACACCCGGACTTGCCTGCCTTTGGGGTGCGCCGACGAATGCCCGCCGTGCGTGTCTTCGCATGTTCTCTGGCTCCCTTGAGACATAAATATTAATGTTATATTGATTACAACCGATTTTAAGACAACGTCTGTTCAACCCAGACCCGAAGGAAGTCTTGTGCGACAGTAATAGATTGTCCACGCATAAATGCTGGCATCTCTTCTGGTTCAAACAGATCAATATCCTCGAAGACAAGTGCTGGGGTATCATCGAGCTGGGGAATACCGCATTTCCAGGTTCGGACACATTCTGGAATGGCGGTCTTTGCATTGCGTTTCCATACCGCAAGCTTCATCTCAGAGATAAGTGTTATTTCGTCCTTCCATATCTGGAGAAGGATAACGGTGAGGACCTGTATCAGAGCATCAGTAAAAGAGCACGTTTGTCTTTGAGATCTTTGTCTTTGAAACCCGTCTTTGGGGATCTTTGTCTTTAAAAATTGCATCTTTGTCTTTGGATAGTGTCTTACAGACATCTTAGTCTTGGGGAGCGGTGTCTTAGTCTTTAGGCATCATCTTACTATCTGTGGCCTGGAAGTATTTATTGGGCACTGAAAAATCCAAGTACTGTAACACACATTGTGGGCATGTTATTGCACAGTTTTCGCAAGTAATTGGAAGTAAAAACTGCTAGTAATATCTCGGTCGGAATTGAGCCTCCAGCCAGAGAGAAAATGGTCGGGCCAGAAATGCAGCCCGAGTGCTTCATACTGGACAACTCTACCCATCCTGGAAGGGAGCGGAACGGCGTGTAACACTGGCGCTCGAGCCTTCAGTGGCAGAGTGATGCCAGTCAATCGACAAGTCATTCAAACTCCGCTTGATCAGTCCAATCAATGATCCGTTGCTACGGGTGACGGATGGCGTGATTCCAGGCCATCAAATGGTTGGTCGCTCTCTTTCCTCTTCCCCCCATCACCCCGCTGCCCGCGTCCTCCTCAAGCTCTCGTCCTCAAGCCTCGCAAGGCCAGTCTCAAGCCTTAAGCCTCGCAAGGCCTCAAATCTCAAGTCTCAAGCCGCGGAGCCTCCAACTTCATGCTCCCGCCCTCAAGAACTCTCGTTTCCTCCTGTCCTGCTACTTCTGCTCTCGCCGTCTAGACCCTCTCTATAGCTGTGTCCCATATCTCACTGCTTTTAGCTCTCCCATGCTGCGCTTACAGTGTTGTTCCTGTCTTACGCGTCTAACAACCGCTTGGGGCCATACTAATTTCCTTCCCCAAGTCTTCTCCCGAACCTGAATCGGTGTGGCAGAATAGCACGCTTCCTCCCGGCGCAGGTATGTACTGGCCTCCGTACCCTTCGCTCGCTGATCTTTCATATTCAGCTCGTACCATTTATTCTCCTTCGGATGCACTAGTTCTTCTGCGGTACAGGTATGTATGTCCAATCACCCTTATTCTTTCTACTCATCATCTGCGACAGTATTCACGATTCCCTCGGCCCTCCACATACTTCCCGCTACACAACCTATCTACCCAACTCAGCCGTATGCGAAACGGCCTCACCCCACATGCACTTGCCGCCAACTTCGTCATCCGCGATGCGAATTAATAGCTCGTTTGTACGTAGTAGACCCAAATATAGATGTCTTTTATCTGTCTTTCAATGGTCTTGAGTCATCTTTCATGGTTTCAAATCATCTTTGATAGAGTCCTGGGTAAGACATATCACATCTTAGCGGTCTTGTCCAAGACGTGCATCTTGGCTAAGATTTTGAATCTGCTTAGCCAAAGATGCCCGTCTTTGGGAAAAATGTGTCTTGGACGTCTTTGACGTCTTGGCCAAGACGCCAAAGACGCCAAAGACAAACGTGCTGTTTTACTGATGAGCATAGTCAGATCAAGGTGGGTAGGCTCCAGTAGAGACTTGCCTGTGTTCCATAAGACGTGAGCCACAGGCGAGCATCACGCTCCAAGTCCTTCATGGTCTCTGAAGCGCTGACTTCGATGACGATGCTCGGGATTTCGTTTGCACGTAGTTGGGTAGGCCGCACAGCCAGGCTCTTTTTTGATGAGCCCATGCTGTTGTTCTGGAAAAAGGATGGGTAATGGGTGATAGTTGAGAAGCCAAAATGATACAACATATCAGCATTACCAGAAGGATATAAAGACATCTTAAATGTCGGTTCCAGAGCGGCTCCATCCACCATAATTCCAGTGGAGAGACCGCCTACAGCCCTCCCATGCGCGCCGGGCATGTGCATCTTTGCGCACGGCGTCGGGTGTAAAACACACTGCCATGGAAGGAACTAAGAGAAGAAATGGTGGGAAGATGCGGTGAATTACCGTAACGATTTTCGGTAGCTCAACTGGTCCAGCCTTGAGGATATCTCTGTGATGTTATTTTCGTCCAATTCGGGAAAGTCAACTTCGATATAACAGTCGGTTTTCATGGTGCTTCTGTCGACTTCCTGGAGCTTTGATAATCTAGAAAGAAAAATATGTTAAAATTGTTAAAATAGTTAACATGAAAGACTGCACGCAATTGGCACGCAACATTTCTTCTACTTGAGGGGACTTGACGCGGCCTGTTCCACCAAGACCCATCGTTGAGGGTGCAGATATTCGGAAGGATGGAGAGTTTTCACTTGAGTTGCGCGGAACAGTGCTCGTGGTCCGCCAAAGAAAGGCCAAAGCCAAGAAAGAGACAAGATAGGAGTGTGCCATCGAAATCTTTGGTTTGATGATTATATAAGCTCCCTTTTTGGAACTCACGTGTTGTCTTCTCGAGTAATTAAACTGCGCGCAATCGCAGTAAAGACGCGTTTTTCGAGACGGAAAACGCGTATAAGGGTATAGTTAACTCGTGCATATGCTTTGCATGCCTCCGATAATTTTACTTCTCCAGTTTTGTCATCTATTTGACTTCCAACGACTCGGAGCGAGGGAGACTCAGACTGTCATGAGAGACTAGTCACGACCATCTACCCGCATACGCACGAACGAAGGCGTATTATACAGAGCTTGACATTCTCAGGCCCGAGCCCCGGCCCGCTCGGGCCCTGCGTCGGGCTCGGCTCGGCTCGGGCCTGGGCGGGCTCGGCCTGGCGGGCCTCGGGCTTGAAGCCGAGACCTACTCGTATCTCGCTTGGTGAAGGCAGTAGACTGAGTAGTCCGACCCTCTGACTACGACGGGCCGGCACGCACTTGGGCACGCAGGTTTCCGGCCAGTTTCGGTCGATTACAGCATCAAGCATGTTCAAACGGAGTAAGATGTCGAGCCAGAGTATCTATTACGGCTCTCGGGATGCCGAGATTACTTCTTGGCTTACAAAACTTCAGTTATTTTTCTACCGGGGACGTCCAGGCGACTTTTTCCCGACAATCTCCGTTTGATTTCCTCAAAATTGCGACAAGTTGCAAAATATTCAATGGAACCCTTCAAGTTTAAAGGTCTATATAAGCATGCTTCCAGCGTCTGGGAAGAAATGCTTCAAGCACAGTTTCACTTCCACTACCAAGGACGTGTGCTTTCCATTGACTGAGGGGAGTTAGGGAGGATGTAACCCAGACAGCCCCCAATTGCCCCTGAGCGCCGGCGGCTGAGCGTAAAATAACTATCACAGACTACAACTTAATAAGCGTTGATCCAGATGGCTCTCAGTTATGATGCCAGGATTACTTCTTGGACCACGAAGCATCAGCCATCCTCCTGCCCTTTGAACGCCGGTGCGGGCCGCAAATTCAGGACTGCTGGGAGTTTGAGCATCCGAGATATGCTGTGCTGGACGAACGTGGTGCGCGCTACCTTTTCCTGATCTTTTGTGTACTGAGTGGCTTGCCAGGGCTTCGGGTTTTACTTTCAACGCCTGAGAAGAAGGGCACTGCCACTGACCATGCACTCCCGTTTACTCGCGCCCTTCTCAAGTCAAAGATAAAATTTCTGACTCAGAAAGCTCTTCCCGAAAATGTTTACTCATCCTGACCTTGACGTAGTAAGCTGCTTCGTAATCCCAAAATGTTCCGGCCAACGCCGTATGGGTCGGCATCCTGCTATAAAGTGGCAGCAGAGTCATGGCAGCACTTGAAATATCGGCTATGTTCCTCAGCTTTATTTCTCTTGTCGCCGCCGCCGTTTTCGCAGCGATTTCGGCAGACGCTGGCTCCGCCAACAACACCTTCAATGTGAAGCCTTTCAAGATTGATCTAAGCAGTAGAGTTCCCCACCTACAGGATCTCATCCGCAACAGTCGTCTTCCGGCGAAGGCTTTGTACCCGAACGCTGGCATCTACAAGGGAATTGAACTCGATTATCTTCGTGAACTAAAAACAGAATGGGTGGAAAATTTCGACTGGGAAGCACAGCAGGCAGAGTTGAACCAGTCAGTGCCATTAATTTTCCCTATAGTATTGAGATGACGGGTGCATAGATTCAAGCACTACACCACGGTGATCGAGGGACAGACCGTGCATTTCGTGCATGAGAAATCGGAGGATCCAGAAGCTATTCCACTGATATTGCTTCATGGGTGGCCAGGTATCCTGTTGCATTTGAGTCTGCAAGGAGTCTAACGGGGTTTTTCCAGGCTCGTTCCACGAATTTGCGCCAGTGATTAAACCGTTGACTCAGCCCTGGACCAGCGCTACCGGGAAGAAAGTGTCCTACAATGTTGTGGTTCCCTCCCTCCCCGGATTTGTCTTTTCCTCGGCGCCGCCGGAAAACTGGACCGTCGACGATACTGCCAGAATATTCAACACTCTCATGACTGAAGTTCTCGGCTACTCGACTTATACGCTGCATGGCACAGACTGGGTAATGGTCCCATCTCGGAGGTGATTACGGACATGCATTCATGTTTTCATTTTCGCAGGGCTGCGTTGTTGGCTACTCCCTCTACAACTTCTTTAATACAACCGTACGCGCAGCACAGTTTGTCTTCATCCCGTTTTTCCCTCCGTCGGCCCAAGAAATCGCCGAGAATAATATTACTCTGTCGGACGCACAAAAAGTGACAGAACAGCGGTCCACTGAATGGTTCTCAACCGGCATTGGTTATTTCTCGGAGCAGACGTATAAAGTGTGTTCCGTATCCCATATGCAGGTACTGCAGCTCGCTGATTATTCGTGTAGCCCAACGATATTGGACTGGCTCTGTATGACAACCCTGTAGGGCAACTGGCCTGGACTGGTGGGCTGTCTCAGAGAGGTTCGTATTGTCTTTGCCTTGAACTTTTCCTTACACTTACGTTTTTCTGCATAGCGTCTGACCCGCGCGCCGGAACCCCGCCTTCCGTACTGAACACCACGGCGACTCTAACTTCCGTCTCCCTCTACTACCTCACCGACTGCTTCTTGTCCTCCCTCTGGATTTACGCACAGAATCCGAATGGCTTTCGCACCAATTACACAAAAGCGGACACGGACGCGCCGATGCTGTTCAGCCAGTACGAGTACAACGTGGCGTTGTGGCCGCAAGAGTACGTGGCAAAGGTGGGGAATCTTGTCTCTTACAAAGGTACGGTTCCTACTTGTTTGGCCGCTCTGTACGCTGAAACCGGTCTTGCTTAGTCCACGATTTTGGCGGGCATTTTGCTGGCCTGGATAATCCCCCGGCGCTCATCGAGGATATTCGTGAGATGGGATTGTACTTCAAGGGTTAATAGCTTTGAGAATCTAGAAAGAAACAGACGTCAGAATAGTTAACACGAAAGACTGCACCCAACATTTCTTCTATTTGAGGGGACTTGACGCGGCCTGTTCCACCAAGACCCATTGTTGAGGGTGCAGATGTTCGATTTTGACTTAAGTAACGCTGAACAGTGGTCCGCCAGAGCAAGGCCAGAGACGACAAGAAAGAGACAAGGAAAAGATAGGAGAATGATGGCATGATGGCAATGCCATCAAAATTCACCGCTTTGGTCTGATGATTATATAAGCTCCTTTTTGGCACTCACGTGTTGTCTTCTCGAGCTAATAACACTGTGCGCAATCGCAGTAAAGACGCGTTTTTCGAGACAGCACACGCGTATAATAGGATAATGAATTCGTGAATGTGCTTTGCATACCTCCGATAATTTTACTTCTCCAGTTTTATCATCTACTTGACTTCCAACGACTCGGAGCGAGGGAGACTCAGACTGTCATGAGAGACTACTCACGACCATCTACCCGCATACGCACGAACGAGGGCGTATTATATGGAGGCACATATGCGGGACACCCTCCGGTGGCTATGGTCGTTGGGTGAATTCCCGGCCGTGCGGACTGTGATGTTTCTGCGCTGTGGATTTGGGCGAAGCTGAGGCAATGCCGAATATACCCGATCCCTGGCCATCAGACTCGTCGTTCATGATTAACTCTCCAACTCTAAAGTCTGGCTGTAGCACGCGATATTTACTCCTGGAAGTAAAGAGGTATGCAAATGTCTCGTGGGCGAGTACATATTTTATTCTTTCCTCCACCATACCTGCATTAGCCTTTTATATTCCTGGAAATATTACGCGTGAATTTCCGTCAAACCTTCTCTCGGAAAAGCACTCCTTCGTAATTAGCACATGGTACCACTGGCATTCCGCGCTCTTGATTTCTATTGCTTACTGGGAAACTCGAATTTGATATTTACTGCTGAAGTTCGGTGGCACATATGTTCGCGCGAGGATTCTAAAAAAATTCCCCAGAAGCCTCTGTCGCCCCTTCAATTTTTTCTCACTTCCTATTTTTTTTTCTGCTGTCCCAACGTTGAACGCTGTCCTAAGTTCGAACACTTTCGGCATGCCGCACAAATGCCGCATTTTACGTATCGAGGATCGGATCCGATTCGCATCATCCCACGCGCCTTTCTTCTTTACTTCCATCTCTCAGTCGAGAAAAGCGGTTTTGGTCCAGGAGGACCGAAGGAGTTCATCTCCACGCAGCCTCCCTAGCGGTTATACGGTGTTGGACAGGGTGGGAAAGGTACGCGCGTTTCAGCGTTTCAGGATGTCGCTAAACGCCTCTTAAACCCGTCTGGATTAGCTTATTTTAGCCGCGCTTCCAAGACAAGATCCACACTGATGGTACTCCATCACAACGTTGCACCATCGTCGACCACGAGAGCTGAAGCGAATGGCACTGGACAGTGGATCCAAGCATCCATCTTCTGAGACACGCGGAAAAAGGCATGTTGTGGGGCACCTGAATCAACTTCTGTGTTGCCGCTTGCGAGGCCGAGTATGTCTCGTTCGCTAGCTTTTTGACGTGGGACTACTTATACCACGCCAGCGGCTTTAGACTTTTAATTTCCGCCCTAAACGCGAGTATGCCCAGCTTCAACTTCAAGCCAGTTTCTTTCCAGTGAGTTCAGAAGCCTTCATCAAACGAGCTGATCTCAGTAATCGCTCATCAGGCCAAGTCGACGCGCGACCGCAAATCTTTGTTTCATCACGAGGCGTGATCGCGATTGGGATAATATTAGATAACCGCGCAGATTCTTTCTTCCTTTCTTCCAAGGTCACTGTCTTGAAGCTGCTGCCGCTTACACGGCTTCAAATTCCCTTCGATCAAGCTCAAGAGTCATTCCTGGTTTTTTTAAAATTTGGACTCGGGACCGCCTGGGACTCATCCCCCTCCATGGACCATTCAGTACGCAATGTCTCAGTTGTGTGGGCGCACCCTGATTGTAATGTCTTGTAGCTTAACGCCCCGCCGGTGCCGACGTCGGTGCTGGAGTTCCACACTGAGAACAATAATCAAGGGCATCCCGGGTTGCCTCAAGGGTTCGCAAACCTCGCGAGGCCGCCGATGCAACAGCCGGCAGGCCCCTCATCCCAGCCCCCCCAATTTACTTCAGATGGGCATTATGCATCGCAGCCGCGACCTGTCTCTTACTCGCATGGCTATCCCACCCCGCCGTCCGGTCCAGTCGCTCTTGCTCCCTCCGGCCCTGAGCCCAGGCCGTCCACACCCCGCGGTGCCTTGTTCTCCACCGAGGGGCATCTCCCAACGCATGCTCCGTACCCGACGCCACCCCCAGTCCGCCAGCCAGACGCCCAGCGAGCACGACCGGCGTCTCTTTCAACAATGCCCCCAATCCATTTGCAGGAAAGGTTCCTCCGCATCGCTTCCGGATCGGTCCCCGTCTCCCGTCTGCCAATGCAGCGTGGGCCCCCGTCCTCCTCGCAGCCCCCGACCCCAACGGACTCGTATCCCTGCGCTCCCCCCCTCTCCCTAACGCCCCAGGGCCCCTTCATGTCCGTCCACCCCCCGCCCTCTTTGTCCTGGGCACCTTCCCAGTCTTCGTCCCACTTGCCGACACCAATAGATCCCCACCCGCCCCGCGCCCCCCGCCGGACATCCCAGGGCTCCCATCCGCCCACCCCCATCCGTGCCGCAAGCCTCACGCTCCCCAGCACCTCCACGGAAGCGCGCGTGCCCGTCGCCCGCCCGCTCACATCCGGTCCGCCCGGCTCCGTACACCCGCCCCCTCCCAATCCCAATCCCAATCCAAATCGAAACCCATATCCGCACCCCTTCCCCGCCCCCTCCGCGGCGCAGCAGCTCCCGACGCCGCTGCCCGCCGTGCTCGCGGCGGAGAAGCTCGGCTTCGAGGCGCGCATCCAGTGCCTCGAGGACGCACTGGGCCAGGAAGACGATCTGTGCAGGACGCTGCGCGCCGCGTGGCAGCGTGCCCAAGAGGACGCCAAGCGCGCATCGGCCGCGGTGCAACAGTTGGGCGCCGAGGTGACCCAGCTCAAGACGGAGAACGAGCGCCTGCGGAAGGAGCGCGACGAAGCGCGGGGCCAGTGCGAGCGGCTGCGGCTCGAGTTCAACGGGATGGAACACGCGCGCGATGCGGCGCGCGAGATGGGGTGGGCTGCGCAGCGCGAGCTGGCGGAGAGGCTGCAGGTGGAACCGGCGCTGCGGCAGGAGCTGGAGGATCGGGCGCAGAGGGAGAGGACGCTGCAGCGCGAGCTGGAGGAGCAGGTGCAGGCGCGCCGGAGGGAGCAAGAGGTGGCCAATGCGACGCTGAGGCACTTCGTGGTGCAGACGTCTCAGTATCGCCGTTCTGCGATGCAGACAGTCGCGCAGCTTACGAAGGAACGGGATGCGTTGAACGCCCGGCTGGCGGCTGGCGAGGGTGTGAAGGTCGATCCAGGTGGAGAAGCACCATTCATGGGCACACAGCAGACGGTGAGAACTCATATTCACACCTCCCTTCGCGTCTTAGCCTGACTCCTCGCCCGCAGAACCCGCTCGCGGCCGACCTCGTCCCGAAGCCGGAGCCTCTAGACGATCTCGATCTCGAGCTGCAGTACCCGCCCGAGACGCCTGAGGCCGCGCCAATCGCGCCCGACGCGGACGGCTCCACCTACTACACGTGGGACCCGCCCCCGGACCAGGACCGCAAGCGCCGGCGGGAGGAGTACGACGAGAAGGGGGCGGATGTGGAGGGGCGGGCGGCGGTGCGCGCGCGGCTGCTGAGCCCGACCCCGTCGCTGGGCCCCGCGTTTCCCGCCCCGCGCGCGGTCGATGTGAAGACGTTGAATAGCCCTGTGCACTATTTCATGCAAATCCGCCGGAAAGGCGGGTGAATGAATGGACTTGTTGATGCGCGCGATGGGTGTTCTTGAAGTGCAGGCGTTTCGCGTGACTCGACGCTGAGCGTGGTACCGACCGCCGCCTGTCGTCCATGAGCGCCATTAATTCGATTCGACAGCATGGGTGCATCCTAGTGTTAACTCGTGAGGTACTCCCTTCTTAAATCACGCTTTCCTTGCGGCAGCCTCGAGGTAGCCTCGAAAGGAGCGATACTAGATGGTCTCGGGGACCCAGTGCCTCCACACCAGTCCTGGTGAAATGCACAAGCACACTCGAGCGAAGAAGATGATATCGAAGGCGCTGACCCGGGCTGGCTGAAGCGCGTCAGCTGCCGCTCCGCCTTGAGGATCTGTAGGCTCCAAGAGCTACACCTGCTCCTCGTCTTCCGCGGCGGAGATCATCAGGAGGCCGCTCATCTTGGGCAGCAGCTCGCGCTCCCGCTCGTCCACCGTCAGTCCGAGCGTCACCTCCAGCTCGTCGAGGCCCAGGTCGGCCGCCTCCTCCGCACTAGGCCCTCAACCGCGCCGAGCCCCGGAAGCGCGACGGACGGCATGAAACCCAGGCCCTTCGACGTGCTCAGGAACAGCGGGTAGTCCCTAGAGGAGGATTAGATAAACGAATAGCGCGTCGCTGCTGACCGGTAATGCTACCGTCGACAGTGACAATGTTGCGGTTCGACGTGCCCAGGAAGGCGTGGTAGTCCTCCGGGAGCGCGAGTCCCAGACGCGCTTCGGTGTCGGAGATGGCACTCGCCGTCACGGGGCGCTTTCGCAGGGAGCCATCGTCGGAGTCCTTGAGCGGCTCGAGAATCTCTAGGAGCGCGTCGGTGCTGAGGTCGGCGAACTTGCGCGCCTCAGCTTCACGCGCTAACCGACGGGGTTCGCGAGTGGTAGGCCAGCTCCTGAATGCAGAGATGATGGTTTCGGCGTCCTTCTCTGCGCCCTCTCCTGTCTCGCCTGTGGCTCTTCCCAAGGCGCCCTCGAGGATGATAGGCGCCAGCATGCGACACCAGGCGACACCTGATAATCTTCCACCAGTTACTGGTAGCCTTCTTGGCGAGGATAAGCTCGCATCTACAGCGGCAAGAAATCAACGCCCCGAGTTCTAGGAAGGCTGGTTTACATACAGGAGGTTCAAGTACTTCAGCGCGCGCTCTTTGTCCCCCGATTCGACGCAGATCATGGCGGCTACACGCAATGAGTATGGCCATTCCATTACATACTCCCAATCGCATTCAAGTTTGCGTATCGATTACGTCAAGACCATGCATTTTTTCTTCGAAGTCTGGAG